>CM061140.1:164788686-165388686 GCA_030789695.1 Scilla litardierei | reverse complement strand
GCTTCTTCAACTCCTCCAAAACATCATCTCTCTCGCTCATGTACTGCTCCAACTGCGAAACTAGAGTTGCTCCATTGCTGTAATGGACCAATGAATGAGTGTCTCTCCTATACAAAATCCGAAACGGCGTAGTCTGGGCAAACGAGTGATAGGAAGTGTTGTACCAATACTCTGCCCAGAATAGCCACATATACCAACTCCTCAAACATTCAAAAGCAAAACAGCGGAGGTACGTTTCTTCACTCCTGTTGATGACCTCCGTATGGCCATCAGTCTGGGGTGATAAGCAGTACTCCTCAAGGCGGTCCCCTGCACTCGGTCCAGAACTGGCTCATAAAGAATGTCTCTATCTGACACTATCGAAGTGGAAAACCTATGTAAGCGAACCACCTCCCGTATGAACGATGCTGCCACCGTCACTGCCGTGTAAGGATGACGTAGTGCGATGAAATGCTCATATTTGCTCAGACGGTCAACCACCACTAAAATCAATGTGTAACCATCGGACTTCAGAAGCCCGTCAATGAAGTCCATATCGATGCCCTCCCACACCTGCTCAGGAAGGGCCAATGGGTGCAGTTGTCCTGCTGGAGCCATGGCAAGGTACTTGTGACGCTGACATATGTCACAAATAGCGACCATCCTCGCAATATTCTTCTTCATTCCCCGCCAGACAAGCTCCCTAGACATCCGCATGTATGTCTGCTAAACACCAAAATGCCCCCCAACCGCGCTCTCATGAAACTCCTGAAAAATCAAGGGAATATGTACCGAAGTCCGCGGTATCACCAATCGCCCCTAAAATAAACCTCCTCCTGTCAAGCGAATAACTGGGGTGATTAGCCATCCCCTGGGTCAGACCCTCTCGTATCCTAGTCAGCTCCTCATCTGCATCAACCTCTTTCCACAATGGCTCCCAATCCATCAACAGTGATACTGATAATGCTGTGATGCAAGCGACATCCTCCCTCGTGAAAGAGCGTCGGTCGCCTTGTTCTCCAATCCGGGTCGGTATTGTATCTCAAACTTGTAGTCTATAAGTTTAGATATCCACTTCTGGTGCTCTTCTGCAATCAACCTCTACTCCAATAGGTACTTCAAGCTCTGCAGTTCAGTGTGCACTATGAATTGTCACTCCAATAGGTAGGACCGCCACTTCTGGATTGCCAATACAATCGCCATCAATTCCCGCTCATATACGGACTCCAGTGTAGCCCGTACTGACAGTACCTGACTGAAATATGCTACTGGTTTTTGCTCCTGCATCAGTACTGCCCCCAAGCCATACCCCGAGGAGTCAGTCTCTACCACAAAGGCATTGCCGAGGTCTGGTAAGGCCAACACGGAACAATGGCCATAACTCGCTTCAACGTCTCAAACGCTTTCGTGGCCTCCTCATTCCACTGAAAATTGTCCTTCTTTAACTGCTCTGTTAATGACCAGGTGATAGTGCTGCAACCCTGAACAAATCTGTGGTAGTACCAAGTCAGGCCCAAGAACCCCCTCAAAGCTTGCACTGTCGTCATCTACGGCCTATCTAGCATCGCCTCTACCTTTGCCCTGTCAGCCGCTATCCCTTTCGCCAAAACGAAAAAGACCCAAATACTCCACCTTCGGCTGCGCAAACGCACATATCTTCTTGTTGGTATACAACTGGTGAGCCTGCAACTCCTGTAAAACTGTCTCTAAATCCCGCAGATGCTCCTCCACTGTCCGACTATATACCAGAATGTCGTCGAAAAACACCAATACGAACTTCCTCAAATAGGGCTTACAGATCTTGTTCATTAGTGCCTGAAAAGTGGCGGTGGCATTTGTCAGCCCGAAGGGCATGACTAGGAACTCATAATGCCCCTCATGAGTACAGAAGGCTATCTTCGGAATGTCATCGGCCTTCATTCTAATCTGGTGGTACCCGACTTCAGGTCAATTTCGAAAAGACTGCTGCTCCATGTAACTCATCCAGTAGCTCATCTATCACCGGTATCGGAAACTTATCAGGCACAGTCTCGTTGAGGGCACGATAATCCACACAAAACCTCCAACTGATGTCCTTAACCAGTAGTACCGGGCTAAAAAGGAACCCATACTAGGCTGTATCACCCCCGCCTGTAGCATCTCCCGTATAAGCCTCTCAATCTCATCCTTTCTGTATATGTCTGAAAGACGTGCTAAAAACTGTCCAGCAACTCCTACACCTCTACGGGCACCGCCTTCTCCTCCACTACTGCACCCAACTCCTGGTACTGCACCATAAAGCCTTCGCATCCCTTCAGTACTGTCCACGCTATAGACTTGAGGGAGGCTGCACAACAACATAGCCTAGGGTCGCCCAATAGTACCACTTTCCTACCCTCCTCCTGGTACTCCATCCTGAGTAATTTCCAATTGAACTTGGTGTCCTCCAACTTTTGTAGCCACTGCATGCCTAACACCACATCAACCTTCCCCAACTCCAGGGGTAAAAATCCTCCATTATCTGAACTCCATGCACAGTCAGTATCACCCCTCGACAGACCCACATGTTATACTCTCTTCGACCAGTGCCCAAAATCACCCCAAAGGTCGCCGTGTCGCTAAGCTTCTGAGAAATAAAATTATGTGTAGCACCACTGTCCACAAGCACTATAACCTCATGAATTGACACCCTTCCTGCCAACTTCATGGTGTGATACAGAGTGAATCTCACCACGAAGTTGAGAGAAATCTCCACTGTCTAAGACGATCCGCCCCAAGCCCCCTAGACTTCCTCTCCTCGGCCAACCTGTCCGCCACTCTCCTTGCCACACTCATTAAGGCAACCAATCTCTGAGGGTCTTGGACCCTCAACTCAGCTCTAATCACAGGCTTCAGTCCCTTCAGAAAGTTTTCCTCCATTGATTCTGCAAAAACACACCCTACTCGGCTCGAAAGCCTTTCAAACTTCTCGATATAGTCATGTACCGACCCATCTTGCCTCAAGGCATACAGCTGCTCAAACAGCCATCCTCCATGGGTCTCCTGAAATCGCTCCATGATGCACTCTGTCAACTCTACCCAAGTCCGTAGAGGCCTCTGCCTCTGAGTCCATATGTACCAAGAAAGTGCCTCGCATTCAAAACTTAGTGCTACTGCCCTCAGCCTCTCTGCCTCGGTAAGGCCTCTGACGTCAAAATATCTCTCAATCTTATACAACCACCCATCTGGGTCCTTTCCCTCAAAGAGGGGTGCCTTCAACTTCTGAATCCTACTCTCCGGGTTGGTGTCGCACCTAGGTGGTGGTCCACGGTACACCTCTTGCCGTCTAGGCTACATATGTTCCTCCAATCTCCACCGCCCACCAATTTGCTGCATGTAGCCGCCCCGATCACCTCCTTCAGTCCTCTCATTGGCTAGCCGCCCAACATCGTCCCACTCATCTTCTCCTTCAAACTCATATTCCTCCTCGACGTTATCCACGTACAAGGCGTACTCCTCACATTCCGGTGCATGTTCATCGCCCTCCCCAACTTCATGCAGCCTCCGTACATTTTTATTGGCTCAGCACAATATCTCCAAAGCTCCCTCCATGCCATGACCTCCTCCACAAGTGCCTTCACCCCCCAAAACTGTCGCGTGAGCCCCTACTAGGGCATGGCGGCCCTGTGGATGAAGAGAGTGAATGCTCTCCCGGCCCTGGGCGGTGCCCCAGGGCCCTGCCGTGGCCGGGCGGGCCTCCCCGGGCCCGCCGGGCCTCGCTGTGGCCCTGGCGGCCTGCCAGCCCCCCGGCAAAGCCGGCGCGGCCCAGGGGGGCCACGCGTGCCCTGGCAATACATCAGTGCACCGCCGGCCCCCAGATGCCATCTTTCGCCCCCTTTGGGGCATCCCTCCATGGCCGTCGTCCTTCTGTGGTTGCCTTGGCGACTTCTCGTAGCGTATGATGTGGCGATCTTCTTTCTCGTTCACCCAAGAGACCACTTTCTTCCCTAAATCTGGCTGAAAATTCAGATCTGACGAACTGAAAGCCCTAGTATCCACTTCGTAGCGCCCTTGTTGTTGCATCATGTTTGCTATCTTCTCAAACCCTTCGTTCACCTCCTTTGAAGTCGCCATCCATTTGACATGTCATCGATCGCCGTCATGAGTTCCTCATGGAGACCTTCAACCCTGTCATCAATCTTTTCCTCCAAAAGCTCCGTCGCAGTCTTCGATTTTGTTGTTTGCCATCGGATCTAACTGCTCTGATACCAAAATGATACGATCCGCCCAAATCAAGAGAACAATCTCGGATTTGTAAAAGAAAGAAAAGAAATATAGTCGTGGAATTTATTGATTGCTAGAATCGAAGATAAATTGATCCTTTGCTGGAGTTGATCTCTCCCTAACTTTTGTTGATAGAACAAGTTTAATCCCCAAATGGATTCTGATGCATCTATGGCTTTTTATGGGGATAAAGGTATGATTTTATGGCTTTGGACTAATAAAAATAGGATTTTTCTACGAAGATCAGATCTAAAATTACTATTAAATACTAGGATAATTACTCTAGAACTAATATATCAATAGGAATTGAAAGAGACAATTGCAATATGAAGATTTAGGGTTCTAGGAATAAAAGCACTTACAAATCAATTCTTCGATAAATCCCCCTAAGGCCGGCCGGCCCTTGCTTAAGAGGGGATTAACTAATTGTTGAATTACTAAACGACCCCCCTCGTAGTTGCGAAACTACAAGTTCAACATCGGGCCCGTGGTGGACCCGAGTCGCCTCCTCCGTTGATACACTTGAACCAGCCTATTCCTTGAGTTGCTGGACCCGCCACGCGTCTCATTGTCCCATGATGTGTCCCGCGCCGCATCACTACTCCCCCCAAAAGTGCCACCTTGTCCTCAAGGTAAAAGTCTGAAAATTGGTCGTGTATCACTGCACGGGGCTCCCAAGTAGCATCATAGTCCGACAGTCCTCTCCATCTAATAAGTACTTCCTGTGTGCCATCTGCGGCCCGTCTAATACCAGTCAGCTCCTGAGGCTCAAGCAGCACCTCCATGTCATCTGTCAGGGTGGACGGTAAGGTAAACGACAGTGTATGGTCCCCAATGGCTCGTCGCAACTGTGAAATGTGAAAACCAGGGTAAATGGTGGATGTAGAGGGTAACTGCAGACGATATGCCACCTTCCCTATCTGAGCGGTAATCTCGAATGGCCTATAGTAGCGGGCCGCCAGCTTTTTATTGCTCCGATGGACCAAAGTTTTCTGTCTGTAAGGCCGGAGCTTAAGGCAAACCCAATCCCTCCACGACAAAATGTACATCTCTCCGGTGTTCATCAGCTTTAGCTTTCATGATCTGTTGGGCCCGCAGCAAATGTTTCTTCACTCCTCTAAATACATGTCCCGCTCTCCAAGATGCACCTCTACCTGTGACACGTAGTGGTACCTCTACTGTAGCTGAGTGATACAATGTGTTGTACCAGTATTCTGCCCATGCTAACCATCTGGCCCGCTGCTTCGGCGAATCTGAAGCAAAACACCTCAAATAGGTCTCTACACTCCTATTCACCACCTCCGTCTGACTGTCTGTCTTGGGTGATAGATTGTGCTCCTTCGTAGTTTGGTCCCCTGAAACTTAAACATCTCCCGCCAAAAATTGCTCATGAATACCTTGTCGCAATCGGATACTATGGAGGCAGGGAAACCATGCAGACGGACCACCTCCCGCATAAAGGCCGCTACTGTCACTACCGTGTAGGGGTGTCTCAACGGCACGAAATGGGCATACTTGCTGAGCCGATCCACCATCACCAATATGGAATTTTAGCACTCTGATCGTGGCAGCCCCTCAATAATTTCTATGCTGATATCCTCCCAAACTCTCTTAGGAAGGGCCAATGGCGGTAGAAGTCCCACCAGTGCCATTGTCATATACTTGTGACGCTGGCAGACGTCACACGCCGCTATCATCTTCGCGATGTCTGTCTTCATATCGGGCCAGTATAGCTTCCTAGACATCCTCTTGTAGATCTGTTGTATCCCTGAATACCCTTCAATGGAGTTGCCGGGGAACTCCTGAAATATCAATGGAATGTGCGTGGATCTCCTGAAATCACCAGTCTCCCCTGGTAAAGTAGTCTCTACCCACTCATGGTGTACCCCCGAACATTCTGATGACCCCTGCTGCACTGTCTCCCGTATCTGTGCTAAGCCTGTATCGGCCTCAATCTCTCTGCTCAACGGCTCCCAATCTAGAAGAACCGGGACGGAAATGGCTGACACCTCTGCTGGCTCCTCTCTGCGGGACAAGGCATTCGCCGCCTTGTTCTCCAAGCCGGGTCGGTACTGTATCTCGAATGTGTAATGGACCAGCTTGGAGAGCCACTTCTGATGCTCCTCTGTGACCATGCGCTAGTCCAATAAATATTTCAGACTCCGCTGGTCAGTCCTTACTATACATCTTCTCTACAGCAAATAAGGCCGCCATTTCTGGATGGAGAGCACGATCGCCATCAATTCCCGCTCATATACTCATTTCAGCCTCGCCCGTCCTGACAGAGTCTGGCTGAAATATGCAAATAGGCCCCTGATCCTGCATCAGTACTGCCCCCAACCCATGTCCTAAAGCGTTAGTGTCTTTCGCAAAGGGCCTGCTGAAATCTGATAGTGCTAAGACTGGCACGGTCGTCATCGTCTGCTTCAGGGCTTCAAATGCCCTGGTGGCCTCCTCCCCCAGTGGAAGTTGTCCTTCTTCAGATGCTCTGTAAGCGGCCATACAATCGAACTGTACCCCTGGACAAACTTCTTGTAGTACACTATCAGGCCCAAGAAGCCCCACAAGCCTCGTAGTGTGGCAGGTAACGGCCAATCTAACATTGCTGCAATCTTGGCCCAGTCCGCTGCCACCCCCTCAGCTAAGACGATATGCCCCAAATACTCAACCTGTGGTTGACCAAACATGCACTTCTTCTTATTGGCACACAGCTGCTGATCCTTAAACTCATATAAAACTGCCTGCAGATGCCCCCACATGGTCATCCACACTGCGATTGTATATCAGGATGTCGTCGAAGAATATCAGGACAAATCTCTGGAGGTAGGGCCGGAACACCTTGTTCATCAGTGCTTAGAATGTCGCTGGAGCGTTCGTCAAGCCAAACGATATGACGAGGAACTCATAGTGCTCCTCGTGAGTCCTAAAAGCAATCTTAGGCACGTCTGCTGCCCTCATTCGTATCTGATGGTAACCTGACTTGAGATCAATTTTGGAAAAACAAGCACCCCCATGGAGCTCGTCAAGAAACTCGTCGATCACCAGAATAGGAAACTTATCAGGGACAGTCTCCTTGTTCAAAGCCATGTAGTCCACACAAAACCTCCAGCTGTCATCCTTCTTTACTAACAAAACTGGGCTGGAAAATGGGCTCACACTTGGCTAAATCACCCCGCCTGCAGCATGTCTTCTACTAACCTCTCGATCTCATCCTTATGCATCTGGGGTATCTGTAGGGTCGCACGCTGATGGGGGACACGCCCTCCCATAGAACAATGGCGTGCCCGTGGTCTCGAGGTGGGGGTAATCCATGCAGGGTCTGGAACACATCCTCGTACTGGTTCAGCAACTGCTCTATCTCTGGTGCCACTATCTATGTACGATCCTCCCTTTGCTCTACTGCTACCACTGCATGTAGCTCCACCAGGTATTCTCCTCCGGCCGTGTGTATAGCTCGTGGCATGGCCTTGTAGGACACTAAAGAACGTTAGAGGCTGGGCTCCCCCTGTAGGATCACTGTCATCCCCTCATCTTGGTACTCCATCCTCAACATTTTCCAGTTCGTCTTGATCTCTCCTAGTGTCTGCAGCCACTTCATCCGCAGGATGACATCAGTGCTCCCTAACTCTAAGGGAAGAAAATCTATGACAATCTGCACCCCTGTAACGTCACGATAACACCTCGACAAACGCCACTACTGTGTGTCACATGTCCTGTACCAAGCACTACTCCATACCTCACCGTGTCACTCAGCTGCAGTCGCTGCTCCCCTACTAACCTGCTGGAGATGAAGTGGCCTCATTGTCTACTAAAACAATCACATCCTGACCGTCCACATGTCCTACCAATTTCATGGTGTGGTTTGATGTGAACGCCACCACGGAATTAAGGGATACCTCTACCAAATCCAAGTGATGGTGCTCAGGCTCCTCTTCATCCTCTACAGCCTCTAATATCACCACATTGTCCTCCTCATCGTCGTTCACTATCAGTATCTGAAGAGTCTGATCCCCACAGCGGTGTCCTACAGCAAATTTCTCTTCACACTTGAAACATAGCCCCTTCGCCCGCTTTTCCCAAACCTTTGCCTCAGTCATCCTCCGTGCCTGCCCCCTGGTCGTGGCTCTGGTCTCCTGTCCCTGGTGCCCGCAGCAACGGCTGTAGCCCCCTGAGCAGGAGCGGCTCTCTGGTCTACCACTAGAGCTTGTCCACGAAAAGCGGTGCCTCTCCACGCCCCACGGGCTCTCCTCTCAGTCTCTTGATGGTCCTCCACCTCTCAAGCATTAAGGGGGCGGCGCCCCACCCGCCGGAAACTCGGGCGCCAGCCCCTTGCCGGCGCCCGACGACAGGGTAGGGGCGGCGGCGGCGGCCGCCGCCGCCGCCACCCCCAACAGAAAACCCCTAAATTATGCAGGATTCAGCCCCGTGGGCCGGTCCCCCGTGCGCCGGCCGGCCAACACAGTTTTTTTTAAAATAAAAAAAGTTTTAAAACAGTACTGGAATGGGCTGGGCATGTTTTGGGCTCTATGGGTTATTTGGCTTGACTATGGGCTTAGTCTATTTTGGACACAATTTTGGGCCTATTTTGCGATATTTTGACACAAGTTAAGGAGGAAATAAAAGGCGATTCATATATATTTCCTTTGAGGTATAAATTTTTTGTGTTAAAATAGTTTAATTGAATTCAATTTTAGGCACGCTACATTATATATATTTCGAAATGATTGTAATTAAATCAAAACCCCACCAAAGTGGGCTTTATCATGGCGATTACTCTTATTTCGATATATAAAAGGCTACGGACATACTTTGTATGTAAATTTAGTACCTAAAATTTTAAATTTAAATTCGTTAAATGATGAAATAAATGGTTGTGTATATATTTCCTTTAGGCCCAATTTTGTGTGTTAAATTATATTCGTTCCATTTTTTATTCCTTTAGGCATTCCGTATTATTTATACGTTTCGAAATAGTTTTAATTATTACGAGACTCCACCAAAGTGGGCTCTAAAGTTAAATTATTATTATTTCGGAATGTAAATGGTAAATACATATGTTGTATGATCAGTTGCCTAGATGAATTTTAAATGGATCGACGGAGTAAATAAAAGGTTTTCACATATATTTACATTTAAAGTTTATTGTCATATTAAATTCAACTGTTGGGCACATTAAATTATATGTTTCAAAATAATTTTAATTATTACGGGACCCCACCAAAGTGGGCTCTACTATTAAATTATTATTATTTCGGAACATAAACGGTTAAATACATACTTTTGTATGATTGGTTGCCTAATATTGAATTTAATTGGATTGAAGAAGGAAACAAGAAGCTTTTATGTATATTCCTCCTCAAAGATCAATTTTGTGTTAATTGTGCAAAATAAATTTAAATTCGAAGTTTATGGCATAAAATAATATATATATATATATTTTCGGTATATAACAAGTTGACTTCATACCTTGGTATGAAAATTCAGTTTGCCTAAATTTAGAATTAAATTAAAACACAAAATTCAAGTGTTTTCTTCGGGAGCAAATAAAAGGCTTTAACATATATTTCTCCTCAAGGATAAGTTTAAAACGCCTTAAAGAATTTTTGTGCACTAACCATCAAGTAAATGGCCTTAAGGAATTTTGACACATTTTAAAGTTATATATAAAATGGGATAGGGTGTATATTTATATATATCTTTCTATGTATGTTCATATACACATTAGTACACCTATATACCCCATTTTTAAGAAGAAAATTTGTATTGAATTTATGGTTTTTTTAACTCAATATAAATGATTCGAAAGTTGGAATAAAATGTTCTTATATATATTTTCACCTAATGAAATCATTTTGTGTTAAATTCAGTTTAGTTTCAATTTCAATTTTTGGCACAATTAATTATATATTTCGAATATAAATTGATTGGATCATCAACTCACCAAAGTGGGTTTTCTTGTGAAGATTAATTTTACTCTCGAAATATAACAAGTTGAATACATACTTTTGTATGAAAATTTTGGTTGCCTTAAATTTGATTTTGAATAAAAGTGGACTTGAATATCTCCACTTAAAGTATAAATTCATGAATTAAATTGCGACATAGATTCAAATTTTGCAAAGTATATATTTTTGAAATGACTTCGTGCAATCATCATCTCGCCAAAGTGGACTCTGTTGTTTTGCACTATTTCATTTCATAAATATAAAAAGAATTTAATGTGCCAATGATTTTCGTAAGAATGCTAAATCGGTCCAAAGGAAGATTACTGTTCTATACCATTTCATGCGCACATGTGGCAATAGACAAGGTGATGATTAGTGAGATCAATGCATGCAAATTTAATTCGGCCCAAAGGAAGTTTTATTTTTGGCATGTTATTATTGTCATTGTCTGATTGCTACAACAAGATGTCAGTGACTAGTCAATAGATTATCCAAAGATAAATATTGGGCTAGTGGGTGATGTCTTAAGATGGAAAATAGCATTAATTTGAATTTGGTGTTAGTTTATTTAATAATCATTTGAACATGTTAAAATTGTTTTCTTGTTCTCTTTATCAGCTATTATTCCTGAAAATTTTTCTGCCATTCCAGAAAATCTCAGGGGCAGTATTTCAGATAAAATTACTACAACTAAAGGATTCCTTTCTGACATTGAAAACAGATTTGTCAAGAGTGAAAGGGGTGAAATTGGTACACTCTTGACAATTCTAAATTCAATGAGGTATATGGGTACGGGAAACATTAGGGAGCACATATTGAAGGTGTCTAATATTGCTACAAGGTTGAAAGCACTTGAGCTAGACCTCTCTGAGGCTCTGCTAGTGCATTTTGTTTTGATATCTCTTCCATCACAGTTCAACCAGTTTAAGATGAGCTACAATCTGAAGGATGAGACTTGGTCTCTGGATGAGCTCACCTCGCACTGTGTCCAGGAAAAGAACAGGCTTGAGCAAGGAAGACAGAAAGTGCTCATATGATCTCTACCACTAAAAGATAAGAAAGGTATGCTGCGAAGTTTGGTTTAATTCTAAGTTAATTTCTTTTCTTGCAAACCTTGGTACTTATAAACACGTGATGGAAAGATCCTGGTTTAACCATTCACATCATTGTGTCTATGCAGGATTGCCTAAGATGCCAAGAGCCGAATGATGTTGAAAGACACATCGAATGGACAATGGCAAGATGGCTCAAGTAGAAGCAAATTAAATTTAGATTATTTCTTTTGAAGGCTAGATTGTATTTGAATTTTATGAGACTATTATGTACCGTTTTAACGGAATTTGGATTTCTATTTTTATTTTGAACAAATTCGGTTGTCATTGTTCAATTATGAATGGAAAATTTGGTTGTCTCATGATTCAAAATCAGTTTATTCTGGTTCTTTAAAAGATCATTATAATCTTCATTTATTTGGAAATGTTGCTTCATTTATAGAATTCCTGCATTAATGTACATGTGTTATAAAGAAAGAATTAACAGTTTAGAATTCAGTTGGTTATTGATTGCAGCTTATATCATTACTAAAGTTTCAACAAATGAATCACTTGCATGTTTGAAAATGTCCAACTAAGGTAAGACTCTATAAGCCTAATAAGGAAATGTGACATAATGCTAATGATTTTTTAATTTTGTTGAATAGTTTTAAAGTTGATATTATTTTGTATGATTTTACATAATCCCACTATTAAGTTAGTTTACGAATTAGGAAATGCACACCAATTTGAGGATGCCGAGTTTGAGGGTGAAATTTAGTTAGTGACATTATTCTTGAAGAGGATTATATTCCCACAGGTGTTGCTGTCATTGTTCAGGATGGTATTCCTGACATTGTTCAAGACACAATAAATTCAAGATAACGTTGCAATTCATCCTATTCGGAAAATTGTCCATAAGGACAAACTCTAGCATCCTACAGGCACAAATTGTCATTCAGGAAATCCATTAAAGAGATGACAAGCTTACTGTTGACATTAGGATAATGGAAGTTCGACTTACATCAAGTCATAAAAATTCTACATCTCTAAAATGGATTAATGCGTTAGTTAAGAAAGTCTATGAATGATACTTAAAATCTTTCCTCATTGCCATAAGGTTTGAAACCTATTGATCGTAAATAGTTTTTCAAAGGGGTATTAAGAAAAGATTTAAAGCGTATCACTCAAAGACTTTATACGGAAAAGAATGCATTAATTGTAAAGAGACTTTCTATTCAGTTTTTATGAAAGACTCTGTAAGCTTTATAATGGCATTAGTAGAGCATTTCAATATCGTTAATGATATATTAAATTTCATTAATTAATCACCTCGTTTGGTTTTGAGATGATGTTTAATGATGTCATATATCTTAAGTTCTGTGGGAGCATGTAATTTATGTAATATCTATGTCGTAGTGAATGTTAAGTTCTGTGGGAGACAAGTTTAGTCTCATTAATTGCCCCGAGAATCTACTTCAGAAGATTCCCTATATCTCACCAAAAGAGAGTCTAAAATATGCTCAGTTTTATATGCGTTTGGTTATTGCATATATTACAGATGTGTTGGGCAGATTGTTAAGTTCAGGAGTTGACCATTTGACAGCAGCCAAATGTGTCTTGCGGTATTTATGGAGAACAAAAGGGTTACATGTTCAAGGATCAGCAGTCAAAAAGGTTTGAGATCATTTTGGTATACTGACTCTGATCATTTATTGGATGCAAAGAATGTATGAAAATCTATGTTAGGCGACATCTACTAGAAGAGATTTAAATGGTCCCCTTTATATAGTCTCTTCTGACATGGCTTTAGATTTCATATCATATTATGTGACTTCCAAATCATGAAATATATCAGCTTATTTTGTCACTATGCTGCAAATTAGGGATGGTGTTGAAACACCACACAGTTTATTTAGTGACAATGAAGTCTGCAGTTTTATATTCCAGCAACAACAGAAACTCGACAAAGTTTAGATATTCAGAGATCAAGTTCCTAGATTGTTGATTAATAATAGGAGTGTATAATTGTCTAATGAGCACATCGGAACAAACCATGTAATTACGGATCCGTTATAGTAAGGAAATGCCATCCAAAAGGTTTTATGAGCTAGCTACTCATATGGATGTCATTTCATTAAGAACATTCAGTTTTGTGGGAGTTTGTTCTTTTGGGTGCTCATATGATAGACAAAATTAAGTCTCCAGCTTAAGCTTGAGGTTATTTTCTGATCAGAAATAAAGTTTTTCAGTTCAGTTCGGCTTCACTCCGATTTTGGTATGTTTATGATCTCACTAAGGTTAAGGAGGATCAGTTAGAAATAGACATGTTAGATCACATTACATGTAATATTCATGCTACACATCCACTTCATAATCCATATCATTCTTTTGTATTAACACGGTGACCACTGATGAGTCGAGCTGCAATTGCTGCGGCAAAGATCTCCTTGATCCCTTGCTAATATAACTGATGAACCGGATTGGTTTTTTGACTCATTAAAGAAATGACAGTAAATTAAGATCTTATTTGGTTGTATGCACTATGAAATATAGTTATAAAGTTTAGCATATAGCCCAAGTGGGAGATTGTTGGAACTTATCCAACTAAGTTAGATCTTAATCCAACGTTGGGCTACTATGCTGTAAATAATTATATAAGTGCTACGCTGTCATATTAAGCCCAATATATTAGTGATCTGGTTTTAATTAATTAAATGGGCTTAAATGAGTTAAACATGTTGTGGGGCCTTTATGTGTAGAGACTATTGAACTTCAACTCGTTGATGGGCCGAGTTAGAAACCCTAGAGCTATGTAGGCTAGCCTATAAATATTAGCGGTCATGGTCTCCGTGATACACGAACAAAGTTGAGCCGTCTTTTCTACGTCCCGTCGCTAGGAGAGAACCCAGTAGAAAGCTAAAGGGATTCTCCAACGGTTGATTCGTGTTATTCTGGAAGATCATCCGCCACGATATCGTCAGGATCTCTTTCAGATTATTAGCGATGGACTCAGGTACGCTTCCGCTAAATCAGAGTATGCAATGATTTAAGATTCCGCATATTATATATTTAGATCTGTGTTGGTTGGCTAGAACGCATGTCTAGATCTTTAGTTTCTACACAATAGACCGTTGATCTATATCGGTTATGCTTTTTCTGTCACCATTCACCAGAGGATGGATTTTTTAAAATGGGTAGAATGAAATGAATCGAGTTTTATTTATGTGAAATTTAGTTAGAATTTAATGTTAATTAGAATTTTATTTGTTTTTATTTGAAATTTAGTTAAAATTTTGGTTAGGATTTAAATTTTTTATTTAGTTTTTTCTATTAGGATTTTAGTTAATTTCATTTGATATTTTATTTATTTGATTTAGTCCCACGTCGGAGGGAGAAGATTTGTTTCCAGTTGTAATCCTATAATTGGCTCCAAACATATTTTATTTGAGATTCAATGGATGAAGAATGAAATATTTTGATAGATTAAATCTTAAAAATTGAGAAAAGTCTAATTTGACGAGAAGTCAAATTCTTGATGAGAAGCCTTAAACCCCTAATTTTCTTTTGTTCTTCACTAATTTTCCCAATTCCCCAATTTTCCCCTTGGTTCCACATCGGAAAGGTTCAACCATATGCATATTTAAACATATTGATAAGGAAAAGAAACTCAAAGAAAGCAATAGTGAAGTCATGAATCATGTGTAGATTTCACAATTTTTTTCCCTTATTGACCTGGAATACAATAGTGCATTTGATGAACAGATCTGGATAAGTCAGATAAATCTTAGTAGAAATGATAATCGTGCAGCCAGGACATCCATTATGCATTATCTAACCACGGATTTATAATGCAGTTAAAAAGAAGACATGAATTCTCCCTTAATATTTGTTGCTTTAATATTTGTTGCTTTTTCTATGGAGTGTACACAGAATCGAAGAATGTTGTCAGACCATGTAAGGGAATTGCTGCTTTCCACCCATCTGTAATACTTTCAGACGGAAGTTTGGACCTTTCTGTGGGCAAGGATAGAACAAAACATCAAGATCCAATACACTAATAATCTCCCTGACCTGCAAGTCAAATTTATTGAGAAAAGTTACCAAGTAAAAGACAAAGGACTATGTGGCATTGCAATTACATGGAAAAAATCTGAAGTCATCCATAATATTTCAAAACAAAAAAGGTCTATTTAGAATATTCTTGCAGAATTTAGAAAAAAATGTAAGACATCTTACCTTCCGACAATATGGACAGCTACAATTGTTCATGTCATCCATGAAGCAGGCATATGTGGAACAAGAAACGGGATCAGTTAGTCTTATAAAAATTAAAATGCAAAATATGATAAATCATATTAATGATCCATCAAAATACAATTTCATGTATTATTAATGCTATATTTACTTATTTGGATAATTGACAATGCAAATAAATGGAAAATACCTCTCAAATTCATAAATCTCAATAGGCTTCTCTGGCCGCGGTCCTAACCTTGAAGTCTCTTTCAACTTAAATCCTAGTTCAGAAAGAACAATTAGACAACGATACTATTCAATGATGGTAGTATCTGAAATCGAGCAAAAAAATGATGGATTAGGATTTATTATATCTCTACTAAATTTGGGTAATGTCTTCCAGTTGTACCTATAGGAGCAAACAACCAAATGAAGTTTTTGGAAATAAACTTTTAGATGACATAATGGAAGACAATATTGTTCACTGGCATTTAAGTAATTCAAAAAAAGGTAATCACTCCTAAGTAATAATAATACTTCCATTATATCTGATTTTGAAACTTGAAAGTGTAAAAAGGTATTAAGGTCCTAGTCAAAAAATAAGCCATGTAAATTTACCTGCAACGCCCATAGCATAGTTGCTTGATGGGATTTTATCACCTGAGACCAGGGATACTGAGTATCTGGGAAACAAAATTAAATTGCTAACAACAATCAGAATTTTGTTATTGTTGTCATAATTATCATAAGGATGCAGTAAATATTATTGTATTATAGAAATGCATCACAATGACTCAATTCTAGATTATCAGCCTATAACATGGGTGTCCGGAGGCAGAGAAGGTGTCTGAATCAGAAGGCTAGAAGATCACCAGATATATTTAATCAAAAAAAGTTGAAGAGTGTAATTGTCCTAATTTTATGGTTGCATCATAAGGTCATTATTGAAGGTGGACACACCACAACTTGATTTGGTTAGAGTGAGATTTGGCACATGATTAGGTTATTTCATTGAATCCAATACAACTTAATCTTAAAAAAGCATACGGCTTGACTTGAGCATTCCTTGTTAATTAACCCATCAACCCTCTAGTAAATGCAACCCCGAAGTGCAGAGGTTGTAGGCTAGATAACAGTATCTCTTTCACGCCCTAAGCAAGCACTGCCTGAGTGTTACCCACACTAATACTGCTCCTGCAAGCTAGCTAAACCAGAAAGTTTCTATCATGGTTCATTCCTAAAAATGCCAGCCATTATAATTATAGAGATCACTTAACTATTATAATACTAGACAACATTCCGACTGTGGCAGGAAATTTGACCAAGCCCGGTCAGGGTCCGACTCAATCTGCTCCAGCTAGAACCATGCTTGGCCGACTATTTATTATTTTAGCCGGGCTTGGGCAGAGATTTTAGGCATGATTTTTTAGGGGGTCAAGGGCTTAAGGTATGTGACTTAATGGGCCCAACTGAGTTATATGCATATGGATTTTTAACCTTAATTTCTGATGCATTTATACCGGAAGCATCTATTTGTATATCGTGCCTAACATAATTTCATGGATTTTTTTTATTTTACACGACATAAAGAAAGATCCAATAAGGTGGCGAACCTCTTACATTTTTTTATTGGAGGAATAAGATCTCTTTATATTAGCATAAATAGAATGTGTAACTAACACAACTCATTCATTTTACTCTTTTGGATTGTTAGTAATTTTTCTTTAGACGTAGACATAATTTTGCGTTGTACCATTTATAATTCATAACACGATAAATGTAAAAGATATATTATGTTTAATTTTATTTACTTATTATTTTTGGATGCAGTTTGCATTGAACCGGATTATAGCTCAATTCTTTATTTCAATACATGTGCTTGGGCCTAGAAATTCTAGCCTAGCATATAAATCGTCTGGACTAGGGTTCAAGAAAAATAAATGGGCACTGTCTTGGGCTCATGAGTCCATCCCATTCCTACCCGTACATCTAATAAATACTTCACATCCTACTAACACATAATGAGTGATTACAAGGTAGGACAATTGATACGATTTGGGGTCAAATCGTATTTAGGGCTGAATTTAGAAGTGGAAAAAATGGAAAAGAGTGGAATTTCTATTGAAATACGAAGAACAATGAGATAGATTTGATCTTTTCTGGAGAGATCACTCCCTAACTTGAATTAAAGGATCAAGTCTAATCCCCCACTAACCCTAACCGTCACGGCTATTCAATCTCAATTCTTCGATAGCCATACAACTAGGTTTAGCTCCTTTAAATACCCTCCTAACAATTTACTAAACACACCGACAACTTAAACACATAAAAGGTAGTGCATAAAGCAAAAATAGCAAAATACTACTAAGTTGATCCCACGGCCGCTCCTACGCCCGAGTCCGCGCCGTATGCGGTATACGACCGCTTCATTACTCCGCCTCTGAAAAACCACCTTGTCCTCAAGGTGGTACATGATGTCCGTGGGCCATCCATTCCAAGTAAATTGCAAGCCTCCTCCCGGGTCAAACGGATGAGATTGGTCTCCACCGCTTTCAATGACGTCCGGCAGAATATCGGTGGGCCAATGTGGGACCCGAAAGGCGTCGTCGGGCCCCCACAAATACTCTTGAGGATCGTCGTCGTCGTTGCGTTGCTGGCATCCTCCTCCGGGCCCTTCCAGTAGCTGAAAATATGGTGTATGAGCTTTTGGGCCCCATACGGTGCCCCAGGTGGCGCTGACGAGGTCGGAGGGTGCTGTCGGGCCCAGCAGAAGCGCGGCAGGCCCACCTGAAGGTCGGGCGTCCCTCGGAAGGGGACGCGCTGGCTGGACGAAGCCCCCCACGGGGGTGGCGGTGCCTGCCAGCCCAAATTTTGGGTTGACGACCCACCACCGATGCGCCGGGGGGCTGCCGCAGCCCCTGGAGGGGCGGGCGGCACTTGCCGCCCCTCCTGGGGGTTTGCCGGCCCCCCAAAAGGCTGCCGGAGGGGTGGCCACCCCCTCCGGTGGCCGACGCACCTCCCCGTGGCGGGGAGGTCGCCGATAATGCTCCCCAATCATCTGGATCTGGATCTGAAGAAAATTTCAGATCTGGATCTGATACTTTCAGATCTGGATCTGAAGAAAATTTCAGATCTGGATCTGAAAATTTCAGATCTGGATCTGAAGAAAATTTCAGATTTGTTGACGTCGATGACGTAGTTTCAGATTCGGGTTGTTTCTGTTGCTATCGAAGGATCTGAAGAATATCTTGGATGTCGGAGGCTTTAGCAACCCCCTTCATCTCCTGCCGAATACCGTGGATCTCGCCTTGAAGCCTGTCGATCCTCTTGTTCACCTCCTCAAATTTGCCGTCGAATTTCTCTTCTACGAGCTCCGCCGCCGTCTTTACACTAATCTCCGTCATTGGATCTGAGTGCTCTGATACCAAATTGATACGATTTGGGGTCAAATCGTATTTAGGGCTGAATTTAGAAGTGGAAAAAATGGAAAAGAGTGGAATTTCTATTGAAATACGAAGAACAATAAGATAGATTTGATCTTTTCTGGAGAGATCACTCCCTAACTTGAATTAAAAGATCAAGTCTAATCCCCCACTAACCCTAGCCGTCACGGCTATTCAATCTCAATTCTTCGATAGCCATACAACTAGGTTTAGCTCCTTTAAATAACCTCCTAACAATTTACTAAACACACCGACAACTTAAACACATAAAAGGTAGTGCATAAAGCAAAAATAGCAAAATACTACTAAGTTGATCCCACGACTGCTCCTACGCCCGAGTCCGTGCCGTATGCGGTATACGACCGCATCAACAAAGCACCCCCAACGATGTGCATCCCATGTTAAGGAAAAAAAGTTTTACTAAATCAAGAAAATAACCTTTTAAAGGTAGAATTATTGTTGTAGCAATCTTCATCAATCTCCCTAATACACACAACATGCAATGACTCTCTACTCGCCACTATTAGAACCTCACATCGTGGGCTTAAGTCTTGTGTGAATACATGGATCAAAAAAGTCTCTATGAAGTGCATAATCTCCTTATCAGAAATTTAAGGTGTTGTGTAAAAGCCTGTGATGGCGCACTCCTGCATTTTAATTCAAAATTTCATGCCTATTGCGGATAAAGAGGGATTGATATACAACCTCTCATATAAGAAGGATTTTCTAGTGTTTCGGTGTTTAAAAAGATGATTTTTGGTGGAAAAGAGAGATTTTTAAGGGGAAATGCGATTTTTAAGGTTAGGAAGAGGGATTTGACAGGAAAAATGTAACTTTATTGAATAGGAAATGAAAGAAAGAGGATACAAGATAAAATTGGAGATCGTTCGAGAGAATCTCGCTCTCCCAAGCTGCCGATTCAAGAGGGGGCCGCGCTTTCCAATGAAAAGAGGGAAATCTCAATCTCTCTTATGATTTATATCTCAAATTAAGCATAAAAATCCATCGGCCCATCCCACCTATAAATAGAGTTCAAAAATATGCAAATTCACAGAAAACACCAAAAGACTAAAAAATTACGGAAAACCCCCTAAAATCCAAAAATTTCAAAACTGTCCATAACGGTTATGGACAAAAACTGCAAATCTGAACTCGACAACCCCATCATTATGTCGTCCCCGAAAAACCGCATTGTCCTCAAGGTGGTGTAATAAGTCTATGGCGGTCCTACTCCAAGTGGAGATGCCCATCTCCCCTTGGCTCTTCTTCCCCCCTACATCCTCTTCGTCCTCGTTGACTATCAGCAACTGAAGCTTGCGTACTCCACAATGGTACACTAGGGTAAACTTCTCATCACACTAGAAATATATTCCTTCAGTCTCTTCTCTAGCGTCTCTGCATCAGTCATCTTCCGAAACTGTCCTCCTGGCTGTGGCATCTTTGTTGGACTGGTTTGTCCATATCGATGCATGTTGTCCTCCTATCGTCGACCGGCTGTGAAAAGAGGAGTCGACTAAGTTCCTCAAGACATCTGCTCCTCTGTGAGACGATCCCCTACCAGCAGTGCCAAATCCATGGTCTCCATCACTCCATGATGTCTCTGTATGTGAAGCTCAACATGTATTTTAGGCTTTAGCCCCTTCATAAAGCTCCCATCTATTGTCTCCTCTGGGACCCTTCACACTCGTCTTGATAGCGCCTCGAACTTCTCCATATACTCCTTCACCATCCCCTCTTGCATGAGCGACAGTAACTGTTCCTGTGGATTCCCTCAGGTGTTGCAAAATCTGTGCATTAAGCATGCATTGAATTCGTCCCACGAGAGAAAGTGTTGCCTCTGCTCCCTCCACTGAAACCACGGAAGTGCCTATCCTTCGAAACATATGCCCGATGCCTCCAACTTGTCCTCCTCTGTCAGGAGCATCACCGTGAATAATCTCTCATCTCTGTAAATTCAGCCATATGGGTTGTCTCCCTTAAAGATGGGTATCTTCAGTTTCCTCACTCTATCGTCCATCCAGAAATTTCCTTGATCAGCCCGTCCACAACGTGCCTGGGTTAATGAGGTCGATAGGGGTATCGCCACCGGTACATATGTTGCTCTGATCCTCTCTGATGGCATTCATCTCGGTCCACAAAGCCATCCCGGTCCTCATCGCCAAAAACAAAGCATTAGTCATCCTCATCCTGATCCCAGTCTCTGTCATCGCCATATGGGTACTCTTCGTAGAACGGAATAGGATGTCGTCGTCTCTCTGCAGCATATCGGGGCCCGTGGGTGCCCTAAAATTTGCTCCCATCGTCACCAGGCTCCCCACGTACTCTAGAGGGTCGTCGACGTCGTAGCACATCACCGGAGGCCACGGGGACCTCGTCAGCCCCCTGAATTAGCGTCGCGGACTTACAGAGGCACGACGATGGCTGTCTGCCCCTGTCTGCCCCTGTCTGTGCCCTGCAAGACGGGGCATCCCTGCCGTAGGTTGGTAGGGGTGAAACGCCCCTGAAAGGGGTCCCTCGGGGGTGGAAACCTCTAGTGGTGGACGGGGGCTAGCGCCCCCGTACAGACCCCTGTAGGGGGTCCAGCAAGGGTGGCAGCCCTTGTTTTAAGGCCAGGGGGCTGACGCCCCTGTACAGGCCCCTGCATGGGGTCCAGTAGGGGTGCAGCCCCCTGTTTTGCTGCCAGGATATGCTGGTGCCCTTGTACGTGCCCCTGCAGGGGTCCAGCAAGGGCGCAACCCCCTGTTTAGCTACCATAAGGGGTTGTCGCCCATGTACAGGCCCTGCAGGGCCGCACGTCCTGTTGAGTCTTCCTGGGGCTTTAAGGATCTCAGCCTTTCATCGTGAGCTCATCATCATACTCTGTGTAATACTCATCGACGTCGGAAATCATCCATTCTTTGTATTCCACCGCCTTGCTAATGACATTCTCCAAAGTTGACGCTTTTTTCCTAGGTTTTCGGCCACATCGTTTAATTTCGCCAAGATGCCCGCAAGTTGTTGCATGATTTGTGTTATGGCCTCTCCATGTTTCTTTAGGGTTTCACCTCGCTTCGCTAGGGTGTCATCATGCTTCGCTAGGGTTTGCTTTACGCCCTCAAGTTTGTTGTTGTATTTCTTCTCGAAAAGGTCGAACTTGGCATTCAATTTTGTCACCGCCACCATGTATCTCATTGTTCTGATACCAATTGATAGGATTTTCTAGGGTTTGGTGTATAAAAAGTTGATTTTTGGTGGAAAGAAGAGATTTTTAGGGTTAGGAAGAGTGATTTGGGAGAAAAGATTGTAACTTTATTGAAGAGAAACTGAAATAAAGAGAATACAAGATAAAAGTTAAGACCTTTCTAGAGGATCACGCTCTCCCAAGCCGTCGATTCGAGAGGGGACCGTGCTCTCCAATGAAAAGAGAAAAATCACAACCTCTCTTATGATTTATCTCTCAACTTAAGCATAAAAATCCCTCAGACTCTTCCATTGATAAATAGAGTTCAGAAATATGTAAAATTGTAGAAAACCCTTAAAACTAAAAAACTACGAAAAAACTCCAAAAAATCCGAAAATTACAAAACTGCCCTTAAGTGGCCAAAAACTGCAAGTCTGAACTCGGTGATCCCATCACAGACCTAAGCCCTCCTCATCTAGGTATGTACCAATAATAATATCGTGGGTCCGTATTCAATCTCCCATGTTTCCTTCTCCCGATCTCACCCACATTTCTAGTGTTATTATAAATACATGTGCATTGCACGTGTCATAAAAAGCTAGTAAGGCAACAAGAGAAAGGAAAAAAATAAATAAAGCTTAGTTTGGTCATGAATGATAATAAATCCATATGGATTCAAGATGAAATTAGATTTGAAGTTAGGAATGTATCCTTTCAGATTGTGTAAATATCATGGTAGTGTAGTTCATAGAATTCGAACTCTGAGTATATACTCAAATGGAAATAGATACAAAAATTTAATACTAATGGAAGCCTAGTTTAAGTTTAATAGAATCCTAATTAGCCAATATTTTTTGTGTTCATATTCCTCTAGTCGATTTTTTTCATTTCTTATCCCTCACAAATTGATGTTACTTTTTTAAAACATCTATTATACAAATAAGGGATGTTGTCACAATCACAAATTGACTGGGACAAACGATTGGTCAGGGGTGCACCACCTCATCTCGATGGGTCCCTATGGGGTTGGGTGGGGTTTTATGCATTGGTTTGGGGTGGGGTTTTGGAGATTTTTTTGCGCTTTGGTCCCTGCTTTTCCTCCTCTTGCCCCCAACGCTTCTCACACCCCCCCAATGCGTTTTTCGCTTTGGGCCCCGCTTCTCTCTACATTTGCATTCGGGCAACGGCTGCCTCCGTGCCCTCCGGGCACGGGCAATTTCTAGTTTCTTAACAAATTGGGGTTTTTGCCTTCGACATACATACAGCTTTTTCCTTTCATATTAGTTTAGTCTACGTCTACCAAGATTTGCTTACTATATTGTTGCTTTAGAGTTGAAAACTATGCCTTATTCGGATCAATCCTCGGCCTCAACCATTACACCTGTAGACATCTAGGAAGAATGTAAGATAAAAGTGCTGAAAAGTAAAGTGGGAGAGGGCTTCAATGTGGAGGAATCTAATTTCTGTCATCAGTTGAATTGTGGATTTTAACAAAATTAATCATTTTTATTCATCGGAAAGCGGTAAAGAACCCTCGACCTCACACAGTGAAAGGGTGTGCACATTGGTCGCGGAAACACGAGAACTTTCCATGTAACGTCCCATGTCCGGGTGTCGTTACTTTTGTAACATTTGTCCAGGTCCTACAGTTTCCAGTGGAAGCAACGTGGAGCAAGTAGAAATTGACTGAATTTAAAATACTCCTTTCATTACCATAATGTCAGAGTTACAACGTTATATACAATAAAATGGAAAGTACATCATCACTCTAATGCAGAAACATAAATACATGAAAGAAAGATACAATGTTACTCACACCCAACCGGTCCTCAAAGTTCGTCAACCTGAACCGGAAACTATGTCTCCTCGTACAACGGTGTCTCCGCGTAGTCTTGTTGGTCACCTGGTGGCAACAACAGAAGTGGTACCACGGCTCAATAGAGTAGACTTATCAATTCCAGCAACAGCAATGGTAATGATACATGAATAGAAGGCATCTTAACGAACCTGTATGAAAGGTGATGTACCAATGGCCTAACAAATTATGGTTGTTTCGGTGTTGTTAAACTACTATGAGACTGCTACTAAGTTTGTTTTGTTTCAATCTTAAACTTATAACAGAGAGCACGATGTGCAACCCGGAGACCATCTTGGACCGCAGGGTGCTACCCTGGGCCGAGTCTAGAAGTCAACTGTGCCGGGGACTCAGGATCCGTGAATGAAAATCCTCCCAGATACGGGCCGAAAGCAGGGCTCCAATCGCTCCAACACTCTCTCATTTATAAGTTTCCCAACCCCAAAAGTTATATAAAGTTGTTCAATTTAACGATTTAACGTTGCATCCAAATTCCATGTCAGGTAATGTCATTTATCTTACTCATTAACTCAGTTTGCGCAATCTAAAGGGTTTCATAGTATCATGTCAAATTACATTCGCTGCTTTAAAGCCGAACATAGGTATCAAGTATCAAATATTGGATCAAGTCCAATTTACTTTAAATTTATGTGTCACTTTTAAATTGCGCATTTGAGTTCTGAGATCAGCTCTTCAGTTAGGATTTCCATAAAGTTCAATTAATCCTAGCACATGCATGGAAACCTATATTCAAGATAAAATTGCTAATAGTTATTCCACTGCTTCGTACTTGTGTAACCTATCTTGCATCAAGTTAATAAATTACCATCCTCTTTAACATATGTAATAGACTTGCATTCAGATTTACTTTCATAAGGAAAACTGAATTAAACTCAAGATTCCACTTTTACACAGACTAAACTAAGAATAAATAATGAGTATAAAACAGGAACATCAAGATTTCCATTTACTTTCAGTTTTAACTGAAATTAGTTACTGAAAATATGGGTTGAAGGATTTAATAATTAGTGGATCAGATTATGGGAATTTCATCATGTTGTGGGGGGTTCCCAAACCTGCGGCAAGGTCTACAGGGACTGTGAATTATGATTATATACCACAAGAAAAATAATGGATGAACCCTATGGAAATTTGAGTACCGATCCACCCGTTACAAAATTTAACAGTTTTATAACAATAGAACTTTTTGTGATGCCTTGATCGAATGTCAAATCACATTATTTTCCAATCATAAATTTTTGAGGGGTGTATAACTACATGAATTGAATGGGGAAAAAATTTGAAAAAAAATTCAAAAAAATTAAAAACATTTTCGCACGGAATTTTCTGTGCAAAATGTTTGCATTTGAAAATTTTCCTCTATATATAGTGATGTCAACTATTTGGAGGTTTAAAAAGTTTTTTTATTTTTTTAGTATGTTCTACAACTTATTGGCTATCACCCCACTAAATTTCAAGTGAATCTAACACTTTTAACCCTCCATCCATCCACTCCAAAAAGATTGCGCTGACAGATCCAATCCAGTTCTGCAGCGGTTTTTTTGAAATGAATGGATGGAGGGTCAAAAGTGTTGGATTAACTTGAAATTTAGTGCGTTGATAGCCAACAAGTTGTAGACTGTACTGTAAAAATAAAAAGAAAAAGATTTTAACCCCCAAATTGCTGACAGCATGTGAAATTTTCATGTGCTGTCAGCACACATCCATATTCATGCACACACACACAGAATTTTCCTCACACACACACAGAATTTTCCTTTCACTTCGTATTTGGGCTAGCCAATCCATATTCATCTCAACTATTGTTATGCTAGTAGAGTATAATTTGGATCGATCCTTAAGAGAAGAACAAGATGGTAGTGCTAAAAAGAACAAAGTGAGAGAACCTTAAGGTGGAAGAACCTTCTGAGCTCCTTAATTTTTTATCAACTGAATCATGATTTTTATTGAGCAAAAGTAATCATTTGATTGATTGTTTGGTAGAAATTTTATATGAATTTCACTATTTTTCTTTAATTTTGCAAAAGCTTAACCTTAAGTTATTGTATATTTGTGCATGAATAATTTGTTTTTTGAAATTTGAATCAATTTTTTTTGGGTTTATAGACTCTGATCTAGGTTTTTAATTTTCTATCAATATCAATTCACGTGATTTCGGTTGAAACTGACAAAACCACTAATAAAATAACTAAACTCTACAATTTCATCTTCAACCCAACAAGATCCAAGATGTTGCTATTTTGAACTTCCAGAAACCAAAACCAAACGACCAAAACCTGTAGGTTTCGGTTAATACCATCACCCTTGCAAAAAACATCTCCTCTTCTACGTTGATAGGCTGGTCTAAACATGCATGCATGCATGCACAGGTGCATGTGTGCGTGTACGTAGAGAGAGAGATAGAGATAGAATAATGTGTATGAGTTAGTCGTATATGAAATTTCACATGTTGTCACTCAAAAAAAATCACTTCCCCCTTCTTTCTTCAATGATCGGAATAGTTCATGTAGATCTTCAATATACTATCAATCGAATTTAGTGATAATATAGCAAACCTTACGTTGTTTGCATTTGCATCGGATTGCATTTCTCTTTCACCCTAGATTAGGGCAAGGGCGGAGCCAAAAATCCAAAGGAATCCGGGCTGCAAGGGTAACCGAAACTAAGCCCGGACTGGAAGGGTTACATGGAGTACGGTTTGCAAGGAACCTAGGCTGCAAGGGTTACCAAGAGTGGCTCCGCCTGCAGCCCACCTCAGCATATGCTTGGCTCCGCCCCTGGAATAGGGCGTGCCTATGCATATTTGCCTACTCTATTGTTGCATAAGAGCTGGGACAAACTATGTCATGGCCGGATCAGCCTCAACCTAAAAAATTGCTCCAGTAAACATCAAGGAAGAGGAGAAGAATACAATAGTGCTGGAGAGCAAGTAGGAAGAGAGCTTAGAGGTGGAGCAATATTTTCTTTCCAATGGAAATCAAGTCTGATAAGAGGACAATGTTAGAGCCCAATTTGTTGAAGCTCGGGTGAAGCCATCGGAAGGGAATCAGGGCAACGTTACAGCGAGGGAAGAGGAGGAAGATAACGAAGGGGATAGAGATAACGGCCGAGTTGCCGTTGCCCCAGAATTGGAGCCGTCGAGTTATCGTTGCCCCATAATTGGAACCATCAGATGAGCTAGAGCGGGGAATCGGGCCATTCATAGATGATTTAATGGGAGCCGTTCGTCTATGGACAAGTTTAAACGTAGCCGTCGATGGTCACTTATGGAGGTGGGTCCAGCAGTTAAGGGGTTCGATGAAATGACTCCAGCTAGCTTCAGACCATCTTCTTCCCAGTTACCGACAGAGTCCCCTCACCGGAGCGCCAGAGTTTGTTAGACCGTTGCAACCGCCTCGTCACCGACAGCTGTGTTCGAATCTGTTAGACCGTTACAACGGTTACCGTTGGGCGTTATCGCTTGGTTAGTTAGAGGTGTTAAATGACTGGAAGTTGTATAAATACGAGAGTGATGTAAGAAGAAAGGCATCGATGATCATTTGTGAAATTTCCTCTCTTTTCATTTTTTTCATGTAATTTTTCTCTTCCATTAATAAATTTCTCCTAGATTATGTCATTTTGGTGGAATCTTGAGCTTGAGATCATTGTTGAAGATTAGGTCTTCATCATTTGGTATCAAAGCTCAGCGACGAGCCATGGGATGTCAGCGATCGTATGACGAGGAGTGTGGAGCCGAGCATCCATGGATCGTGGAGCAGAATCCCCAGTGTGAGAGTTTCACGTCCGTATGTCAACGAATGCTTGATATCTTAGAGGTGATGAAGGCTGAGAACGAGGCGATCTTTCGAGAGCGGAGGGCTACAAACGAGGCAATCTTTCGAGAGCGGAGGGCTGAGAACGAGGCGATCTTTCGAGAGCAGAGGGCTGAGCGTATGGCGATGATTCAGAAATCCAAGAAGTCTACAGACGATGTGTCAAGAAACGGGGCATATGCTTCCAGTATTGAGTCAAGCACAGCTGAAGATAATGAAGACTCTGTTCAGGATCAAGAAGACGAAGAAAAGACAGAGCTTCTTCCCAAGGACGTTGAGATGATGGACACTGCCTATTTCTCTATGGACCACAATCATCCTCAACTCCAGTCATCCCCAACTTTCCTCGGTGGGCCGTTGGCATCCCTTCATTCTGTTTGGGTTCCAACTTCCTCTTTGGAGCGGCTGCCTCCAACGGGTGCAACCGGTATAACTGTCGCTTACTTTTACCCGGCTATCAAGAAGATGCTCTTGTCTACTTTTCCAAATCATTAACAGCAGTAGCAAGTGTGGATGATGAAGGACGAGGAGTCCAAGATTTTTCTCCCGTCATGGCTGCCAGCCTACCTATGCGGTGTTCCTCCATTCCATCAATGCCCAAGTACTCCAGATGGGGGGGTTGTGGAATTGATGTATTTGATCCTAGAGGACTTGGAATCAATGGAATGGGGGCTCAATGTGAAGATGATGATATTGAATGCGAAACAGAAGAAGAAAGATATGAAGAAGATGCTCACCAGGTGTTCGGTGATTTACTGCAACGAGCCCAGAATATTTGGCAAGGAGGAAACTATCAAGAAATGGAAGGAGAAGACATAGAGTATGATAGTAGCAAGAAGAGGCAACCAAGTAGAAGAGAATCCAAGTTCTCTTTGGAACCCATGATGATGAGTGCAAAGGAGATTAAAACAATGCGAAGGAGTTCCACCCAACCATTTAAATTCAAGCATGTCTCGGGTATCAATCCTACTTCCTGGAATTTTGCTAAGAGAAGTTCTGTCGTGAAATTTTTTGGAAAAATCTTACACCTCTCCATGCCATCAGTTTCTTTCAATCACCTTGTCATTTTTTTCATATTCACTGAGTTCTTGGAAACTCATTCCCATGATGTGATAAGAATGATGCAGTGGAAAGAGAGATTTAGAAGGATTGTGGAATTTGATCCTGGTGGAGTTGGGAAAAGGGGAAAATCCTGAAGGGAGTCAATTAGTTTAAAAATTAGGACTCCTATTAATATAAGAATGGTTAATACCAACAATATGGAAACTAAGTACTGCAGAACTCACATTAATCCATTGGAAGAATCACTGTATGTGATGGGAATGCCTTCTATGGATGACCTTTTCTCATCTTCATCTCCAATTCCAGTTGCTACAAAAGGTGCCTTCAGTTTTGATTCTGGAAGAGTTTGGATAGTTGATGAAAATGGTGAAGGGAGCTGTTTATTCCTCAATGTGATACATGTTGGTAGCAATCTGGATTTACAGAAGAGAATGGTGAAAATATTAAGTGTATTAAGACGTACTTCAGTTCTTGCTACAAGGTAAGGTGTAATGTTGAAGCACAAGGATTAGTCCCACTTCAATTTCCAGAAAAAAGCAAAAGACACAACCCAATTTGTTAATATTAGAATTGATAATATTGGAGACATGGAAATTCATTGCCTCAGTTCTGACATTGGTCTACTGGAAGTAGTGGGGTAAGTGCAAGGAGATGATTCTATGGATATGAATTACTTTCCCTCATATTCCATTGCCATCACCATAGAAAGATATTTTGTTTTTGACCATGGTGATACAGAAGTTGGAGGAGTGTATCATGTTAAATGTTGGGTGGGTTTTTGTTTTGATCCTGGAGGATCAATGGTTAGAGTGTTGAAGCTGGGAACTTATCTTAGTATTGACAAATCAGATAGGAAGAATTATGAATTATGCTTTCAAGACAATTCCAAAGAGGAAACTCATTTGTAGAAAGGACCATGAAGAAGATTGGGGAGAAGTCCAGATTATGTACCCAGATGTGATTAAAACAGATATCCAGACTCTGCAGCAAAGTGTTCCCATAAGGCATAAGAGTGTGGTTCTTTTCCTTGAAGAACCTGGTAAGTAGATGTATACTAATGTTTGTACAGTATATGTAGATACAATGAACAAGGTTTCAAGTGCACACTTATGTGCTTACATTCAAGCAATGGAGTGGTTGCAGCTGGTTGCATTCAAGTAATGGAGAGCTAAAGATAATACTCAGAAATATTTATATGAAGTTCTTCTTATGAGTTTGCACAAACTCTTGATTGATTCTGCCACTTCAGAGTGTTTTCTTTTCTGTAGTAAATTCTTTGGAGAAATTTCAAGGTTTCGTGGAATATCTACAGAACCATTTGACATAATGATTGAACATTTCAACCTGGCATTTCACTATGATACACTTGGCATAAGAATTCTGATCAAGATAATTCAACATCAACAAGTGATCTTGATTAAGAGGGGAATCCCATGGACTTATGAGGATGCAGAGGTTGATCCTCATGGAATGGAACAATGTACAGGAGGCCATCTCATTGTTGATGCTGGGAAGTACAACTTTGGAAGCTCAATCAGGTTTTTGAGTATTTTAGGGAAGTCAGTTGGACAAGCAAGAAGATGAAAGGAGTTGAAAGTTCATTTGACACATGTCTCTTGGCTCAAGCTACCTTCAAATTCCAATACTTCAGCTGTATTATATACAAATTGGGTTCTTTGCTATAGTGGACATGGGAGAATAAAACATCAAAAACAAACTACTATTGTTATTGGCTCATGCAGAGCAGAGAATGGAATTCTGTTGTGTGATGATGATGCTAGTAACTCTAACCCTATTGCAGTGAGCTGGGTTCTATGGAGTTATAAACCAACATTTAACATTCAGACTAAAATGGATAATATAGAAAAAAAGTGTTTCGATCCCGGAGGAACCTTGAGGGTTGGGTTATCTTTGACTAGGTTGAAATGGAGTCCAAGGGTTATTAAGAAGATTGGAGTCACAAACCATTTACTGCAAAATGCCATAAACCACGAAGAAATTTCATTCCCCAGCAGATAAATGATATATAGCAGGCCAATTAGCTTGGAAAAGAAATTGCTAAGGTTTTCCAAGTTCCATGTTACATTCCATGTTACATTGTACAATTTACAAGGTAAAACTGTCGGTGGTCTTCCATGGATTTGCAGACAAAATGGTGGAGCTCTTGCTTGCCATATGATGTCTCAGCTTTTCACAACTTCCCACGGTTCATTTTTCGACTTCAATGCCCGAAGAAGATGTTCAGAAGACTGTGAAACCTTGGGGAAAAGTGAGGCATTCCTCGACCTTGAGGGCAAGGTCGGTTTCAAGAGGGAGGGATTGTTAGAGCCCACTTTGTTGAAGCTCTGGTGAAGCCATCGGAAGGAAATCAGGACGACGTTGCAGCACGGAACAAGGAAGAAGATACCGAAGGGGAGGGAGATAACGGACGAGTTACCGTGAGTTGCCGTTGCCCCAGGATTGGAGCCGTCGAGTTACCGTTGCCCCAGAATTGGAGCCGTCAGATGAGCTAGAGCGGGGAATCGGGCAGTTCATCAAAGATTTAATGGGAGCCATTCGTCTATGGGCAAGTTTATACGTAGCCATCGATGGTCACTTACGGATGTGGTCCAGCATTTAAGGGGTTCGATGAAATGACTCCAGCTAGCTTCAGACCATCTTCTTCCCAGCTACCGAAAAAGTCGTCACTGGAGCGCCGGAGTTTGTTAGACCGTTGCAACCGCCTCATCGCCGACAGCTGTGTTCGAATCTGTTAGGCCGTTACAACGGTTACCGTTGGGCGTAACCGCTTGGTTAGTTAGAGTTGTTAATGTTGTGCGCCGAGCGAAAGCAGTCGGATCGTCGAAGTATCTAGCACGAAGAACAAATAGAGAGCAAACAAAAGATTTAGGTCGCCTAAACGACCAAGGGAACACTTATCTTAATTTCAAATAAAACACTCAACCACTACAAATAAATCCTCACAAATGGCTCACTCAAAGATCGCTCACAATGATCATATGGAACTTCCAATAGGATCTCATACAAACTCTCACAATGCTTCAATAGAAGCTCATTGATTCCCAATTTTCGATGCTAAACAACCAAAACATGCCCTCTCTTTTATAGGAATGGAGGGGGAGGGGGTTGGTGCACCAACCCCCTTGGGTTGGTACACCAACCCATGCACCAACCCCAAATGGCAGCCCCATGTGGGCTGCTGGAAATTTCCAGCAGCCCCTTGAGCCAATTATCACAAATCTCCACCTTGGCGAAATATTGGGTCTATGTCACACAATCGACCGTCAACTCTCCTCTTCGGTGAGAATCATCTCGTGTTCCCGTCAGCTTGCCTCGAAAGGCTCATATGGCTTCGCAGAGCCTCATTGTCCCAGAAGGACCCACCAACGTCATCTCATATCGTCAGCATACAAGTCCGAGCCATACTCGAACTTGACTCCGATATCGACCTTCATAAGCTCGTCTGTCGAACAATCACTAATGCAAGGTAGCTCCACCCGATCCTTGGCTTCATCATTCGTCGTTGATTCCATCTCATCACACCAATCTTTTCTTCGTCCACATAGGTCGCCATTGTGCTCCACCTCACCGAATAAGATTGGAGACTCATCACACCTGATAATGAAAGCAAACGAGACCCTTCTTATAGGTTGACATCTCTCATACCTTGGTCTCCAAATTTTAATAGAATCCTTCTGTTGTGCAAGTTGTGGGGATAAGGTATCTCCACCATACGGACTTGAACCATCACCTTTATTAGCACCACCTCTTCGGAGATCATCCAATAACGTCGTCTTTGGTGCATGCGAGCTTGAGTCGGTAGCTCGCTCATCTGGAACTCTCGTCGTCTTCATCATCACCGTACCATCCAAGTAATAGAGGTTGCCTTCACGCTTCCCCTTCATCAGGATCATTGCTCCTCGTGTCACCTTCAAAGCGTCGTCCTCCATAGTCACTTTGCAACCATTGGATTCAAGTGAACCAAGCGATATCAAACTGTACTTCACATCTGGCACATAATGAACATCACCTATGTCCCGTGTGACACCATCACTCATCTTTATGCGGACCGTGTCAATGCCCGCCGTCGTGCATACTCCATCGTCTCCAAGAAGGACTTTACTCTTACTACCTTCATGGAAAGTAGTAAAAGTACTCTCTGTGGGGTGTCATATGGATCGAGCAACCCGAGTCGAGCACCCATCCCCCCTTATCACCCCCTCCGTTGCACCAACTAGGACCCACTCATCCACCTCCTCGCTTTTGACGATGTTGGCGGTAGCATTCTTCTTCTTATTGGCCTTTGGGCACTCCCTCGCCCAATGTCCTCTTTCCTTGCAAAAGGCACATTAATCCCTCTCGATGTCGGTGCGTGGAGCTCTACTATTGTCCCTCGTCTCGAATCTATGGTTCCCTTTGCGGCCTCCACCTCTTTCATTGCTCCTACCTCTAACCACGGTAAGCGCTTCGGACCTTTGGCCCCTCATCTTCTCATCATCCTTATTTCTAAATTCATTGCTAGTAAGAGCGTTAGAAACTTCATTGAAGGTGATAGATTATTTACCATAGATTAAGATCGAAACGATGTGCTCATAGTCTTCATGCAGTGAGTTGAGGAGAATCATCGCCTTGTCCTCATCTTCCACCTTGACGTCGATGTTCCTCAAATCTGTGAGGAGTTTGTTGTTGTAGTCAATGTGTTCTTCAACTGAAACTCCGTCCTCCATTTTGAGGCCAAAAAGCTTCTTCTTTAGGTGTAGGTGATTCTGAATGTTTTTCTTCATGTACTTCTCACCAAGCGCATCCCATAACGCTTTCGCGTTCGTCTCCTCCATGAAAGGGTACTTCTTCTCCTTTGTCAAGTGGAGCTGGATCGTGCCGCAAGCGATCCGGTTCATCATCTTGCACTCCGAGTCCGATGTCGTAGTCGGCCTCTCATCTAGTACTTGATCTTGACCAAGTTGGTTCAAGATGTCAAGTACGTCGCATCTCCACATGCCGAAGTTGATACGCCCATCAAACTTCTTAATTTCGAACTTCGTATTGGATACGATAGTTCGCGTTGTTGAATATTGCGCCATTGAAGTAGAAGGATTGTCGTCGTCATCTTTGCCCGTCTTCTTCGTCTAGATCTTCGTCGTCAAAGCTCTGATACCAATTGTTGTGCGCCGAGCGGAAGCAGTCGGATCGTCGAAGTATCTAGCACGAAGAACAAATAGAGAGCAAACAAAAGATTTAGGTCGCCTAAATGAGCAAGGTAACACTTATCTTAATTTCAAATAAAACACTCAACCACTACAAATAAATCCTCACAAATGGCTCACTCAAAGATCGCGCACAATGATCCTATGGAACTTCCAATATGATCTCATACAAACTCTCACAATGCTTCAATAGAAGCTCATTGATTCCCAATTTTCGATGCTAAACAACCAAAACATGCCCTCTCTTTTATAGGAATGGAGGGGGAGGTGGTTGGTGCACCAACCCCCCTTGGGTTGGTGCACCAACCCACCACCAACCCCTCTTGGGTTGGTGCACCAACCCATGCACCAACCCCAAATGGCAGCCCACATGGGGCTGCTGGAAATTTCCAGCAACCCCTTGAGCCAATTATCACAGTTAAATGACTGGAAGTTGTAATGATCATTTGTGAAATTTCCTCTCTTTTCATTTTTTTTCGTGTAATTTTTCTCTTCCATTAATAAATTTCTCCTTGATTCCACCATTTTGGTGGAATCTTGAGCTTGAGATCATTGTTGAAGATTAGGTCTTCATCAGACAAGCCTTTCTATCATCATCGTGTTTTTTCCTACATCATTCCTTTCTTTCTTCTTCCCTTTTGTTTCCTTCTTTTGTTTCCTTTTTTAAATCCCCCACCTTGATCGAGAACTTTTTCTAAATGCATCGATTATCCAGATACATAAAAACATGTCACTTTTTGATAACGATTCTCCTTTTAAATGACATAAATTTATATAAATACAGCCCTTTTGTAATTTAACTCCCACCAATATTCAATGCTGATTGAAGCAATGTCAAATCGTACTAAAATTTACATTAAAAAGTAATCGATCAAATGAAAGAAAGATAGACGACGAACCCTTGAACGAAGGCCCCAGTCCCAAGGCGAAACGGCAAGGCAAGCGAAGCTCCGAGGATGTCGAGAAACTTGTCGGGCCGAATCGAAAACCGCCTCGGCGGCGGAGGATTGAATCCAGGCGGAGGAGAGATCGGGGACGGCTCTTTCACTGAGCTCACAGAGATTGAGGGCGAAGAGGTTGAATATGGGGTTTCCCTGATTTCAGCCGAAACGACAAAACGGCGAAGGGAATTCGGCCGGCGGCGGAGCGGCCGGAATACCGGAGAGGCGTGGGCGGTTAGAACTCCGTCCATGGTTCTCCGGCGAGAAGAGATGAGGGAAGCTATGGAAAATAATAAGTGGCGCGAGAGAGAAGAGTGGTACGGGGAACATACACTGGTGGTTGGTTTTGCCGAGGCTTTAGTGGGCCTGGGCTTATATAAAAAGGCTAACTGGATGGGGGCGAGCTGGGCTCGGGGCCGGCCCTGTACCGATCCATCACATTAAAAAAAACTGAGTCACGAACCAAAACTCTAGTATACTAATAGGTGAGAGCATTGACTTTGTCACATGGCAACAAATTTACTATTCATTAACTTTGTCACGTGGCAACAGAGCAATTATTGGATGACGAAAATGAGTTTTTAAATAATTTTAAATTTTAAATTTTACTTAAATGAGCGTATTAGTTAAGGGACGCATGGGGAAAAAATTTAAACAGAGTTTTGTTAGTGCTGCTAATGACGATTGCCTGACAGGGTAAGACGCCGTGCGCGCTGTGTTTGTTATTTTATATATTATCATCTTCAACGATTCTTTCTGAGATCGGATATTGCTTTGGAAAATAAAAATTGCAAGGACAGCATGTTTCGATGGTCTACAACTCGATCCGCCGATCCTTTTCATTCTGACTTGTTAGTTGATATTTTTAAATGAAACTTCTCTGTGTATTATTTTGTTCACGCTTCTCTAACCAGCTTTTTGACGAATCAAAAAAAAATTCTTATTTTTTAGACATATCTTGCCAGTTATTGAGGTATAGATAATATTGTGAAAGTTGGCTCGATTTCGGCATTTCATTGGTTATTCAGTCGAGCTATCTTGTGCCGAGATGGCTCGTCTACGCTCGTATCTGACCCTTCTAACTCGGCGCGAGTCCGATAGGTCGAATGCCGAGCTATGGGACTTAGTAGCGCATTTGGACTCTCAGCCGTGAGGGTCGGCGGCTCAGATGGATTGGCAGCTTTAAGGCTCGACCTCCTAATGGGTCGAATGGTTCGACCTTCTAATAGGTCGAACAGCTTGGGTCAGCACTTCGGTCGTTTCGATCTTAAGGGAAGTTCGGTCTAGCGGAGCGGGGCCCACTTATATGTGACGTGTCTAGTAGGGTGCGGCGCGCATGCCTACTAGGGTTCGGCGTACTAAATGCATATACCTGTATTGGGATATGAACTCCGCTAATGTTGGGATTTGTATCCCTAATTGCATCCCCCTCAATGATAGTACCTTCTGTACCCTACGGGTATATAAGGTAGTTTTAGAGGAGGGTTTCGTGGGGAACACACTGGAGAGAATTTGAGCCGCCATTTGTGAGAGCCAACTTTGAGAGATACTATAGTGATCTTGTAGAGAGATCATTGTATGCTTCTTCTTTGTTGAACGAAGAGATACAATTTGTATTTGTTCTTTGGGGTTTTAGCATATCCGTCCCTTAAATCTTGCGTATTTTGATATTCGTCCCTCAAATCTTCATATTTTCCCTCAAGTCCCTCAAAAATTAGTATTTAACCTTAATAGTCCCTCTCACTAACTATCTGTTAAAATATTAACGGAAATGTGAATATTCCGTGAAATTAAGGGACTATTAAGGTTAGCGTTCAAAATTTAAGGGACTATTAAGGTTAAATACTAACTTTTGAGGGACTTGATGGCAAATTAAGGTTAAATACTAACGGAATATTCCCATTTCCGTCAAGATTTTAACCGATAGTTAGTGAGAGTGACTATTAAGGTTAGTATTAACTATTGAGGGATTTGAGGGCAAATATGAAGATTTGAGGGACAGATATCAAATTACGCAAGATTTAAGGGACAAATATGCTAAAAACCCTTGTTCTTTCCTTTCGTAATAAAGCTCATAGGTGTTCCCCCTTGACCGACCGACGGCCCAAAGTTACTATCTATCTTAGCGCTTCTCATTTGATTGTCGTGTTGCTGATCTTTGTCCTCGGTCTTTGACGATCATGTGTATCCCACTGTGTTAGTGCTTACTCCTTTGTGATTACTCCTCCTCCTCCTGTGTGGGTGTTGGTGCTTCCTCATCCTCCTCCTTGATGGGTGTGGGCGCACAACAAACATGTATAATCATGTTTTCTAAATCATTAGAACTTCATTTATTCATCGAATTCCTCGAGGAAAATTAAAATCCCTTTCGTTCCCTCTCTCTGATCAAAAACCCAAAATTTAATGCCTTCCGCATTTACGAAATTTTTCCATCACATGCACAAAATTCCACATAATCCACTCACTGTATATATGCATGTTCTTTTAAAAGTAAGAATTGCTATCTGCACCTTATTCTTTGAGGTGCATGTTGGAATCAGTGCAAAAGTTTGCCTTTATGGCAAAAAATGAGCATGATTGGACATGGGACGTGAAATGCTTGTCTTTTTGGCAAAAATAAAGAACATGCATCTCATAGGTGCATTCCTTGATATGCATGCAACATTTCTCTTAAAAATTGTATTAATTGCCCTATATATTCTATTCGTGTTGCTTTAATTTCCTGCTGATTTTCAAGAATTGCACGTTATTAATTATTTGAAAATAATCATATTTGGTGTAAATAATACATATCAAATGTAGATATACTACAAATGAAACTTGCACATAGTGCACGGTGACAAAAACACACACAGGATAATGTCCACGCATGCAATTGACAAAAGAGCGAGAAGAGTGAGTGAGTGTATGAGTATTGTCGGCGGGAGACGAGACGCGTAACCAAAAAAGAGATAGATGTGTGTGTGTCATCAGGGGTAAAAGGTGTTAAATTGTAAAAAAAACTTTGAAGGGGCAAAGCGCATAAATTCCAACCCAAACCAAGTGGGGTAAACGTGGGAATAGCATGCGTTACAGTCCAAAAACGCAATGGGCCAAAATGAAAAAGATCGATGGAAACCCTGTAAATAAGTGAAAAATGGATGTGCATTTGGCTTTTATGAAAAAGCGCTAGCAATTATGGGAAGGAGGGTGGCCATTGTTTGGGTTCTCCATCAGCTAGCCCCAAACCCAAAACCGAACCCCCCACCCCCAACCAAGTGGGGCAACCTAGTGGGGCCCACCTTACCCATGTGACTCAATCAAGGCAAATCATTTGTCCTAGTGGGACAGATGTGGGGCCCACATTTTGTTCTAATGGTGTTGAATCATTGGGCCGGCACTCGAAATGACTCAACTGACGAGTGACTAAAGCCCACAGAGCCCACAAGAGAAGCCCGATATCGACTCAGTCAAAGCCCACAAGTCAGTTGCCCGTTGCACTCCCACCAATCGAACATGGTATTGAAAGCGGGCTCATAAATAGCAGGAACGTGGGCTACGATTACTCCTATTAAAGGGGGAGATCATGGCACCATAATTGGTGACCATTATCCTCCCAACGTCACTGAAAAGACCCAGGAGGCCTATAAATACAAAAAGGTTCCAATTTCCAAGGTACGAGATCTACTACATAGATTCCACATACTTCTTACATTTCTTCCGCAAAAGTGCTTGCGACGCCAGATCTGAGACTAATATCCGTGGGGTCGATCTCAGCTGCTCCAAGCTCACTCTCTTCATTAAGTTCCCATTCTAACTTAAGCATCGGAAGGGATTTGGGTCAGAACCCAGATCCGACCCTCTGACGCTTCGTTGTGGTGCAGATCGTCAAGTCTCGATCTTCTGCGAGGGTCGCTCCAGAGCTTCCTGTAACGCCCCGCTCCCCAGGATACCTGGGAGGTACGTCACCGTCCCAAGATCTCTCAGAGTAGCAAGTGTTACGAAGAAAGAAAGGAAAATACAAGGAAACAGCAGGCTCACTGCGCACTGCTGGGATAATACCTGTAATGGTTCCAAGAAACAAGCCAACAATACAGTATAGAACTCACATAGGGAATCAGAGAAAACACTACGCCAACCCAGAGGCAACACCTAAAACTAAAAAGAAACTCTGATCTCTGTACATCACATATGCCTAATACATCCATTAATGCACAAAATCCCATGCTACCCAAAACAAACCCCAAGAGTACAAGTCTCTCACCTCTCCCCTCACCATCCAACTCGTAACTCAAACTCCCTAACCTCAACTCCAACTCCAGCAACTAACTCAGTGGCCTGAAAAGACAACAATTGGAGCACGTCAAAGCGTGTCCAAGTAGGAAACCCAACTCATGACCATCCTCGATTTGGTTTTGATGATGAACAAACATAAATATCGGGTACTAATTCTCTTTGAGCGCAGTTATGGAGATCGTCGCCAATTTACTCTGTAGATCTCAAGCGACGTCTCAAGACTTCTTTAGAGCGCATGATCGTTGTGCCTGAAGCTTCGTTGAAGCTCAAGGACGTGTTGATGAAGTCAAGAGAATCTGACTCGTCATGTTGAAGCTTTGAAGACGGTTTGTCTTGTATATTTTTATGTTTTCTAGCTTCGTTTTATAGAATGTTAAGCCTTGAGTCTTACTTGCTGAGTAACCCTCATATCTATCTTATCTTATCCCTAAGAATGCCTTAGAAGCCATCAGATAGGGTTCATTAGCTTATCATCTTTGTTTTGGCTTCTTGTGCATCTTAGTTGGTTCAAGTAGAAGAGCCAATCGATTAAATGACAATCTAATCGGTTGGGAATTCTTCTTGAACCGACTAGTCATCTTTGAGATTCTTAGCCTAATCTGTGTTGACCAACTAGTCGGTCCAAGAAGGTTCACAGACCGACTAGTTTCCAAACTAATCGGTTAATGTTTCTTCTTAGACCGACTAGATTATCCTTATTATTTCACATTATTCTCTGTTTCAAACCAGTCTGTCCAAGAAGGCTCACCGACCGATTAAGCCTTCTTAGACCGATTAAGCTGCTTTAATTTTCCAGCCGTTGGAGATTTTATTCCACGATTGTTCTTGATTTGTTTTGATTCTTTCCATATATGTTTGATACGTTTCAAACATGAAAATTCCTCTATTATGAGAGATGATTCAGATCTAATTCTAGATATATCGATTATCATTTTGAAAAGGCTCGGATTCTTGGAAAAGCTCTCTCTCTTTTTGACCTAATCCTTCCAAGAGATCTTTAGCTTTTGAGTGTTCATTCTCCTGAAGGATTGAAGGATCATCATCATCATCATCATCATCCTAACCGTCTCCATCTGTTCATCTCAGTGGTGCTAGGGTTTCGTGATCTTTTCTCTCCATCATCTTTTCTTGCCCTAATACCGTAAGTATCTCTCAAGGCATATGAATTTGTGGTGAGTAGTTCATATTTAATTAAACCTTTTATTTGAGTTTTGCTCTCGATTTGTGAGAGGTTCGTGATCCCGGTTTGTGGGAGTCACGGTTCAATCTTTGTATTGATTTGTCTTGTAGTATTTTCTACAAAAGGTTTTTTAGTGGAAGCTTGGGTTAGTGGACTCTAACTCAAGTAGCCGGAAGGGATCCGTCGTCCAGGACGGAGGATCACCGGGAACAAGTCGGGAGACTTGAGTGGATCCGAATCTGTTAGATCTATTGTTTGCGTTGTGTTATTCTTGTTGTCTGTCTTTTATTCCGCATTATTGTTTGTGTTTGCAAAATAATTAGGAATTATCCTCTTAATTAATTTAAAGTACTATTCACCCCCCTCTAGTACTTGTGCAGTAGCTTCCAGGGTATTACAATTTGTCCTAGTAGGACAAACTCCCCATCAAAACCTTCAATTGTATAATAGACTAGCGAATACACATGCCAGGAGGGCACGTCGAAGATTGTCTCCCGGGTGCGAACCGAGGGGACAGCCGGTTCACGGGGCGAAATGGCGACGGGGCAGTCGTCTTCCTAGCGCAAGAACGACGGGAACAATCGTCTCCCGGACGCAATACTGACGGCAAAAAGAAACACTGGGTCAGTCGTCGTAGGGGCACAAAAGCAGTGAATAAAGTGCAAAAAAATACGGGTGCAAAGCGGAAAAAGAGCGATTGCAAATCCGTAAATAGGGGAACGATGAGGGGTCTTTAGGTTTTATGAAAAAACAATGGCAAACTTGCAAACAAGTGGAATTATGAAAAATAATGGCAAACTTGCAAACAAGGGGAATGTGGTGGGCTTTTGTTTGGGGGTCCACCAAAACACCAAACTCCACAACCAACCACTCATCCACACTCCATTGGCCCCCCACTCTCCCAAACATTTTGTCTTAGTCATATTTTGAGTGCCACGTAGGACAACATTAAAAAAAGTCATCATTTGTATAATAGATAGATAATCTTTTTTTAAAAAAATAACAACCCTTCTATGACATTATATTCATCTTAAGAAAAGAACAAATACATGCGAACACATGATCATAGATGTCATCGACAACAAAAAATGAACCATGATTATAATATAACATCGATAATATCATATATCCACATTCCAATTTGTAAACCAAAAAAATCAAAATTTATTATTCAAATCTATTATACAATTAACGATCTTTTTTGAATTTTGTCCTACGTGGCACCCAAAATATGACTAGAACAAAATGTTTGGGAGCATGGGGGCCCAATGGAGTGTGGGTGAGTGGTTAGGTGTGGAGTTGAGTGCTTTGGTGGAACCCCAAAATAAAAGCCCAACACATTTCCCTTATTTGCAAGTTTGCCATTGTTTTTTCATAAAACCAAAAGACCCCTCATCTTCCCTCTATTTACAGATTTGCAATTGCTCTTTTTCCACTTTGCACCCGTGTTTGTATGCGCTTTATTCCCTATTTTTGTGCCCTATGACGACTGACCCATGGTTTCTTTTTGCCGTTAGTATTGCGTCCGGGTGACGATTGTCCCCGTCGTTCTTGCGCTCGGGAGACGACTGCCCCCATCGCCATTTTGCCCGTAAACCGGATGTTCCCTCGGTATCGCACTCGGGCGACGACCTTTGCCGTGCCCTCCGGGTACAGACATTCGCTAGTGTCTATACATATCAGGTCGGGTTTGAAATTCAAAAGAATACAGATACGAGTATGCTTCGAATAATCCGAATCCTGGCTTATCGGTATTCGTATTGTTTCGTGATGGGTAAAACACTCGTCTCGACATTGAAACGAAGATACATGGTCATTTGCTATATAACCTTTAATTTATGCGCCATTGCAATATCACCATTAATTTCGGTGGTGTGGCCGTGGCAGCTTAAAATAATTTAAAAATCGTGACACTATTCATACTTCTTTTTGATTCATCAGAAAGTATATAAAGTACGTGTCGGTCGGATCTTGAATCTGTGTCTTCTAAAAAAAGGAAGGAGAGAATGTCATCTGAGCAATTCCTCGTTATAAAAATCTTTAGCCTAGCTTTTTTTGATACATCAGAAAGAAAGTATGAACCGAACACTCCAACTCTCACGAGGGAGAGAGATAGAATGCTTATTTACATGATCCTATACTTTGGTAATATTTTGGAGGTTTCTCGTACTTGCTGATGCATTGGATCTCTTAATAGAGTCACGATAGCTATAAAACAAATTGTGAGAATATCAAATGTTATTTATAAAGAAACAAAAGAATTCTCATTTCCTTTTAACCCTCCAATCATCCAACAATAAGAGTGTTGTTATTAGCACCACATAAATTTATGAATACACCACACTACTTGATTCATCACACCTATATTTTAACATCAGACGTTTGGATTTGGAGATCCGAACGACTCTAATACAATATATGTGTAAATCCGAACACAATACATATTTTATTATACTGTTCGGCTTTGCAATTCCGAACGGAAGAATAAAAATATTATAGCCGTTCGGATCTCCAAATCCGAACGTCTGATGTTAAAAATATAGGTGTGGTGAATCAAATAATGTGATGTATTCATAAATTTCTGTGATGCGAATAACAACACTCCAACAATAACAGACCTACCTGCCATATCCGATGGAATGTCCTTTTTGCCCTTAAAAATCTAATAACTCAATTCAGATACCCAACTTGCATCAAAGAACCGACAAATATGCACGCGTATGTACATAATCACACTAACTAATCATACACCCTATCCCTTAATCCTTAATTAACGTCGCCGTTGCCTCCCCGTTTCAGATCGCTATCAGCCGTGATGTCATCGGAGATAACGGCGAGAGCGGCGGCAAGTTAAAGATCCCCTTATCATTGCCGTCCAAAAAGCTCGTCCAGCACGACGGAGTCAACGGACACCCTGACGCCTCCGTCTCGTTGACCACCCTCTCCTTCTTAACGGCGGCACTTGTCTCCTCCGTCTCCGCTCGCCTCCTCTTTCCCGCCTCCGCCGTTAACGGCGCGGGCGTCGTCTGCTGCTGGCGGGCCCACTCGCTGGCGGAGCTCCCGATCTCGTTGGGGAAATTGAGGATAGCTTTTCTGCCTCTCATCTGGAACGCCGCCCGATCGTAAGCCCTAGCGGCCTCGATCGCGGTCTCGAACGTCCCCAGCCAGACCCGAGACCCGCGCCGGTTGGGGTCGCGGATCTCCGCCGCGAACTTCCCCCACGGCCGCTGCCGGACCCCTCGGTACCGGCGGGCGTCGCAGGGATCCGATTGCGAGCTATCGGATCCGGACCCGTCAGGAGCAACCGCAGCCTGGTTGAGATCGTGCCAGTCTACCTCGATCTTGGGTGCGGGCGGGAGGGCGATGGTGAGAGAAGGGCGGCGCTCGGGCTGAGACGTCGGAGATCCGAAGCGGATGATGCCAGGAGCCGCCGCAGGCGCCGCGAAAGTGAAGGATCCGGTAAAGATGTCAGCGGGTTCTCGGATGGGGTCGAGGTCGAAGTAGTCGGAGATGGCGAGGTCGTTGCCGAGGAGGTGATCGCGGATGAGGTCGAGCGCTGCCACGTCATCGCCGGCGGAAGCCATGAGCAAATCAAATCAGTATTTGTCAGTTCAGTTAATTAGTGAGAATAGAATGGGGGAGAGATGTGTGTGGTGAATTAGATTGGAGATGGGATGAGTGAATGAGAATGGGGGGATCTGAGGAGAATATATAGGGGTTGGAAGAGTTTGAAGTTTGAAATAGATGTGCAATTTATTATTATTATTATAGACGGTTCGAAGAAAGAAAGGGTAAGAAGCAAGAAGGAGAGAGGATGGAGCAATTTTGTCGTGTTGTTTTGAGTTGGACAAAAGCAGCCGCTGAGAGGGAGGAGGGATGAAAGAGAGAGGAGGCTGCAAGTTGGGAGGCAAGAGGATGGCGTGATGGGGCCCATTAAAAGGATTGGGCCAATCGGGCTCTCCATTAGGGGGCCAAGTTCATGGAACTGGGCATACCACGTTGGGTTCGTTGGCCTCTTTTATGGCAAGCAAGTGGAGAAAATGTGGGGCCTTGATAATTAATGGTACTGTGAAACGTTGCATGAGAGGGACGAAACGCTACAGTGACGCCATCTGATTCTAGAGACGTAGAGAGCGCTTCAAAAGGTGGCTTTATTGTGGTGCAGGTACAATATTTGTACATGCACCGCTGACCTTTTGCAAAAGCGGGTGGCCCCGAGGGTCTGAAATTATAAACGGGTCAGATAACGACATTAGGGGTCGGTTTGGGTCCGGCTACACAATTTGGATTGTTCATCCCTCGTGTTCATTTCTAGGCTTGCAAGTGGATCTATACGGCAAAGAAACCATTGTAAGAGAAAGACATATCAAGTTTTAAAGCAAAGTTCGTGGCGAAGGTATACTTCACAAAAGGTTGGGTTAGACTCCGATGAGAAATTCTTTCCAGTTGTAGAGTTCAACACGCGGCATGAACAACTTGATGTGAAGACGGTTTTCCCTCATGGTGAGTTGGAGGAAACAATTTACATGTCACGGCCAGAAGGGTTCAAAGAAACGGGCAAAGAAGATTTTGTTTGTCTGTTGAATAAGTCCCTCTATGAGCTTAAGCAAACGCCAAGACAATGCTACAAATTCTTCGACTCCTTCATGTTGCACATTGGATATACTCAAGGAGTGAGTATGATTGTTGTGTTTACTACAAAGTCCTTGATGATGGTTCTCATATCATGTTAATTTTCTATGTGGATGACATGCTAATTGCAAGTAAACCCATGTCAATGGTGGATGAGCTCAAGTCTAACTTGAGCCAAGAGTTTGTCATGAAGGACAGTGTGACGGCCACGAAGATATTTAGGCATTTAGATAAAGAGAGATAGAAATACCGAAAAGTTGTGGTTATCACAAAAGAGATACATATGTCTCTAAAGTGGTGTTAAGGCCAAAATTGACGTCAACAGTATTAGGGCTGACATGGACTTCTTTGTCGAGGTGGATCCTCGTCAGCCAGTCGAATGAGATCCTTGGTTGGTAGAACCAGGGTCGATGATAATTATGACATGGATGCAGCGCAGAAGCCCGCTTGACTCAATAGCTGGATGGGACAGTCGTTCGACCCTCTGGTGGGGTCGATCCTCGAACGACTATCTCTGGGAGCTATCGGTCGACCCTCCTGTTGAGTCGTACCTTGATCTTCCTACAACACAAAGGAGCGTTAGGAGGGTCGGATCTGGGTTTCAACCCAAATCCCCTCTAATGCTTAAGTTAGAACATGAACTGTCACGCCCCGCTTCCCGTGGAGGCGAGACGTGAGAAGGTCCGCTCAGACTTGAAGCTGAAAAGCCGCAAGTCCGATAAGCGTCAAATAGAACTACAAATGGCAGGTCCTTGCAATGCAATACGAAAACAACAATAATAATAAGAAGGAGAGACAGATAAAATGTTCAATCTCAGATTATCCATTAATTAAATTACAATATCACAGAAAAGCCACCAGGCTAAAGAAAAGAGTCTAAAGGCCCAAACATGGCCAACAAAAGTACAACATACAAACTAGGTGCCACGCACCGACAACTAACAACAAACCTAACAAAGAACCAACTCATCCTCAGTAACATCAGCGTCAGCAACAACCACGTCCTCTGCAACAACTCTGGCTCAGGGTCTAACATGTGACACCCAAAAGAGAGAGGGGCACATGTCAGCAAGTCTAAAAAGACTTGAGTAAGGAAACTGAAAGGAAGGTAAACTAGCAACCTAGCAGTTATAGTATGCATGACATGACAGTTATAACATGAGTGTACAAGTAAGACATGGTGAACATTAAGTACAAGAGAACAATTTATCAGGACAAGTCAAGAGTAGCCAAGCTACTAACAATCTCAATCTTTTCACTAGTCACGTTTCAAGTTGTTTGTAGATGTTTATGCCTTACAGCTGAACGGTTTGGCATTCACGCTGATTGGCCGCTTAACACTACCCCAGAACCCAGAGTTTACGCCTTACCACCGCAGTTGCTGATCGGGCAGACTCCCAGTTGATTGGCCGCTTAACTCTTACCCCATCCCACACGTAAACAAGCCAGGGTCCCTGTACATGAGCCCAGTAAATGAGCCAGGGTTGCCCCGCACGGGAGCTTATTTTCTATATCACGAATCAGGAAGTATTTGGCGTAGGGGACACCTAGCCTCAATATCGAGCGTTGGGGTTAGCAACTTACTATGCTCGCTTCTGGTCACGAGCCAGGAAGTGTATTTAACAAGTATGGCGTAGGGGTGCACCTAGCCAGAACAAGTAGCACAAGTATGTAGCGATGCTACGCAATCACGATGAGTATTCAAGTATGCAATGACATGAGCAGATATTCACGTACCGTTAATAGAAATTAAACGTGACAGGCAAAATGCAATGACATGAACAAATATTCGCGTACCGTTAATTGAATTAAACGTGACAGGCAAAATGCAATGACATGAACAGATATTCGCGTACCGTTAATTGAATTAAACATGGCAGTTAAAGAGGCATGGAGGACATGAATAGTTATAATGCATTGCGTACAGTTATAGTATTAAACATGGCATATAATCGCGTACCGTTAATTGAAAGTAAACATGACATGGTAGTTATGCAACACGATAAATTACGGATCTAGCTTCGTTGTCAAGCTAGATCCTGAAATTGTGCCTAGGCGAGTATCATTTCGTCGCCTAGTCTCTTTTACGCCTACAACAAGCAAATGGCCTAAGACATGGCCCAAAATCCTAGGTGGCAAGTTTCACTTGCCTAGCACCGAGGAAGACGATCACGAAGGTTCGTCTCACGAACGCTAATCTACGGGGAAGGGAATCGCTGTCATGGAGAAACAATCATCAAACAACATCCATTATTAATAGGGTTTCACAAATCATAATGGGGGTTATGAGAATATTAAAGGAAGAATACTACCCGATAGCGGAGTGGAAGAACGACGCCGAGCAAGCACGGCAACGGAAGAAACGATCCGGGGAACCTACGGTCCAGATCTGGAAATGGATGGAGAAATGGGTTTGGATGAGGCTTTTGTGGATTTGATGAGGGTTTGAGGTTGAGGAGAGGTAGGATATGTGAAATAAGGGTTTGGATGATGATGGATGAGCTTGGGATGAAGGATCAATGGTTTGGGGAAGAAGGGGGCTCAATGGGGGAGAAATTAGGGTTTGGGGTGATGAGGAAGAAGAAGAAAACGTTTGGGGCGTATTTATAGAAAAGTGTGGTGGCTAGGGCAAAACTAGGGTTTCCTGAGCTGATTAGTCGGTCAAAGAAGGATTGGTGACCGACTAGCTTGGGAACTAGTCGGTCGGTTGATCAACGCAGACCGACTAAGAGTAAACAGTAGCTCGCTCAGGAAAACTGGACTATTAGTTAGTCGGTCTGTGAAGGCTTGTCAACCGACTAGTTTGAGAACTACTCGGTCGGTGAGTGTTCATAGACCGACTAAGAGTAAACAGTAACTTGGCTGGGAAGATGCTCAATAAACTAGTCGGTTGAAGAACAATGGCTGGCCGACTAGATTACAATCTAGTCGGTCGAAAGATGTTCTCAGACCGACTAAAGATAAACAGTAACTTAGGGGAAATTAATCAAAGGAACTAGTCGGTTAAAGAACAAGTTCTGACCGACTAGTTTCACATCTAGTCGGTCGGTGGTTGTTCTTAGACCGACTAATGATAAACAGTAACTCCTGAATTATAATCAAAGCCCACTAGTCGGTCCATTAAGGATTGCCGACCGACTAGATTGAGATCTAGTCGGTTAGTTCTCCTTCTTGAACCAACTAACGTGCACGAAAAGTGTCGATTCGAAGCGCGAAGCTTCGGGAAGATTTCTATGGCTTCTAGGATCGATTTATACTCTAAGATATGAGCGATAAGAAGCTCGTCATGAGTGACTCACCTCAAGCTCGACGATCTAAGGAAGGAAGCTAGAAAGTCACGACGATACGAACGAAATCGAAAGCTACGGAGATGGAAAATCACATGTAAAGAGAAAATCCTCCAAGTCTCATATAATACTCATATATAACATCGAAAACCCAAACACATGAAAAACCAGTTACATCCTCCCCAACTTAAAATAAAGTCCGTCCTCGGACTTTCTAACATATCTAGTCGCTCTAGTAACTACCCTCAATCAATATCACATTATCATTTAACCACGTATAGTCATTTCAAACGCTTATACATATGCACTAGGTAGTCAATCATTTATTCTACAATCATGTATTTATTCACGCACATTATACTCCTATACCTATCATAGCCAGACAATTTCATACATGTATTTCAATCATTCATATAGTCACAACATCCTTATAGAACTATTAAATACTTATCACATACCATGGTGCACATACTCACAAACAACCAAATAGTTCACGCCACATTTAGATAACTACCTATGAACCAAATAATAAGGATACACTACTCCCTATATCTCCTAGTGCACATCCAATACCAAACAATCAATATGTGTAATCACACCATACCATTATTAAAACAAGTTCATTATATCTAATATACATTCACCATCATTATAATTTCACAATTTATAGTCATTCAAAGGCATGCACACATTTCACCATATTATCACTTCATATATAGTCCTATAGCTATAATCACGACACACCACACATACCATAGTCACCAATTCCTATAACTATCACATACTTACCCGTGCATGGTGCACATCCACGCACGCTAATGTAACATTCATATATACCACTATATACTCAGCACATATACACACTTAGCTTTAGCTAGCGCACATATATTCACGCAACCAAGTTCTTAGTGAATAACTATACCACAAGACCAACTCATATAACTATATATTGGTATAGCCACCCACAATCGTGTGCGTAACACAACCAGGCACAAACAATCCAAACATTATACATACATCATCCATCACTATACACCAACCACATACAATACACCAATGTGCATAGAGTATACCCACTCAAGCTTGAGTGAGACTCAAATCATAGCAGAGTATTCTATATACATAACACAACATCCATACATATATCAATACCAACACACATACAACTTCATAAGTACCATGAAATTAAATACACTACGACGACACATCAATTTACACTAATGGGGCCCACCAAACTATATTAAGGTTGACACAGGCAACGACAAGCTCTATGGGCGAGACAAAAGGAAAGAAACCGAAATCAAAAGCGTGACGAATGGAAAGACCGAAAAGCACGAGTTCATCTAGGACGAAGGTAAGGAGCCAGATTGGTTAGATGAACTAGGGTAAAACTGTGATTGCTTAGGTGGGAAGAGTAAGAGGTAAGGATGCCCTCGTGGAATAGAGAAAAATAGTATGTAAAAGTTTTAAGTTAAAATACGAAAAGTTTGAAAACTGTTGTACTTCAAAAGTTGATGTCCCTTATCGTATAAAGATATTTAGAGGTCGATAAAACAAATTGTTCGAAATAAGCTTGAGTCGAATATACATGATAGGAGAAAACGGTTTATTGGTTTATATAAAATCATTAAAAAAGGAAGCAAATCATTTACACGAATATTAAGGTCGTAGTTTAGGAAAATATTACACGGTAGTAATTTAATAACGTTTGCAAAGTTTTAAATGAAATTAAATTAACTGAAGAATTTAAACTCAGGTTAAATGCTTTCAAAGTCTTTAAGTTAGGGGAAAATTTAAAATAATCAATATTGAAATTACTTTTAGAGGAATCAGGAATGGCAAAAAAGAACTGTTTTATACAAAGCTCTTAACATATGAGCTAACGAGCCTAGTACGGATATATAAAAATATTTGAAATTCAATTTAGTTTAGAAATTATTCTAAGAGCATGTATGGTAAACGGAAAGATAATAATAGCTTATTAGTAGTATTATCAAAATTGGTGGTAAAACTTTAAAATCAAATTATGGAAGGTCTAGATCAGGAAATGGTTTTGAAAAGTAATTTTACGAAAATCGGAACTAGGAAAAACGTTGAGCTTAAAATCGACTTGCTGAAATCATATGCGACTTGAAAAGTATATTAAAGGAAGCGCGACGAGTCATTTGAACCGCATAAATAAGAAAGGAAAATTATAAATCGAATTGGGAAAAATAGAAACACGGCTCAGAATACAATTAATATGTGAAAAGGAACAAGATATTTAAATAGGCATGAAAAGTATAGGCTGGAAAAACATTATAAAACAGTAATCAAAATCTCGTCAAAACTTTCGAAATTTCAAAATGAATTTAAGTCAACGGAAAAGCATGAAGTCCAAATACATATATTAAAAGTTTTCGAATGAGTTTAAACCTTGCGAATAAGGGAATCGAAAATACTTCCAAAGATTCAGCATTTGCGATAAAGAGATTTTAAAGTATGTATGCTAAACGGTTAGAATAAATCTCATAGTTTAGAAAAATGGTATATCGAATTTTCAAAATAGTATTAGAGTCCTTAAACCGAAATGCGAAAAAATATAGATTAGAAAATGGTTACAAGATAGTAATTTAAAATTACGACCAAATAGACTTTGAAATCTAAGAATTGCTTTAACTTAACCGAAGGTAAGGAAAATATACGAGAAGGGGATTTAAAACAAAATTTAAATTGAGCAAAAACTTTAAATAAGGAAAGCATTTGAAAATGACTTGGAAGATTCAAGATTTGCAACGGAGAAGATTTGAAAGGTCAACGATTATCGAAACGTGGTGGTCATGGGGATCGAGGCAAGGAATTTGTCGCATGATCGAAACATAAACACGCCTAGGATATGACTCAGGAACCTACGGGAAACTCATACGGTCGACCAACTAAAGATTAGGAAACTTAGCGCTAAGACTTTCTAAGGAACTAGACAATAATGAAATGCGTTCAGCTTGGTCCGAAATCGATGAACCCAAGCGAACGATTAAAGAAATCCTAGGAATCTATCATGGTCAGAGCTAGACAGGAACCACTAAGGTAACTCTTAGGACTATCAAATCAATCACTAACATGGAGTCTAACTAACAATCAAGGATCCCTAACTAGCAATCACAAACTTCTAACTAAGTCTCACTATGGTCCTGATCTAATGGATTTCCTACCAAGCTGGGACATGTGCTCTAACACGTCTACTGGCCACCTAAGACATAGGAACGCTAAAAACCTAGACTCCGGGCTTATAATTTGGATGTTCTAATTTATTTAATGGACATTCTATAATTATTATCGTTGTTCCGATAGTTCACATTTGCAAATGGACCTGCATGGGCCACCAACAAAACCTGTCACGCCCTGCTTCCCAAAAATGTGGAGGCGAGACGTGAGAAGGTCCGCTCAGACTTGAAGCTGAAAAGCCGCAAGTCCGATAAGCGTCAAATAGAACTACAAATTGCAGGTCCTTGCAATGCAATATGAAAACAACAATAATAATAAGAAGGAGAGATATATAAAATGTTCAATCTCAGATTATCCATTAATTAAATTACAATATCACAGAAAAGCCACCAGGCTAAAGAAAGGAGTCTAAAGGCCCAAACATGGCCAACAAAAGTACAACATCCAAACTAGGTGCCACGCACCGACAACTAACATCAAACCTAACAAAGAACCAACTCATCCTCAGCAACATTAGCGTCAGCAACAACCACGTCCTCTGCAACAACTCTGGCTCAAGGTCTAACATGTGACACCCACAAGAGAGAGTGGCACATGTCAGCAAGTCTAAAAAGACTTGAGCAAGGAAACTGAAAGGAAGGTAAACTAGCAACCTAGCAGTTATAGTATGCATGACATGGCAGTTATAACATGAGTGCACAAGTAAGACATGGTGAACATTAAGTACAAGAGAACAATTTATCAGGACAAGTCAAGAGTAGCCAAGCTACTAACAATCTCAATCTTTTCACTAGTCACGTTTCAAGTTGTTTGTAGATGTTTACGCCTTACAGCTGAACGGTTTGGCATTCACGCTGATTGGCCGCTTAACACTACCCCAGAACCCAGAGTTTACGCCTTACCACTGCAGTTGCTAATCGGGCAGACTCCCAGTTGATTGGCCGCTTAACTCTTACCCCATACCACACGTAAACAAGCCAGGGTCCCTGTACATGAGCCCAGTAAATGAGCCAGGGTTGTCCCGCACGTGAGCTTGTTTTCTATATCACGAATCAGGAAGTATTTGGCGTAGGGGACACCTAGCCTCAATATCGAGCGTTGGGGTTAGCAACTTACTATGCTCGCTTCTGGTCACGAGCCAGGAAGTGTATTTAACAAGTATGGCGTAGGGGTGCACCTAGCCAGAACAAGTAGCACTAGTATGTAAAGATGCTACGCAATCACGATGAGTATTCAAGTATGCAATGACATGAGCAGATATTCGCGTACCGTTAATAGAAATTAAACGTGACAGGCAAAATGCAATGACATGAACAGATATTCGCGTACCGTTAATTGAATTAAACGTGACAGGCAAAATGCAATGACATGAACAGATATTCGCGTACCGTTAATTGAATTAAACATGGCAGTTAAAGAGGCATGGAGGACATGAATAGTTATAATGCATTGCGTACAGTTATAGTATTAAACATGGCAGATAATCGCGTATCGTTAATTGAAAGTAAACATGACATGGTAGTTATGCAACACGATAAATTACGGATCTAGCTTCGTTGTCAAGCTAGATCCTGAAATTGTGCCTAGGCGAGTATCATTTCATCGCCTAGTCTCTTTTACGCCTACAACAAGCAAATGGCCTAAGACATGGCCCAAAACCCTAGGTGGCAAGTTTCACTTGCCTAGCACCGAGGAAGACGATCACGAAGGTTCGTCTCACGAACGCTAATCTACGGGGAAGGGAATCGCTGTCATGGAGAAACAATCATCAAACAACATCCATTATTAATAGGGTTTCACAAATCATAATGGGGGTTATGAGAATATTAAAGGAAGAATACTACCCGATAGCGGAGTGGAAGAACGACGCCGAGCAAGCACGACAACGGAAGAAACGATCCGGGGAACCTACGGTCCAGATCTGGAAATGGATGGAGAAATGGGTTTGGATGAGGCTTTTGGGGATTTGATGAGGGGTTGAGGTTGAGGAGAGGTAGGATATGTGAAATGAGGGTTTGGATGATGATGGATGAGCTTGGGATGAAGGATCAATGGTTTGGGGAAGAAGGGGGCTCAATGGGGGAGAAATTAGGGTTTGGGGTGATGCGGAAGAAGAAGAAAACGTTTGGGGCGTATTTATAGAAAAGTGTGGCGGCTAGGGCAAAACTAGGGTTTCCTGGGCTGATTAGTCGGTCAAAGAAGGATTGGTGACCGACTAGCTTGGGAACTAGTCGGTCGGTTGATCAACGCAGACCGACTAAGAGTAAACAATAGCTCGCTCAGGAAAACTGGATTATGAGTTAGTCGGTCTGTGAAGGCTTGTCAACCGACTAGTTTGAGAACTAGTCGGTCGGTGAGTGTTCATAGACCGACTAAGAGTAAACAGTAACTCGGCTGGGAAGATGATCAATAAACTAGTCGGTTGAAGAACAATGGCTGACCGACTAGATTACAATCTAGTCGGTCGAAAGATGTTCTCAGACCGACTAAATATAAACAGTAACTTAGGGGAAATTAATCAAAGGAACTAGTCGGTTAAAGAACAAGTTCTGACCGACTAGTTTCACATCTAGTCGGTCGGTGGTTGTTCTTAGACCGACTAACGATAAACAGTAACTCCTGAATTATAATCAAAGCCCACTAGTCGGTCCATTAAGGATTGCCGACCGACTAGATTGAGATCTAGTCGGTTGGTTCTCCTTCTTGAACCAACTAACGTGCACGAAAAGTGTCGATTCAAAGCGCGAAGCTTCGGAAAGATTTCTATGGCTTCTAGGATCGATTTATACTCTAATATATGAGCGATAAGAAGCTCGTCATGAGTGACTCACCTCAAGCTCAACGATCTAAGGAAGGAAGCTAGAAAGTTACGACGATACGAACGAAATCGAAAGCTACGGAGATGGAAAATCACACGTAAAGAGAAAATCCTCCAAGACTCATATAATACTCATATATAACATCGAAAACCCAAACACATGAAAAACCAGTCGTTACATGAACTCAAGGAAAGACTTGGGGCTACCGAGATCGACACACAGAGATTCGTCTCTAGTAAGTCGCCGCAAGCTATTTGGAGGAAGAATTATATATAAAGTTGAAGACAGAATTAAGAGTATTAGGTCTCTCGTACCTTGGAAGTCTGAACCCTTCTTACATTGTCTTTTCATCTATTTATAGTTGATGATATCTGTTGATAGCGAATAACCGTTCTTCATTGATTGTGGCGGGATCTTCTCCGGGATTAATGATAACGGATGCTCATTTACTTGGTCTCCATTAACTTCTCCCTTGATATCAGTGGAATTCCAACGATTGAATGAGCTGTTTCTTTGACTGAGTAGCTGATGGGTTTCGGGTTATTGAGCCGATGTTTAAGACTTTAATTTGGCCTCACCATATTGACTTCGCTTCGTGGGCCGTACCCGTGTATCAACAAGTGGTTAAGAGGCGTGGCATGAAATAAATATGCAAAACCGGTCTCCACACAACTTACTTCTCATTTTTCTTCGACAAAAGCCAATGTCCAAAGATGGTGGCATAAATTGAGAAGATGAAAGTAGTACCATATATAAATGCAGTAGGATGCTTAATGTATGCCATGATATGCACAAGGCCGGACAAAGCCCAAACGGTTGGTGTAGTTTACAAATGCATGTCATATCAAGGTAAAGAGCATGGTGAAGTACATTTTGAGGTATTTGAGGTACCACAGAGTTGTGTTTATGTTTAAGAAGAAAGACAATTCAAATGTTATAGTGGGATATGTTGAGGCAGATTATGCGGGGATCTTGACAAGAGAATGTCTACTACCGGGTATGTCTTTACACTTGTTAGTGGTCTATTTCTTGGGGGTCAGTACTACAATCCATGACGACATTATCAACAACGGAGGCAGAGTATACATGGCAATTTCAGATGCTTCTAAGGAAGCTATTTGGTTGAGAGGCTTGGTAAATTAAATTGATTTGGACCAAGATAGTATCCAACCATGCTCAGATAGTCAAAGTGCAGTTTGCTTGACCAAGAATCATGTCTATTACGCAAGGAAAAAATACATTGCTGTGATGTATCATAGAGTTCTTGATTGAGTCGAGAATGGTGAAATCTCTATCGAAAAGGTGAACATAGACGAGAATGCGGCAGATGTATTTACCAAGTTGGTGACAAGGAAAAAGTTTATGCATTATCTAGACTTGCTAAACATCTCCTGATGCTAGAGATGTGAAGGTGCACCTCTCCTCAGGTGGATGGAGTTGCTATGTTGGTGGGTAGATGAACTCACCATGGTTGAGGTGTATGTGACATCTTGCTGATCTTCTTGTGGGCATGGAAGAGTTTTCTCGCCATGGTAGAGATTGTTAGCGTTTGACTCACAAACTCTGGTTGTATATATGTGTCTTAGTGAGTGGTATACTTGTACATTACTAGCGAATGTTGTAACCATTGTTGGGACCATATAAATCGTCTTTTAGGTTTGGAGATTTTTTTGGTTCATCTACAAAAGGCCAGGATATATAGAACAAGAGACGAATAACCTAAGCAAAAGAGTCTAGCTAGGAAGAGCGATAGCTTTGGAGAAGGAGAGGCACGGAGTTAAGGATTTGAGCTTAAATCCTTGTATGGTGCCTTTGTGACTTTTAATAAAGCTTGAATAATTGCTATTCCACTGTTGTGTGCGATCGTGCTTGTTTTATTTCTCCTTTCTTGCATGTATAATGTGTTGGGTTGATCGGTGGAAATCCGCAAGTATTCTTGTGGTGGAAGTATTGCCGATTTCAAGTTTGCTAAGCTCATCTTGCTAGAGCTCATCCCGACCGAGTCTATCATCCAAGCCAATCTCGATCTGAGACCGACATCGAGGAACCGATGTCCCACACTAATTAATGATAATATTCACTGGACCGTTTGGAGGTTCTATGCTAAGGAAAGAACGATGATCCTCATGAAGAATCAAAACCCAGCTGTAAAGTTTGCTGTGTGATTAGTAAGCTTTTTCCTGTTCTTTGTCTCTTGCATTGCATGCCAATGAACCAGGTGGCAAAAATCCACTGCTATACACTAAATTTATCCAGTTTTTTTTTGATCAAACATTAGAATTTTCAACACAGAAGATTATAACATGCCAACAAACTTCAATCAGCAACCTACAAATTAATAATATCTTAAACATCAACATAAAAATAACATATATTCTACATCAATCATTGGCATCTTGTACATCTCGGAGAAAATTTCAACTCAACTCACATGGAACCAGGATTAAAATAAAATATAAATTTAAGAAAGATGCAAATTTGAATTAAACAGAAGACCCACTCAATATTCAAAGCTCCTTCCTGATTACTTATTCGAAACATGGCGAAGATTAGAAGAGCCGAACTGTATACTGTCTCGGTAGTCTTTGGACCATGGAATTTTTGGACTGCTTCATTGAATACTGTAAGGATCTTCAACGCTAAAGCAGATATTTGACTTGTTCCGGTTCATTATCCCACGTGCGGTCAATGACTGCAGTATTAGTCAGCTCAGGCCCCTCACTCCTGTAGCTTCTTGAGAGAGAGAGAAGACTCGTTCAGATCCATTGTTTTATATTTCTTTAATGCATGCTTGTCTGGTGTGCAGTATTTTGCTTGGCTTAAGTTTATGATATTATTTCCATATCTAAAAATATCTCATAGCGTATCAATAAAAATCATGGTCAAACTCCAAATTTAACCTCTAATATGTTCTAAGCTTGCTTACGCATGCACCAAGCTAACAGAACCCAAAGGGCATGCAGAGTTAAAAAATTACTATAAATATATATTTATCTACAACGACTGCATTCAATCAGTTGGAGCCAAAAATGTATGCTTCCAGGATTCTTCGTTTTAACCTTGCTGCTACGTCTCTACCTTCTTAGCTGTAATGAGAGAGAGAGGGGAATGGGGTATTGAATGCAGAGTCAACCCTGACATTACAATCCAGCGCTAAACAACAGACCGTTGGATCTCTTTGTCGCCGCAACGAGATACGACATAAGAGATGGAACGAACGGTGGGGGGAGAGAGAGAAGACGGACATGGACCCCTTTCGTGTCGACTGCGGCAACCGACAGCGATGTAGAGATTTCGAGTGGAGGTATCTGATCATTGCATTGAGTTTAGGTCGCGTGGGGGCATCAAACTCTCTGAAGGCCGTGGCACGGCGAACCCCAAGTCAAACCAACCCAGAAGTCGACGAGGGGGGCTATATGCACCTCCAATTAATCTAATTTTAAACGGGTAGAATATACAAAACATAAGCCTAATCCTGTTGTGAGCCCATAAGCCACACATTGGTTATACTTACATTGGGCTCAACCCAATCTTCCGTTGCTTATCCCTAATAATCCACGCATAACTCAACCCAAATATGGACGGGGCCGCGTGATAGCAAGCTGGCTAAAGGCCCAATCCACACTTCTCGGCTTTGGTCAGCCCTCTGCTCGGCCCATAAACACCAGAATAGGGAAGATACACAATGAATCTGGACTCTGGAGTTGGTTATAAAAAAATTATCCCAAAAACTCAAATCTTTAGGTTGGCGTTACGAGCACAAATTATGGAAACATAAATATAAAAAGATCAATACATCGTATATAGTTTCCAGTGAGAAAAGAAATTAGGATGATGGCGAGATCGGACCGTCCATAACCAAAACCGGTCCGTTTGACTGTTTGACTAGTTTGCTTGGCGTTCAACCCAAGCTACAGACAGCCGGAGCATCGCTGAAGGAGGAGGCAAACCTTTGAAAATAAAAATATTTAAAGAAATATTTTCCTGAATAAAATAAATAGTTTACGGCGAAGGCCCCAGGAAGCACCGGTGCTGTTGACCGCGGTTGGAAAATGTCACGCGTGGATATTGCCCACGTGCGGATTTATGCGTTTTTTTTTTTTTTTTTTTTTTGGTGCATTTTTTTTATGCGTTTTTTCAAATGCGAACAGTGCGCCGCACTGCAACAAAACGACAAAATAATAATTTTAAGAGCAAGCGAACCGCAGAAGTCGCTGGTCAAACTGAACAATGACCACGACCAAGACTGGTCAGACCGAAACCCATTTACCGGATACTCCACCGTTCGATTTGGATCCGACGGCTACCGATCTAATTATCATGAAATTGCAGTTCAAAGCAAAAAATCAGCGTGATGCTTATTGTTACGGTGTCACTGTATTGATGCGTGTTAATTCAAGAAAACATAGACAAAATAACAATAATGAGAGAATTAAAATTATTTTATTTTTTCATGTTTTTAGACTGATGTTCGATTACGATATTTTATTTAGAAAGCCTATTTTATATCAAAATATTAGGATTTAAAAGAAAAGTATACATATATGATTTATCAATTAATATTCCACATTTTTTTCATTGCTTCTTAGGTGATTACAGATCCCCCTTTAATTCGCTAATGCTTGCCCAACTTGAATAGTGAAATTTCATCTTCGAGCCTCTTTGGCGCTGTGGCATCCGGATGCGAACCCTGGACCTCAATGTGAGGTCTCGGGTTCTCCCTTTCTTTTATGTAATTCCCCTCCACTTCTTAGTGTAGGTAGTGTAGCGGCTCCCTCGGGCTCTTGTCCGAATTGCCAGCCGGCCTTCGAATATGGTTTACTGCTTTCGATGAACCCAAAAAAATTAACACGACACTAAAGTCAGTCTTCATACCGCACTTCATCAGCATAGCCCATCAAAATTGTAGGAAAATAAGAGCACATGTCACCATCAAGAAACCAAAACAAAAATTGAATAAACAAAGAAAATGACACAAACTTGTCCTTTTTTTCTCTCCAAACCTTCGACATTGTTTTCACCAGCACCCCCAAGTTAAAATGACCGGTTTTGGTCCAAGTAGAATTCACTTGCCATCAAGCAGATCGTACATCACTTTCACCACGTAATTTTACTCCTAATCTTGCCCATCACGTGATTAGTTAATTAATTAATTGCAGAAGCTTTGAGTGTGTCGATTGTTCTCCGTTCATGAATCAAGTGACTTGAGAGTCGTGAGGCTGAAGCACCACGTGCGTATATTGGCTAATTAAATTATTTATCGCAATGACAAAAAGTCATGGGCCATGCGACCAATGATCTTAATCGTTGCACCAACCCTGATTAATTTAATCATTTTGAAGTTTATATTTTATAATCTTGAAAAGGAAGCGGGCGAAGAAAGCAACGAAACCCAACAAGAGACGCGCCCGCAAAGCGTTTAAAGGCAATTGGACGAAGGGGGGGACGAAGGCGGGGCCAGGTAACCAGTGGGGCCCACCCCGTCGACAGTTACGGGCCCTGATCTCTTTTTCCTGTTACTGTGACGGCGATCGGCGATTCCTCTCGGGAGCGCCGATTCTCTACGGTATCTGGGGGAAAACGAAACGGTTACCAACTACGGTGACGCGAGAAAAGGACCGGCCCAATTGCGGGCATTTAATACCAAGGGGGCCTTGAGATTACGATGGTTCAGTGAACCCAGCGGAACAACTTGAACCGGGAAAGTGCGGGCCTACGAGAAATCCGGAGGCTTGATTGATTCCCACTAAATTACTTTCCCCGGCTAAGATGGACACTGGATAATGCGATCCAGCTAAGAACACCTAAATGGTGAATACTTCAAGATCCAAGTTAGAGATGAATGCATCGTTAAAAATCCTTAGATATGGAAAACCACGTGGCAAAAAACCAATAGCGAAGGGAAAAGAGTACAACACTCCAAAACTTCCCCTGATTTAGGGATGTGTCGAGGGGTGGATACTTCTGGATTCGTAGTCAATGTGGTTGCCTCGTTAAAGCCTTGACTATGGAAAACACTGTGGGAAAAACCGCTAGCCGAGGAAAAAGAATACAACTCTACAGTTGACTCCCAGTTATCTGATCAAGCTTCAGGCTTGCAGATATCCTATATATCTATACATTTATCTCCTATGCTTCTATACATCCATCTCATCTACAACGTTCCGAAAGCAAATGTAAAGTACAAACATCACTCATCTATACAAGTTTCACTCATATAAAGCAGTAGCTGAAACTAAAAGTGTCACGCCCCGCTTCCCAAAAATATGGAGGCGAAGCGTGAGAAGGTCCGCTCAGACTTGAAGCTACAAAGCTGCAAGTCCGATAAGCGTCAATCAATTTAAAACTGCAGGTCCTTGCAACGCGAACGAAACAAAGATAATAATAATGAAATGAGACAAAAGAATAATCTCAGAATATCCATATATATAAATTCCAACAACGCAGAAAAGCCACCAGGCTGAAAAGAAAAAGAGTTTAAAGGCCCAAACATGGCCAACAAAAGTACAGCGTACAAACAAAGGTGCCACGCACCGACAACTAACAGAAAACCTAAAACTAAGGAAAGCTCAGCAAAGTAGACAAGAAAGATCACTGGCATCCACAAAACTCCTCCTAGGCAGACATGGACTCAGGCTCAGCGTCAGCAACTCATCACGTACACAGCAACGGTCTCTGGCTCAGGTCTAACATGTGACACCCAAAAAAGCAAGGGGCACATGTCAGCAAGTCTACAAGAGACTTGTGCAAGGAAACTGAAAGTATGCAAAAGTAAAGCAACCTAGCAGTTCTAGCATGAATGCGATGACATGGCAGTTAAAGTATGAGTCCAACAGGTAAAGTAAAGTAAAGTACGAGCATGGCATTTAAACATGGCATGGATGACAAGTATTTCATGAATCATTCACAAGACAAGTACAAGACAAGAAAAGTAAGCACCTCGTGCACAGAGATTCCGTCTTTTGGCTAGAGTGGCTGCACGGCCAGCTCCTAGCTCAAGTGATCGTTTATCCCTACCCCTCCACGTGTGTCGAGCCAGGGCCTTACCCCCGAACGGGAATGCTCGCTTCTGGATCACGAGCCAGGAAGTATTTTTAACAAGTATGACATAGGGGTGCACCTAGCCGGTCCAGGGAACCCGGGCATTGGCTTTTGACCAACACATGAGGCCCGTTTCCCCCGGAAGTAGTTTTCAAGGAGTACAAGTATTGTAGCGTGTGCTACGAATGCAACAATCAACTGGGATGACATGTAAGATGCAATGCATGGCAGTTAAAAGTGCGTACAGGTAATGAAAGTAAACGTGACAGTTTAGTATGCATGAACAACAAGTTTAAAGGGTTGGATCTAGCTTCGTTGTCAAGCTAGATCAATTAGGTGACGGATCTAGTTTCGTTGTCAAACTAGATCAAGTAGGCGTCTAGCCAGCTATCATTTCACTGACTAGTCTCTTTTACGCTGAAAACAAGGAAGTGGCCTAAAAACATGGCCCTACACAAGAGTTGGCAAGTTTCACTTGCCTGCAAGTACGACGTCTGAGCACACCGTCCAATGAGTCCAAAAATCACAATTATCCTACGTGCACAAGTCCACCGGCCTAAAGTCCATATTATTAATCTTGATTAGTGATTGCTAAAACATTTAAAATACTTTAAAATACTGATTTTTAGTCTTGGTTAACGTGCAATTGGGTTGGGGGTCCTAGGGGTGCAAAACGTTACCTCACACGACGCGAAAGCTACACCGGCGTCGGGTAGCGACACCGGGGGTTGGAAAGATCGCGCTCCAAGTCCAGATTCCAATTAGATTCCTCGCTGGAAATTTCAGAGCAATCAACCCGGGCGACGATTCCAGATTCCAAAGCTCGCACGTGCGACGACGTGCTACGACGTGCGACGACGTCGTACACGGCAAGTCGTCGAAGAGAACGCACCTAGGTGGGGCCCACAGTAGTACTAGGGACCTTTGGGGGACCCACAATACCTCTGGAGAACTTGGGGGGCCCACGGAGGCAAGTGGTGCGACGGATGCGGGGTTGCGACGAGTGGCTCTCGGTCGTACTCAGCCAATGCGGGGGATTTGGTCGGTCAGACACGCTGGGTGCGGAGCTTGCAGCGCAGCGGGCTGCAGTGGAGCGGCGGGGCCTTGGTGCGGGGGATTTGGTCGGTCGCTGCGGGCGTTTGGGTCGGTCACTGCGGGCGACAATGCGTTGCAACGTTGCAACGAATTGGCGAGCGCACGGTGCGGGCGAGCGCCTCGGTCAGGTGCGGAGCGATGCGGGCGACAGCTGCGGGCGACAATGCGGGGTTGATGCGGAGCGGGGTGCGGGGTGGGTCGTCGGTCAGACCGAGGGCTTCTCTCGGTCGAAGCGGGCGAACGGGGCAGCTGCGATGCGAGCGGCTTGGATGCGGGGGCGGCTACCGGTCGGAGCGGGCGATTTGGCTTGGTTTTCTCGGTCAGATCGGTGGCTGAACGTCGCAACGTTGCGACGAATCGTCGCAACGTCCAATTTGAGTTTTGGAAGAGGCTAGGGCTAATTTCTTGCGAAAATAGGTCTTCCTAGGGGTTGTTTATATAGTGTAGATGAGTTGACTTGGTCTAGGGCTAAATCTAATAGGATTAGAAGTTTAAAATAATTTAAAATTTGAAATCCAACTACTCCAACTCACCCAAGGGTTTGACTTGGTCCAAATGAGCTGGAAATTTGCTCAAAAATTCTTTAATACGTTTAAAACTCAAATAAATTTTATTTGCCTGAAAATAATTTATAAATTAATTATTAAAAATAATATAAAACTTGTTAAAAATATAAAAGTGGTCAAATAAACTCCAAAAATTATAAAATAAATATCGTGGTGATCGTGACGACGAATGTGAGCTAACTAAGAAGACGGATCTCAAATTCGACGTCGAACGACGAAACTAAAAATAGAAACGTCTCCCGTCAAGAGTGAGAATCGTCACGTCTCATCGAGTAAGTTTAAATTGTGGAAAAACGACTCGAGAAGTGTCGTTCCAAGATAGTGCCACTATTTAATACTCTCAGAGACGTTCACAACGGCATACCACACAAAAGTGTTCGCAATCAAATAAAGTCTAAAATAAACACGTGCACGGACAAAAGCACGTGCACGAACAACGTACCACGAAAAGTGGTCGTTACATCCTCCCCACCTTAGAATAAAGTCCGTCCTCGGACTTTCTAATATAGCTAGTCACTCTAGTAACTACCCCAATCAAGTCACTTTATACTTCAAACCAGGTATAGTCATTACAGGTGCTCGTATACGCACTAGGTAGTCAAACATTAACACTACCAATACGTATATATATACATTCACATACATATACACTTATACCTATTATAGTCAGTCAAATTCATACATGTATTTCAATCATATATATATATAAACATACATCCCTTATATAACTACTACCTAGTATAAAACAATAGTTCAGATACTCACATAAGGATAGTCTCACACTTAGCCAATACAATCATTGCTCTACCTATATGTAGCTACCTATGCACAAACATCAAGGGTATACTACCCTCTAATATTCATCCAATACCAACATCTCAACACATATAGTCACACCATATCATTATTAAATCAAGTTCACCATATCTAATATAAATTCACCACTACTATAATTTCATAATATATATAGTCATTCAATGCATTCCATTATTTCACCATACATTCACATTACGTACGGTCCTATAACTGTATTTACGACACGCCACATATATCATAGTCATCAATTCCTATAACTAAGCACATACTTACCCGTGCATGGTGCACACCCATACACGCTAACATTTCATTTACGCATACCAATCATACCATTATATTACTAGCACATCTATGCACCTAGTTTAGCTAGCACACAAGCAAGTCCTTAGTAAATAACTATACCACAAGACCAACCCCTATAACTATGTACGGGTGTAGCGACCCACAGTCATGTGCGTAACTCAACCAGGCACAAACACTTCTATCACTATACATACATCAAGCATTGCTATGTTCAAACTACAAACATACATTCAATATACTTAGAGTATACCCACTCAAGCTTGAGTGAGACTCAATACACACATCAGAATATTCTATATACGTAACACGGCATTCATACCTATACCAATATCACTCAATATATATATATATATATATATATATATATATATATATATATATATATATACCTATACAACCATATACATTCCATAAATCAATCACACTTAATATTTAGTCAGGCAATACTCACATATTTAAATCAATTTATATACCATACTAATAACATTACAGACATCAGCACCCACATATTTATAATACACTCCCTAATACATGCATACATATTCATCGTATAGTCACACACATGTAACACATATATTCATACCATAGCCTACTACCTATAATTAGTATACTAACACATCCATACGTACATAATTAAGATGTGCAATAGTCGTGTATACCTTACGGTATGCACGCATGCAACATCCCGAAAAGCAAGCAATACCAATCAAAATTATAATCCTACTCCCATATGCATATCACTTATATACTCAGGCAACAAAACATAACTACTTACGTCTAAACACTATATATATCTACCTACGAGCACATACTCATACGTACTAATATATGGGTCACTCAATAGGCCTACTTACGTAACTATACGCACGCTTATTATTATCACACCTATCATACACATAACCTTACCAATCATTTATTTCAACCATCACAAGTATCTCTAACTTCATACACTCCATTAGACATTTCAACGCTAACTCTTATATACACAGACATCCCTAGTATAGTATAGCTATCCACACAAAAATCTATAACTACTAGCACACAACAACTTCATACTATCACGAATAACTCCGAGTATATATATATATACCACACAATAGGCAAGCATCAATATACTATGGGGGCACACTCATTCAAACCCACGTACACAACTTAGGTACGTGCACCACGACTACCTCACAAGGTCCAAGGGCCTACTAACAATTAAGGGTTGACACAGACATTGACGGACTCTAAGGTCTAAGCAATAAAGAGAGGTCGAGAGCGTGACGAGGGAAGGATCGATAAGCACGAGTTCAGATAGGACAAATACAAGGAGACGGCTTGGTTAGGGGAAACATTGGCTCAATGGTGATGTTTAGGTTGAGGGAAAAAGGGAGGTGTAGTGATGCTTAAATAGGAAATAGGGTGAATAGCATAAGCTAAAGTACGTGGATTTTGAAAACTGTCGTTCTTCAAAAGTTAAAATCCCAGTCTGAAAAGAAATATTTGGAGATCGATAAAACGAGTTGTTCAAAATAAATTTGAGTCGAACATTCATAATAAGAGAAAATGGTCTATTGGTTTTTTTTAAAAAAATCGTTATAAAAGGAAGTAAAATCATTTATACGAATATTAAAGACGTGGTTTAGAAAATTCATACGTCAGTAATTTAATATAATGTTGTCAAAAAGTTTAGGAAAGTCAAGAATGAAATCAAGTATCGGAAGAATTTAAACTCATGTTAAATGCTTTCAAAACTTTTAGGCTATGGAAAATTTAAAATAATCAATTGAAACTACTTTTAGAGAACCAGGGTTTGCCGAAAATGAAAAACTGATTTACACAAGGTTCTTATTATACGAGCACAACAAGTCTGGCACGGATATAAAAATAATTGAAAGTATGTATTGTGCACGGAAAAATACTAATAATGACTTAGTATACGAATTATCAAGATCGAATAGCAAGTCTTTAAAATCAAATCATGGAGGGTCTAAATCAGGAAGTGGTTATGAAAATAGTAATTTTGCAAAAATCTGAAATAGCGGGAACGACGAGCAAAAACCAACTTGCTGAAAGCTGCAATTCCATGTGTCACAAAATTACAAATCGTATTGGAAAAAATAAAAGTACGGTTCAGAATAAAATTAGTATATGAAGGGGCAACGCAATTACATAAGTACGAAAAACATAGGCTGTGAAAATACTATAAGCTAGTATTCAAAAGAATTCCAACAGACGTTTTAAAAATTTAAATCAATGAGGGAGTATGAAGTATATTAAAATTTTGAACAAAGTTAAACTTAGTGGAAGAGAATATTGAAAAATACTTTCAGAAGGTTCAAGTTTTGCAATGGAGATGTTTGAAAATTGACGACGATCGTCATGAGGCGATCTCATGAATCGAAGCAAGGAAATTGGTCGGATGATCAAATCATACATACGCCTAGGATATGGATTAGGAAAGTCTACGGAAACTCCTACGGTCGACCAACTAAAGATTTGGAACTAGGCACTAAGACTTTCTAAGGGGCTAGACGGAAACGAAATGCGTTCAGCTTGGTCCGAAATCGATGAACCCAAACGAACGACAAAAGGAAATTTTAGAGGTCTAATATGGTCAGGGTTAGGCAATAACCACTAAGGTAACTACTACGACGATTAAATCAGTTGCTAGAAGGGGGTCTAACTAACAGTCAGGGCCTCTATCTAGCAAGCACAGACGTCTAACTAAGCCTTCTTACTCCTAGTGTCCTAAGAAAACAACTAGACTCAGGGCTTATGACTCGGATGTTGCAATTTATTTAATGGACATTCCGTTATTATCGTTGTTCCGTTAATTCGCAATTGCAAGACCGGACCTGCATGGGCCACCAACAAAACCTGTCACGCCCCGCTTCCCAAAAATATGGAGGCGAAGCGTGAGAAGGTCCGCTCAGACTTGAAGCTACAAAGCTGCAAGTCCGATAAGTGTCAATCAATTTAAAACTGCAGGTCCTTGCAACGCGAACGAAACAAAGATAATAATAATGAAATGAGACAAAAGAATAATCTCAGAATATCCATAGATATAAATTCCAACAACGCAGAAAAGCCACCAGGCTGAAAAGAAAAAGAGTTTAAAGGCCCAAACATGGCCAACAAAAGTACAGCGTACAAACAAAGGTGCCACGCACCGACAACTAACAGAAAACCTAAAACTAAGGAAAGCTCAGCAAAGTAGACAAGAAAGATCACTGGCATCCACAAAACTCCTCCTAGGCAGACATGGACTCAGGCTCAGCGTCAGCAACTCATCAGTACACAGCAACGGTCTCTGGCTCAGGTCTAACATGTGACACCCAAAAGAGCAAGGGGCACATGTCAGCAAGTCTACAAGAGACTTGTGCAAGGAAACTGAAAGTATGCAAAAGTAAAGCAACCTAGCAGTTCTAGCATGAATGCGATGACATGGCAGTTAAAGTATGAGTCCAACAGGTAAAGTAAAGTAAAGTACGAGCATGGCATTTAAACATGGCATGGATGACAAGTATTTTATGAATCATTCACAAGACAAGTACAAGACAAGAAAAGTAAGCACCTCGTGCACAGAGATTCCGTCTTTTGGCTAGAGTGGCTGCACGGCCAGCTCCTAGCTCAAGTGATCGTTTATCCCTACCCCTCCACGTGTGTCGAGCCAGGGCCTTACCCCCGAACGGGAATGCTCGCTTCTGGATCACGAGCCAGGAAGTGTTTTTAACAAGTATGGCATAGGGGTGCACCTAGCCGGTCCAGGGAACCCGGGCATTGGCTTTTGACCAACACATGAGGCCCGTTTCCCCCGGAAGTAGTTTTCAAGGAGTACAAGTATTGTAGCGTGTGCTACGAATGCAACAATCAACTGGGATGACATGTAAGATGCAATGCATGGCAGTTAAAAATGCGTACATGTAAGGAAAGTAAACGTGACAGTTTAGTATGCATGAACAACAAGTTTAAAGGGTTGGATCTAGCTTCGTTGTCAAGCTAGATCAATTAGGTGACGGATCTAGTTTCCTTGTCAAACTAGATCAAGTAGGCGTCTAGCCAGCTATCATTTCACTGACTAGTCTCTTTTACGCTGAAAACAAGGAAGTGGCCTAAAAACATGGCCCTACACAAGAGTTGGCAAGTTTCACTTGCCTGCAAGTACGACGTCTGAGCACACCGTCCAATGAGTCCAAAAATCACAATTATCCTACGTGCACAAGTCCACCGGCCTAAAGTCCATATTATTAATCTTGATTAGTGATTGCTAAAACATTTAAAATACTTTAAAATACTGATTTTTAGTCTTGGTTAACGTGCAATTGGGTTGGGGGTCCTAGGGGTGCAAAACGTTACCTCACACGACGCGAAAGCTACACCGGCGTCGGGTAGCGACACCGGGGGTTGGAAAGATCGCGCTCCAAGTCCAGATTCCAATTAGATTCCTTGCTGGAAATTTCAGAGCAATCAACCCGGGCGACGATTCCAGATTCCAAAGCTCGCACGTGCGACGACGGGCTACGACGTGCGACGACGTCGTACGCGGCAAGTCGTCGAAGAGAACGCACCTAGGTGGGGCCCACAGTAGTCCTAGGGACCTTTGGGGGACCCACAATACCTCTGGAGAACTTGGGGGGCCCACAGAGGCAAGTGGTGCGACGGATGCGGGGTTGCGACGAGTGGCTCTCGGTCGTACTCAGCCAATGCGGGGGATTTGGTCGGTCAGACACGCTGGGTGCGGAGCTTGCAGCGCAGCGGGCTGCAGTGGAGCGGCGGGGCCTTGGTGCGGGGGATTTGGTCGGTCGCTGCGGGCGTTCGGGTCGGTCGCTGCGGGCGACAATGCGTTGCAACGTTTGCAACGTAGCAACGAATTGGCGAGCGCACGGTGCGGGCGGGCGCCTCGGTCAGGTGCGGAGCGATGCGGGCGACAGCTGCGGGCGACAATGCGGGGTTGATGCGGAGCGGGGTGCGGGGTGGGTCGTCGGTCAGACCGAGGGCTTCTCTCGGTCGAAGCGGGCGAACGGGGCAGCTGCGATGCGAGCGGCTTGGATGCGGGGGCGGCTACCGGTCGGAGCGGGCGATTTGGCTTGGTTTTCTCGGTCAGATCGGTGGCTGAACGTCGCAACGTTGCGACGAATCGTCGCAACGTCCAATTTGAGTTTTGGAAGAGGTTAGGGCTAATTTCTTGCGAAAATAGGTCTTCCTAGGGGTTGTTTATATAGTGTAGATGGGTTGACTTGGTCTAGGGCTAAATCTAATAGGATTAGAAGTTTAAAATAATTTAAAATTTGAAATCCAACTACTCCAACTCACCCAAGGGTTTGACTTGGTCCAAATGAGCTTGAAATTTGCTCAAAAATTATTTAATACGTTTAAAACTCAAATAAATTTTATTTGCCTGAAAATAATTTATAAATTAATTATTAAAAATAATATAAAATTTGTTAAAAATATAAAAGTGGTCAAATAAACTCCAAAAATTATAAAATAAATATCGTGGTGATCGTGACGACGAATGTGAGCTAACTAAGAAGACGGATCTCAAATTCGACGTCGGACGACGAAACTAAAAATAGAAACGTCTCCCGTCAAGAGTGAGAATCGTCACGTCTCATCGAGTAAGTTTAAATTGTGGAAAAACGACTCGAGAAGTGTCGTTCCAAGATAGTGCCACTATTTAATACTCTCAGAGACGTTCACAACGGCATACCACACAAAAGTGTTCGCAATCAAATAAAGTCTAAAATAAACACGTGCACGGACAAAAGCACGTGCACGAACAACGTACCACGAAAAGTGGTCGTTACAAAAAGAAGTGCTGCGAACTTGGTAGATAGCTCCACGTATCAATCGTCATTGTCTGCGAGGTACTTTAGGACCTGGCTTTGTACAATCTTGGACTGCTTCTTGGATGATGAGCTTCTCGGGATGGTAGGAGGATGTAGACTTGGGAGGATTATGTGTAGATATTCAGGAGGTGGATGTCCCTTTTATGCTATTCATCGCGATGATTTGTAACCTGCATATGCAAATACATTTAACATGGAGGATTTTTCCTCGACCCTTGAAGATAGCACAGAAGCTACATATCTCTGGTCCAGTGGTGCGCTGCAGGCGCCGCATTGTACCTGGCTAATAGCTATACTGCTAACGCTCAAAGGAGACGTATGCAGCTGGCCAGGTAAAAAAGTGTTTTAAAGACACTTAAGGTACTTCTAGACCTTATATATTCTTCCCCTCCTCCAGCTAACAGAAATGGGTCTTTTAATGTGTATACATACAACCAAATATGTGTATTTAGTGGAGAATGATTTTCATGTTTCTTTATCAACGACTGTTGTATGAAGTTTTCATCTTCGGGATAATTAATAATAGTTCATCTTTATGATGATAGTACATCTTCAGGATGTTGTATTCTGTAAGCCAAGAATTTATGCCTAGCTATGACTTTCATATTATATCATATTATATTTGATAGATAGGCTTTAACAGATATTTCGTTATTTTCTCTTCAGGAGATCCGATAATATTTTGAGTTATTAAAATAATCTCAATTCTTTTAATTTGCTCTCTTAAAAATAATACTGTTTTTAAGAGGTGCAAAGAACAACCTTTTAGTATGAGTCCTTTAAGGATCTCTGTATAGGTTGTCTTTCCTTTAATCATATTTTTAATATATGTACCAAAAAAAGGAAAGTAAAGAAAAAAATTTATACATGCAGTTGAAGAAATTTTATATAGGTAATGCTGTCACATCCAATAGCAACATCAACCAAAAATTCCCTCTTTTTGCCATTCGTTGGGTTACGCCTTGACATAAACCAGTCGATGCATCAGATTCATTTTGTAAGTGAATTTAGCTCATCTTACTTGATTACTTCCTGGTTTGAGCGATTTATACCTCTAAAGCTATATCAAATTAAAATGCTTATAGCTAATGATTTTATTATAATTCTCCTACAGTACTCAGTTATCCCATATGATTTGATATCATTTTTGATATCAGGATTTTAGGTCCATACACCCCATATTTTATAGGTGAGTCCAACTCACCTTATTATTGCCTCATTCCACATTATTATTGTTACGACCTAAAGATCGTAGGAGTCCGACTCCCGCCCGGATCCGCTAACGTACCCCATTAACTCACCTTTTCACAAAAGGGCCGCCACCCCGGAAATCCGAATCCACATGGGGACGGGCGCTCCCCGAGCGCACCGCCCCGAGCGGGTCGAACAACTGCGGTTGTACGCCTAGGCCAGGGGTGCTGAGGTGCGCCCGAACGGCACCGTTAGGCAAGCTGAATTAGGCGCGTGTATCTATCTGTGCCGGCGAACCATAGTCCGCGACCGAACGGGAGGCGCGGCCGGGCCGGACAACTCCTGATCCGAACGACCCGTCTGATTCTCACGCGCCCCGACGCCATGGATAGCATAGCCCGACCTTTAGTTCGTCACCAACGACAAATGACCTAGGATAAGGGCGCGATTGACACATACGTCACCCGACCGCCTGACAAAGCACCCCCTGGCGGCTGACCCATCTGACAGTTAATGCTTTCGGCTCTGACACCCCGACAAAAGCACCCCGACAAAAGCACCCACTGGCCGTCGCGCCGCCTGACGAATGCAGGTCAGGCAACCCGGTTCCCAACGTACTTATCTGGAGTTTCCGCCGACAACCGAGCCAGCTCAGCGCGTCCAGTCAGCATGCCAGGTCAGCTCCGCCTAGTCATCACCCGTCAGGTATAAATACCCCCTCTCCTCTTACGGTAGGGGGGTTGGAAAATTCTCTCTTAATCTATCATTCACACACGAGAACAAGGGTCTTCCATATCTTTGTTCTCCCACTTATAGCTCGCCACGAGCGGTCAGCCCACCGTTAGTCCGACCGGCGTGTCTAGCCCCCGTTTTAAGTCCTATTACTGACTTAGGCATCGGAGGGGCTAAGGGTTGAACCCCAACCCTGCCCTTCTGACGAGTTGTTCGTGCTGCAGGAAAGCTCGCCCCTGGACCACAGTCAACTTCGGCCTCCTGCCATCCAACCTTCCTCTGCTACATCCGGCGAGATTCAACCCCGTGATCGCCGGCGGCGACAAGTCCAACTTCATCACTCCACTAATCACCTGTAAAACGGCCTACCTAAACCTTCTGCACCATATAACCACCGTGCCCTTGGTTCCCCATAATACAAATTCATTGTACGCGAGTTCCACCTCGTAACAATTATAATTTGGCCAAATCTCTTTGTTTGCTTCAGGCAAAGCAGAGATGTGAAAACGATATTTTATATTTAACTCGCAAAATGAAATATGAAGAATTTGTCGACAAAATGTGTTCTTTCTTGCCCAAAACTCACCCCGTACGTACTATAATCATTTGATTTTCTCCCAGAAGTGTCTCTTTCACGACGCGTTGAAGAAGTGAAGGTTCTGGGATGGGTAAAGGATATGGACAGATCTAGAATGGGTCCTTAGCAACCAAGTTGCAATAAAGTTCTAGATTTGAGCTCACTTTCCTGTGGTGGTATTGCTTTTTCGGTCTCCAGGAGTAGATTTCTCTCTTTGGAGCCTAGTGGTATGTCCTCTCATCTCTTAAGGACCTCCACTTCTGCTGCTCGTGAATTACATCTATATCAATCCTACCTGGATTATTTGCAGCAGGATGTGAAAGTTTGACAGTATTTAAATTGTCAGTCAGATTATAATCAGATCATATGTATTTACTTTTTAAATGGTCAATTTGAGCTTCAGGCTCATAGATGATTTGAACCAAATAGGGAATTGAAGGATCTTCAGGATCCTCATTACCATCAACACACAATCTATAAGATGTGTGCTAATGCCTTACTTATACGAGATCTCGGAAACTATTCATCAAAGGTGGTTAGTCCTGATGAATATGTTCACTTTGTGTCATCATGAAGGTTTATGTAGTGTTGCTTCAGGGACACGGACACAACGTTGCGGACGTAACATCTTTTAAGATGTGCTCTAAACCCATTCTTAGAAAATGTTTATATGGAGTTGATCAGGCTCATATAAAAAGGTTCTAATGGTGTGTTTAGCTGAGTGTACGCAATCATTGTTGCTAATTATTTATGATTTCCCATTTTTATCCAATGTTACCGTCATTTTTTTTTAAAAAAGGTGGTTGGATAATGACCATTTTTAGAGGATTTATTGATGAGAACACTAAAGGTATATCATTAGTCCTATTAAGGGAGTGGACAAAGCCTATTTATATCCCTTAAATACTCTCAAGAGACCTACAGGTCTTCATTATCTTTAATGATGATATTAAATATATCATCTAGTTTATTTTTGAGTATGTTATGAGGGTCAATGTCCACATGAAGTGGAAATGATTTCATAATCTTTTTGCTGATTTATATGGGATAAAGAAAATGCACCCATCTGAATAAACATTGTTTTCTTCGGGTATATAGGATTTGTTTAAACAAACATCAATCCTGCGCAGCATGACAAATTGAATTTCAGATTTATTTTATTTATTTTTATTTTTTATTTTTTAGTTGGGCTTTTAGCCCAACAGCCCAAAATGGGCTTCCCCTAACCCTAACCCTAATTTTGGGTTAGGGTTTGGGGAGGGGGGTAGCCGCCACTGGCAGATGGCCCTCCCCAGCCACCGATCGCGGTTGCGGCCGGCGGTCACGCCAGTAGGCGCAGCCGCCTCCGCGCCAACCAGCCACGCCTGCTGGGCGCGGCTAGTGGTCGCGCCTTCTGGGCGCGGCAGTTTCCACCACCGCGCCCGGAGGCGCGGTAGGCATTTTTCTGTCGGATTTGTCGGATCTTTGGTAGGAAGGGGCTATCGGCTTCAGGCCGTTCATGGGTTTATCAGATTTTGATTTTTAAATTATGGGGCGTCATGAACAAGATTTTGCACAAAATGATCTAATAAAATCTACCAAATAAGAGATAGATTACATAAAAATTAAATTTTTAATCAGTTTTGCATATAAACAATTAAGTTTTTTGATCTGATAAGTTAGATCAATGTGTAAACAATCATCTATTTTATTATAGATCACATAAAAATTGAACTTTTAATATGTTATCAGATCTAGAAAAACTTTTAGGCTTACCCACTAAACCTGACCACCAGATCTAGCGAAGTTTGATGAGGGATGCCCGAAAAGAAACTCTGCATCGTCTCGCGAAGTTTTGCATCGCGAAAAAAATTTGACGGAGCTTCCGCCGAGCGCCTTCCTCTCACGAGCCGTCGCTTCTTCCATCGAGCGTGATAGTGCTGATAACGTGTTGTGAAGGAGAAACGGGTTTGGAGAAGATTGAGGCTAGGAAATCCCTAGCCTCCTTTATATAGTATTCATATTGGTTACTCATGTGGGTGGATACCCAATAGGCCCAATGAGCCCTGTTCATAACAAATTTTATTTTATAAGAAGATCCTATGATATAATGATTTAACACAATTGTAAACTCATAAAGAGTTATAATAAATAAAAATACATATCCACCTATCAAAAGATATGATCACCGAAATCCACTTAACATCAGACACCCAAATTGGCTAATCAAACAACCAATACCAATCATTTCTGAGGTCCATTGGTAATAAATAGATTATTGTAATAATGTGAAAATAAGTTATTTATTTGAACCTGACATAGAAACGAGCATAATAGAATTCAGAAGGGGCTCAATATTTACTCATAACTCAATGCAAAAGGTTGGTCTCTCATTACAACAAGAAACTTTTTTCATCCCAGAGATCTCAAATCGCAGAAAGTAGCTCATTTGCATATAGCTTTCATAAGGCTAGTGCAATGCACCTCCAACTTTCTGCATAAAAAATGGCACATCAGAGTTTCAAAAGAGAGTTCATGAAATGAAATGTAAACGTAAATCTACAATCAAAGCATTTTCAAATGGACAAACAGCCATTACTTATATTAAAATGACAGGGTATGGGTACCCGTAGGTATGAATATATAATATCCAAACCTGTCCAGTTTTACTCATGGTTAAAAAATGGGTACCCGTTTTCATACCCATAGGTATAAAAGCCTGTCTGTATCCGTACCCGAATGGGCAGATATTCACAGGTATCTGTATCCGCAGTATAATTGACATCCCTATTACGGTGATGATTTCTTTTGATGGATCATTTACTTCCAACGTTAGATTAATTCATTTAGCTATATGTTTAGGGTTATTTAGTACCGGCACCCTATGGTTTCGCTCTATTTAGTAACACCCCCTGATGTATTCAATATTAGGGAGACTCCCCCGCCCCGTTAACTACTTGACGATTGACCAAGGTCAACCGTTAGAGTGACGTGCGCTGACTAAAATACCATCCATTAAAAATGGTCACCCCTTTATATCATATCGGGAATTTTCATCTTCCCCCAACGTCTCTAAGCTAGGTTCTGCCAAAATTGAAGTTGAAATCAGCCATGGTGATGAAGGTAAGCCCCCACCCCACCCCCAAACCCCCCTCATCCCCCACCCCACCCCCTCCTCACGCCTGCCGAGCACAGACCCCTCACCCCCTTCAATTTGTGAAACCTTAACCCCCTGAGTATCTTTTGCAGTGCACGATCTGCAAGGACAATGAACATGTTGCCGATCAGTGTTGCCTCCCTAACTCACCATGCGACATTAGGGGGTGTAATGGCAGTAGAAGACTTCGCGTGTCAACACGTCCCCAAATCCTCAATCGAAGATTTCTTCGCTGTGACTCATCCATTTGCAAATCTTTCCGCTGGTTGGACTAAGCAACCCACACGTCGGCTATGAATGAAAGGGAGACACCACCAAAGTTGATGGGTTGCTTCAGGTGTAGGGACCCTGCACATTTTGCAAGGGATTGCCCGATGCAATTTGCTCAATGCAGAGCTGCAAATTGTGGGGGTGCTCACAAGCAAACAACCACACAGCTTTGGAAGGAAATTTGTTTCATGTCCCTAAGCTGGGTGTGACTATTTTCAGTGGCTTGACCAAGCAACACCCCACCAAACAGAGGAATGTTGAAGATGGAGAATCAAGTTCACCCAATGCATTCAAGGGTTCTGTTGAATTGAAGATTAATATGGAGGGGAAGTCTAGTGTGGAGATCAAGTTGAATTTGGAGAATGTTGATCATGTAATGAAGGGGATAGAAAATGTTCACCTCTAGATCAGTTCATGTTATTAAGGGGATGACTATGGGGTTGATGAAATGCACTGTAATGGGTGGTGATAATATGCAATGTAAGGGGTAATGAAATGCAATGTAGGGGGGTGATGATATGTACTGTAAGGCGGGGTGCTGATATGCAGTGCAATGAAAACATGTTATCTGACTGCCCAGTTATGAATGCAATTCATGGTTGACATAATATGATGCATACAAACATAACAATGCCGCCATGACAATAAACATACCACCATGACAATAAACATACCAGTATTCCAAGATAACATACAACATAACAATGCCACCATGACATAAACATACCACAATGACAATAAACATAACAATATTCGAAGATAACATACAAACATAACAATGCCACCATGACATAAACATACCACAATATCAGTATTCCAAGATAACATACACACATAACAATGCCACCATGACATCAACATACCACCATGACACATCAGTAGTTCACTGCTTACATGTTACCCTCCACAAAAGCATACCCCATACCACAGACAAAATATTTCCATTGTTACATATAAACCTTGCTTCACATGCTTCACAAAATATTTCCAACCATGCTACACAAAATATATCCTGACAAAGTATATTTCCAACTATGCTACACTATATATATCCTGACAACTGCATATCAACATTCCTTCTTCATATCACATGCCTTGAGGTGGAATGCCAAACCTTGGACCTTGGCATGCTGCACTTCTCATACGAGATGATCCAGTGGTGCTGCCTTGAGTTCGTGGAGTGCATTGAGTGCCGGGAGTTCCTTCATCATGCCTACCACCATGACTTGCTACACTACTCATACCTGAAGCTGACATCCCTCTACCACTGCCCCCTTTACCACTGCCCCCCCTCTACCACTACCAATGCCTCCTCTAGCACCACCAGTTTCAGATCTACCAATACCACCTCTGCCACTACCTCTTGGCCTCCCTCTTGATCTTTCAGACCTTGCTCCAACTAATCCTGACCCAGACATGACTGTGGCAACACTTGCAGTTGCCTCACCACTACCCAGCAATGCATTGATTCCCAATCCACCACCTCTTGAACTGCCTATTCCAGATCTCCCACCACCTTTGTCTCTACCAACTCCATGTCTCCCAGCACCTCTACCTCTAAGCATTGCAACCCTTGGGCGTGGTTCATTATCACATGACCTTGAATTGTGGACATACATCTTGCATTTGCCACACCTATTAGCTCTGTTTCTTGGGTTTCTGTCACCCTTATCAGCCCCTCTTGAACTGTTTGTTTTAGGTCTCCCAGGGGCCCTCTTGGTATGCAGGGGCAATACAATTTGCTCAGGCTACAATACATACAGTGTAAGGACATTAAATAATCAGACAAAAAAGCTACAAATAAGCACATTAAACAAACAAAATTGTAAATGACATAATACCTTTTGCCACGATAGTCTGTCTTATATCATCATTATGTTCTCCTCATATAAAACCTTATAGTTGCTTAGAAAGAAATAAGGACTGCAGTGGCTGTATGGACAAAACATAGATTATTAGTTCAAAAACATAGTGCAATAATAACATATAGGAAAGCATAAATGAACTTACTCCTCAATCTTGTTCCTCCTTAAATTCAAAGATGCAGTTGTATGTATGCATGGCAAACCAGAGATCTGCCATTCAGTGCATGAACATGTCCTCAACCTTATGTTTACCCACCACCTTCTTTCAATGTTGGTCACCAAGACTTCATCAGCTGATATATTATTAGGTATATCGTATCTTCCAAGTTCTTCCTTGCTCTTCAACCCCTTCAGTATATTTTTGGTCAACTGCCTCTCCATCTCCAATGCAGATTTTTTCTAGTTAGTAATGAACTCAATGATCTTGAATGTAAGCTGTTCTACAAACATGGTCAGAGGCAGATCCCTCAAGTGCTTGATCATGTTATTGAAGGATTCACTGAAGTTGTTTGTGACACGTTCACAAATTGAAGTGGTGTCAAAATGTGATCTTGCCCAGTGTTTTGGAGGTATGTCAACCATGTAATCATACCCTTCTGGGTATGTTTTCTTCAGCTCCTCCATATGTCTAGTAAACTCTCCAACTTCATATGTATATGCAGCTCCATAAAGGATTGCCTTCAACTTCTTCCCTTTCCAATGATTTTTGAAGTTTGCATATATATGTTTCATGCAATATCTATGCCTTGAGCGAGGAAACACCTCTTCAACTGCAGCCAACAACCCCTTTTGCCTGTCAGAGTAAAATGTGAATAGTTGCTCATGCAGCAATACATGATCCAGCTCTTCCAAGAAAATCTTCCATGAAGCAGTGTCTTCACTCCTGCATATCATGAATGCCAAGGGGTATAACCCCATATTACCAGCTATGCCCACATCATTCAATACAACACCTCCATATTTTCCCTTTAAGAAAGCCCCATCTAGCCCCACAACTGGTCTGCAAAACCTCCTCCACCTTGATGTACAAACTTCATAGGACACAAACATCCATTCAAATCTGCCACATTTATCCCTACAATACTTGGCTTTGTTTCTTGGATTGGCTATCAAAATCTGCCTACAAAGCTCTGGAGCTGCAGCATAGGCTTCATCATATTTCCCATACAGTATTTCCAATGCCTTGATCCTGCTATACCAAGCAACCCAATATGAGATCTTCATCTGAAACCTCTCCTGCACATCTAACTGAATGCACTTGGGTGTGTACTTCTTACCTCTAGCCCTAAGCTTCTCAACAATCAACTTGCTAATGAAAGCTGATCTTAGTACCCTGTTTTTGCCTTGCCTTGTTGACACACAAGTGTGTGTTGGATTGATGGTTCTAATCTGGAATGTTATGTCATCATTCACCACAGATGCATGACACCTCCAAGCACATGTGTCATTCTTGCACTTAGCAGTCACTCCTAACCTTCTCATTCTTCACATAAACATATTCATAATAATTCTTCAATGCATGGTTCAATAGATGTTCCCTATACTTGTAGACAGTGTCAAATTCCATTCCCTTTTCCAGCTTCAGATCCTCTCCTTCATTAGTGTGTCTGACTTCAGCTCCCTCATGTCTGTAAAGATCTTCAAAGTCCCCTTCACTGTCATTGCCCTCATCTTCAGTAGCAAGTGGCATCTGCCCAATCTCAAACCCCTGATGAGTGTTGAAGCCAAATTCATCTACTCCATCACTATCCCATTTTTGGTCCTCATCTCTCATATCATCTTCATTGACATCATAATCACTATCATCTGAACTATCATCTGATGCACTTATATAGCTGTCATCCCATGAGTCAGTTTGTGGCTCATTGATCTCCTGCACTGTACATTGGTCATCACCCTCTTGCTCTTCAAACAACCTTCTGCTTCTGCTAGATGGTTCATGTACTTTCATCATTGCCCTGTCATCAACCTTTAAAGGTGTCACCTCCTGCAAAGATATAAATAGATGCCCAATCTCATCAAACTGACACATTTCATTGTTCATGGCCAGTAGTTCCTTATCAGATAGTGTCTCATACAACATACAAGCTGCCATACTGAAATAATGGATATACATCATTGACCCTGGACGAGAATTGGTGATTTCCTGGGCATGTTCCACCAGATCAAAGTAACATACCCTATCAACATCCACTTCCTTAACGTGATATGTCAAGCCACCTCTGTACTGGTTAATTGATAAACTACCATTTACACTTCCGTCAGCCCATTTACCCCCCAATGCATTACATACTCCACACACACATCCATCTGCAGTCAATAACAAGTACTGTCACATGCACATACAACAATCAACACACAAGCAGAGTACATATACAAACTTACATTTGAATAGGCTAAACACATGAAGATGGTTACAGAGGCCACACTATTCATGGTCTCGATTAAAGTAAAAATCCCTAAAAACCTCAAGCGACAAAGTCTACAAACACCAAAATCTACAAATTTGAGATAGGAAAGCAGCAAAATTTAGCTACCCATAGTATGCGTTGTCACAAAACTCTGCATGGGGGTTGCTAAAACACAAAGAGAACCAAAATGATCAGCTTCATGACCCTAAACCGCCATCTAACAACCCTAGAACTGAAATATCTAACATGCATACAAAATCGAAAACCCCAAACAAAAAAACCCCATCACATAAACCCTCAATGCCAATCAATTCTACGTTTTATGTCCATACCTGTTTGATGAAAGCAGCTTGACTCCTCTTCCGTCAAAGGAGCGATCTTTTTTCCCGCCAAATCCAAAAACCCTAGCCTTTTTCCGCTACAAAATCGCCTCGTCTTCCTTCTCCTTTCGTTCGCCTGCGGAGAGTGTAGAGGGCGCCGTTTGATTCTTGAACCGTGTTTGATTCTCTAGGATGGCGCCACGTGTCTCACAGGTTTGGGAAACGTAAGTCAACCTCAAAACAATTTTAGGGTAATTTGGGGCTTCCAAAAGTTAACTTAAAAGAATTTAAAAACAAATTAAATTGTGTAACGGAGGTTAACGGGGCAGGGAAGTCTCACTAATATTGATTACATCAGGGAGGTGTTAATAAATACGACGAAACCTTAAGGTGCCGGTACTAAATAACCCTTTAAAAAAATGTAAGGGTCTATACAACACAATTTCTTACCAGCCAACGCACCATACGTGGGATTAAACACGCCCGATGGGGAGGAGCCACCGAGTTTATGCCGCACTATCAGCGGGTCTAAATCGCCTAGCAAACCAACGGCTGTTGTTTCAGCAGTTACGTCCTCCACAACACGACACTATATGCCGACATGGCAGCATGACAGCGTTACATCACCTCCACGTGACGAACTGGACCCAACTACACCCATTTAATAAAGTCAAAAATATCCAGACACACCTTAAGATAATCCGATTAAAGCACGTGTTTCCACGCTGCGAAATTTCGAAGAATCCACTTCTCCTTTCTCACTCACCCCTCCAAAAGCCTGACAATAAAAATTTACAAAACAATTAATAATTTACAATTTTTTCCTCCGCCTATATATACTCCCCTGTCCCCTTCTCTTCTCTCCCAAATCCACCCACCAAACTTATCTCATCCGCCCTCCCCAATTCCTTATCCTCACCGAGGGGAAACTTGAACCACAACAAATGGAGTCTGAACTTGCTTTCCTCGACTCCATCAGTCTGTACTTGCTCGACGACCCGACTCCCTCTAAGGAGATGCCGTTCTCCGCCGCGGTGATCTCACCTCCTACGGCCACCACCCCAAAATACAGCCGGAGCTCATCGTTCAGCACGATCGTCGCCGACAATTGGAGTGATTGCCCTTTCCTTTCCAACGACCCCGACGACATGGTAGTGTACGGCACTCTTCGTGACGCCTTCACCCACGGGTGGATCCCGTCGCTTTCCCACGGCGGTGCGGTCACCGCCGATGTCAAGATCGAATCGGAAGCCGACATCGAGGCTGAGGCTCCGGCTATGGCTCCTCCGCCGCAGCATCCTGTTATGGCAAGGGCGGCGGCCCCGTCTAGGGGGAAGCATTACAGGGGAGTGAGGCAGCGGCCGTGGGGGAAATTCGCGGCGGAGATCAGGGATCCGGCGAAGAACGGGGCCAGGGTTTGGCTGGGGACGTTCGATTCGGCGGAGGACGCGGCGATGGCGTACGACCGGGCGGCGTACCGCATCCGCGGGTCACGCGCGCTGCTCAATTTCCCGCTCCGGATCGGGGCGGATGAAGCCGGGTCGCCGGTGAAGCGGGAGTCGCCGGAGCCCGAGAGCTCGTCCCCTTCTTCATCATCTGATTCATCGCCGAAGAGGAGGAAGAAATCGGTGGCAGCGGCGGTTCACGAACCGGCTCCGGTTCAGGCGAAGGGCGGTCTGGATTGTAGGGGTCGACCGGAGGGGTTTTCCGCACGTGTGGATCAGTTGTTAGTTAGCTAAATTAGGTGTCACAGTTTTGACGTCCTGTGTGTGTAAATAGAACGAGGTTGAGGGGGGTTGGAGAGAAGAGGTTTGATAAGCGAGGGAAACTAACAACCTTGGAATAGGGTGAATAGTGCATGAATAGTGTCTCTATTCCCATTCCCACCCCTATTCCGCGCAAAAGAACAGGCCCTAATAGTCGAAAAGAAATGGCTTTACACTTCATTTTAATCCCTTATTATTTGGAAAGTACTTGGTAACAAGTGGGAGTCTAGATGAAATAAAAGTTTGATTTTATGATTTGTACATTTTTTTTGCAACGAGACCGTTTATAATTATTCAAAAAGTAATAGATGAGAAATTAGCAATGATACAGCGTCGGGCCCGTCGAATGATCGCTTAGTTGTTTATTTGAGTGGGCATGTCCAAAAGCCCAACAAACTGGAGGTCCTCACGTGAGGCCAACCGTTTCTTCATTTAAGACAATATCTCAGCCAACCGTTGAGCTTCTTCATTTAAATCATCGGCTCAGAAAGGCTTTCAATGATTGACAGTTAAACTCATGATCATCAATGGCTACAACTCAGACCGAAAGCAATAAAGTGACTTAAAAGCTAGAATGTTATCCTCTAACGTCCCTTAAAAGCAATCGGCTATAAATAGTCTCTCCGGCAATGAGAGACAATGAGATTCCACATAATCTGGGACAATACTTCCTGAGAACCAGGTACTCATACACTGATATCTGCTCCGCCTAAACTCTACATTTCCTCCGTATCTCGACGCGACAACTATCAGTTGGTCTTCCAATAAATCGGTCATATTTACAACGAGTCTCCTTGAGTCATTATTTGACTTAAGCATTAGAGGGGATTAGGTCGGACCACATATCCAACCCTCCCCAACGAGCTCTTCGTGTTGTAAGAAGCTGAAGGTAGCCCGGAGATGGCTCGGACCTGGCCGAAATAGCTCGGACTTGACTCCAACAGTTCGGATCGAGATCTACTCAGCTTGGAGTTAGCTCACCCAGTATCCAATCAGCTGCAAACATCATCACATGCTAGCTACTACACACGTACCATCATCCAATAATATCAGTGGTAAGAAAACACCCGTAAATATTTGACGCCATCAGTGGAAATTTGAGTTGACATCCACGTATTCAGCCTCACTGACGATGACTTGACTCACCAATCAAGGACCAGGAGGGCTACGTACCGTAAGGGCGACAGATGTTACACCGCGTCCCATGGATCCCAATCCTTCTACTCATGGAATGCTCGATTCACGATTAGTGACTTTGAAGCAGTTCCATGTGTTCTCACAGGAGGTGAGCGTCAATATCCAAGTGCTGATTGCCATGATAGAACAATTGACGGGTAGTCCCAGCCAACCGCGAGCCCACCAGTCATCCCAATTCCTTCTTAACAACAGCGATTGTGCCACATCCCCTTATCCTGAAGGAGCTAAGGGCGGCGGGAATGAGGGCCACATCTCCATTACAGTTGGTCTCAGGGGGCCACAGCCCTCACTTGGTTGAACTGAGTGTTGAGGGATGTATGCTCTCAGTTCATTTGTATTTGATGCAAATGGATTTTAATATTTAAGATGCGGATTATTGCATATGAGGCAATAGAAAATAAAATGTAAATTGAAAAATGTTTACAAATATATTTTATAAATGCATAGAAATGAAGAAGATTTTCTTGTGAAAGTCACGGAGAAAATCGCGCTCAAATCGGAGTTCAAATGAGCCTAATAAGTCTATTTAAACGTGTTTTAAATAGAATGCCACAAAAGGCCCAACAGATTAAAGCCTAAATTTGTTGGGAAACAAAAAAACATTTGGGGGGGCCCAAAACAGCTTGAACATATAGGATATTCGAAGTATGTTTCTCCCTACAACTTGTCGAGCTACACTCAAGGTTGTATGGAAAAACAATTTTGATCTGCAAAGTTCGAGAATTCGATCAAACTGTTTGAGTCGAATACGAGTGCATGAGCGGTACAAGACTATGCATCCCAATCGGATCTTGAGATAAGTAATGTGTTGAACTACACTCAAGGTTGCAAAGCTCAAGCGTTTGGATATATAAGATGCTTGCATAGCTATTCATTTATGTTGGGCTCTAAATATGATTTAGAAAAGGAAAAAGGCACTCCGGAAATTCAATTGAGAAAGTTAGTTATATTTATCATTAGTAATGGCATAAGTAGGAGGAAATGAAAATGTGACATATTTTGATGTCACGATTTCAGAATAATTGTTATACAAAAGACGTCTAACACATTTTGACGAATGTCGTCACCTTGCTTCTAAAGCAATGTTTTGTGTTAGCAATTTGTAATAACTATAATATATTAAATGTTAATATATAAATATACAAGATAGTAGCAAACTTATATGGCAAAATAGACTAGGTCGTATCGAGAGACTAAGCTTCACAAATCACATAAAGAGGGGTCTGACCCTCGTGTATTTGAAGTCTACGGACACTTGTGAATCTTATCCTCTTAGATATAATGGCCAAAACCCATCTGTAGGACAGTGGGAGCATGAGTTGTCGAACTCAGTCTCGTACATACTGATGTACACGAGTCTAGATTAACCAAAATAAGTTATTCGTATATTTTATTAAGACACGTGTTCTTGATGAAACACAAGTCTGATAAAATAAAGAACGAAATGACAAAAGTATTTAAACTAATTCGATTAGATCGAATGGTCAAATACTTAGCTACATAAAATCTTGTGTAATTAAAAGAAAATGTGATTTTCTCTCAGGTCAAGTCTGTTAACACATCGGTGTGTTAAAAGATATGAATCGCACTTAGTTAGACTTGGTGCGATCCATTGCCAGTGAATCTGAGTTAAGTCCTCCTTCTGGGTTAAGTCCCAGATAGTAATGCCTAGGGTATGATAATGTTCTATGTGGACATTATCAATAAGATATTCATTAAATCAATCGTAAGGAAGTTGTATAATTGCTCGAATCTCGTAAGAGGAATTGTCGAGTTAGACATCATAACTGATGATGATTTAGTCAACTTCCGGGATGAAATTCGGAGTAGTAACTCCGATTTATAACTTGATGCAATCAGAATAGGTCCGTGTGCGTAAATAAATTTTGGAATTTAGTTTACGTGCCCAAGGAAAATGTTTCCTCATTTTCTGCAAGTAAATCTTTAAGGTAAAAGATTGGTGCAGAAAGAAAATAGTGAAGTACAATCATGTTGGCCGAGAACGGTTTTCATCCTAATTCCTATAAAACGGATTATGATGAAACCGTTTTCGCCAGCAGATATGTACAGATCTACTCGGACCAAACTCGATGTAAACGCTCATGTTGACCATGAAAATTAGAGCATTCACTTATAAGTTCGTTTTTCTAAATATGATTTAGACGAACCAACTTATATGAATTAGCCAGAAAGTTTTCAAGGTCAGTGGGAGCGTATAAATTACATGCGAAGCATCAAATGGATGGAACATATATTTTGACAAAGTAATCAAAGAATTTGATACTTTATCAGAAATAGATATGAGCCATTTGAAATGACCAATAACAAATTTAAATGATTATCGTAAAGTACGATGAACTGGTTAAGATCCAAGGAAATAAAATATTATGGATTCCGAAAGACTAAGTGAATTATTTGAATGAGATTCAAATGGTTGGTCTAACATGAACATAGAAACCCCTAAAGTCTATAGAGTAGACGGTTTAGCAGATCCACTCACGAAGGCTATACCACATGAAGTCTTGAAAAACTTATGTGTAAAAACGTTATGAGGTATCGAGATAAATGGGCCTGAGTGCAAGTGGGAGATGTAGAGAGATGATGCCCTCGAGGCTATTTATCTCTGTGTGTATAGTGGTTGACCCGGAAAACGCGCAAGTGCACGCCTTCCGCTCCCAAGCGTAGGAGCGTCAATGCAATAAAAATAACCGGTGAGTACCGGGTCGGATCACAGGGACAAGTCGTTCTACGTTCACAAAATTGATCGATAACGAAAAATAAAGTGTTTTACAACTAACTCAATTACGGTGGGTGGAAGTGTCGGAAACGTGTAGTGAAAACAAAAAAAATAAATAAATCCTAACCTAAATACTAAGGGTGGAGAGCCGAATCGGTAAGCAACGAGGAGGACTCATGTGGTGTGCGTGTGAATGAGGCCGGGGCGTGGAAAATCATCCCTAAGATAACTCAATTGATCTCCCGGCTAAGGGAGCTCAATCGGAAAATACGGCATTTCATCGAACGTGTGGGGTGCAATAAGTAATGAACGAAACTCAAGAGTAATCGACAATTAACACAAAAGAGAGGGTCCGCTAGGATGATCCTCTCTTTGGATTTCCCCTTCGGGTTCCAATAAACAAGCCTACTCAAAGTTTCATCCACAAATTAGACAATGAAAATGTGCTAGGGTTTCAATTCACAACAATCAACAACATTCAACAACACAACCACACAAGCAATTACACTACTCCATCATACTAAATAAGATGAGATTTATAGCAAATTCATCACAATTCATTACAAAATGAGAAGTGCAAAATACAAGGGGGGAGAGGAAGAATTTCACCAAAGATCTCTCCAAATGAGTCTTCCCTTCCACTCTAGCACCTCCACCAAGCTTCTCCACCTTCCATGGCCTCCAAGCTCCACCCCTAGCCTTAGTGGGGAAGAAAACCCCCTCAAGAACCCTAAAATCGCCAAAAACAGCAGCCTGGCCGAATGAATCCCCCATTTTCGCAATGCTCTGGCCGTTATAAGTGCTTGCGGGTCGGGTTTCGAGCTCCCCGACCCGCACCCAGCTTAACCGCGCGCGCAAGCCACAAAAAACAAGCAGCGGGCCGGCCTGAAGCCGGCCCGCGAATCAAACCCGCCCCGCTTTGGGGCGGGGCGTTGCCCGCAAAAAAATCGAGCGGGCCGGCCAGGGCGGGCCGGCCCGCTCGGAAATAATAAAAAATAAAAATTTTATTTTTATTTTTTTTTAAAAACGCGCGCGCCTGCTGCTTACGCGGAGCGGGCCGGCGGATCTGCGCCACGTGGCGCATCCAGATTGCGCCACGTGGCGCCCAACTGATTTCTTTTTTCTCCTGAGTTTTTAACCCCATTTCTTCTCCAATTAATCCATGAAAAATACCTAGAAGCCCCAGAAAAATCCCAAAAAATTCTGGAAAATCCCCAAGACTCCTAGGGGTACCTGAAAAATATAAGATGAAGAAATTAATCCATTTGATGAGAAAATTAATATAATGACTATTAAAAACACAATATTGACCTCCCAATAAGCTATATAAAATATTCCAATGCTCAAAAAATTCCCAAAAAAGGGAGATATGATCAAAATAATGGCAGGAGCATAGGAAAAATAATAGGAAGCCAATAGCGACGATAAAAACCGTATTTTGTACCAAGAATGAGAATAAGCCCTAAAATTGATATGAAATGAAAATATACCCAAAAAGAGCACAATTAAGCCTAATCTTTGGCACAAAATGGGGATAGTTAGGGGGGATAATATGCAATTTATATCCCGAATCACACCCCCCAACTAGCCTTTTGCTAGTCCATAGCAAAATATGCGAAAAATTCGGATTAAATTGAAAAACATGCACCAAATCCTCGATATCTTCATGGCACACCCAAAATGATATTTCCAAATGATTTCAAAGCCAATATACCAAATATATGAAAGTAAATAACAAATGACATTCTCCTCAATCCAATTCAAAGAAAAGTGAAGAAATAAGCCCCGTATCACACGTATCGGGAAATATCACGATGTCAAAATTTCCAATTTTCATGAAAGTGGCCAAAACAAAAGAAAAAAATTTCATCTAAGTTGTGGGAGATGAGATTGCATCATTCATGAAGCTTATTCATTCATTTTTTTTTCTTTTTCTTTTTTTTTTCTCTTTTTTTTGTTTTTGGATTTTTCATGTTTATGTTTTGCATTCACGCGATAACGCTATAAATGCAAACACGGCCACCAATACCTACACGCGATAACGCTATATAGGCAAAGGGATGGAATGATCCCCTAAATCTCATCTTTGGCGTCCTTCCCAATGTTTCGTGGGGCACCGGCTACTCGATTTGATTAAGAAGAAACATTCACTTATACTAACTTTCTTTTTCATTCCAACACAAATTAGCAACTCATCCACCCACTCCTAAGAGGAAAACAAAGCATGCACAATTTGGCCACTCCCAATCCAATTAAAAATTACACCATTCATCCCAAACATGAAATCGCTTACACCAAACTTTTCCCAAACTATCTCAAAGAGAGTATCACAACATCTAAATAGTTTCATATATGGTATATTAACATTCGACTCCAAATTGGAAAAGAAATAAAAACGTGCCAATCAAACATCGAGAAATCGATACCAAAATGATAATCCGAAAAATCGCATGGCATTAAGCAAGTAGGGACTAAACAAAGCTAATGGCGTAGGAACGAGGAAGCCAAAATATGATATGCAATGAATTCATGGAATGTGGTGAAACATGGAGGGATCTCAAAAAAAAATTAGGTCAAAATTCTAACAAACCTAAAGATTCTAACACTCTCCCCCCAACTTAAAATAAGCATTGTCCTCAATGATGGAAGAGTACTAGATCTTGGCAAAAGATCCTAGAAAAGAAAAGAAAAGCACACGAAAGCAAACTAACTAATTTTTATTTATTTACACTACATGGAAAGAATACACCTTAGCAAAAGGCGGATCCCGGATGTATAACGGCGGTGGCAACTGCTCGATCATATCCTTTCGCTCCTCCGCGAGCGTCGCCACGTCCGATGCCCTACCTCCAATGCGGGCATCAATGGCAAGCGACACAACCCCAAGCATCTCCTTGTGATGGAATCCTGCAAAATGGGGGAGATAGGTCGTGTCAAAAATAATTGGGCGAGAGCGCCCATCCAACTGAAAAGCTTGCCAAAATGGGTCGTCGAAATGAATAAAGGAATTTACAATCAAATGACGACAATCCGAATCATTATGATATGGAATTAAATAATTGGATTCGGGGGTGGAGGGAAAAGAAAGGTGGGAACTTCCCTGAAATGTGATGCTAGTCTCGGAATGATGCACGGCCTCAAGAGGAGGTGGAAGTGGCTGCAGAGAGAAAACTGGAGTAGGAGGGAGCTCGGGCTCAATATATACCATCTTGCAACCCCCGTCGCTATCCTCTTCCTCGAAATCAATATCAACACCAATAGTCTCTGCGGCACTCCCCACAACTGGTAACTGCTCCTGACAAACCTTCTCGATGACTGGCAAGTGCGCATCCTGAGGCGAGGGAAGTGACATCTGTGACAGGACTGGAGGTAGACATGTCTCGGGCAAATCCAAGCACGCTTCATCCTCGCCATCCCAAAAATAGCTCATCTCAGTCGTCCTCCCAAAATACTCAACCGCCTCGACCTGTGAAGCTAACTCTGAAGTGGCCTGTGGCTCAGGCTCCATGGTGTACTCGATCTGCTCTCGGCCATCATGCACATCCACTTCATCATCAACCTCAAAATGAAAATGCATCGTGTCACCATCGTGGTCGACACGCACTCCATCATCTGTCTCCTCCGACTCATCAAAATGTATATGCTCAATGTCCTCTACCTGGCTCTCATGCAACCCATCCTCCTGCTCTGCTCTATATCCCATGGGGTCGCAAGAAAAAGAGCCCAAAGGTGGCTCCTCAAGCTGACACTGGGCCTGCAGCTCTGCATCCTGAAATGGAAACTGGGACTGGCCATCATCCTCATATCCAAGTGACGGCTCTCCAGATGGCACAGTCTGCTCCCACTCTGCAAGGTCCCTCAGGTAACACCAAGAATCCTCTGTCGAATACTCAAAGAACTCCCCACCGCAACTCATCTGCACCAAATCTCGCCCAGATGGCGATAACCCTGTGTAGAAGATCTGCAGAAGATGATCCTCGTGAAAGCTCTGGTGTGGGCACGCAAGCACCAAATCAGTGAACCTCTGCCAAGCCTGATGGTAGGCCTCCCACTCAGCCTGGATAAAGCTCGCTACATGCTCCATAGCCTGCTGCCCATGTACCTGCTCCAAAAAGATAGGCAAAAACACTCGGAGAAATTCAGCCTGAAATGACAACCAAGTAAAATGTGAGTCCAGAGACAATGAATCAAACCAAAGCCTAGCATCATCCTGTAAAGAATCGGGAAAGAATCTAAAATATATGCAATCATCATCGATATTCCCACCAAGACATGAATGCATCCAATCTTCAAAATTTTTAATATGTAAGTGAGGGTTCTCCCACTCCGTGCCATGAAAGTATGGCGGAAGTGGGATATCCTCCAAATCAAAGTCCGAAAAATCCGAAGAAGATGCCATGTTGTTGTTTAAAAAAAAATTCCAAGAAAATGAAAATAAACAAGCAAAAAGACTCAAAAAATGGAAAATAAACAAATAAAAAGACACACACTAAGAGATAGGAGTATCACACTAAAAGTTTCAAAATCAATCAAAAATTGTTACTACTAGAAACCGTTGTCCCCGGCAACGGCGCCAATTGGTTGACCCGGAAAACGCGCAAGTGCACGCCTTCCGCTCCCAAGCGTAGGAGCGTCAATGCAATAAAAATAACCGGTGAGTACCGGGTCGGATCACAGGGACAAGTCGTTCTACGTTCACAAAATTGATCGATAACGAAAAATAAAGTGTTTTACAACTAACTCAATTACGGTGGGTGGAAGTGTCGGAAACGTGTAGTGAAAACAAAAAAAATAAATAAATCCTAACCTAAATACTAAGGGTGGAGAGCCGAATCGGTAAGCAACGAGGAGGACTCATGTGGTGTGCGTGTGAATGAGGCCGGGGCGTGGAAAATCATCCCTAAGATAACTCAATTGATCTCCCGGCTAAGGGAGCTCAATCGGAAAATACGGCATTTCATCGAACGTGTGGGGTGCAATAAGTAATGAACGAAACTCAAGAGTAATCGACAATTAACACAAAAGAGAGGGTCCGCTAGGATGATCCTCTCTTTGGATTTCCCCTTCGGGTTCCAATAAACAAGCCTACTCAAAGTTTCATCCACAAATTAGACAATGAAAATGTGCTAGGGTTTCAATTCACAACAATCAACAACATTCAACAACACAACCACACAAGCAATTACACTACTCCATCATACTAAATAAGATGAGATTTATAGCAAATTCATCACAATTCATTACAAAATGAGAAGTGCAAAATACAAGGGGGGAGAGGAAGAATTTCACCAAAGATCTCTCCAAATGAGTCTTCCCTTCCACTCTAGCACCTCCACCAAGCTTCTCCACCTTCCATGGCCTCCAAGCTCCACCCCTAGCCTTAGTGGGGAAGAAAACCCCCTCAAGAACCCTAAAATCGCCAAAAACAGCAGCCTGGCCGAATGAATCCCCCATTTTCGCAATGCTCTGGCCGTTATAAGTGCTTGCGGGTCGGGTTTCGAGCTCCCCGACCCGCACCCAGCTTAACCGCGCGCGCAAGCCACAAAAAACAAGCAGCGGGCCGGCCTGAAGCCGGCCCGCGAATCAAACCCGCCCCGCTTTGGGGCGGGGCGTTGCCCGCAAAAAAATCGAGCGGGCCGGCCAGGGCGGGCCGGCCCGCTCGGAAATAATAAAAAAAAAAATTTTATTTTTATTTTTTTTAAAAACGCGCGCGCCTGCTGCTTACGCGGAGCGGGCCGGCGGATCTGCGCCACGTGGCGCATCCAGATTGCGCCACGTGGCGCCCAACTGATTTCTTTTTTCTCCTGGGTTTTTAACCCCATTTCTTCTCCAATTAATCCATGAAAAATACCTAGAAGCCCCAGAAAAATCCCAAAAAATTCTGGAAAATCCCCAAGACTCCTAGGGGTACCTGAAAAATATAAGATGAAGAAATTAGTCCATTTGATGAGAAAATTAATATAATGACTATTAAAAACACAATATTGACCTCCCAATAAGCTATATAAAATATTCCAATGCTCAAAAAATTCCCAAAAAAGGGAGATATGATCAAAATAATGGCAGGAGCATAGGAAAAATAATAGGAAGCCAATAGCGACGATAAAAACCGTATTTTGTACCAAGAATGAGAATAAGCTCTAAAATTGATATGAAATGAAAATATACCCAAAAAGAGCACAATTAAGCCTAATCTTTGGCACAAAATGGGGATAGTTAGGGGGGATAATATGCAATTTATATCCCGAATCATATTGCACAGACGTCTTGTTCGAAATAACAGTAAGCTGTTTGGTAATAATTTAACTAAGTTATTTTATAATGTATTTAACATTAGATATTAACTTAGGTAAAGTCCTGAGACTTTATGCAAAGTCAAACAGGTATCGAGATGAGTATCTCGATCATGGAGAAATGTTTAACCGTCTGTAGCATAAGTCTAAAAGGGTTCGTGGTCGTAGACGTTTCAAGACAAGGATATCGAAACATCGGATAGACCATTGTGTCTTAGTCTTCACCGTTTAGCGGTGCGATGATCTCATGATCGTTTGACTTGACGAAGTCGAAGACGAGACACAGGTGCTCATTAGAGAATGAGTTCACTGAACGATCCACAAGAGTTATCATATGGTTATATTGACCAATCTGTCAATGATAACTCTCAGTGATGATATGCAAGTTGGTCTTTTGACTTGAGGTCATTTTACGAACCTTTGCATGAACGGTGCCACTTAGATCACTGACCTAGCTTCGAGGCTAGGCCTGTCGAAAGGTCTTTGATCGGGTATCACTTAAAGCGTACGAGGAGAGTAATGACCAAGAGAGGATTCGTCTCTCCCGGTCAATGGGAGTTAGTGTCGTAGAGTTAGTTCGGTCTTTAGTAAAATCTCTAATTAGAGTATGTTGGAAGAAGTCCAACATTAGTTGACTAAAAATCGATGGAAGCTAACCAGAGTCAAGTTATTGGGGTTGACAGTTTGACCGTACCCTAGACTTGATCTACACGACATAGTTTAGACGAAGAGACTATAACTGCAGAACTCATCACAGACACAGTCAGGGTGGTCCCGACAATACTCATGTCGATGAGTCAACCACATAATTACGATTCTGAAGCAGGGACGACAACCACTGCTTATGGTCACTGCCGTATAGGGCTTCGAGCCCAACCTGTTGTAAGGATTATGTTGTAGGGTCTCACACAGAGTGCGACCTTCGTCTAGTAATAGGTAGAAATTAGTTAGGGAGAATAATTTGCATTTGATGCAAAGGAAGAGAAAATTGCATTTTGATGCAAATGACAATTTAAGCTAAGATAGGGGACTAATTTGCATATAATGCAAAAGAGATTAAATATGTCTTAAATAGTTTAAGACCATTTTTAATAAATTAAACGTAAGGAAAGTTCACCGGTAAGACGGGTTCGTCCTGCTCTAAACGCAGGTCCAAACCGCGTCAAAAACGGAGTCCAAATGCACAAGTTATAGCCAAAACAAGTCAGCCCAAACTGTTGGGTTGAACCCAGCGAAAATGGAGGCCCACCTAGCTTGAATTTTCTGGTTAGGGTTTTTTAAAACCCGGGATTTTTTTGACGGCTGGATTTTCCATCTTTGAATGGTTTTGGCTAACTTTGGACGATCAATTGGAGGGTCAAACGGACTCCGATTGACTCGCCGTTTTTTCCTATGCGTTCACCGTTGAACGCCTTTCGATTTGGTAGGTTGTACCAAGATTGAAGCTCAACAGTGAGGGAGTTAAAATTCACGGAAGTTTGCCCTTTGTGAAAGACAAACTAACTTGATTTAATTAACTCAAATTTAATAGTCCCACATCGGTTGTGGAGAAAAGTGGAGAGTCAGTCGCCTATATAAATAGGGGCTCCCCTTTCTTCAAACTCGGCCCAAGCTCCAGATCTGAGCAGCTTCCGTAAATGTTGGAGCACGCTCGGATCTAGGCTTAAATTAATATTCTCTAGCTCCCTATATTTCTGCATTACTCTTGAGGGCTCTAGCAAAGCCACGAAGGAGTTCGGATTCAGATCCGAAATCTTCGCGAAGGCTTTCACTCGCGTGAAACTTTCTTTGGCGCGTGGTTGGCTCGGCGACACGAGGATTGCTCGTCTCGGGATACAGAGCAGTTCGAGGAGCGGTTCGAGGAGCGGCTTGGCGTGGGACGGGGAGCGGCTTGAAAGACGGTGCGGAACATCTTGCCCGCCCCAGGGTTAAGATTCCAGGTATGTGTTTTATAAGCTTTCGTTTTAATTATTCGCAGTAGTTTAGATCCCTCTTGGGGGTGGTCAGATCCACCCCGAGTTGGCAGAGATCCTGGCTAAGAGGGTCTGGTTCCTTAGGGCTGCATGTTAATTAGATTAACATAATTTTTCCGCTGCAATTTTATGTCTATGTTCCGTCCGACTTAGGACGTGAATAGAGTTTTTGTGCCCTAAGGGTCCTAGAAAACCCTTCACAACTCCCCCAGCAGGCTGACCACGTATTGACCGTAAGGCTGGGAGCAACTCTCCCAGTAGGCCGATCACTCGATCGACCATAAGACAAGGGATAGCTCCCATGCAGGCCGATTGATCCGTCAATCGTAAGGCTATGGGCAACTCCCCCAGCAGGCCGACCTGTCGACTGTCAGGCTGGGTGCAACTCTCCCACCTGTCCAACCCACTCCTTCGTAGGTCGTAAGTCGAAGGGCCTTTTCCCTCGCCATCGAACGAACAGATCGGTCGTAAGGTAGAGGGGCCACTCCCCCAGCTGGCCAACCCACTCATTCGTCAGCCGTAAGTCGAGTGGCCACTCCCATTGCCACCGAACGAACAGATCGATCGTAAGACTGTGGGCCACTCCCCCAGCTGGCCGATCCACACCTTCGTTGACCGTAAGTCGAGGGGCCACTCCCCTCGCAACCGAACGAATCTCGGAACGACCAATTATTGTTACCAGCCGACTCTGCAAGTCGAACCAATTTTACAAAAGGAGCCACTCCTCCCTCTTATACTACATCTCCCGACCTCAACCTTAATAACGGTAGAGCTTGGAAGATGGGGGCAATTGATACAACTATTTTGACCGGCCCAGAGGAACCAAGTCAACCACGACCAGTCAACCAACCCACTACGGCCCAGGGCTTTGGCCCAAGGACCTCACGGGTGGGTCGCGCTTCTCCACCCGAGACGAATGCCCAAAAGACCGCGCACTTTCAGTAGTGGAGGAAACCACTCCCCAAACCGAGAGAGCACTCGCCAATTATGGCAACCACTCAAAGGCATCACTCCAGCAATCATGGCCCACTTTCATGGCATTCATCCCCTCATCAAACGGGTGCAATTATGGGGTCAACATTTTCCCAATTAGCACGTCTCCATCAATGACGACAATAAGGGCTCATCATGGCCCATTATACCACAGGGGGATGTCTCGCCTATATGAAGGGGAGAAGGGCATCATTGCTAGGGGGATCTCCGAGATCTAGAATGGAGGTATCACAAAACAACTCTCACACCTTCTTCCACCAAAACCATTTCTCCTCCATAGCTCGGCTCGAGGATTCGTGCTTGGTCTCTCCGTGAACCAAGTTCGATCCCACCGAGCATCCTTCAGACTAGATCTGACTTTGGCATCGGAGGGGACCCGGTCGGAACCAAGGTCCGACCCCCCTGACGAGATTCTTCGTTTTGCAGATTGAAGGAGACGTCACCACCGCCGAAGCTTCCCTTCGGCGTCCCGTCACTTGGATCCGGACGCCCTCTTGCCAGAGCCCGTTTGTTCGACGTGGATCCCAGAGGTCATCGTCCCGCCGAAGCTACCCTTCGGCGGACCGAAGCATCGATCCGCGTCTTCCAGCTCAAGTGAACGCGCTGTCGACCGACTCCAAAGTTTGCCACCGCCTCACGTGACAGCGACGACCTCCGGACCTCCGGTCCATCTACATGTAGTGAGAAAACACCCCGAAACAGTTGTCCAGAAATTTCCATAGCTCGTAGATCGTCATCCTGAAGATAGCTCGTAGCTTGTATATCGTCATCCTGGAGGCGAAAGCTCGTAGATCACAATGGAGGCGAAAGCTTCATAAAACGTCATTCATTCATCTTCATCACTCAAGATCATCGTAACCTTGATCTCGTCTATACAAATTTATTGTTCGGTGGAATTTCCCCATCAACACTTCCAAACCGGCAGATATAGTCTCTCTATAACCCTGAACTTCGGGTTATAAATAGCATAGAGTCCCGTATTGATCAGATCTTATCAAGTTTGCTATATAAGACAAGATGACAATTAAATGTTTCACGTCAAGAACAGGAGCCCGCGATGCAGACAGAAGCATCTTTTATCAAGTTCCTCTGTACAATTAAACTTACACGAGCTTCGCATGTGATATCCCCGTACTGTTGCGAGATGCCACTTGAGCAAGCAAACAGGCAGTCTCTCCTGTTTGTGATGGGACCATTGCGATTCTAAATCACGCATGCGAGTGAGGATACGCATGCATTTTTCAGGGAATCAGGACCCAGCTACATAAATTAAACAAACGATAATTTGGTTATCATCTTCTCTCTCTATCAATTAAGCTGGTGGTCGGCAGCTTATGCCCTCCTCGACTCACCCCACCACCCATTTGAGTGGCAAGATATAGCCAAGTCGACATGCTCGTAAGCAAACAAATGCACAGTCCAACTGGAGCTACTGTTGTTTTTTATGTCTTAAGCTAAGCTTGCCGCAGCTGGGACAGTCTCAAACCCTTTCGACTTTCTAGCTGTAGGAGTTGAAACGCAGTCCGATGGCAGCATGATTGGAGAGCTCCGGTGTGTCTTCTTCCATCCACTTGCATGGCACAGTTGTAATACTTTATATTATCAACCTACCTTCAAACGCAACGTGAAGCATGTAACGTCCCATGCACGGGTGCCGTTACAAGTGCAGGTCATGCAAGTACCAATGAAAACAGAATAGACGCACAACAGAAGATGCTATATATAGTAATGCTCAATATCCATCCTTGCATAAAACATTTTTGAGCAGTGAAGTACAGATATCCAAAGTCTAGCTGGCATTCTGCTGACGTGAGATCAATCATTTAGCTTCCAATTTCCACCCTCACGTGAAGAAACCAAAAGATCAGTCTCATCAATCAATGATCTCTAACCAACACAGTCAATGGTCAATGGGCAATGGTCAACGCTATGATCAATGGTCTAGTTCAACTGTTGACTTTGAATGATCAACCGGAGAACATTCTACTGTATTTTATGATCGTCATGATATCTTTAAGATTCGGGTCCATCTAAGATATCCCCTTCCTGATCAAATCCTCGTTGACGTCTCCCTTTATTTAACAAGTTTCATAAAGATTGCTACATTAAGGGCATGTTCTTTACTCTGATTCTTTGATAGGAATCCCGATTTCTCAACTGTTCAAGCACTGTTTGCATGGATTCCAGCTTCGGATTCTTGAGCCGCGTTCGTTTGAGAATGGGGGAATTTTGAGAGCCGTCCGACGCGGCGTTTGAAAATAGGAATCTTGCATTGATTTCGGCCGCTCCGTAATTCTCGTGGATTACAGCGGATTCCCACATTTGGTGGGCCCTCTCTCTCCCTGTTTGAAGCGCGCGCGTTCATTTTATTTTTCTGTTCTTTGTTTTTCGGCGCTGGGGAGTGAAAATGAGTGGGGCCCGTCTATGTACACCCAGATTACAAATTTCATAGCCTATTACTAATTTTAAGTATTATTTAATTAGTATATTAATTAATTAATTATTTTAAGTTTAGATACAAATAGCACACAAAAAATTCTAGTGGACCCCACGCAACTTTTTTTATCCAACTTTCTTCAACCAAAAAAACACACTACACGGAGTAGGACCCACCTCAACTTTCCAACTCCACAATCCAACCCCACTTTCCAACAAAAGAACACACTACACACCAATTTCTCTCTCATCAGATTCCACACTTCCTCAACTTTCTCATTTATACTTTCCAACAAAAGAACATGCCCTAATTGCCATGGCTGTTGTGTTAGTGTTAAATGCTAGAGAGTAATCAAACTCAAGAAGAAAAATAGTGATAGGAATTCTTAGAGATAGAATGAGTAACCATGGACATAGGCCATGATTCTCTATATATTAATTTAGAGGGGGAGATGAAGGGCCTCTAGGAGACCAAGGGTCCCCATTACCCATAGTAATGGGACCAATGAGTGGGTAATGAAGGAGGGGAGGCCAAAAGCCTCCCTCATTCATAACACTCCCCCTTACCCATTCATCACTTTGGTCTCAGTATCTGAGGCAAGGAGGGGTGGATACTTCTGGATCCAGAGTAAGTATGTTTGCCTCGTTAAAACCTTAGCTGTGGAAAACCCAGTGGGAAAAACCCAACAGCTTAAGGAAAAAGAGTGCAACCCACAGGTTACTCCCCCTGATCCGTACAAGCTTCAGGCTTGCAGATCTTTTAGTTGTCGCATACCAATGTTCTTTACAAGCTTTACAAAAGTACATCTCGGCAAAGACTTAGTAAAAAGATCAGCTAAGTTGTTGCAGGACTGTATCTACTGAACTTCGATTTGCTTGTCCTCCTTTAGCTCATGTGTCCAGAAAAACTTGGGAGATATGTGCTTCGTCCTGTCGCCCTTGATGTAGCCCTTTTGAAGTTGAGCAATGCATGCAGCGTTGTCTTCAAACAGGATGGTAGGCTCCAAATCACCGGTCTTCAGGCCAGTAGATTGAAGAATGTGTTGGTCGACGGATCGTAGCCAATAACACTATCTGCTTGCTTCATGGATCGCAATGAGCTCCGAATGGTTGGATGATGTAGCTGTTGTGGTTTGCTTTACCGATCTCCAGGAGATAGCAGTACATCCGTAGGTAAAAACAAAACCTGTTTGGGATTTTGCCGTGTGCGGATCTGAGAGATAACCTGCATCAGCATAACCAAATAATTTGGGGGAGGCACCTCTCTGGTAGTAAAGTCCAAGATCAATGGAACCCTGGAGATATCGCAGAAGATGCTTTACTCCATTCCAGTGGCGCTTTGTGGGCACTGCACTGTGTCTGGCTAGAAGATTAACTGTAAACGCTATATCGGGACGCGTACAGTTAGCCAGATATAGAAGTGCTCCAATGGCACTTAGGTAGGGTACTTCAGGACCCAGTATCTCCTCCCCCTCTTCCAGTGCCCGGAAGGGGTCCATATGTACATCTAGTGATCTTACGATCATAGGAGTACCTAAAGGATGACATTTATCCATATGAAACTTGCGTAGAAGTTTATTTGTATAATTAGATTGGTGTAATAGGATTCCACCTCTTAGGTGTTCTATCTGTAAGCCAATACAATACTTTGTTTTGCCTAGGTCTTTCATTTCAAAAGTATGTTGTAGGCTTTCAGATATCTCATTGATCTCTGCAGAAGATCCTATGAGATTTAAGTCATCTACATATACAGCTATGATGACGAATCCTGTTCACGTTCTTTTTACAAAGATACACGGGCAGACTTCATTATTCGTGAATCCTTGTTGTGCAAGGAAATCACTTAGTCTGTTATATCACATCTTGCCCGATTGTTTTAGACCATATAATGATCTATGTAGCCTTACAGAGAATACCATCTGGAAGTCTCATATAGATAAAACCCATTGTTTTATCCCGAGGTATCTCTTTCATCTCTGGGGGTAGATAAAACCCATCTGGAAGTCTCATATAGATATTTTTATCTATATCGCCATATAGATATGCAGTCACAACGTCCATGAGTTGCATTTCTAGGGTTTCCAGAGAAGTTAGGCTTATTAAAAATCGGAATGTGATCGAATCCATGATCGGAGAATACGTATCTTCGTAATCAATCCCCGGTCTTTGGGAAAATCCCTGGGCTACAAGGTGTGCCTTATAGCGAACGATCACATTATTTTCATCTCTTTTTCTTATGAAAACCCACTTATATCCCACAGGTTTTACACCTACTGGTGTTTGGACTACTGGTCCAAAGACTTTGCGTTTCAAGAGTGAGTCCAGCTCTACTCTAATTGCCTCGTCCCACTTTGGCCAATCATCTCGGCGTTTACATTCCGCTAGAGATCGTGGTTCGACGTCATCGTCATATTCAGTGACGTGAACGGCAATATCGAACGCAAAATCGTCGTCGTCGACTATGCTATTTCTGTCCAGTACTTCTCCAGTACGTACAAAATTTAATGATGTTTCTCCTATTGTTTCCTCTGCTGGGGAAATCAGGAGGGGAGAAGTAGTTGGTCTGAGCTCAGCATCCTGTGGAGGGATAATCTTAGTATCTCCAGGAGTCTTCCTCTTTCGAGGAACTTTATCTTTTGAACCTGGTGGGCATCCTCTTTTCATTTGAGTTACAGCCAATTCTGCTGCCGGTGGATTGCATCCATTTATGGGGATGTCAATCCTAGCTGGCGTATTGGCAGCAGGGACGTGTGAACGGACAATCTTCTGGTTGTCCGTGAATTTATCCGGCAAAAGATGTACAGTATTCTGGATGTGAAGGATCTTCAGGATCTCATCTTCACACAGATTAGTACGCTGATCATATAGGGACAAAGACTTCTGGTCCTAACTAATGGTCTCAGGAGTTTCTGGCTTCTTAGATTGTGTGCCCAGTTTAGGAAAAATTTTCTCATTAAATTCACAGTCAGCAAAACGTGCCTTGAATGCGTCACCCGTCAGGGGTTCAAGGTATCTGATAATAGAGGGCGAATCAAACCCAATATATATACCTAGACGACCCTGAGGACCCATTTTGGTCCTCTGAGGTGGTGCTATTGGAACATATACCGCACAACCAAACATTCTCAAATGAGAGATATCCGGAGGTGCGCCTTATGCTAGTTGCATCGGGGATAAAGTATGACCTACAGAGGGTCTTATCCTAATAAGTGATGCGGCATGTAAAATAGCATGCCCCCAAGCATCCACCGGCAACTGGGATTGCATAAGCAATGGATGTGCAATCCATTGGAGTCTCTTTATAAGGGACTCAGCTAATCCGTTTTGGGTGTGAACATGTGCTACAGGATGTTCAACTTCAATACCCGTTGCCCGACAATAGTCTTCGAAGACTTGTGAAGTAAATTCTCCCGCATTATCAAGACGTAGTTTCTTGATATGGTTATCGGGGAAATGAGCACGCAACCTAATTATTTGTGACAATAGCTTTGGAAAATCTAGGTTGCGGGTGGACAAAAGGCACACATAAGACCATTTGGTTGATGCATCAATCAGTACCATGAAGTACCGAAATGGGCCACTTGCGGGGTGAATAGGCCAGTAAATGTCACCATGAATTCTCTCAAGGAAGCCAGGAGACTCTAATCCCACTTTCAGGAGGGATGGTCTCGTTATAAGTTTTCCCTTGAAATAAGGGAGACAAGGAAATTCACCCTTTTGAAGAATCTTCAGGTTCTTCAATTTGTGTCCACGGGATTCAGTGATGATGCGTCGCATCATTGCTGTTCCAGGGTGACCAAGTCTATTGTGCCAGAGTTGGAACTCTGGCAGTGATTGGCACGTTGGTGCTCAGTCATATTGGCTTCTATTGGTTGAATGTATGTTTGGTAGAGACCCGACGGGAGTCCCTTGAATCGCTCGCAGATGATCTTCTGGTCATCTTTATGACGAGTGACAATCAGATATTCAACCTTATTTTCATCTCTGGTTTCTAAGTGATATCCGTTTAAACGGAAATCCTTGAAACTTACGAGATTCCTATTTGATTTAGGAGAGAATAATGCATTTTTTATTTGAAGTCTTGTGTTGGGAGCAATATAATTGCTTCACCAGATCCTTCGATTATTTGGGACAGTCCTGAAATTGTGATAACAAGACCGTCATATTTATTTACGCTATTAAAATAGCAATGATCGCGAAGGATTGTGTGCGTTGAGGCACTGTCCACTAGGCACTCAGACATCATCTATATAAGCAAAAACGAAATTTTATTTGAGAGAAAATGTAGACATTCATTCGAAAATAAAAGTTCGTTTTAAAGCAAATAAAAAGATGAAGATACATCGAATTGTAAATGCATAGATAAAGGGTGAAGCTCAATCGAGCAGGTCGTCGTTCTCGAAGTCTTTTGCAGTAAACATTGTTGGCGGCTGAACAGCCGCCAAGTTTGTTTCAGGTAGAGACTTCTGGCTCGCCTGGTATAGATCCTGGAGGAGGCGAGGAGTGCGGCAGTTTCTCGACCAATGGCCAGTCATGCCGCATCTATGGCATTTATCCTCCCAGTTCTTCTTTGGAAGTGACACTTGCTCGGTGTTTTTGCGCTTCCAAGTGAAGTTTCTTTTTCCCTTATTATTTTTGTTTGTCTAGGGAGCTGCACCTCTTGGTTGCTTCATTACAGCTTTTCCTTTAGTGTTTTTAGCCTTCCTCTTGTTTTTCCACTTCTGGGGAGAAACGTGGTGGGCTTCAGGGATAGGGGCAGTTTCAGATGGACGTAAGTTATGAGTTGCAAACAGTAAGTCTCGATTCTGCTCTGCCCTAAGTAGGCATGAGATCAGATCGGAGAATTTCGTGAAATTGCGTTCACGATACTGCTGCATGAGGATTGCATCTTTCTCGTGAAACGTGGTAAATGTCTTTATACCCTGGTTCGGTCGTCCCCACGACCTACTCCAGCCCCCGAAAGCAACTACTAGATAGATATGTAATCAAGTACAGCTACAATGAGTCAAGATCCTAAATCTACTCTCACCTAGCTCGTACACACACCACGTGCTCTACACTATCAATCTAGTCAGATGCTCTCCCTCTGTGACGACTCCCAAAGTCGTCAGGTCCCCAAAAAAGTCACAAGTAAACTGGTAAAGTTTCCCCTACAGAGATCGCTACTACTACACAAATAAGAAGTATAGAGTTTAGAAATGCTCAGTGTGTAGGCGTAGTCGTCTCTGTCAATTGGCGTGGGTCAGATCTGAATCTGACAAATAGTCATTGTCTCTGCGTACAACTCAAGTTGTGGCTTTCTCCTCCATGAATGATGGTGCACTAGAACTCCTCAACAATGTGTCACTAGCAAAAGTGGTAGTAGGAATCTGTGCACATTAATTCCCACCAACTTCTTTGTTCCCAGCAACTCCTTTGTCTATTCTTTGCTTTGATCAATCAAGTGGCTGGCTACGGCAATTGAAAAGTCACGGCCTTGGCATTTGCTTGCGTGGATGAAGGATGGCGATGTGATGCTCTCGGTCAGGGAGTCTTGACGGTGCTTGGATGGCTGGATCTACAGTTCGAAGGATGGGCTAAGGGCGCTCTCGGTTAGCGCGGCTCTGTGCACGGAATGGGGCTCGGTCAGCACATCCCTTGGCGCGTGGACGTGATCGATCGACACGATCCTTGGTGCAGCGCTCGTCGAAGTGATTGGTGTGTGGGTTCCCTCGGTCGGCAGCTGCTTGCCGCTGCGGATGGTTCGTTCAGCAAAGGACTTGGTGGAAGCGATCGATCGACACAGCTCCAAGATGGCTCGACAATGCAGTTGGCTAGGTGACTAAGCTCCTTCAGGTCGGCATGCAGATCTGTGCGAGTTGGATGGCCGTGGTTGCGTGGGCAAGCAGTGGGTTGAAAAAAATCCTTGGTGCGGCTCCCCTATTCCTTTTGATCAGCAAAAAAACTGCCCCTCAAAATTCTTTGTTCGCCCCCAAAAAAAATCCGGCCCCTCAAAATTTCCCAACGAAAATAAATATTTTCAGCCTCAACAAGGGTTTTTGCAAAAACGAATCAAAAACAAAACTGTGCATGAGCTCCTTTGGATTTTTAAAGGGGAGAGATATTAAGAGAAGTGCTCTTGGAGATGGGAAAAAAAACTCAGGAGATTAAACAAAACTCAACCTTGATATTAGAAACGAAGAGAGCTCTTGTGTTTTTAAAAACAATGGGAAAAAAAAGAGGCTCTTTGGATTTTTTTTTGAGTTGCGGCTGACTCCTCTCTCCCCTCTTGAAAAGTATTGATGATCTCCAAAATAATTTCGGCTCTGCTCTCTTTTCTCTTCAAGGGTATGGGGCTTTTATATTAGGTGGGCTAGGGTTGTTTCGGCTAGGGATTTTTGTGCCAACTCCTTTTTGATTGCCGCAAGAGGGTTTTTGATCAGATTTTTGAGTTTGTTTTTATAGGCTGAAGAGATTTATTATTAGGTCAAGTTTGCTTTATGAATAGCCAATACAACATCTCTTATTTGCTATATGAATAGCACTTACTCTTTCCAACATGCGCTGTTCTGTCACTTCTTCACCGCACAACTTCAGGCGTGAGGTGATGTTATGAAGTGCAGAATTGTACTCAGCGACGGACTTATAGTCCTGAAGTCTGAGGTTTTCCCACTCATAACTGGCACGTGGTAATATAACATCAATTTGATGTTTATACTGAGATTCCAGCGCTGTCCACAGGTCCTTTGGGTCCTCAACCGTTAAGTATTCGGCCTTTAAGGTCCGATCTATATGTTTCCTAATGTAGATAATGGCTTTCGCCTTATCTACATAGGATACAGTGGTTGGAGGGCTGCTGCTAGATGTAGCAGAAGCTTCGGCCGCTGCTGGGGCCGAGGAAGGAGCCAAAATGGACCCAAGGAGGGCCATAGAGCGCAAGTGGAACTTCAGGTCCACTCGCCAACTCAGGTAATTTGTCCCTGCAGAGTCAAGGACTTCGAAATCGACGCTTGCCAATTTTGCCATTTATCTACGCAATTTAAAATGAGCATGAATTAATTAAAATTCAAAATTCATGCATAAAAAACAAGTAAAAATGCGGGGATCGGCCAGATACCCAAAAAAATAAACAGTCCAGAGTTCGTTTACAGTCCATAAAAGGAAAGAAAAATACAACTTCGGAAACCCAAAGTGGGTCCCTATCTCTGCATTTTGAAACTTCGTCTTCATATGCTATTGCACCGAGCATTGGATTTTTATACAAATTTCCTCACTTACAAATTCTCTCAAAAGAAAATAAAAGTGCAAGGAATGTAAATAGGTATACAATGGCCGATCCCGAAAAACACATTTTTACTTAATTAAACATCCACGCAGTTCTAAATATGCTACAGGCATAAAAGTAAACAACCACGCATGTATCTCAAGCATAACATATGGTAAAGGAAACTAGAAAATATAATTATCTCGTAGATCACGTGGAAACGTCATACACCGTTAGGTTAGTTGACTAACGGCAGAGCGGTCTCAGGATCTTAAAGATAGTTATATTTTGAAAAATAGAATCCTAGTAAACCATAGATAATAATTTGCAAAAGCGATGTTTAAATAAATTTGTCAACATGGACTATAGAAATTATTTGTGATTTTACATAGAGGAGAGTCCATTTAAGTAATTGGCTTCAGGCCATTATTTAGTGGGCAAAAATAATAACCGTTAAGTAATAGGGGATGCATGCCCAATTGAATTATTTAGTTATTGATAGGCACAAATGGGCAGCAGTCCCAACAACAAAAACAATCAATTTTAATTAAATTAAGCCTACTTTTGGGTTGGGAAAACCCAATAATCCCCAAAACCCTAAGTCTGTCCCCTCAAATTCCACCCCATCTGTTTCTGTTTTTGGCTATCGCCGGTGGACATAAGTCCCCTCCCACCTCCGCCAGTTTCGGCCAGACAAAAGACACAGCAGACCCCCCTGCCGCCCCGCAAGGAGGGAAGGCGGCAGAGAAGAGCCCCCCCTCTGCTGGGGGGGCTGACAGAGAAGAATCCCCCTCCCGCTGGGGGTGGCGACCAAACGGCCCCCCCCCCGTCAGGGGGGGGGGGGGGGGGTGCTGCCGGAGACCCCCCCCCCCCCCCCCCCCCCCCCCCCGCTGGGGGGGGGGTGCACTGCCAGAGAGACCCCCCCGCTAGGGGGGTGGCGACCAATCGCCCCCCCCCCCCCCCCCCGTCAGGGGGGGTGCTGCCGGAGAACCCCCCCTGTTTGGGGGGGTGGCGACCAATCGGCCCCCCCGTCAGGGGTGGCTGCCTGAGAAACCCCCCCGCTGGGGGGGTGGCGACCAATTGCCCCCCCGTCAGGGGGGGCGTTGCCGGAGACCCCCCCCACCGCTGGGGGGGTGGTGACCAATCGCCCCCCCCCCGCCCCCCCCCCCCCCCCCCCCCGCTGGGGGGGTGCGCTACCAATCGCCCCCCCCCCCGTCGGGGGGGGGGGGGGGCGCTGCGCAACAGAAGACCCCCCGCTAGGGGGTGGCGATTGGACGCCCCCCCCCCCCCCGTCAGGGGGGGTGGGGCTGCGGCACAGAGGAACCCCCCTCCTTCGGGGGGGAACAAATTTTTTTTATATTATTATTATTATTAATTTTTAATTTTTAATGTATTTTTATCATGGCAAGAAATTGTATTTTTAGCAGATTTTAAACAAACCAAATTCGAGGTTGTAAAAAATATCATGGCTAAAAAAATTGTTTATCTACGGGAATAAAAAGTATACCTCTAGATCGATGATCTAGGGACGACCGTAGAATAGAACCATAGAAATAAAAAGAATCCGAGCTCCCGAAAACGTCGAGAATGCCGCAAAGCTCCGACAAATCGCCGCAGCAACCAAAGATTCCTTACGCGTAGGGGATCAATTTGGTGGGGATTTTAGGATTGGTTTCTTGCTCAAGGAAGAACACGTGCTGATAACGTGTTAGAGAGTAATCAAACTCAAGAAGAAAAATAGTGATAGGAATTCTTAGAGATAGAATGAGTAACCATGGCCATAGGCCATGGTTCTCTATATATTAATTTAGAGGGGGAGATGAAGGGCCTCTAGGAGACCAAGAGTCCCCATTACCCATAGTAATGGGACCAATGAGTGGGTAATGAAGGAGGGGAGGCCAAAAGCCTCCCTCATTCATAACATTAAACCTATTTTTCTGGCTTTTTTGCACAAAACATAGCGATTTAATAATGAAAATAGACTTACTGGACACCTAATGCTATTTTATTATGATCTCATTAATATTTTCTATTACTGGTATAGCAGATTTAGTTCTCTCCTTCAACTTCTAACTTATTGAAATATTCCGAGCAAAAGTAACCCTCTACAAATAGGGAGCGATAGAAAAGGAGTGAGAAGTATGTGTGTGTGTCGGCATCCAATGGCGTAACCAGGATTTCTTTTTGCCCTGGACGAAGATAAAGATTATACAAAGAGTAATATTTAAAAATATTATTGGCTTTCTACCACATGCTTTATGTCAAACAAAGGTCACAATGCTGCAAGTGTATTACTCAGACGGAAGTTTGTTACTTATGTTTGATGTAAGTTTGGAAAAGTTTTCAAAAAAACTAATTAGCATGCTCATGAGTCCACACTAAAAATGATAATATTAATCAATGATAATATTGAGAAATGAAGATGAAAAAATCATTCCCACATAAATGTTTAACTCAGATTAAAATATAAACAAAGATACGAAACCTCTATTAAAAAGCAAAGAAAGATATCGAAAAACATTCTACATTAAAATAAATATCAAATTCAATGCAAACCACGGTTTTGATCCTTAAAAAACAAAATACCGAATTTACACCAAATGGTAATGCAGCCCACCAAAACTAAATTGTCAGTTTGAGATTTTAGAACATGAAAAATAAATTGAATGGATCCAATCATCAAATGGTGGGAAGGGGATGTTTAGGTGAGCTAGCCAGCTAATACACATATTGCTCAATGTAGATGTACTATTTTTCACAACTTTGTTGATCAGTATCTTCCAACGGGTATAAATATGCATGCAAAAATATTGCTATTAGAACATTGATATGATCAAATATGTAAAAATCAAATTGTAGGAAACATTGGTGTCGTACTGCAATTAGAATATTAGACATGGTCAAATATGTAAAAGACCGAAAGGTTTAAAAAGAAAATGGACAAATCAAATTGTAGGAAAAATTGGTGTCGTACTGCTATTAGAATATTTAATAGGATCAAACAAGTAAAAACCAAAAGGTATAAAAAGAAGTGAGAACTTAAATTTTAGGAACGATGACTTGAACCAGCTGCAATTAGAGTATTGACAGTGTCAAATATGTAAAAAGCCGAAAGGTTTAAACAGAAAAGAGGAAAATCAAATTGTAGGAAACATTGGTGACATATCGTAGTTAGATTATTTGATAGGGTCAAACCTGCAACAATCCAAAAAGGTAGAAAATTAAAAGTTGAAACCTAAATTGTAGAAACCAGGACCTAGAACCAGGGACTTGGAATTTATTAGACAAACCGTGATAACCAAATGCTCCACAAGAATATGATACTGCAATCTACAAATAAACTTTATTGAATCTTGCCCTGGGCAAGGCATGTATGGCTACGCCCCTGTCGGAACCGTCGGGGGTAAAAAGAGAGCAATCATGTAAACAAAGAGGCGGAAATGGCTAAAATGCAAATATCCAAGGGCAAACATGCAAATAATTGTGATGAAGTGTTTTTAGTGGGGTGAGGTATTAACGGTTGTGACATTGTCCCATGTGGCGATGTGACATTGCCACATGGGACAATGGCAAAACCGTAAATCCTACTTTTAATATATAGATTTTAAAATACTCGATAAGTATATGAACCCTGATTGAAATCCGAATGAAACGTGTATGATTTTGATAGACTTGGTGTTTATTGAATTTGGATTGGATATAATAATTTTGATTCTAAGTGAGTTTAAATAAATGTACAAGAAGTAACCGGTCTGAACTCAACTAATTGCCTACCCTATTAAACCACTTGAGGCGTGCATCTTTTCAAACCCAACGAGTTTCGAAAGTTACAGACGTTACAATCAATTAAACTGGTCTGAAGTCATTAATAAAGAGTTTGCTCTTCACTACACTTTATTTTAATGGATTTTGATATGGGTATTTAACGACCTGTTTTTTTTTTTGGGGGGGGGGGGGGTGGGGTCAATACAAATTACAAGAATCTGCATGTCTGCATGTCCTGTTAGTTACCAGCGAAAACAATATAGACGAAATAGAAATATATCGAAAAACATACCTGAATGAATTTACTCAGAATCTCTGTGCATGTCTCAAAGGGAAAAAAGCTAATCCTAAAACTCTTAAACGCCCTAGATAACATGTTCAACACCTGAGATATAGGATTGGATTAGGGTAAATTTTATATAAACCAGGCATTCAGTTTATGTACAAAACAAAATAGAATAATAATAAGGCAAGGCAAGTGAAAAGTAATTTACCGAACAATGTTATGAGAGTGTCAAGCTTTGAACGATTCAAGCATTTAAAAGACATGCATGTTAACATTGAACGATAAGGCAGCAGTAACATATTTGTAATCTATACATAGCTAGAAGTAACGAAGTATCTCACTTGCAATCATTTTAAACATTAATATGATTAAGTAAGGCAACAAGAAACTGTAGTAATAGACCAAGCATGAGATATCATATCCTTCACGTATTATCTTGTATACTAAATTGTCATGTCATATGCTAGTGATGTAAATCATATTGGAGAGCAAAATATGCAACACGAAGACCACCTTGGACCACGGGGAGCTACCCCGGGCCGAGTCCAAAAAAGAAAGAGAAGGGGACTCAAGATCCTTGGAACAAGAAACAAGAACCCTCCCAGATACGAGCCAAAATCAGTGCTCTAATCGCCCCAGTCACACACTCTCTAATATGAGTAACCACAATCCTAGTGAAATCCGCGTGCTAAGTACTGTGTTGGTAATACATGTCAAGTTCAGGGTCATGTCAAGAAATATTATATCTGAGACTGTGATGATTTCCAGCATAAACTGGGGAAGGGATTCTACAAGTGGCTCACATGCAATCAAGAGGTGGCTCCCAGTGCACCGTGGCACTTTGTCCCCCATGTGCCACTTAGTTCCCAATCCTAATCATATGCAATATCCACAGTTTGTGATCTATGTATAATAACCAATGAGCAGATACAATATCAAAAACACGCACCGGTATATGATATTCTAGCAAGCGATTTGTTATGCTATTTGTCGCAATCATGTCATGTATTTGGATCATGCCAATCTTCATCAAGTAATGAACAGATATAGCAAGATCTTTTCAATATAATGTCACTTGTAACAAGAACTAAGTGAAGGAAACATTATACGGCTGCAGTATCAAGTATAAGGTTATGCAACTTCTATTTTTGTATCAAGTGTCATGTCAGGTTCTGTAATAGTTTTCTAGTCATTTAAAATTTCTCTAAGTTTCATATCATAAGTTGTCAATGTCAGGTGTTGTCAAGTTTCCAGTAAGTTTCTATGTTCTAATCACCCTAAATTACGTAGTCAGGGGGTCTATGCAAAAGTTCAATGTTCCAGTATGGTTATCTACAGTAGCAGCATGTCATGTACCAGTATCGAATCGTAAAGTAGTTATGTCAGTGTTATGTTGCATAACCCCTAACCTAAGTAAGCAATTTAGTGAAGACAATTAACAGTTTCAACACTTCATTCATGTGAGTAACTCATGTTTCATGTCCACTGTACTTTCCTTCTTTAATAGTTTAATTAAGGAATTAAAATTAACAAATCTTTAAAAGAAAATCAAACTATTTAAAATTGAGAAAATTAAAATAAATAAAGGGAATAATGGATGAGATACATGTTTCGACACATGAGATAATTTCGACAACCCCAAAACCCCAGTTTTAGTAGCTCACCCCCTTTTGAGGGGATTGAGACATTCCAAAACCTCATTTAACATTATATTTAGTACTGAATGGGACATGTTGCATGGTTTCACATTCCACACTCATATCAACATGGGTCATGCACCGAAATGTCACGCCCTCCATTGTAATCAAATCACATATAACATGGGCCATGCACCCAAGTGATATGCCCTTCGTCATAGCCATTTCAGTTCATTACTCATAACATATGAAACCATGCTTTCTATGTCCACATCATTACCAATTCACAACATGATTCATGATACACGTGTTTACAAGCTCATTTCTCATGTTTTTCAACTTTCATTTCATTGAGGCATTTTCACAAACATGTGGTATGCATTATGTACCACCTCACAATCACATAGGCAATTTAATAGCATATCACACCAATCAAACTTCTTTTTATGTAATAACAACAAATATGGACAATTGAAGCTTAATTGACAACAATGCATAATTCAACATCCCATTGAAATGGTTCAGCTTGCTGGAAATTACAGACAGTCACAACAAGTAGCCATATATCATCAGTTTTCATTGAGAATTTGACAAAATCTCCTAAATGAAAGTTGTAGATCTGGTTATGCTGGATTCACATATAAAATGTCATGCAAAGAGATGAACTATATGATTTATTGTGAATTGTTTGGTGAAACATGTTCAGACTGTTTTTCAGACAGATTCTGAGGGCTGCAAAGATTGCTGTTTTAAGTTATATTGCAGTTCGAATCACGAAAATATGCACTGAGACAAAGTTGTAGGAAAAGTTGTTAACTTTACAACGAGACCAAGAATACAAATTTCCATGGTGTGTGTAGACATTGAGCTCAATTTTGCTAAAGTGTGTCCAGACTGTATGAAATACAGATATGTTGTGAAGATGGAATTTTTACTTCTACTTTCTGAATTGAACATATGTCAAATTTTATATGATTTTTGGGGTAGAACTTGAAGATCTACAAGTATATAATTTTTTCGAAACTTAATCCAAGCCACAATGAGCAGAATTCAAGTAATAACACACCACAGAATTTCAGATTTTTCAAAAGAATGATTTTGCTTGGAATTTCAAGGGGTTATTCATGAAATTGAATCATGACACATTAATTTGACTATCACTACTTCGTATTGGGTAAAACATGATATAAAAACATGATAGCAAGAACCATATAATTAAATTCCAAATCCAAGTAGATTCCGACCTCAAAAGCTTGTTTTTCTTCTCTCTTCTTTCTTTCTTCTCTAGCTTCTTCCCACTTGCAACCAACTTGTGCTTCTTGATTATAGGGGAGTAATTAGGGTTTTCATTTGAAGGAGGAGGAGGAAAGGGGGGAGGGGTGGCCGGCCATGGTAGGAGGAGAGATGGGAGAAGGGGAGAGAGGAAATGAGAAGAAATGAGAGCATGAGAGAGAGTTCTCTAGATCTCTCTTTTTCTTTTCTTCTCTCTTCTTATCTTTTCTTCTCTTCCAAGAATGGAATATTCCAAGGGAATATTACATGAGGACAATGACCAAGACACCCCTCAACTTATAAGTAATTATAAGTTTGCCATTACTTTATGCACACACTTCTTTACCACACACACCCTCATTAATCCAAATTACCATTTTACCCCACCTTTCTAAATATTTACAAGCATGCCACTAATCCAACACCTTTTCACACTAGCCCCTCTTACTCTAACCCACTTCCCAGGAATTATGAGCATACCATTACTTTACACACCCACCATTTCTCTACGCACACATCCACCGCGTACCGCCAAATGACCAAAATGCCCTCACACCTTCCACATAATTACACGACTACCACTATCCACATATACGTCCATATCACCTCTTATCGACTCCGTACACTCCATCTACTCATGTATAGAGGACTACACGTGTTAGTTGTCGTATAGGGCAAAACTGGCCATGACAAAGGGATGAGGGAGGAGCAGGGCGGCAGCTCGAAGGGAGGTTGACGGGGCTTCACGATGAGAAGCTCTTGCGAGATGGGGGTCGTCGGGGTGAAGGTGTCACCGTGGCGACAGCGCTGCGGACGTGTGCGAGGAGTGGGGTTGTGTGAAGAGGAGGTGGAGAGGACGGGGTCGAGCAGGGGTGGGAGGCAAGGCGAGCTCGGTCGGAGCTCCGAGGAGGGCTTGTGGTGGACGGTGGGCACTTGCCGAAGCTGGAGGGGCTTCGAGGTGGTGGTGTGGTCGGAGGGGCTGGAGCACGACGACGTTGCACCGGATGAGAGGGCATGGCTCGGGGGAGAGAGGGAAGTGGAGCTCGGGCTGCATGGGTTAACGAGGGAGAGGGAGAGGGAGAGAGAGATCGGAATGGGGGGGGGGCTTGAGTTTGCATGGGGTTGAATGGGAACGAGAGGATGGGGAAGAGTTAAATAGGCAAAAGTTTTATTAACATACTAATTAAACATTAATGAAGGTGGGGAGTTTGTTGTTGAATAAGGGTTAGGGGGATGTACCAGATAGGGAAGGAAATAAACGTGTAACCACGTTTTAAAGCTTGGGATGGGTTAATTAAGGTAAATAATTAAGATAATTAGTAATAAGTAAAATTAATTAACAATGTAGTTAGTAAAACGTAAAAACAAAATTACGATTTTGCTCCTGAGATGAAACGACTCCGAAAAATTACGAAATTAATACCATGGGTTCCTATCTTCTTGAGGATCACGAATACGAAGTCCGTTTTTAGATTTGAGCGACAAAAAAAGAAAAAAATCATTTACTTATTTTTGAAATCGTTTGAAATTGTCTTTGTTACGGAAAAACGTACACAACGAAAACATGTCGTTACAAAATCCCCCTGATCTATACAAGCTTTAGGCTTGCAGGTCTCTTAATCATCTCATACCAATATCTTGTACAAATTTCTGAAAAGTAGACGGGGGAAGAGAATTGGTGAACATGTCAGCCAAATTTTCACTAGATTGTACTTACTTCACGTCGATTTCACCATTCTTTTGCAGCTCATGTGTCCAGAAAAACTTTGGAGAGATGTGTTTTATCATTTCGCCGTTGATTTAACATCCTTGAAGCTGGGCTATACAAGTAGCAATATCTTCGAACATGGTTGTTGTCTCTACGTCATTAGTCTTCAATCCGATCGTGACCAGAATGTGATATATAACTGAGCGTAATCAAATACACTCTCTACTGGCTTTATGGATAGCAAGAATTTCTAAATGATTGGATGAGGTTGCCATCATGGTTTGTGTACATTCTCCAGGAGATGGTCGTCCCACCATAGGTAAACACGTATCCAGTTTGTGGCTTTTCATTATGGGGGTCGGACATGTAACCTGCATCTGCATAGCCAATAAGCATGGAGGATGGTCCTTTCTTATAATATAAGCCCAAATCTTTCGACCCTTGGAGGTAGCGCAGAAGATGCTTAACTCTGGTCCAGTGACGCTTTATAGACGCAACACTGTATTTAGCTAGTAGATTTACTGCAAATACTGTATTAGGACTCGTGTAGTTGGCCAGAAAAAGAAGTGCTAAAATTACACTTAAACAAGGGACTTCAGTACCTAGAATATCCTTCCACTCTTCCAGCGGACGGAAGATGTCTTTATTTACATCCAGTGAACGTACTATCATAGGTATACTCAGTGGATGACATTGGTCCATATAAAAATTTTGTAATAATTTCTTGGTATATGAGGTTTGATGTAACAGAAAGTCATCTTTCATATATTCAAACTGTAAACCAAGACAGAATTTTGTTTTGCCTCGGTCTTTCATTTTGAATCCTTTAGTCACGCTATCAGATATCTCAGTTATCTCTTGAGAAGATCCAATGAGATTTAAATCGTCTACGTAGACTGCAATGATTACAAATCATGTTCACTTCTCTTTTATAAAGATGTAAGGGCAGACTTCATTATTGTGGAATCCTTGTTATACAAGGAATTTACTAAGTCTGTTATACCATATTCTTCCTGATTGTTTAAGACCATATAATGATCTTTATAGCTTAACAGGATAGACATCCCTATGTCTATCTTTGAAAGTTTTAGGCAATTGAAAGCCATCATGAAGGTTCATATAAATCCATTTATCAAGATATCTATATAGATATGTAGTCACAACATCCATTAGCGACATATCTAATCCTTCCTTTGTTTTTCAGCTAATTAAGAATCGAAAAGTGATCGCATCCATCACAAGAGAGTATGTTTCTTCATAATCAATACCATGTCATTGGGAAAATCCATGAGCAACAAGACTGCTTTGTAGCATCTGATCTCATTCTTTTCATTTCTTTTTCTGACAAATACGCAGTTATATCCCACAGGTTTGACACCTATTTGTGTTTGGAGCACTAGTCCAAATACTTTAAGTTTCTTAAGTGAGTCCAACTCTGATTTTATTGCCTCGTTCCACTTTGGCCAATCCTCTCTATGTTTGCATTTAGCAACAGAGTATGTATCGATATCATTATCGCTTTCAGTGACGTGAACATCAATATAGAACGTGAAGTTACCGTCGACGATTGTCATTTTTTTGTCCAATTCCTCCCCGGTACATACGAAGTTTCGTGATATTTCAGTTTCTCCCGGATTCTCCTCTTCTGGGGGTTCCGGGAGGAGAGATGTTATAGATATGAGCTCATCTTCATGTGGTGATATTGTCTCAACAACTCCAGGATTTGTCCGCTTTCTGGGAATTTTATTCATGTAGCCTAGTGGTCTGTCTCTTTTCAGTTGAGGAACAACCACTTCTGTTGTTGGTGGATTGCATTCATTCTCGAAGATGTCAAACTGAGCTGGAGTGTTAACAGCATAGATGTTGGATTTGACAATTTTCTTATTGTCAGTAAATAGATCCGGTAACTGATGAACAGTGTTCTGAATGTGGAGGATCTTCATGATCTTAGCTTCACATTTCCTAGTGCTGGGATCATAGTAAGATAATGTCTTTGTGTTCCACGAGATGGTTTGTGAGGCGTTAGTTTTCGCTGAATCTGAGCCTAGTTTGGAAAATGTCGTCTCATCAATCCATAGTCTTCAAGACGTGTCTTGAAAGCGTCTCCCGTTTCGGGTTCTAGGTATCTAATAATTGAGAGTGAATTAAACCATATATAGAGTCCTCAACGACGTTGAGGACCCATTTTTATCTTATGCGGTGGTGCTATGGGGATGTAAAATACACAGCCAAAAATCATCAAATGAGATATAATTGGTGGTGTTCCGTATGCAAGTTGCACAGGAGAGTAACTCTAACGCCTAGATGGTCTGAGTCTAATTAATGAAGCAACATGCAAGATTGCATGTTCCCATGCAGTCACCGGTAATTGTGATTTCATTAACAGTGGACGTGCAATCCATTAAAGTCTTTTTATAAGTGACTCAGCTAACCCATTTTCGGTGTGAATATTAGCCACATGATATTCAACTTCTATCACAGTTACTGGGCAGTAATCTTGAAATGACTATGAGATGAATTTCCCAGCATTAAATCCATATGATTTTTTTAATTTGGTTGCCTGGAAAATGTGCCTGTAATTTTATGATTTGTACCAATAGTTTTGGAAAATGTGCACGTATATGTCCTCTTTGATGTGCATATGTACGAGTGAAAGGCTTTTCCTCCTCATCTATGCACAAAAAACAATCCTTGGTCATTCAGCCAACATAACCAAAGGCATGTGATATATACATCCCATCATTAGGGGTGTACAGTGGCGTAACCAGGATTTTCTTTCGCCTTGGACGAAAATAAAGCTGATACAAAGAATAATATTTAAAAATACTATTGAATTTCTACCACGGGCTTCATATCAAAAATAGATCACAATGTTGCAATTTCAATAATGATGAAAATTTATTACATCTAATAATATGTTGTTAGGTAATATGTAACTACTTAAAAAATAATCATACTTATTTGGGGTGTTGCTTTGAGAATTTTTTTCCAAGAGAAATAACTAGCATACTCATGATGTCAAAGTAAAATTGTAAAGTGATAATATTAACCAATGCTAATATTAAAAAATTAAAATGAAAAAGGCATTTCTAATAAATGTTCTATAGGATCAAAATATAAGCAAAGACATGAAATCTCTATTAAAAATTAAAAAATGATATCGAAAAACATTAATTTTATATTAAAATAAATACCAAATTCAATGAAAACATAGTTTTGCTGCTTAAAAAATTAAATTACTAAATTTACACCGAAAACATAGCCAAACCAAAATCTTAAATTAATTAGAGCTAAATATGGGATCGAAAAAAATCAAGAAAGACAGTCTTTGAAAAATCAATGATTTAGCCAAAAAAATATACCCGATAAGGAAAAACCTAATTGAATAATCATAGATTGAAGCATATGTTGTTAGTCATGGCGTCAATTAGTTGTAGAACTAGCAGGTGAAAACTCTAAAAATATTATCAAATTCAAAACAAATTACAATATCAAACCTCATCCAAACTATCTAAGAAAATCTTAAAAAAGCATAAAACAAAAAACTATACCTTGAAATTGCACAGTAACTCCATTAACCCAAAAATTAAATGTCAACTCCCAATAGAATTTTATGGCGGTATGTGTAATGAGCAAGCAATTAGGTCTGTTTGCATATCAGGTATGTGTAATGAGCAAGCAATTAGGTCTGTTTGCATATCAGGTATGTGTAATGAGCAAGCAATTAGGTCTGTTTGCATAGCAACTCCCAATAGAATTTTACGACGGTATGTGTAATGAGCAAGCAATTAGGTCTGTTTGCATATCAACTCCTTTAAAAAAAGTTATGACAAAGGACATTAAATTGATATACTGTTAAAAGGCACAACCAGGCTTCAAACCTGGGACATGGAAAAACTCGACATCAGGCTTTCACCAACTGGATAGTAAGACAGCTTATAAGTGTATATGAATAATTTTTATCTGATCTTGCCCTTGGCAGTTACGCCCCTGGGTATGTCAGAACAAGGGTAGTTACGTCCTTGGGGGTGTATGTGCTTTTTTGTCAAAAGTGACAAAAATATCACATCATAAGTCTCACTCATATCACACACTCTTCCATTTTTGTGCCTATTCTGCACTGAAATTAACATATAGCACATGCCTAGTCAAGACTCTCGGTTACTAGTATATTTTGCACTGAAATTAACATATACCCCCTTATGATAAAGGTGTATGTGTATAACACATGCCTAACCAAGTCTCTCGGTTACTAGTTACAAAAGTCGTGCTTATGGCCGACATGAGTTAATCCTAGAACTTAGGGTTCACCGCAAACGCAAACTCGACGGCGAATACGTTGTTGCTGCATCCACGTCAATGCAAAGACGAGCGGCTGTGACCCCTCGAACGACGACCCAAAGCATGCAAGGCTCTGGTCTGCCTAACGTCATCAAGGATGACGTCATATGTTAGGCCCCACATAAACAAATCACATCGCACAGCTACCAGAAATCTAATATCGTCGCCTTTTGTTCAGATCAGACAACAAATATTTAAAAAAATAATCCAATTATCGCACGTGCTTCCACGCAGGAAATGTCGAGGAAGCAAGACTAACTGATTGGTGGGTCCCACCGACCCTGCTCAATTATCGAATTCATCCCCCCTTGCGCAAAGAACCCTCTCACCCCCTCCGCTATAAAAACCCTTGGCCCCCTCCCTCCGTTAACTCACGGCTGCTTTTCCACCCTCAAATTGAAATCACACACCACCATTATCCTCACCGCCGGTGATCGAAGGCAAAAAAAAATAAACTCAAATGAACTTCTTCGAACAATTCGGTTTCGATTTCGATTTCGATTTCAAACTCGAACCCGAGCTGGCCGTTATCGATTCGATTCGCCAGTACTTGCTAAATGACTCGATCCCCTCCGAGATCCCGTCCTCTATGATGAGCACGACTCCTCCCGTATATTGCCGGAGTTCAAGCTTTAATAGCCTCGTCGCCGACAATTGGAGCGACCTCCCATTTCGGCCTGACGACTCCCACGACATGGTAATCTACGGCACCCTTCACGATGCATTCACCCACGGATGGATCCCCTCACCTTCCGACAGCGGTGAGGCCACCGCATGCGTAGAAATCAAGACTGAGCCATCGGTCGAACCGGCGGCTCCGGCGGCGGTTTTGGCGCCTCCGGCGGCGGCGCCGTCGAAGGGGAAGCACTACAGGGGAGTGAGGCAGAGGCCGTGGGGGAAGTTTGCGGCGGAAATTAGGGATCCGGCCAAGAACGGGGCTAGGGTTTGGCTGGGGACCTTCAAGACCGCCGAGGAGGCGGCCATGGCGTACGACCGGGCCGCCTACCGCATGCGCGGGTCGCGTGCGCTCCTCAATTTCCCGCTCCGGATTGGAGAGGACACCGAGGAGGCCGGATCGCCGAAAAAGCGCGCGTCGCCTGAGCCTGAGAGCTCGCCATCGCCTTCTTCGTCTTCTTTTACTTCATCGCCAAACAAGAGGAAAAAATCGGCGGCCGGGGCTCAGGAGACGGTCCCGGTTCAGACGCGGACCGGTTTGGGTGGTGAAAATAGACCGCAAGTTTTTTCGGGTGTACATGGCGGGCAGTTATTGGTCAGCTAAGCAGGAATTACATTATAAACGGGGGTTGAATTATTAAAGAAGAGAAATTGTAAATTAAGATAGTATTAAGGTTTGCCTACCCTTGGAGTAAAGAATGAGAAGTTCTATGCATTCAGGGCCATCTGAGTTCAAGCTTTGGACCTTATAACCTTCAAATCGAAGAAAAATTTGGCACTAAACTATTCACTCATCAGCGAATGAGCAATATGGTTTCCTGCGAAAAGGGGCGTCTATACAAAACTATGCTGTTTATTGGATGGCTAGTCTTAGCTACCGCTCTCTTCGCAATAACACCAGATTTGATCATGCGTGGCCTCCCAATAATGAGACTAGTTTGCTTAGCTCCAATTTTTTTATTTTAAAATCCGCCTTTCAATGATCATAGCAGAGTTTTCCCCCTGCTAACAGTCCTAATAAACCGCAATTAACACGCCATCGTGGCCTTAATCTTGATTAACATTGTCGTTTCTGCAAAAATATCAGCCACGCTTTAAATAGACAGAACAAGTTGGCTCCCCGATAATTGATCAACTGAGGAGGTAGAAGACAAAAAGGATGGTAAACAGTCGGAATCACAAACCTATTCGACGATTGGACCTATAACAATCAAGGACCTCAAGTAATTAGCAACATCCACATCCACTCACTGTTCTTTTGGCTAGTCATGTTTCCCTGCTACCTCTCCCATTCTGGCCTCAAATTCAAAGTCTGAACTACAAGACCTTGCGGTTGTTACTAAACTTTCTTCGGCCCACAACAGCGACCACCACCTGCAAGTAGCCAATTTGGCATCGAAGAAGCCCCACGGCAAGGAACACAACAGATGACACTTTCAATCGTCTGATTTGAGATACAATGACAATGCACACATGCCATCATCGATATTTTTTTGTGCTCACAACCGTGTGCTAAGGAAACGACTTCGGAATGAGAACTCAGCTTGCATTTGATGAATTCTAACAGGATAATGAGGTCAAAGAATTGCGTGTGGCATCCATATATACGAGGGGTTTATAATTGCTACAGAGGGAAGTTGAGCCAATTTTTGAAAGAGCAAAAAGCAGCATCAGAATTAACCGCAAAATAGGACCGTATGTGATTCTCGACTGCAGCCAGCCAATAAATAAATAAATCCAGCAACTCAGATGCAACCGAGCCAAATAATCATTTGTGCTTCTAATGCATCGGTTGTCGCCTCCTGCAGTTTCATTAGGGCAGAGAGTTAGAAGTTGTTATAGTTTTTATATGCAAGCTAGAACAACTTTCTATCTTAATCCTCATTTGACAATTTGCCAATTTTATTTGTTTCCAGGATTCGTGGTATTAGGATTCTGTTAGAAACCCCTAGCATTCCCTCACCGGCCCACTTTTTCGTGGCGATTGTATGAATCTCACTAATTGTAGCGATTGAATAAATGGCAGTGACAATTGATACACTGTGGACATTGGCGGCCAGAGGAATTTCCGTGTAAGGATGAGGGAAGTATGTGTGTTTGGTCTTACAGACGATAAAACTCACTAAATCATCTTGGATTCAAAGTTATCTCTGATTCAGAATCGCATTCACCAAATTACCATAAATTCACTTTATTCTTCGCAAGGAACATAAATTCTCTCGTAAAACCACCATCCTTTCAGAACTGTATCAACAAAGGAGAAACGTAAAATCACATGACCTTGTAGTGACGAAAATGTTTCTGTAAACTAACTATAAGATAATAAAATCATAAAATGTTCTTAGCTATATACCTAATTCTGTGACACACACACACACACACATGAGAATAATGAAGTATCATATGAAATATGAGCTAAAGTCTCATGCGGCCTCGAAAACTCCACCCTCGTGTATTTTTCCTGACGATTGCAACCGTCTATTTTGATCTGTATATTCTACAAACCCAAAACATCATATTGGGTGAACATAAAGTTTTTGGCTCGTTTATCCACCCATCGTGAAAAGTTCAACTCCAGCGGAACTGTTAATTGCGATGGGTGGATGAATGAGTAAAATCCTTTGGCTTCACCTAAAATTCTCATCGGGCGTAAAAAGTTGTATTCTTGCAGAACCGTTAAATTTATGATGGGTGGATGAGCGTGCAAAACCATTAGGTTCACCGAGTTCGGTATTTTAGAGTTTTAGAATATGAACGGTTCCAATCGTCCAACCGTCCAAAAATACAAAAGGGTGAAGTTTTTGAGACCGCATATAAGGCTTAGCCCATTATGTCATATGATACCCACTGAAAAAATGGCACCTAATCAGATACACTGACGTTGACGTGACGGCCAATCATGACATGACAGCCATTGATTGACCACCCAAAAAGCAACACACTTGGACAGTTTTTGCAACAACCAATCAATGGTCAACACGTCGGTGCACTTGATCAAAAACAATTCATGGCCCTATTACACCCACACCCACACCCACACACCCACATTACATGTATGAGTGAATAAAGCATATGAACTATCGTATTGGAAAATTTGCTATGCCAACACTAGAAAATAACTTCCCATTTATTATTTTTTTCAAAGATTGGTTACATTAATTTTGATATACACATCCTCAAACAGACATACCAAAAAATCTTATTAAAAAATTATAATCTATTTTTCTCCAAAAATCAAGTTGTCAAAAATTTAACGATTTTGCAGTAATAGTGCTTTCACCTAGTACTTTAAATGAGCGTGTAAAAAGTTTAGAGTTCATTAAATCTTTAGTGCATTTGGATTTTAGAATACGAAATTCAACATGAACGATGCCGACGCCGATCATGGAAAAGATAAGTGGAAAGTGATTTTTTTTACTACCGATGAAGGAACTTTCCTCCACAACAACTCATCGCCTCATCCTTATATGTACACATACATACATTTGGAAGGAAATTGTTTTTAATTCGATCATATTGCCCGTTCGTTCGGAGAATCTCGAACTAACAACCTCTCGCGGGAGAGGGAATGTTTCTTGTCAACTAAGCTTGCCCGCTCTAGCATGCATGCTCGCATGTAATTGTTTCTCATAAGACAAAATGGACTTTAAAATGTGACAAAACTAATGAATTTAATTTTTTATGAGTAGAAGTTTAATATGTGACTTTATAGTCCATATTAAAAATTAAAGAGACAACGGTATTTAGCTATGAAATAAAAAGATCTAATAAAATTTTCATAACACTATTAATTATTATTTCAAAAATTATTTATTACTTAAATACTAGTAAACATGTTCCTATTGTTTAGCTCTTCCTTAGCATTCATCTTCTCTTAACATGTCTAGTTTTCTTCCTTGTTCTTGTCCTACAAAAACTCCAACTCAATTACTATATTTAAGTAATTTGGCATGGACTTGTAACAATTCGTCATAAATGAGGCAATAGACTAATTCCACAATGACTCAAGTTATTGCAACATGCAGAGAACATGGTGGTTTTATAAGGCTCATTGTAACTCAGGCATATAGTACAGATTTTTTTCTTCTCTCTGTCTGTAAAGATTCTTTGCAAATAATTCAGGCTCATGAAGGAATTTTTTTCCACTAGTTTCACTGAGCATCTTTCCCTCAATATGGCGGGGGTTCCGTTCCCCTATTGGCAAATGTAAGCCCACGAGTAATTATAATTTTTTTGTTAAAAATAGCATAAAATGTTTTCAAAACAATTGTCATTAGTTAGTAAGCAAAAAAAAACTGAGATCAAAGAGATGGAGAAGTAACAAGTAGTTCACATAAAAATGAACTTCGTGTAATGACCCATGTTTCTTTGGGAATTTTCTGACATCTTTCTGATGCGGTCGTGTACCGTAGGAGGCGCGGCAATGGTGCGGGCAGGGATGCAGACATGGGCTCAACTTAGTATCGTGCCATTTTTACTTTAGGCACCACTCTTTTTATGTTTAAGTCGTGTGTGTGCTTAGCAATGTGTGAGGGGAGTATTTAAGGGGAGTAACCCTAATGTTGTAGGTATCGAATATTTGAGACAAATCGTCATTTTGACGGCTAGGGTTGGGGGATTAGGCTTGATCCATTAATTCAAGCTAGAGAGACGATCTACTCCAGATTAGATCTATTTGTCTCTTCTTTGCATCAATTCCATCGTCTACTTTAAATTTCTCTCTTTCCACTAAAAGTCTGAAATTTTGCTACGATTAACCCTAATCGTATCAATTTGGTATCAGAGCACTCGATTCTATGGCGAGCACACGAGCGACTGACGAAAACTCTGGAGGAGCGACTGGATGCGGAGATCTCGGGGTTGCGGAAGGAGATGACGGATATGAGGGAAGAAATCAAGGCGGGTTTGAGCGCAATCATGGATGAGAAGTTGAATCAGATCTCGGAGCGACATTCGCGCGAGATGAAGGATGGGTTTGCCGAGGTAGCGAGGATGCTTCAACAACCACAGTTTTTGCAGCGAGATCCAGATTCGCAATCGTCGGGTACCTTAGATCTGATCTCACAGACAAACCCTGGAAACTGCGACGACGGAAGACAAAACCAAGTCCAATGGAGTGAAGGGGGAGTATTTCCATCGCGGGAGGGCGATCCGAGGCAACTGGGAGATGGGCGGACCCTCCAGAGGGCCACCGGTGGTCGGCCGCCCCCAACTGGGGGGGCGAAGGCGGGCGGCCCCGAAACGGGGCCGCCGGAGGTCAACCGCCCCCTGTGGGGGCGGCGAACATCAGCGGGCCGATCTGGGGCCCGTTGGGGTCTTTCCGCCCCCCATGGGGGGCGGCGGTGGATGGCGCCCCAGGCGGGGGGCGCGGGAGGCTTTCCGCCCCCGGCTGGGGGCGAAATGGTGGGGCGGGCCCTCCTAGGGCCCGCAAATGGCGACCCGCCCCGGTTGGGGGAGGGGGAGGGTGGACGGCCCACTTGGGGCCCGCGGGGGGTTTCCCCCTCCTTTTGGGGGCGTCGAAGCAGGATGGCTACGTGGAGGATCCCGGATAGAGCATGTGGACGAGTGGGACGATGTAGGAGCACTCGCCAATGAGAGGGCCAGTGAAGGTGTGGGACAGTGGAGGGCCGAGGATCATACTTACCAGAGGCGGCAGGCAGACAGGGGAGGACCACTACGAGGAGACACAGCCCCAGATATGAGAAAGCTGAAGGCACCACTGTTTGATGGAAAGGACCCCGATGGATAGATCTACCAGATAGAGAGGTACTTTGAGGTCATGAGCTTCGCTGAAGCAGAGAGACTGAGGGCGGTGGCACTGAATTTCGAAGGGGAAGCCCTTGCGTGGTATCGGTGGACCCAGAAGCAGAGGCTGATACGGACTTGGAGAGAGCTGACAGAGTGCCTTATGGAGAGGTTCCAGGAGATCGTAGGAGGTGGGCTGTTTGAGTAGTTGTACGCCTTGAGGCAAGAGGGGACCGTGCGTGACTAGATCTCGAGGTTCGAGACCCTTTCGAGCCGAGTGGAGGGGGTGTCAGCGGAATCGATGGAGGAAAACTTTTTGAAGGGGTTGAAGCCAATCGTGAGAGCAGAGGTAGGAGTACATGACCCTCAGGGGTTGGCAACCATGATGCGATTAGCCAGGAGGGTGGATGACAAGCAGACTCAGGAGAGAATGTCTAGAGCAACATGGGACGGTGTTGCGGCACGCAACCCAGTTCCGCCAGCAGTACCTAGGGTCACGGCCGGGACCCCGGCCGCGGAGACCAGACCCGGAGTGCAAACTCGCCGGATGACAGAGGCGGAGATGAGGGAGCACAGGGCCAAGGGGCTGTGCTTCAAGTGCGACGAGAGATTCACACCATGACACAGGTGTGCGATACGAGCCATGCAGTTGGAGGTGACGGCTGAGGAGGAGGAAGAGGGAGACATCCCAGTTCTACTCGACACTGGAGACGAGGAGGCAGAGCAGCATGCACATTTGGATGCAATGGAGGTGTCGCTCAGCTCCGTGGTGGGATTTACACCCTATCACACTATGAAGTTGGCGTGCAGGTTGGATGATAGGGAGGTGACGATACTGGTGGACAGTGGGAACACCCACAATTTCATCTCGAAGAAGGTGGTGGAGCAGCATGGGCTTGATGTGAGTGAGACGGCCACTTTTGGGGTGATCTTGGGCACGGGCCAGATGGAGGAGAGCAGGGGGATTTGCAGAGCAGTGATACTGGCAGTATAGGGGACCCAGATCGTGGCGGATTTTTACCCCTGGAGTTGGGGAAGGTGGACTTGGTGTTGGGGATGCAGTGGTTACAGACCTTGGGCGACACCAAGTTCAATTGGAAGTTGATGTGCATGGAGTATCAGGAGGGCGGCAGGACCGTGGTGCTGTTGGGGGACCCCAGCGTGTGCTGTCGCGCAGCGTCCCTTAAGTCCATGGCCCGGGCAGTACTAGTCGGGGGAGAGGCCTTTTTTTATCGTACCAGGAGCTAGGGGCAGTAGCGGAGGAGCAGGTGATGCCTCCAGTGGTGGGAGAGTTATTGGGGAATTATGAGCACGTGTTTCAGATGCCACATGGACTTCTGACACAGAGGGACCACGAGCACGCCATTGTGCTACGTGAAGGAGCTAGCCCCATCAGTGTTCGGCCCTACAGGTACCCTCATATTCAGAAGGACGAGATTGAGCGGTTGATTCGGGAGATGATACAAGCAGGGGTGATACAAGAATGACGGTAGTTGGAGGTTCTGTGTGGATTACCGTGCCCTCAACAAGAAGACAGTGGCGGACCGCTTCCCGATTCCGGTGATAGATGAGTTATTGGACGAGCTGCATGGGGCGACAATCTTTTCGAAAATTGATTTGAAGTCAGGATATCATCAGATCAAGATGAAGGCTGAGGATGTGCACAAGACGGCTTTTCGGACTCATGAGGGACACTATGAGTTCCTCGTCACGCCATTTGGGCTGACGAATGCGCCCGCTACTTTTCAGGCGTTGATGAACAAGATATTCCAGCCTTATCTACGGCAGTTTGTCTTGGTGTTCTTCGACGACATACTTGTCTACAGCCGCACGGTGGAGGAGCACGTACGTGACTTGGAGACGGTGCTGCAGGAGCTGCAGGCCCACCAGCTATACGCGAACAAGAAGACGTGCACTTTTGCTCAGGAGAGAGTGGAGTACTTGGGACACGTAGTGTCAGCGGAGGGGGTAGCCGCGAATAGAGCCAAGATTGAGGCTATATTAGATTGGCCGCAGCTGACGACACTGAGGGTGCTGCGAGGGTTTCTGGAGTTGACTGGCTACTACCGCAAGTTTGTGCAGGGCTACAGTACCATTGCCTGGCCTCTGACGGAGAAATTGAAGGACGGGTTCCAGTGGGGCGAGGAGGCTACGGCTGCGTTTGAGGCATTGAAGATGGCGATGACAACAGTTCCGGTGTTAGCACTTCCGGACTTTAGCAGGCCTTTTGTCGTGGAGACCGATGCCTCGGGACATGGGCTAAGAGCAGTGCTGATGCAGGATCAGCGTCATGTGGCCTACTTTAGTCAGGTTCTGTCTGCACGGGCAAGGCAGAAGTCTGTATATGAGAGGGAGCTGATGGCGATTGCTTTATCGATTCAGAAATGGCGTCCCTACCTGTTGGGGCGGCAGTTTGTGGTGCGCACTGATCAGAGGTCGCTGAAGTATTTACTGGAGCAAAGGCTAGTGGCGGCAGACTATCAGAAGTGGCTTTCAAAACTTGTTGACTACAGGTTTGAGATACACTACCGACCGGGGTTAGAGAACAAGGTTGCGGATGCACTGTCACGGAGGGACGAGGTCACAACCTTGGCAGCGTTGTCGGTACCACTGCTGACAGAGTGGGAACCGTTATGGAGGGAGGTGGACGTTGATGAGGAGCTGACTAGGATCCATGAGGAGTTGATTCAAGGGGTGGCTGAGCACCCAGGCATACACTGGAGGGACGACGGCTATTATATCAGGGGAGGTTGGTCATACCACGGGCTTCAGTTCACATACCATTGATCTTTCAGGAGTTCCACGGGAGCGTGATGGGGGGGCATTCTGGCGTGCAGCAGACTTATATGAGGATGGCTAGGGAGCTGTACTGGCGTGAGATGAAGGACATAGCAGAGATGGTAGCCAGTTGTGACGTCTGCCAGCGTCACAAGTACCTTGCCATGGCACCGACAGGACTGCTGCAGCCCTTAGCTTTTCCTGAGCAGGTGTGGGAGGAGGTCGGCATGGATAGGAGGGGTACACTGTGATCTTGGTGGTGGTTGACCGTCTGAGCAAGTACGCGCATTTTATCGGGCTGCGACACCCCTACACTGCAGTGACGGTAGCCACGGCCTTTATTCGGGAGATATGACATCTGCATGGTTTTCCCATCTCCATTGTGTCGGATAGGGACACGGTCTTCTTGAGCCAGTTCTGGAAGGAGTTCTTCAGGGTTCAAGGGACAGCGCTGCGGAGGAGCACTGCTTACCATCCTCAGACGGATGGACAGACGGAGGTCGTCAACAGAAGCGTTGAGACGTACCTTCCCTGCTTTGTATCAGATTGCCCGAGGAGTTGGTATCGGTGGTTGGCATGTGCTGAGTACTGGTACAATACTTCTTTCCATTCGGCGGCCCAGACGACGCCTTTTCGGGTTCTGTACGGCAGGGACCCACCTGCATTGATCCATTACCGCAGGAGTTCGACACCAGTATCACAGTTGGACCAGTACCTCGAGGAGCGGGAGGGAATTTTGGAGGAACTGAAGAAGCACCTCACAAGGGCCCAGCAGCTTATGAACGCCAAGGCTGATGGACACCGCATGGAGGTTGACTACGCGGTGGGAGACAGTGTATATTTGAAGCTGAGGCCATACCGTCAGAGATCACTTGCCCGACGCCAGAACGAAAAGTTGGCAACTCTCTTTTGCGGGCCCTTTCAGATAAAGGCGAAGATTGGACCCGTGGCTTATCGGATGACATTGCCCCCAGGATCTGCATTACATCTGGTCTTTCATGTCTCTCAGTTACGACGGGTGATTGGGACGCACACGGCGGTGGCCACTCTGCCACCTACTCTGACAGCTGATTCGGAGGTACTTATGGAGCCCCAGGACATTTTGCAGGCACGACGCTTCGAGGATGGGGGTCGAGAGGTGTTGGTGTGATGGGTATGACTGCCCGACCACGAGGCTACATGGGAGTTGGAGGACACCATCAGAGCGCAGTTTCCAGACTTCAACCTTGAGGACAAGGTTCGATTTTTTGGTGGGGAGTAATGATGTGGTCGTATACCTAGGAGGCGCGGCAATGGTGTGGGCAGGGATGCAGACATGGGCTCAACTTAGTATCGTGTCATTTTTACTTTATGCACCACTCTTTTTATGTTTAAGTCGTGTGTGTGCTTAGCTGTGTGTGAGGAGAGTATTTAAGGGGAGTAACCCTAATGTTGTAAATATCGAATATTTGAGACAAATCGTCATTTTGACGGCTAGGGTTGGGAGATTAGGCTTGATCCATTAATTCAAGCTAGGGAGAAGATCTACTCCAGATTAGATCTATTTGTCTCTTATTTGCATCAATTCCATCGTCTACTTTAAATTTCTTCTCTTTCTTTCCACTAAAAATCTGAACTTTTGCTACGATTAACCCTAATCGTATCACTTTCCCATAATTTTATGAATTTATTTCTTTTCCAAATTCCTCCTCTTCTTTTTTCTTTTCTTCCTTAATCTTTCATCCCTCTTTAGCCCCAACACATTACTATGTTCTTATTTCTTTTCCTTCCCTTTAAGCCAAAGCCCAGGCCCAGTTCTCTCTTAAATCATTTTCCCCACTTAAGCAAGCCCAAGACTCAAGTCACAACCCACGGAGCCAGAGGCCCAGCTCTTTCCCTCTTACATCATCCCACTATTTCTTCTCTTATTTGTAAAACAAAGTCAACAGGCCCAATCAAGTCCAAAAGCCCACCCTTAAATTCCTCTCTCCACCCCGATGGAAGAACCCTGGGATTTCTCCCCTTCGGCAAAAAAAATACAGCCGCTGACGCCCCTCAATTTGAAAGCCCTAGTCGACCAAAATCGACAGGAATCTCGATCCGAAAAGAACTTTTCTCTAGTCCTTCGACGTGTTTTCTCCATCCTATAAATATTTGAAACTGTTTAGGATTTTTGATTACTCGAAAAAATTTCCTCTTCATCTTCAAATTTCTTTTGAGTCTAGATTTCGAGACTGGGATTTTCCTTGGAGCTTTCGGATTTTCCTTGTGTTTTCTTGGCTTTTGCGGTGGAGGTAGATTATTTCTACTCTAAGGTCTTGGTTTATTTCTTGTTATCTTCTTTTTCTGAAATTTATTTAGCTTGAAACCTATGTGAAATCTGTTGGATTTAATTGATGGATGGGATATGATGTTGAGTTTGGATTGACGGGTTTTCCCTTGTGATGTCGGCTTCAGCAACCTAATACGTATCGACGACCCACGTAGTTATCTCCTCTACTTTCATCTGGTTGTTTTCCTTTTTCGAACTCTCACCGGCCGCCTGTAGAGGTTTTCCCGTCGGTTGGGTTCTATCGGCGTCATGTCGGCGTCTCTAGTGGTTCTCTGTTCGGTTGACTTGTGGGATGTTCGTCGGTTCCTCTATGGGATGTGCTGTGGGTTTCCTATGGGCTCTTTATGGGTCTTCTGTTGGTCTCTTTGTCGGCCTTTTAGTTAGTTTTCTGTGAGTTTTTATCTGTGGGCTTTTTCCCTGCAGGATGCCTCAACAATTTTTCTGTTTTGGGTTTTATTGTGGGTTTGCTGAATTGTTTTCTGTTTGGGCTTTCTAGGTCTGCAACTACATGCTTTATATAACTGAAGTATAGATGTATCTTATGTTAAATACCGAACGTAGTGAATCCTACACTGAGCTGGTAGGCTATAGGGTTATGATGTGTTGCCAAATCTGATCACATACTAATTTAGTTTTCATTCAAACTATTTCTCTTATGCAATTATTAATTATTCGATTTTTATAAATTAATTTCCGACTTAAAGTAATTATTTTGAAAACTGTTGTTTGACTATAATGCTTTGTGTGGATTGTAGAGTTACTGGGACTGTTAAACCATATCACTTAAATGCATAGTTAAGGGACTGTGCATACATAAAACTGAGACAAGTTAACTACTGACTTGACATCGGTATTCAATACATGGATCCATTTCATTGACATGTGACTTGCTATTATTGTCGACAAACATTACTAGAACATTGTTTTTTTACATAGAACACCTAGGTATGTAATTTATGCACTAGAACGTGGACACTTTCTGAGGATTCGATGAATACTTGACATTGACAGTTCATGACATCAAACCAACATTTAAAATGACATGCACTTAACTCACTGTCCAAAGGGTGCGGGTGTGATAATCACTCGTCTTACGGAAGTGTGATATATTACAAGTATCCGTTTTTTCACTTCCTTTTATGGAACAAGTGGTCATACACATTTTTCATCTTCCTTACGGAATGAGGGGTTACTAGTAGCGGGGTTACACTACAGAACCTGTTATTGTACATCGCTCCCTTGGGCATGAATCACGACCTAGAATTGTTAATTAAAACTTTAATCAACACTGAAACATTCATGACTTATTATATTTTCAGTTCAATGTATTATTCTTCTTGCTCTGTGTTTTGATAGTGTTTTTGTTTAGTATAAAAACCGTTAGATTGGTTTAGGTATAATCTACTTTTTAATTCAGTTGTATATTTTTCTTCAGGTATGTCTCTAAATTCGGTACTATGTTCTATTTTTTTCATATGTTGTTTTCACGGGTACCCGGCAGGACCTGCGTATTCTTGTAATTTGTGATGAACCTAAAAAACAGGTTCGTTACATGACTCGGAATGGATGTAGAATCAACAAGAGTTCTCAAGGTTAAGCCAGTCAATAAAGCATAAAGGAATGACAGGTTTTGGATGGAAAGATCAGGCAGTGAGGCCATAACATTTGTACATGTCACTGTGAAAATTCCAACTATTTTGTATATATTTACTATTAAAATGACAACTTCCCCCTCGCTTCCTCGACGGCAATTGGAATTTCAATTTAAGCATCATGGGCCAGCATAAAGTCATGTTTCTTAAAAAAGAAAGAAGAAAACCCTAGATCCAAAATTTAATGTTATGTATGTTCTCATTAAATATATACTTAATAATCATCAATTCCCAAGGACACGAGTTTATTAAATAATAAATAAATAACAAATGCCAACAATTTTCCAATCCATATTGTTTTATAAATCAAAATGGCATTGAACTTTCCAGTTTGGTGTATTTTTCTAACTTTATTTTGATGTGCACGTGCATAGAAAGAAATCTAGCACCTTTTTAATGGCAAAATTCAAAATAATATTTGCACTGATCACATGAGACCAGTGTGGCTAGGGACAAGGTTAATTCCCAGTACAAAAAACTTGTTTCAATTCTTCTCTCTCTCTCTCTCTCTCTCTCTCTCTCTCTCTCTCTCCCCCCCCCCCCCCCCTCCAAAAAAAAAAAAATGAGAAGCAACTTCCCCCAAGCTTCCACTGACACATCTGTGCCAAAAAAACTGAACATCATGTTGCTGAAATCTCTTACATGAGATAGCTTAGTGCCTTAGAATGTGCTCCAACACTACTCAATTATTTCCAAAACATATTTTAAACCCACATGCTTTTTAAACGTATCTTTGATGCTTTTACAATACACGTTAGACCCAAGGTGGATGATACCCTTCATTTTTTCGAAGGTCATAAAGACAAATCGGAAAAAGAATTAAAATCAATATAAACAGAACTTGTGCTTAATATGCAAGCCAAGGTGAGGTCATAAACTTTGGATGACTGAGGGAGAACAGATAATACCAACTATCCGAAAAAAAATTCAATCATACAAAAACTAGTCATAAACCGTGACCATAGGTCACGGTGCGTTCAAAATATTCACCCGAAAAATTTCAACATATTCAAAATATCCCCCAAAAATTTGGGGCTTCATTCAAAATATCATGCCCAAAAATTCTAACCCCAATCAAAATTCCTCCAAAAAAGATTGGAGCCATCTTCAAAATATCACTCAACAAAAAATTTAATCAAATTCAAACTAAAATTTAGTTCCACCAAAAATTTTAGTTCCCCCCAAAATTTAGTTTACTACAGATTTAGTTCCTCAAAATTTAGTTCCCTCCAGAATTAATTCATTCCAAAATTTTAAATTAAAATTTAGTTCCCACATAGAATTCAGACCCCCTCAAAAAAAATTTAGTTCTCCCAAAATCGAGTTCCTTCCAGATTAGTTCCCTTCAAAATTTAAAGTTTTAGTTCCCCGAAATTTAGTTCCCTCCCGATCTAGTTCAACTCAAAAGTTTCTAAAACTCTTATCCCAACCATTGATTCCTCAAGATTCAATCACAGCCGTCTGTCTACCAACCCTTTAGTCCTAGTTGGCAAGCCCATTCAAAAACATCCCTCAATTGTATAATAGATATCAGGTTTTTCTAAAGATTTCAAATTCATTAACTCGTTGGGTTCTTCTGGGTTGATGCACAACCACATAATGAGCAAGGGGGGATTTAAATGTAATCATGCATACTGCTAAATCACAAACATCATCAATGTACCAATCCATACTTAGAAATTAGTGGTTACCTTTTGGGTCGTGCACGATCCTCCTCATAGTCCATCATTCCTCCTCCAGACTCACATAAGATCATCTCCTCATGGCCTCGTAAGTCCATATCGGCCTGCTTAAAGTGTGCAACTTCTGCCATCAAGTAAGTAAGACACATCGACCAATAGCTCACATAACTGATAAGTAATTTTGTAATTTTATATACTATACTGTTTAATATGGAATGCAAACAAAACTAAACTAAAAACAACCAGATGATACCAACAAAGTAAGAAGCTGACATAATTAGGAACGCCCATGCCAACTACATGCTGATGACCACGGCAAAAGCTAGCCACCAATATACAAGTCATCATGACTCACCTTGACAGACTTTTTCGCATCTTCCGTCTTCTCTTCAATTTCCTTGTGATGTTTCTTGTTTGCTTCACTCATTGCATCAGCCCATTTGATTTTTTCTTGAATGGTGCGGAGTAGATTGTCTGAAGTGCCCAACCTGTGCATGAAGTAACTAGTTGAATACACTGTCGCTGCCCTAGACAGAACTGAAATAAATGCATAATTTCTCTTCCAAAAAATAGGACTTCATAGATCCTGAAAATTCCGGCTGTGTGTCAGATATCAGGCTTCTGTTTAACAAACATCACTCCCTCAGCGTTAGGACGAGAAACTGCAGCAAACCAATCAAGATCAAATAAAAGGAACGGTATAGCCTGTCTTGCAGACAGATTCCCCAAAAATCTTAACAACATTAATTCAAGGAAGCTTGATAGGGATCCATATAATTGCATTAGAAACGCAATCGAAGCAGTGAAAGCAACACTGAACCACAAACAATGATCTGAAGATTCAATAATAGCAGTTAGTTGCCTGCTTTTGATGAAGTCAGTTGGCATACTGAGCAACAATGTCCGATCCAGAAGATTCAGCAACTTTAATGGTGTAAAGATTGAGATCCCCACTAGAAGAAATAATGACAGGATAAAAATTTTATGTCAATACGGCTAACATATAAAGGTCAGCACAACCTTGGTTGATCAGCAAAGTTCTAAGTTTGAACTTCAAACACTTTATATGCAACCTGATTGCTGATTCTTATGTTGCATTTGGTCATGAAAACCTACACAATGCCAGATTCTTGGCCGTCCAAGACTAACTCGTATGTTTCCTTCAAAGCCCTTGGTCAATTCCCCCGTTCCGGTGTATTCATACATAAACCTTCATAGGTATGCTGTCTCCTTGAGACTGAACATACATGCCATTAGCTAATTTTAAAATACCAAGATGATGATGCATCTCAAACAAATTTTGATGCATTGAGGCGTTCTGATATTTAGGCATGAAACACTGGACTGACTGAGTCAGCAACTCGTCTGTCTGAAACAAATAATAAATTTTAGTCTTATCAAAATGACTATATAACTGACCAGCCTTAATTAACTTGGCCACAACCTAACCAATTTTTAATATGAAAGACAAAAGTGATATAGAAAAGTAATGTTGGTGTGGTAAAACAGTCCAATGTTCCCTTGCTGTCACTTTTAAAAAAGTACCAAAAAGTACCCAGTAAGAACAGCTCATATAAAACAGTCATATCAATATACCTATATGCCACACGGCAAACAATGTTGTTACCCACAAAAAAACAAAAGAAGATAGCTAGGCCATTTTACTCTAAACTCATTCATTGATGTATAACAATAGTGCTTATTATCTCTCTTCCAAAGTAAGCCCACAAATCTCCCAGGAAGTTTTTCATCTGATCACCGCGGGTTCCTGCTAGGCTACACTGGCTTACCCACCACATTATGCAAGTAAACCCCTCAACCGACAATTAAATTGAATCTTAAAAGTAAAAAACAATCAACCAGAAAGTCTCTTGGCTAACACTTGATTCGGCCAGATTGTCCAAGTTTATGAAATTTGAAGGAACCAGAAGAGCAGTCTCAAAGCAACATCTATCTTGTCCACATGCCTGACTCTATAGGCCTAATGGCTGAAATAAATTCTACCACAGGTCTGAATCACATTTTACATGCTTAGACATTGAAGTGAAAATAGGCAAAAACGTATTGTGTGGCCAGACAGAACTGCTCATCTACAACGTGCAGTTTCTCAAGTCTGTTAATACTGGATAAAGTGGATACCATATGAAATGCACAAGAACCTATTGGCTAACCTCATATTTCATTGAGTGAAAAAAATCATCAATCATTTACTGAAATTTGCTTTGAAGGATGCAGATACAAAAAAAATGTTCACGACTATCTTTTCGGTGCATAAATCCCCAATTGGTAAATTTTATCGGCCAATGACTGAATATATCTGCACCAGTGGCAAGTCCCACCTCCCACAATCTTATTGCCAATGAACCAGTATAACACAATGACAAAGTACATAGTACATTTCTGAAGTCAGGAGATTTTACCAATTTGAGAGTGTTTGTATCATATTGTTGAGTTGTTCAGGTCTAAGATCCCTCCCAGCAGCAAATTGCACCTGTTTGTTAAGCGGATTGTTAAAAATCTAACAGAATTAATGTTATATGATAAAATTTGATCTATAGAAGTGTAACATTCTGACCTCAAAGCACCTGCGCAGTTGGTCCAACTTCCCTCTAACAATACCCTAAAAACAACTCAGAAAATATTGGCTTCTTAGTATTATTATATTATTACAAGATCAAAATAAAAGAAAATGCCCCCAAATTTTTTATTAAAAAATCCAACATAGATAAATTCAAATGCAGTGAAATCAGCTTCCTACCATAGTTTTTGTCAATCTATCTATCCAAACATTATATGAAGCCGTGCATATCAATAGTTTGCTTATATGTAAAACTACTTAACAAAATACAGTGAAAGTATGCTGAAAAAGAATTTTCCAAGTAGTACAGTAATCCCCATCATTAGATACAAATATACACCATTACACTAGAAAAGAAAATCCCCAAGCATAAGGTACAAAACTATACCAGAAGACAATATAAAAAATACATACCGCATACATGCAATCATTTATCAGGAAATCCTCAAGCTCCCTTACATTTAAAACGTCCAGTTCACACATCAATTGATCATAAGGCAGTACCTGAAGAAAACATAAAATTGCTCATCAGACTACTTACAAATCATCAATCAGAACGCAGTATTCAAGAGGATTGATACTGAAACCTTTGAAATATGACAGGATAAACATATGCAGTATTATTATGCAGAACTGTATGGTGTGTGCTTCCTTGAATGCAAACAACAAAAATAGCAAAGCATACAAATTAAAACGGAAATGAAAACCACTGCAGAGAATCAAGATTACGGCCGAGAAAGAAAAAAATAAATAACAATTTAATCTCAACATTTAAAAGAAAACTTAGGCTGAATGGATGAAAATCATGTCCAATATTTGATATCTACCGAGAATCAAGATTATGTCTGCAATACTTCCTACAAATCTTCTATTATATGGACCCTGACACTTGGGACAAGCAAACTTCATATGATCAAACTCCTTGCAATAATAACGGATCAACTTCTTAGTCAATGCACTTGCCTCTGGTATACATCTGCTCTGGTATACATCTGCTCCTCAATCAAGCAGTCATCTGCTTCTATCACAAATATCACCACATTCACCATCTCGGCCTCCTCTAATGGGTCCTCCTCGATAAGCCATGTTGTGTAACTACCGTTGATTTCCCCCAAAACTAGCCTGCCCCAGGAATCCGAAATTTTGCCTCCCCCAGCAATAGGTTTAACTATGGCATTTATAACACGCCCCAAATAAGCCTCGCTCACGGATCGCTGAGCAATTCTTCATGTTGTTTTTATAGAACTTCCCTCTTCTATCATCAAACCATCACACATTAATAAAACACCAACATTATTGGATTACAAATTGAAAGCAATTCCTTTTGTACTCTCTTCAAATTCTACTAATTCACCTACCATTACCTCATCACGACTATGAATTCGAGCAATATCATCGCATACTTGAAGTACGGTACTAGTATTTACAATCTTTACTTCTAATTTATATCGTTCAATACATTTACAGATAAAATTACTAATTTCATCATTTCAAAATGTGTTGCAAAGTATGAAATGTCTCATGGTGCTACCATTTATGATCTGAGGACGTGCCAATGCATACTTATAATGCAAACTCCCCAAGAATACTAGAACTTTCAGTTATTCTCTATGTTCCTTCATTTTCTTCACATCTATCGATATATGAAAGATGAAATTCAGCTCCCCACGTATCTTGTGAAAGTCTGCATAATGATAATGAAATAAGTCAATAACGACTTATCTCCATACTTGCTTTTCCAAAATGACTGATATAGAATACTCTCTGGAAAAATTAAATATAAACTCTCCAACACCTAAATCTTCTTCACACTCACATGCTCAAACACAAGACCTTGAATCTCATGCTCCATAGAGTTCAACAAATGACTTTTTATCTGAGCGTCCTCCAGTATCCATGCGACTGCACTTTCTAATTGAAGCCATCGGTCAGGTGGCCTTCCTTACCTCCACCATCAAAATGTGTCTCTACCATAACTTCCATAGTATGTACTTGTCCAGTTGAGCCTTTGATCAGTAATCTTTATGGATATTAGCTCGAGATACTGAGGATCTTAATTATGACTTTGAATTCGACATGTAAGCACTTCCTTATTTCTATCCAAGATAAACTGTGGAACCAAACGCCAAATAACGCCAAAACTCCAAATTCTAAAGGCCAAACATTCAAGTTAAATCCCTCAACTCATCCAAACATAATCTATGAAACATAAAATGAAATGTTTTTTAAACTGTATTTTGTTACAGTGTACTGTTCAGTACTAAAACATGTTACTGCATTTTTCTTTTGGTTTCTTTGTTGTTTTTTGGTTTTTACTATATACAGATGGTTCAGTATTTACATAGAGAGTAATGGGTATCATATGACATATGGGATTAAGCCAGATATACACCTCCAAAACATCACCCTTCGTTATTTTTCGAAGGCTAAGAACCGTTCATTTTGATCTACATATTCTAAACCCACAAATATTGGATAAATCCAAACGGTTTTTTACCCATTCATCCACACACCGTACATTTAACGATTTGGCATGAATAAAACTTCTGAAATATGTGGATAATCAGGCAATCCCCCTTTGGATGTATCCCCCTTGGATGTATCAGATATTTGGTGTTTGGGGGTTTAGAATATAATGATCAAAATGAACGGTTCCGATCTTCAAAAATAGCAAAATAACAAAGTATAGAGTCTTGGTGGCCGCATATGAGGCTTAAGCACATATGTGTGTACAGTATATAATGATATATGTGTATATATCGATGAAGAACTTGATCCGGAAAAAGCCCCCGTTGATCCAGTTTGCCTGCTTATCTGCAAGTTGAAGAAATGCCTCGATTGAGCATCAATCGAGAGGGAATGCATCACATATCAGCCCGATCACTCGGAGAGCCCCGATAAGCCATGATCAGCCATTATCAACTATGATTTCATAGAAATGGCCAGTTGAGCGCGATGTCATTAGTGAAGGGCATGATCGTAGTTAATTTGGTCAAAAATTAGCCTAATCAAGTACAACTTCGTTGGAGACGGCAAGTGGAGCTTGATATCGTCATCGAACACAATCAAGTTTTTTTGTTGGAAAAGGCCACGGTTGATGTCGATTTAATAAGAAAAGAGCCCGCTTGAGTTTGATTTCATTGGAAATAGCCTGCCAATAAGTCGGAAATAAATCAAGTATCTTGAGCGATGGACGAAGGGGCTCAATTTCATCTAAAAGGTATTTTTATGACGTCTGTGAATTTTTTTGTAAATAAAGATTAGTGGTTACACTAGGGTTAGTGGCTCTGAAACCAGACAGAAAATTAGAGTTATGATTAGAAATAGGTTATTGAGAATGTCTTAATTCTCCTCCCTCTTCATTCTCTTATTTATGTTCTAAATATACATATTTTACACACCGACAATCTCATGTACCGACAACACCACCTAATCTAAGCTAAAGTTCATCATCCACATATCCGATGGTCCTTTTGTCCGTTGATTGTCATTTCCTATCACATCGCATTTAACACAAACAAAATGCTTTAGCCTAGGCATAATGCAGTGTAGTGTCAAAAGTTTCCTTATCCCCACATACAATTCTGTCGATTTTGATGAAGGGGGGAGAGAATATCATAGCAACTTATAACAAGACTTACCAGTAAAACCAATCATTTGCCAATAACCATATGAGATCATCCTTCCCTAAGGGACTATAAGCGTCAATAAGTGTAGCAAGATTTCATATGTTACTTATGTTGGAAAATTTTCAATAATGTGTGAACCATTCCATTATCTTCCATGGTATCATAAGGTCCGTTAGCCTTAGTAAGAAAACCTGGGGAGAAAGCAATCGAGCGGTCTTCAAGAATAGAAATACTCCATTCACTAACTGACCAACAAGAGGAAACCAAAGCTCTATCGATGACATAATACCCATCCAGATGTCCAATGATTGGGATCTCACTTCGGCATCAAATTGCGAGCAAAAGCAAAAATATTTCACTTTCATAAGCCTTGATCATTCCAGTTCAAGGTAAGCTAGCAGCTCCTAGGCAAATATCATGAATATACTTTAGCTAGCATGCTTTGGATCACGGAAGTCCAATCATCCCTCTTTAGGCAATTTCAGGTAGTTATATGCATTCAGTTAAAGGTGGCGGTCCCTATCCCTAAACCCCAAAAAAGTCTCGCATCTTCTCCATCTCAATTATCACTGCTAATGGTAAAATGATATGAGTGTGGATAGATTTAGGGAAGAAAGTAGGGCAGAATAGGATTTTATTGGTACTCAAAGGAACTAAAAGGTTTTGGCCTCATTTCGAGAAAAGCACCACACTTCCAATTAAATTAGGATTAATCTAAACTAGATAACTATAATCCTTCCACAAAATTCTTCATATTCCACCCTCGTGATCTCCCCCTCCTCCTTATAATAAACTCTCTAATGAGTCGCCACATCTGTAATTACCGAACTGCCCCTGACCTAGGGTTTTTAGCCAAAACTATAAGACTGCCACTAAGCAATTACCATGTAATTACCGAACTGCCACTTTCCAAAAATTACAGAACTGCCACTGTCCTGTAATTACAGAATTGCCACTCTCTTTAGGGTTTTGTCGTCGTCGCCGCTTAACTCCTCTTTTACCGTCGTCGCGTGTATGTATCGTATCATTGCTCTCCTCCCAAAAAGACACCTTGTCCTCAAGGTGTAATTCCAAAAAACAGCTACCAAACTACGTTGAATGGCTCCACATCATCTTTTTTCTCTAAATGAGGATTCTCGTCATCTCCTATCATCGTCAAAATAATCCAGATCTTTGCCGCCCTCATCGAAGCCTTTAAAGGGGAGCATGTCGCTTAACATAGCCCGTCGGCCCCCTGGGAGGTCAGCGGCAGCACCCCAAGGCCACGGGTCCCCTTGTATGTATCGTATCATTACTCTTCTCCCAAAAAACACCTTGTCCTCAAGGTGTAATTCCGAAAAACAGCTACCAAACTACGTTGAATGGCCCCACATCATCTTTTTTCTCTAAATGAGGATTCTCGTCATCTCCTATCATCGTCAAAATAATCCAGATCTTTGCCGCCATCATCGAAGCCTTTAAAGAGGAGCCCGCCGTTTGACGTAGCCCGTTAGCCCCCTGGGAGGTCGACGGCGGCACCCCAGGGCCACGGGTCTCCTGGTGGTCGTCTCGGGAGCTAGTGTTCATCCTGGAGGCTGCCGCCCCTAGGGTTAGTCGAGGGCCCCCAGCGGCCCCTCCGGCTACTTTGATCGCTCTCCCAGATTTGGGGGTGCTCTCACCCCATGCACGAGGTTCGCACGTGTCGCTACTCGGTTGGATCTCCTCCTCAAAGGAGATGGCTTTTCCATTACTCTTGTCCGAAGATCTTTGTTGTTATCTTCTTCTTTGTCCAAATCCGTCTTCGTAGCCCTTACCTCAGGAGATGGGCAGCTAATCATCTCCTAAGGATAGCCCTCACCTCAAGAGATGGGCGGGTAATCATCTCCAAATATCAGATTCGTCATGGATTCCATCGACAAAAATCTTGCCTCAAATCTTGCCTCCATCGATCGATGTCGGTCCATCATCGATCGATGTCGTTCCTCCATCGATGATGTCGTTCCTTAAGCACCTTCACTTCGCTTTTCAATTTCTCCTATAAAGCTTCAGCTTTTCTCGTCGCCATTAGGATCGATTGCTCTGATACCACTTTGATATGATTGGTGATAGATTTTGAGAATAAATTATGGCAAAATAGGTTTTTTATAGGTATTCAAAGTAACTACAATGTTTTGGCCTCATTTCGAGATAAGGACCACACTTCCAATTAAACCAGGGCTAATCCAATCTAGATAACTATAATTCTTTCACAAAATTCTTCATATCCCCCCTCATGATCTCACCCCTCCTCTTTTATAATAAACTCTCTCTAATGAGCCGAAGCCACATACCTAGGGGGTTTTAGTCGAAAGTACAAGACTGCCACTGAGCCATCGTCATGTAATTACAGAGATGTCATTGTCCTAAAATTACAGAAATGCCACTGCCTCAAAATTACTGAAATGTCACTTTCCTGAAATTATAGAATTTGACACTCCCCTCTAGGATTTTGCTGTCGCGGTTCCTTGACTCCCAGTTTGTCGTCGCCGCTTGTATGTGATCATATCATATAATAACTATGGTCATATTGTATGCATGTATCAAGGCCGGGGAGGACTCACTTCGGGACCAAAATGCGATAACATATTCTATTTCCAACCTGCTAGTTTTGCATCAACCTTTTTGGGAAGGAAGGTAAGCGTTGCAACTAAACTACACCCGACAAATAATAGTCCACCAAGATAAGCTGATGCTCTATAATTCTAACTCCCAAATAACGTGCAATATGGTGCTGTCTAGTGGGAGAGAATAGAAGACTTATCAAAGTTGACCTTCTAGCCCAACCAAGCATCATAAAATGTGAAAATGAATTTAATTTCATGCATCATAAACTCAGAAGCTACCCCAAATAGAAATAAGTTGCAAGCAAACGTTGGATGAGAGAAAGCTGGTGCACTGGCATAACCACACGATGAATCTCATTTGAAGTGTCCGCTGGGTGGGCCACCTTCTCTGGAGACTTGAGATCGCTTGACGACATTTTGTAAGCATGTGCCGATGATGAAGAGGAATAGATACTCATGAAGTAAAAGACAAATGAGAATGATGTACGAATATCCCTTGCAATCTTTCCAAACTACAAATTCAGCCTTAACATCCGCAATGGAATTCTGTCTCATACGATTTAGTGCAGACAGACGAAAGAATATTGTGTTCCTATCTCTTTTTTTGATCCAGTCACATCTTGCACAGAGGTGCCAATGCCGTCCTATTAGCCAATAATGTCTCTAGCAAAATGAACATCTCATTGATGCAATTTAAGTTTTGCTGGGCTAGAGGAAGTTAATAGAGCTCATTAAGATCCGCCTGAAATTTGTTTATCTTCTCTTTTATGCTGCCAAAGATCAAGCGGTGCTAATACTGGAGAGATTTCTTAAGATCTGCGAGTGTGCAGTCAAAAGTAAGGACCTCAAGCGGGCTCTAGTTTCCAAGCAATTGATATCACCTTCTTATTATCCAGGTGTTCTACCCACATTGCCTTAAATCAAAACATGTGTTCTACCCACATTGCCTTAAATCATAACCTCCTGGGAAAGTTGTGTGAAGGTATAGGCATGTGCAATAGGATCAGGCAGTAATCACTACAGGCTATCAGAAGATGATGTAATAAGTTACTGGGTAACTTATCATCCACTCGGGCGTACCGAACACCTTGTCCAGGCTCTCTCTAATGTGCGAATCTTCTGATTGTTCATTAATCCATGTGTAAGCTGTTCTGATTTAGCCTACATCCATCAATCTATTTAAGCTAAGAAATGAACAAAACGATTGAGTATTATTGAATGAGATAGGATTGCTTTAAGTTTTCAGTAGAGAGGAGAGGAGATGGTCTTATAATTGCCAATTATTTATATGGAATCTAAAAAAAATTGGACATTAATTGAAAAAAATTGACATGAATTCTGCCCTTTTACAATAAGTCAGCTCTTCGTAGATGCAAGCTAATGTACATGAATTGTCAGGTGGAAGTTTTAAGTCTACAAGGATGCAGTCTGCTAATGATAAGATGACATTAATGGTGACCGAGTCATGCAGCAAGAGCCATCGTACCCCAAATTGGCCCACTGAGGGAACCACCTAAGACTTGCATAAAATCAACTTATTGAAGATGAAGATGGATCGTCTAGCTGCAATGTCTGAAACCAAAAGTGACGGATGGATGGGTGACACGTATGAGCAATGTGAGGTGACAAACTGTTGGAGCTCCTTGCCCCCGGAACCGTTCCATCTGAGAATCTTCATTTTGATGGGCAGGGCTGACCCGCAAGCTCCGCCTTCTAAGCTATATCTTCGTCTCAGAAAGCACCACATTACTCCTTTTCTTCTTTATGGCATTGCTTCATCCTGATCATCAAAGGACCATGGGCATCCTTTCTTACGTTGAACCGAAACGACTCACTAATAGATGTCGCTTGTTTCGGCTTACTTTTTCTTGAGGGTTTGCACAGTAACCTTATCGTTGCCTTTTTAGAATCATTCGGGTTCGCAAGAGACAACATGAACTTACTCTGCATAGGAGACACTATCAACTGTGGATTACATGATTTCATAGCCTATGATTGAGCCTATACTGGGCCTCGATAGACCCACCCATTGGTTGGACCTGTGTATGGCTTTCTAATGGAGATTGATTGGGAGAAGGCTATTGATGTGGATGGGAGTCAGATGCTAGGGATGCTGAGGTTTCCATGTTGTGGGTGTCACACGTTACAATAAATTTGTCATTGCAGAATTGGAGATGAGAGTATTTGAAGGTCAATGGTTATAATCATTGTTAGATATGTTGTCAGGATAACATGTACGATTGGGTTTTATATGGTTCAGGCTTATAGTTATGGATAAGGTATAGATATGATTTTTCACCCGATTTGGATGTCTGTAAATTAGGAGTCAGGTCTAGGTTTACAACATTGAATTATAGTCGCGTGATGATGCACAGACTGCTGCTGCTAGCATGTTGCAAGATGGCACATCAATCCTTCGCGAGCTTCGCATCGACAATAAAAGAGCTGCCAACGCTTGGTTATGATATTTAACAAATGGAATTTTCAATATCTAGCCATAATGATCATACCTGCAGGTCAGATAGAGCTACACGGACTTGATGTGGCGTTGACTCATCATATAATACTAAAACTAGCTCATCCATGTAATTGTAACCTAGTTTCTCATGCACGATGTTCTAACAGAATGAAAAGAATCATTAAGTTTCTCGTAGCATAACTGTATTTGATGACTTGGATCTTGGGGCAATGAGAAATTGATGTGGCCCACTAAGGGTTTGGCAAGATCAAGCTCCAACTTCACTCAAACATACAATCATCAATTGTTAATGTAATTCAATGTCAATTTCATAACACCGACGGGATCAATGATCTTTCCTATATTCGATTTTGTGATTTTTGTGATTTCGTGATTTTGTGATTTTGTAATATACTCTATTTGTAGACCATGAATATGGGTCCATAACGTAAAAGAGAAGGCAGTATACCAAATCCAAAGCATTGGTCTTGCATCATGGAGTGAGGACAAAGTCCTCTCCATATGACCATAGTCCATCACAAAGCATGCAATCAACATCTTCAAAATGCAATCAACGTCTTCTTTCGAATCAAAAATCAATTGAAAGAGATTGGAACCAAGTTCATTGACACAAAATTCCTATAGGTCTCCTTGCCACCACCAATGATTCTTGAAAAGCTAGTTTTTTTGCTGACACAGGGCTACAATAGATCTATTCACGATGGAAGGGGTCGAGAGGTAGAGGATATAGTAATTGACGAGGGAGAGCATAAGTATGTGATCTTAGAGAAGATGTTTTCCATTAGTTAAACTGTCGGAGAGGGATAAGAGGGGACCAAAAATAGCTTGCGCCTACACGAAATAGGATGCCAAAATAGCTTGCACTTGCAAGAGACCACTCTCCTCAGAAGGAGAGAATTTTTAGTCGACAGACCAAATACATTCAAACTCTTCCTTGATTGATGTTCAATAAAATTGTGGTGCTTTTTCATCTATAAACTTTATAGAAACAATATAACTTGCAACCTACTGCCTTTATACACCTTTCACTTATCAACTTAAGCCCCAAACTTCACTGATGCTTTTAGCTGATTATGAATTTAAAATTTTTAAAGCATACTAGCAATGCCCACTATGTTAATATTGCTAAATAAACTAATGAATATGCTTACATATTTAATACAAGGTTTTTCATATTGAAAATATTTTTGATTTTGTTAAATAAACCTTTGTGTTAATATTGCTGAATAGCCTAATGTATATGCTTAATTCATAAAAATGTTTATTTAGTAGGTTAAAGGGATTGGCTTGATCCCATTAATTTATCATTTTTCTTGACATAAAAGTTAAATGCAATTGGTTTTGAAAATTAGCCAAAACATGAAATTAGGTTAAAATTATTGGTACAATTCAATATATATTAAAAGCAATCATTCGATTTGAAGACTTGTGAAGAAATAACTGATAACTTCCTAATCACTATTCGGTTACATCAACTGTCAACTGAGTCTCCTCCTCTTTGATATAGTGATTGATTAGATTATTATGCATACTCAACATGAGGTACCTAGATTTATGTTATTTGCAAACTATATTGTTTTCGTAGATTAGACCAAAAATGACGTAAATGCAAAATTAGAACTTTGCAAGTAAACATTGGAGATTTAAGGATTCTTAGCATGAACAAGACCGAATATATTAAATGTAAATTTAGTAGAGTGAGACATAGATATCATAGAGTGATGAAGCTGATAGAAAAAAAATATCAGTAAGTACTTTAGGTACTCAAATCGGATATCTAAAAGGATTTGGATATTAAGAGAGATGTTGATCACATCATCAAAGTGGGTTAGTTGAAATGGCGAGATTGAATAGGAGTGTTATGTAATTGAAGTGTATCGTTGCGGCTAATCAATATAGTTTATAAGTTGATAAGACAGCTTTGTTATATGACACAGTGTTCGGCTATCACCAAGAAACATGAACAAGGTGTGTATGGTAAAGATGTGATGATGCGATAAATATATGAAAATACTAGATAAGAAAAGGTGGGAAATAAGGATATACGAGCAAAGATATGTATGGATCATGTAGATGATAGGATGATAGAACATCGCTTACGATGGTTCAGTTATATATGTCGATGATATATTTATGCACACATTAGAAAGACAGAACATATAAATGTTAAAATCAAGAGAAAGAGACGTAGACAAAAAAAGATATGGAAGAACGTGATAAGAGTGATATGAAAGATCTTGGTTTGACAAAAGACAGCTTTAGATCGTAATGCGTGAAAAATAAGTATTTAACATCATGATCTAAGTAATTTTTTAATTTGTTTGTGCTTATTAATTATTATTATTTCCTTTTATTTTATTTATTTATTATCATTATTATGTTGTTATTATTACTATTATTGTTATTATTTCTTTCATTTATTATTATTACTATATATGTATTTATTTTATTTTATTATTCTCTCGTTCTATCATGGCCATGAAGCTAACTCCAAGTTTTAGGATGATGGTTACGATAAAGTTGATGACAATTCGTATATGATGTAACAAATGGAGTCAGGAAGTTTGAACATCTTTGACATATATGTTAAATGTATTTTTAATTTTTTTTCCAGCAAAAGAAACCAAATATATTTATAAAACGAACTCTATTAACAAAGTATGAGATGCTTTTCATATGTAACTTTAAAAATTTTAGAAAGATCCAAATATCCAATACTAATGAAATCATCATTGTTCCACTTCAATTAGAATCGCATTAATCTTTAATCTCTTGACCAAATTAAGAATGTATGGTCTCTTTGATATTGATAATAACAATTATTCCTAATCGAGCAACAATGCTTATTACCCATCATAGCCAAAGAGTGCTAGAAATCTAAAACCGTTGCACTTTCTTGGTAATCATAGAGTTTGTTGGATGGTTATTAGCGTGGTGGGTGGTGCTCAAGATGGTATTCAAATAGGGGTTGCTGGTATGCCTTTGGTGTTGGAGGAATAAATGGTAGTGGATGTAGTAGCGGTGGTAAACATGGCCTTAAAGATTCCTCCATATAGATATGCTACAGTAACCCAAAAGGCCCCTTCTACCAAATCTAAAGCTTTTAAAGATGCTTTGTGGTCTCTGTCTTCTAAATCTGAAGCGGGTGCTTCCAAGGAAGAAGAATAACACTCAAGGTACTTTGTTCCCCATCGATACTTCACAACTTCCGAGTCATTATTTTGAATGCTGCAAGAAGGGCTACATGGCATAGGGTTGCCCTTACAGGATGGTGTGCTACTTATGCGGTGGCATCGAGCATCTGCCGAAATTGTCCCAAAGGAAGGCCATTGAGTTGGATGAGCATAAGAGGACCACGCTCGAGAGGAAAAGGACGATGGGTGGACACTATTATCTCCATATTCTGTCAAATTTGGTTAAAAGATGGAGTTCAGAGGTCTCAAGGACTATCTGATAGCCTCAGTGGCCGAGGGTCATGCTTCCCGTGAGGATGTAGGGGATCCGATGAGACAAAGTGGAGATGGTTGTCTCAATGGGAGTTGATCCCTTTTAGTCACAATATTTGGTTAGGGTTATCAACAGAGATGATTTTGATTGGATGGTTTGGAAACAAGACCATTGTAGGGTGTTGCAAAGTGCATATTAAGTAGTATTTTATTAGTGATCACTCAAGAATCAACGAGGCCTAGAAATTTTGGTTAAGAGTTCTTGGTATACGCCTCATTTTTTTGAGGTACATCGCCATGTATAAAGAGTTGAAAGGGATTGTGAAGTTCATCCAAATGGATTTCCATGCGGTGAGGAAGAAATATTAACTGGAGCGGTCATGAAACTGGAAGCTGAAGAGTGGTATGTCATTCCTAAGAAATTGGAGCTGTTCTTGAAGAATAGAGTATACCGGATCAAGGTAAATGAACTAGGAGATGATTTCAGGCTACAAGCAGTCATGATCATTTGGGCTACAAACAGACATGATCATTTAATCATGATCATTTGGACTGTTCAAATTCTATGACGCCAACAATCTAAGCTTCTCAAGGGATGTTGTGGCCGAGGATAGGAGATTGGACCTCACTTCCAAGGTGTGGGTTAGAAGGATCGTTTCTGCTCCATTAGATTCAAAGGAGATTATGGTTGTGGTCATTGAGAAGGATGTAAAGTGTACAACAAATCACTGAAGTGCAAGACCTATTGATGTGGACGGTGCACTGTTAGGTACTCCAATGGGGGTCCATGTCACTTCCATGTCACTAAGGATTTGCCCCATCAACTGACTAATGATGTCAGAACAAAGGTTGGGCCATCGAGTGTGACGATTCTAAATCCATTTTAGTATTTTATAATATAATAATTTATCAAAATTATTTGAAATATTTCTATAAGGATTTTCTATGATTTTTAAACATTTTTCTGACATTAAAACGGCTCAATACCTGCAAACCCGCAGTCCAAACTCCCCAATAACGGTTTCAACCCCGAACTGATTATTCTATGTTACAAAAATTTATCAAAAATCATTTTAATTAGTTTTCAATTTTTCAAGAATTGTAGTAATTTTTTAAATAATTCTAAAACCTTTTTTGACCCGAATCACAAAGCCCAAAAATGAAAACTGATAACCAAAATAACCACACCCATCAAACACCCCCACCCACTTTTCACCCTCGTTACAATCTAACACATATTTTCATACTATTTAATATTATTTTATATTTATAATTTATATAATATTTTATTTTACTATATATAATATGACTCTCTCTCTCTCTCTCTCTCTCTCTCTCTCTCTCTCTCTCTCAAACTCAATCTATCTCTCACATGTTCTCCCCGAACCCAAACAACTCCCCCTCTTATCCTTTTCCTCCTCCACATGCATTGCCCTCTTCCCGCTTTACTGATGCCACATCAACCGACACATCCTCCTCCCACAACCTCTCCCTCCATCATCCTCACATTATCTCATCAACATCATTAACCCAACATGTCCCCTTCATTATTTCTACATCCCTCTTCTACCAATAGTTGTTGATGTTGCCGTTAGCCACCATTCATGTGGCTGTCCGGTGGGTCGCTATCGGCAACCGTCTCTGCGACATCATCCCTTACCCTCACATCTTTTCTTTCATAGGCTAGAACAGAAGAATAGAGATAGGAAAGAAATAAGAAAATGAAAAAGAAAAAAGAAAAAAGACATATTGGCACATATATTATCGTATAATTGTACAGAACAGCCTGATTCACCTGATTCCTAATTGATTTATTGAATTGTGTTGAAATACACAGTGATGCAGACCGATTAACTATACATGACACTGACTGAATAAGACATTAACATGAGTGATTGAGGTATTTCATTATCACATGATATACTTAAGCGACTGAGGTCACCTATTTATTTATGACACAACCATCCAGAAATGGTTGTTGAGATTTGATTACAACACCGCTATTAAGAAATGTATATGCAGATTAGATTTTCACCACCATTCAGAAATGGAGGTGTCGATTTGATTTTGATATACTATCCAAAAATGTAGGTGTGAATTTATTACAATCACCGTCATCCAGACGTAAAGGCAGGGTTGCCCCAGGTGAGCACCATGAAGGTAGGATGTTACCACATGTTGCTTGTTATACACTTGGACATGACCCTAACGTTAGACTATTCTAATTGGTCAGAACTTGACATTGAGTACCTAGTGGCAAGGATTCTTATATCGATCACTTGTGTAACCCTTTCTACTTAATGCAAGCTAGACTTTATTTGCTTGTGTAACTATCTGGGATTACTTACCAAGCGACCCCTTACTGATATTATCCTTCTTTGGGTTTTTTATAAAATACCTGTCAGGTACAAATGGCGGTTATGCGAAGTCACAGGAGAAGTAGATCCAGCCACCTTAACTTTAGCGGATCAATACCCAATAGAAGATCAATTTTAGATCAACACTCCACAATGTGTGTTTATCATTATTGTATCAGCCGGAGCAATCTTATTCTCTTCTATTGCTTTTATTTTTAGAGATACTGGTTGTAAACTTTTATTATTTAGCTTTTTTGTGTTGCTCTTAAAGTTCTGCATGAGAACATGTGCCTTTATTTTAGGCTTAGCGTATTTATTGTCAAAAGGGGAATAAAGAAGATATATATTAATAACAATGCTCCTTGTTGGCCTAAATACATAGAGAGCACATCATGTCCCGCTCATGTGAGTATTATGGGAAGCGGGACGTGACATCTAGTGCAGTGAATCTAATTCGAATGATGCAACCACGGCCTAGCGCAAAGGATGTTCAAGTTTCTAGAAGGAAAGGAAAGGAGTCAAGGGTTGAGTCGAGTAGGCCTGACTTGGGCTCGGATAAGGTTGGCCGGTTTTTAATGAGCTTAGGTAGATGTTGAGACGCTTTAGGTAGGAAAATAAACGCCTTATAGATAGTGTAGGGCGCACTTACTTACGAGGGGATTAATGGTAGAAGACATAGAGAATGTTCATAATTCAAACTAAGAGTGGAATTCATTAAATGCTGATTTGATGGCCAAGCAGGTTGATGTGATAATGATACGATCCGCTTGGATCGATCAAGCAAATCAATTTAAAGGTGGAAAAATTAAAAAGAGAGGAATATTTTTAGGGTTTTAGATTGAGAATAACAATGGATATCAATTGATAAAAACCTCTTTCGAGAGGAGACTTGCTCTCCGAGCTTTTGATTGAACGGAACAAAAGCCTAAATATCCTTCACTAAGGATGCTCAAGAGTTTCTCAACAATCTAAGCATAAGCAAATACAATGGCGGCTAGCCCTAATAAAGAGAATGAGGGGATTTACTAATTTGGCCTAGAGCGACCAAAATACCCCTAAGACTAATAATAACTAATTAACACCTCAACGTTTCCTCCTGCGCACGTAAGTGATCATGGGCGGTCCCTCCTCGCCCACCGCACGTCCTCGGGCCTCATCAGGTTCTGGTGATAACCCGCCTTCAAGTCGATCTTCGAGAACACAACTGCGCCATGCAGCTCATCTAGCAGCTCGTCGATCACAGGAATGGGAAATCTGTCAGCCACAGTCTCCTTGTTCAGCGCCCTATAGTCGACGCAGAACCGCCAACTCACGTCCTTCTTCTTCACCAACAGCACTTGTGAAGAGAAAGGAATCACACTATGCTGGATCACTCCCGCCTGCAACATCTCTCCGACCATCCTCTCAATCTCGTCCTTTTGCACATGAGGATATCGGTACGGCCGCACGCTCACTGGTGCTGCTCCCTCTCTCAAGACTATCGCATGCTCATGCCCCCTCACCGGTGGTAGCCCTTGCGGGTCCTGAAAGACCTCCTAAAACCGCTCTAGCATCTGCTCAACCACCTCGGAAACCTCTGACGGCTGCTCCTGCTCAACTCCAACTGCACGGCACTCCACTAAGTACCCCTCTCCCTCCCTCTGTAAAGCCCGAGTAATGGCCTTAAAGGCCACCAACAAAAAGCATAGGGTGGGGTCCCCTGTGAGTACCACCGTGCGGTCACCCTCCTCAAACTCCATCCTGAGACGTTTCCAGTTCATCCGCACGTCCCCCAACTTCTTCAGCCACTGCACAACCAGAATGATATCGACATTCCCCAACTCCAGGGGTAAGAAATCCTCCATAATCTGCACTCCCTGCAAGGTCAGACACAACCTCTTGCAGAGCCCCTTGCTCTCCTCCATCTTCCCAGTCCCCAGCAAAACAGTAAACTTCTCCATGGTGCTCAACTGAAGTCCATGACGCTCCACCACTCGGCTAGAGATGAAATTGTGGTTGGCCCCACTTTCTATCAGCACTGTCACCGCTATATCGCCCAACTACCCTGACAACTTCATGGTGTGGTTCGGTGTGAATCCCACCACGGAGTTCAGGGAGACCTCCGCGAAGTCTAGGTGAGACTTCTCCTCCTCGAGTGGCTCCACCCTGGACTCCTCCTCGTCATCCCGACACTCCTCCTCATCTGGCACCATGGTAATCTGTATCAGGTGGCTCGAACATCTGTGGTCAGTGGTGAACTTCTCATCGCAACGGAAACACAACCCCCTGGCACGCCTCTCCCTCACCTCCGCCTCCGTCATCTGTCGCCCAAGAATAGCGGGGTGAGTATCTCCCCTAGTCCTTGGTGCACCGGCAGGTGCCCTCGGCGCTGCCGCTGCAGGTGTGGGTCGGGAATTTTGGGTCCCCCAAGTTCCATGTATCCTCCTCTCCTCCGTATGTTTCTCCTCCGCCTTCTGTGCGAGGCGAATCAGGTCCTCCAAACCCACCGGGCTCTGCATCCTCAGCTCAGCTCAAATGAAGGGCTTGAGCCCCCCATGAAGTTCCCCATGAGCGCCTCCTCCATGACTGCAGGCACTCGGCCCGACAGCAGCTCGAACTTCCTGACAAAGTCCCACACCGTCCCATCCTGCCTGAGTACCCTGAGCTGCTTGTAAAAATCTCCTGCTGGTGTCTCCTGGAATCGATCCATCAAGTAGGCTGTCAAATCCGCCCATGAGGAAAAGGGACTGCGTGCAACCTTCCACCGGTACCACGCCAAGGCCTCTCCCTCAAAGTAGATGCCCACCGCCTTCAGGACCTCCTCGGTAAAACCCATCATCTGGAAGTACCTCTCCGCTCTGTAGATCCACCCATCTGGATCGCTCCCCTCAAACACGGGCATCTTCAGCTTCTTCAGCCACCTATCAGCATGAAACTCTGCTTCTACCCGCCTCTCCTGGTCCCAATGCATATCTCCGTGGTTCCAAAGGAGATCGTAGTCCTCATCTGCATATTCGTCCTCAGGCCAAAAGGGCTACCGTCTGGTGCCAGCCCATGGGGTCCTCCAAAAGCTGCAGCAGCTGGTCGCAGCCCTCCTCGACCACCGAAATGACCTCACGGTTCTCGACCTTGCCTCGGAAAAACCCCCGCGCCCTCCTGAAGGCCTCCTGCTGCTGGCCGCCCCTGTCGGCAGCCTATTGGGCCTCATCCGCCATCGCCGGGACCCCTAAGGGCCAAGCGGGAGCCCTGGGGTCCCGCCCGACCTCGCCTACCTGGGCGCGACGCCCCAGTGGCCAAGCAGGGGCCGCACTGGGGGCCTCTGCCACTGCAGCAGAGCCCCGCCGCCCCCTGGCTGGGCTCGCGGCCACCCTGGGGGGTTCGCCAGGTCTGGCCGACCCCCTGGGGGGTTCGCCTGGTCTGGCCGACCACCTGGGAGGGGTCCCAGGCCAAGACGCCCCGCGCGCGCGTCTTCTTCGCTTGCCCGTTCGTCGTCGTCGCCCGGTTTCATCGATACGACGACTTCTGATGTCCCGGCTGTTGCAAACTACGCCGCAACCCTTCATCTCGCGCCCTTAACTCCTGGACTTCGGGATCCGAGTCACCTTCAACCTCTGCCCAAGATTTCTTTCCATTTCCCTTAAATAGGGTTTGCAAAATCTCCATGATTTTTTATTGATTTGCTTCGCTTTTTGCATGCTTCTCTTCTTGGGCTCGGTTGTTTTCCTCCATCTTCTTCTCAAGCCGATCGCTCATCGTCTCCATCGTGGTTCTGATCTCCTTGGTGATTTCTTCATGTAGGGCTTGAAGCTTCTCCTCAATGGTGACTCTCGTGCCTTGCGCCATTAGATCTTATGAGCTCTGATACCAATTTTATACGATCCACTTGGATCGATCAAGCAAATCAATATAAAGGTGGAAAAAATGGAAAAAAAGGAATATTTTTAGGGTTTTAGATTGAGAAGAACAATGGACATCAATTGATAAAAGCCTCTTTCGAGAGGAGACTTTCTCTCCGAGCTTTTGATTGAACGGAACAAAAGCCTAAATATCATTCACTAAGGATGCTCAAGAGTTTCTCAACAATCTAAGCATAAGCAAATGCAATGACGGCTAGCCCTAATAAAGAGAATAAGGGGATTTACTAATTTGGCCTAGAGCAACCAAAATACCACTAAGGCTAATAATAACTAATTAACGCCTCCACGTTTCCTCCTGCGCGCGTAAGTGATCATGGGCGGTCCCTCCTCGCCCACCGCACGTGGTGCGGCCTCCTCGGAGCGCGTGCCGGCTGATGATGCGGCATGGTCCGCATAAGATAACCTTAGGAAGCCAAACATCATCGTTGCTATTTTGGGCTGTGGTAGTAACGGACCTTTAGTGGTGAAGGCAGTACCTGAAGTGGATGTACTAACTGCACGTATGAACAAGGCACATGGGGTGTGTCCTCCTGTAATTAGGCCTTCCATGGATGAGCATTATTGGCCTGACTTTGTAGAAGCCCATATGGCTAGTTTCAATAGGTATAACGGCAAGGATACTGATGAAGATCAGGCCATGCTGCTGATGGATGCTAGGCCACGTGATTTTGTGTCACCTCTGCATTCAAATACTAAGTCCTGCAATACACCTAAAAAGAGGACACCATCTAAGATAGGAGGTGAAGTCGCCATCATCAAGAGGAGTCCTAACCTCAGAAGAAACATGACTCAATTAGAGTCACTGTTGATCCACCACCTGAAGGTATGTCTCATAATACTTAGTAGTTTCCCTTTCTTGATATTATCCTATATGGTTATTCGATCAAGGGTCTTAGAGAGATGAGTTGTTGCAATAAGTCAGAATATGCTTGAGAGATCTAAGTGTGAAAAGATCATCTCCTTGGTTAGCAATCTCCAGCAACTAAGCAGCAGATGGCCTGGAGTTGGGTTTGTGTAGTAAGTAGTTGGTTGATACGAAGATATTATGTTGGGATGCTAGCTGTTGTGGATTAGATCCAAGTATTTTAGGGTAGGAAAGGTACAAAAGGAGTGCAAGGTGGACATTTGCATGTTCCAATAATCGAAATTTGATAACCTGACAGAGGCAGTTGTAAGGGGGTCGATGGCTCTTCCCTATCAGAATTTTCATTTGTCAATATGAAGGGGGTATGCATGGTCAAATCATAGCCTAGAATAAGCACAAATTTTCAATGATTTGAGAATTCATTGGCAGTAAGATGTTGATGGTGGCTTTAAATTACAATGTGAGTAATATTGTTATATTTATTACTTTAAGTTTATGACCTCGTTGCTTGGAGGGATGAGTTTTGGAAGGAACTGCATGAACTGTCAAATGTGTTGGATGGCCCTTGGCTAGTAAGTGGTGACTTCAATGCCACTATGAGTGGTAATGAAAGAAGTGGGTGTATTGGATGCAGTTATGACTAAGTGAGATTTAATAAGATCATTGAGGGACTCTGCATGTTTAACCTGGGTTTGATTGGTGATAAGTTTACATGGTCTAATAACAAGATGTCCTTCCTCTGGTTATACTAGATAGAATCCTGGTTTCAACTGATTAGAAGTATGTTTTCCCATATCCATTGTCTTGATGATCCCCTCTACTCCATCAGATTATGCCTCATTAATGTTTAGGTTGAACTGTGACCCTCCTAGTAATAAGATTTTTAGGTTGGAGATGTGGTTCTCTAGACCCAAGTCGTTACCATTCATTGAGTGGTGGTGCAAATTGGTGGATCCCAAGCACTCTGTCACTAAGATTTTAATGAACAAATTGAAATTTATAAGAAAAAATTAAAAGGATTGGGCCAAGATGGTACTTTGGTGACTTGTATACTAGGAAAGTTGAGCTCCATAAGAAACTGGAGGTGAACGAAGGAACTTGGGTAGACAAAGTTTATACAATTAGAAAAGATATTCTTGCTAGGCTAGAGGATGTCTTCCTTCAAGAAGAGACAATGTGGAGTTAGAGATCAAGAGTGCAGTGGCATAAAGAAGATGATGGTAATACAAAGTTCTTTCATGGGGTATCTAATAGAAGGAGAAGAAAAACTATCAGCGTTCTACATAAAGATAGTGTTATACATAAAGATGGTCAGTATATTTGAAGGCAACAGAAAATTGTATCTTGTTGATGGGTTCATCACGTACTCAACGCGGCGCAAGGGGGCATCCGGTTCAACCAAATGACTCAGTGACGTGTTCGCCACTTCTTTTAGTTGTTCCTTTTATTTTATTAATTTTAAGGGCATTATTGTAATTGGGCTTTAAGTGAAAAGGGGGATATAAGGGGTAGCGATCAGCCGGCCCTAGGTATGCGAATATTGAAGTATTGAGTGATTTCTTAGATAGACGAGTGCGGACATCCTCTTAACGGCGTCTTGGGAGGAGGTTACACCTATCAATTGTAGCCATTTATCTTATTTTCAGCCAGTAATCTCTATAAAAATTGGATCTTTCTTTCGGATCTATCATTTTGGTATCAGAGCGACAATGATCCATGGCGGCATCGACGAGAAATAAGGATCGAAGCGAAACGGGGGAGGAGAAAAGCAATGTAGAGATCGAAGAGGTAAATAGGACTGTGGCGGTGAATAGCAAGGCTATCGCTAATTTAACGAGGCTCGTGTGGGAGATCGCGGCGAAACAAGACAAAACAGAGAAAGTCGTTGCTCAGATGGCTTTTCAATTTGCAATTTTCAACGAGAAGATGGGATTCGGCGGCGCAAACCCTAGTTCTTCCAAAAAGGCCCCACCTTTGGAGAAAGGAAAGGAAAAGATGGAGTCTTGCACAGAGGGGAATGATGGAATCGTCTACAAGACTGAGTCTTTCACGAACGAGGACTTCGAGGAGGAGGAAGGCCCGTGGGGGATCGAGGGAGGCAGAGATGTTCAACGAAACTAGGGGCGGCCGAATCCCCAAAGCCATTCATGGGTTCGTCCGCCACCCGACAGGGGCGGGGGGACAGCGCCCCGCCCCAGGCGACCTTCGGCAGGGCCGATCGGACCCTGCCGGCCACCGACAGGGTCGGCCGACCCCGTCGGCATATCAGGAGGCCCCGCCGGGCCTCCGGCAGCCTCGGCGAGGCCTGCCGGAGGGCCGACAGTGCATAGCGCCCGGCAGCCGCCATGGGGAGGCGAGCACGGCAGGGAACCCAGGGGGCCTGCGGGTTTTTCGGGGCAGCGAAAAGGGCTGGAGGAACCTTTTCGGGGCAGATCTGAGCCCTTTGACTTTTTTGGACATCAGCACGGCCACGGGGAGCACTTCCAGAGCAGATCTGTACTTTTGGACCCAGGCAAGGAGAGGTCCCTTATTACGGAGACGGAGGAGGGGACAGAGACCATTTTGACGACGACGGAGGAGCCTATGGGGGTGAGTTTGGCGTATCAGTGGAAGGAGATGATGTTGGATATGGGCGACATGAATACACCCATGATGGGATGTATGAGGTTATACGGACCTCAGATGTCGCGTGCACAAAAGCGTGCACGAAGGGAACCTTTTCTCGTGTGAAAAGGACCACTCGGTAAGTGGAAAAAGTCACTTTATAAGTGCATAAAGGCACTCGATAAGTGAATGAAGAAGAGGATAAGTAAAAGGGCTAATATAGGCTAATAAGCTTATAATTGGTTATGTCCTACAATAACTACCCCTAAAGCCTATAAATAGGACCCAATGGTATGCCTTTTACACCAATCTAACCATGCCATAAGTTTGCATAAGGCAACTTGTGTTCTTCTTCTCCCTTCCATTAAAATCCTCTTCTAAATAGAGATTTAGGCGGTGAAACTCTGCGTCGATCCTCCGTGACGAAGTACCGACCGTTGTGGCGAATCCGAGGGTGAAGTTCAGAGACTACGGTGCCGCGTACGCATGCGTAAGTCTATGTTATTATTCGATCCTAATGTCGTTGTTTTGACAGGATCCTACATTGGTATCAGAGCCATACGGGTTCGCCCCGGTCTAACCGTCGCCCCGGTCTCACCGATGAACGAGGCGTTGTCTCTTTCACGAATGAGTCTCCTTCCATTATGGATATGGTAGGAACGCATCGTGACGGAGAGAATCGCAATAGTTGTTCTTTTCACGTTAGGGTCTTCTGTCATTACGGATATGACAGGAACTCTCCGTGACGGGAAGAACTTACCGTTCATATTGCCAAACTCGTGCTCCTCATGGATGTTGAGTCTCCATTCAATTGAGAATGTGAACTCTCTTCATATAGAGCGTGTAGTTTGCGGCCTTGAAAACGCGTTCTCTTCATTTTTTGGCACACGGCCATTGAAGCAAAACCGTTTTCTCGACGAAAGGGTGCTTCATCGGAGAAGACGATGGTGGTTATTCTCAACGGAGAAGATGACAATTTTGGTGCATGATCACCATGGCCATATGGGCTATGGAGGCAAGGCATCCCCCCTCCCCATGCGGAGGGGGTTGGCTACGGCCAATAACTTACACGGCCACCCCTCCGATGGGGGGTGTGCGGCCAACCCCATGAAGGGGGTGGCCGGCCATGGCCATATGGGCCATGGCCGGCCCTGGCCGGCCCTGGCCAGGGGGCCCTGGCCGCGGCCAGGCCAGGGCCGGCGCCTTGGCCTCGGGCCAGGGCCTGGCCGGCCCTGGCTGGGGCCAGGGCCTGGCCGAGGCCAGCCCTGGCCGCTGCCAGGGCCACGACCGGCCCTGGCAGTGGCCAGGGCCAGGCCGAGGCCAGTGCCCGGTCATTGCCGGCTCCGGTCTCGGCCAGTGCCGAGCCCCGGTTGACCCTGTAATTTGGGGGGGCTTGCATGAATGTGACATGCATGGCCGGTCCATACGGGGCCGACGGCAGTTATCTGCGGCAAATTCCTTTACAGAAGGGGAGCGCATGGATCTATATGGGAGCCGGCGACGATGGCTTGCAGAAAAATCCCCAAGGGGGGATCCGGCCTTGGCACGGCTACGACTCATCCCGGCAATGGCCAGGGATTACCGTATATTTCGCTAGTATCATAAGGGTACTAAGTTGAAATATCCCTTTTGCTTTTGAAAATACGTTTTCAAAAACGCTTTTCCGCTGCGAAGTACTATAAGAGTACTATCGTTTGATAAGTGAGGGGGAAATATTGAAAGTTGTTCTAGATGGTGATTGGAATCGTAGAGACCTTTCCGATTCTAGAGCAACATCTTCAATATTTTTCGAAAGTAACTTATCAAATGTAATAATATCATTCCAAGTGGGATATTCCAAGTGGGAGTGATACCTATGTATAAGAATTTCATGCAATGATTTTGATCGAACCTTCGGTTTTGTCTTTTTGCAGCATTTTAAAGTTAAAATGTCTTCCGCTTCAAAGAACATCGTCGTTGAGTTAAACAGATGTGAAAAACTCAATGGCGATAATTACAAACTATGGTCCATCAAGATACAATACGTTCTAGAGGAGCAAGAAGTGCTCGAAACTCTGAAGAACGTAATGATTGAACCCGAGTTGGGCACTACGGCCCAACACAGACGAGACAAGGAAGCTTTTGATGCTTGGTCTCGGAAGAACAAGATAGCACGCATTACGTTATTGTCCAGTATGGCCGATGACATAATGCGCATCTTCCGAGAGCATGACCTAGCCATGGACATATGGTCCAAGCTTGAGGAGAAGTTTGGTGGCACATCGGTGTCCAAACTTCGTTCTTTAACTATAAGATTTGATTCATACAAGAAACGTCCAGATCATTCCATGGGGAAACATCTGCGACATATGGCGAATCTAATCTCAGAGTTAAAGGATGCAGGTCATGTGCTCACTGATGAGCAACAAATCCAAGCAGTCATATGTTCCCTACCAAATGGGTGGGACCAAATGAAGATGCATCTCACTCATAATGAGAGCATCAAGACCTTCAGCGATGTTTACAAGCACCTCGAGTTAGAGGAAGAGCGGCTTGCGGCTGCCAAGCCAAGTGCAGAAGTGCACATGGTTGCTAGTTCCTCACACGGGGGAAAGAAACGGAAAGATCGTTCGAAGTCTACTAATGAACGTAATAAGCAACCTGAGTCTACCAAGAAACCCAAACATAAGGGTGGGCACAAGAAATGGCACAAGAAGAAAGACTTGAAGAGGATCAAGTGCTTCAAGTGCAACAAGTTAGGTCACTATGCCCGTTCTTGTACGGATGAAGGTGACAAGGTAACTTGTAATGATAGTTACATATGTGTTTCTAGTTCAATATTTCTTGTGGAATCTAATCCATTTTGGATAATTGATTCAGGTGCCACCGACCACATAGCAAGGGACAGACGGTCCTTCGTGGAGTATCACCGGATACCCCAAGGAACAAAGTGGATTTATGTAGGAAACAACACACGTGTTGAAGTGAAAGGCGTTGGGACTTGCAAGCTAATCTTGGACAACGGCCGCACTATCTTACTACATGATGTCCTCTTCGCTCCAGATATTCGAAGGAATATTATATCTGTGGTCGTGTTAATGGGTCTTGGTTATAGCTGGTTTTTTCATGATTGTAAAGTGGACTTGTTTTGTAATAATTCCTTAATTGGTACTGGGTATGTATTCAAAGGATTTATTGTATTAAATACAATGTATGACTCTTCATTTTGTAATGAAAATTTCCTTGTTACAAATTCTTCGACTTATGAATCTGATATAATTTGTTGGCACGCAAGGCTTGGTCACATTGGACCAACACGAATGGATAGACTTGCCAAACGTGGCCTTCTATCCAATGTTTCAAAGGTCGAAATGTCGACTTGCGAACATTGCCTTGTAGGGAAATCTTGTCGCAAGCCGTTTGGAACCGGCACAAGGGCCGAGGTTCCATTACAGCTCATCCATTCGGACATATGTGGTCCGATGAATGTCAAGACAAGATGCGGGAAGTCCTATTTCATCACTTTTATTGATGACTTCACCCGATTCGGACATATCTATTTGATATCCCACAAAAGTGAAGCATTAACCTGCTTTAAAAACTATATGAGTTTAGTGGAAAATCAATTAGATCGCAAGATTAAGGTCTTGCGAACCGATAGGGGCGGTGAATATCAATCAGCAAGTTTTAAGGAACTTTGTGATGAAAAGGGCATAGTTCATCAGGTAACTATGCCTTATACTCCGCAACAAAATGGTGTTGCAGAAAGGAGAAATAGGACTTTAATGGAAATGGTCCGTTCAATGATGGCGCAAGCTAACTTGCCAATCACCTTTTGGGGTGATGCATTATTGACGGCCGCTTTCATCTTGAACCGCGTACCCTCGAAATCAGTTAGCTCAACTCCTTATGAGTTGTGGAACCAAAGGTCTCCTGACTTAAACATTTTAAAACCTTGGGGATGTGCATCCTACGCACATATTTCCTCCCATAAGTATGGCAAACTTGGGCCACGGGGAAGGAAATGTATCTTTATACGATACGCAGAAAACTCCAAAGGTTATGTTTTCATTGGTCAGGAAGACAATGGAGGTCTAATTGAATTTGAGTCGAGGGATGTCACTTTCTTGGAAAACGAGTTTCCAAGACAGGACGAGATAAGTCAGGACTTATCTCTATTTGAGATTAATGATCAAGAAGGATTACCCCATTCGAGTGGGAGAATTCTTGGTGAAGACGAAAATACGTTTCAAACTTCACCAATGGATGATACGAATGACGCGAATCCTATTCCATACGGGAATAATGATCCAAGTGGGAGCATTTCTAACGACATTCCAAGTGGGAGTGATATTAGAATTGATCTAAATTCGAGTCAACATGGACTTGAAGAATCTCAAATACGACGTAGTAGTCGTACAAGGTTGGCTCCTCTAAGATTTGAGGATGAATTTCCGCAAACCTTTATGACTTTACTACAAGATGATGACGAGCCTGCTACTTTCAAACAGGCCGTATCATGCCCTGCAAAAGACAAATGGATGGAAGCGATGAAGGAGGAGTTGGAATCCATGAAAGTTAACCAAGTCTGGGACTTAGTTGACTTACCCAGAGGACGTAGAGCTATTGGGAACAAATGGGTTCTCAAGATCAAGCATAAGGCTAATGGCTCTATAGACAGATATAAAGCTCGCCTTGTCGCGAAAGGTTTTACGCAACAGGAAGGGATAGACTACGAAGAGACCTTCTCACCTGTTGTTCGTTTTACCTCGATTCGCCTGATTCTGGCTATGGTAGCTTGCTTAGACCTCGAATTACATCAGATGGATGTAAAGACTGCCTTTCTCAATGGAGAATTGGACGAGGAGATCTATATGGAACAACCAACAGGGTTCGTAAAAGAAGGAAACGAACATAAGGTTTGTAAACTTCGTAAATCCATATATGGTCTTAAACAATCCTCGAGGCAATGGTATATACGATTTCAAGAAGTTGTCTTATCAAATGGTTTTACCATGCTTGATGAAGATAACTGTGTATATATCAAGAGGATTAAAAGTAAGTATGTTATTATGTCTCTATACGTAGATGACATTTTGATAGCCGGAAATGACAAGGGCTTTGTGATGGATATCAAGGCTTGGCTTTCATCAGTTTTTGAGATGAAAGACATGGGAGAAGCCGCATATATCCTTGGAGTTAAGATTTCAAGGAATCGTTCGAAGAAACTTCTTTCTCTTTCACAAGAGACTTATATAAAGAAGGTTCTAGAACGTTTTAATATGCAGGACTGTAAGTCCATTGATACTCCTATAAGCAAATGCGATAATTTATGTCTGAAATCGTGTCCAAAGAACCAAAAGGAAAAGAAAATTATGCAAAAAGTTCCATATTCCAGTGCAGTTGGTAGTCTTATGTACGCTATGATGTGTACAAGACCGGACATCTGTTTTGCCGTTGGAATGGTAAGTCGTTACCAATCCAATCCAGTGCAAGTACACTGGAAAGCGGTTAAGAGGATAATGCGGTATCTTAAAGGAACTGCGGACTATGCTTTATGCTATCAAGGAGATGCCTTGAGGCTCGAAGGCTACACTGATGCTGATTGGGCGGGTGATCTCGATGAGCGACGATCGACCTCAGGATATGTTTTTCTACTCGGATCTGGTGCGATATCCTGGAGTAGCAAGAAACAATCCTGCATCGCACTTTCAACTATGGAAGCCGAGTTTGTAGCATTTAGCATGGCAGTCCAAGAGGCTGTTTGGCTTAGGAAGTTCTTAGACAGGCTAATTGATGCAAGTGACTCAGGTGTTGTACCAATACACAGTGACAGTCAAGCATCTATAGCCCATGTCAAAGATCCAAAATTCCATTGTAAGACCAAACACATAGATATCCGCTACAAATTTGCAAAAGACTATGACAAGACCAAGAAGGTAGACATAAGGTACATATCTACGCATGAGATGATAGCGGATCCGCTTACGAAGGCGATCCCCAGAGATGTGTTTTACAAACACTTATCATCTCAAGGATTGCGTAAGAGCTGAGTTGTACCAATGTAAATTCTCATGTCTGTAAAAGATCAAATTTAATAAAAGAATAAGTTCTTTTCAACATTGCATATGACTTTCTTGAAAATATTTGTGTACATTTTAAATCTCAGCTGGTTTTTTAGTATGTCGGACAGATTGAGGTTGGCTCTCTCACATGAGCAACCGCCTTTATTATATCAGACGGATAAAATAAAGATGAGACCTGTTTAAAGTCAAAATCGTCAGACGGATGATTTAGAGTCATGACTTAAACAAAATGGTCGTATGAAAGATCTGCATCATATGGATGCTTACAAAAGATCTAATAGGATTCTTAAATCCTATCTGTCTTATGCGGGATGTGGGTCCAGAAGATTATTTGAGTAGTAAAAGGGACTCAAAATCAGACATTGTGGTGTCTGATCATCATCCTTACAACATCATTAAGACATACGCTCCCTGGGAAAGGAGTGATGTTGTAATACGTATTCATACTACGTATGCATTTGACCATTGGGTTAGAATAGTAATTGTGTTTACTATTATGTGAGACCCAAAGACCACATGGGTCTTAACTCGTTACCCTTATGGACTCTAATTGGTTCCTTTAGATTTGACTGGGTGATTGCTATCTTAGCATGTTGCCTATGGACTATGGTCAATTCGGTCCGGCGGGGCATGTTAGAAAAGCAAGTCAAGTCGAGATCGAAAGGATCGCAAGAAGAGGAAGATTAATTTCATATTCACATTTGGACTTTAGAGATTCAAAGCTGGCCAGCCAATTGTAATACAGATGGGATTCAATTGTTGAATATAAAGTATAAGAAATGTGAAGAAATAATCTAGGGTAAAGCATGCGTTGATCTACTCAACTTTGCACCTCGAGGGGTGTTGTGTATCTCTAACAAGTGCACAACAGCGGACTCTATGCGCATGACGGTCACACGGCCTATTTCTCGGTATGATAAACAGAAGAGTTAAAGGAAAGATGTTTCCTTACAATCCCCTCAAGTGTGAGTGGGAGATGTTGGATATAAGTGAATGAAGAAGAGGATAAGTAAAAGGGCTAATATAGGCTAATAAGCTTATAATTGGTTATTTCCTACAATAACTACCCTTAAAGCTTATAAATAGGACCCAATGGTATGCCTTTTACACCAATCTAACCATGCCATAAGTTTGCATAAGGCAACTTGTGTTCTTCTTCTCCCTTCCATTAAAATCCTCTTCTAAATAGATATTTAGGCGGTGAAACTCTGCGTCGATCCTCCGTGACGAAGTACCGACCGTTGTGGCGAATCCGAGGGTGAAGTTCAGAGACTACGGTGCCGCGTACGCATGCGTAAGTCTATGTTATTATTCGATCCTAATGTCATTGTTTTGACAGGATCCTACATTGGTATCAGAGCCATACGGGTTCGCCCCGGTCTAACCGTCGCCCCGGTCTCACCGATGAACGAGGCGTTGTCTCTTTCACGAATGAGTCTCCTTCCATTATGGATATGGTAGGAACGCATCGTGACGGAGAGAATCGCAATAGTTGTTCTTTTCACGTTAGGGTCTTCTGTCATTACGGATATGGCAGGAACTCTCCGTGACGGGAAGAACTTACCGTTCATATCGCCAAACTCGTGCTCCTCATGGATGCTGAGTCTCCATTCAATTGAGAATGTGAACTCTCGGAAGGAGATGATGTTGGATATGGACGACATGAATACACCCATGAGGGGATGTATGAGGGTATACGGACCGCAGATGTCACGTGCACGAAAGCGTGCACGAAGGGAACCTTTTCTCGTGTGAAAAGGACCACTCGGTAAGTGGAAAAAGTCACTTTATAAGTGCATAAAGGCACTCGATAAGTGAATGAAGAGGATAAGTAAAAGGGCTAATATAGGCTAATAAGCTTATAATTGGTTATTTCCTACAATAACTACCCCTAAAGCCTATAAATAGGACCCAAGGGTATGCCTTTTACACCAATCTAACCATGCCATAAGTTTGCATAAGGCAACTTGTGTTCTTCTTCTCCCTTCCATTAAAATCCTCTTCTAAATAGAGATTTAGGCGGTGAAACTCTGCTTCGATCCTCCGTGACGAAGTACCGACCGTTGTGGCGAATCCGAGGGTGAAGTTCAGAGACTACGGTGCCGCGTACGCATGCGTAAGTCTATGTTATTATTCGATCCTAATGTCGTTGTTTTGACAGGATCCTACAGATGAGACATCATTTCTGTAGCTGGGAGGAGCTGAAGGACCTCATTTTGGAGAAGTTTAAGAATCTCCACCTGGGAAACCTTCATGAGCGGCTTTTTACCCTCAGGCAGGACGAACCGGTGAGGGATTACATCGAGAGGTTCGAGTCCTTATCTGGACGAGTACACAGTGTCACAGATGAGTCACTCGAGTGCACCTTCATGAAGGGCCTAAAGCCCAGTCTCCGGGCGGGGGTGCGACCATACAAGCCTAAGGTGCTGCCAAAGGTCATAGAGATGGCGCAGTTGGTCGTAAATGCCCAAGCAAAGTAGAGGAGAGTTAGGAGTGGGTATGGTGGCCAGGTGCAGCGAGGAACCGCAGTGGAAGTAGGAGGGGCGAAAGTCACCACTAGGGCAGATCAGGCTAGCAGGAAGAAGGTCGGAGAGAGTAGTGCCGCCCCCGCAGAAGGACAGTTGAGGAGGATGTCTGATGCGGAGATGAGGGAGAAGCGACAGAAGGAACTCTGCTTTCGGTGTGACGAGAGGTTCACCCCAGGCCACAAATGCGCGCGGAGCAAGTTACAGGTGTTGCTGCTGGAGGACGACGATGATGATGAGGGGGTTGAGGACGAGGTCACTGAGGAGGTGGATGCTGATTACACACAGCTGGAGGTGACGGATGTCTCCCTTAACTCTATGGTAGGATTCACCCCGAACCACACCATGAAGCTGAGGAGGCTTATTGGATATCAGGAGGTGACGGTCTTCATCGACAGTGGGACGACCCACAATTTCGTCTCCAGGACGGTGGTAGAGCAGTTGGGGCTGCAACTGGTTGACAACGGCAGTTTCAGTGTGATGATGGGCACATGAAAGAAGTAGAGCAGTAGAGGTTTATGTATGGGACTATTGCTGGCAGTGCAGGGGGATACAGATAGTGGCAGATTTTTTGCCTTTGGATCTGGGCAGCACGGATCTCATCCTTGGCATGACGTGGATGCAGACGCTGGGGGAGATGAAAGTGAAGTGGAAACTCCTCAGGATGGAGTTCCAGGCAGACGGGAGAGCAGTACTGTTGCAGGGAGACCCCAGTTTGTGAAAATTATTGGTCCACATGAAGACCATAGTTCGGACCATTCAGGCAGAGGGTGGAGGCTTTCTGGTGGAGTTTCAGATGATGACACAAGAGGGAGGTATTGATGCAGACAGAGAGCAGCCGGTCCCACAGGGGGTGCAGACGGTGTTGGAGTAGTTTGGAAACATTTTTCAGGAACCCCAGGGACTACTGCCGCCTAGGGACCACGAGCACGCCATAGTCTTACGAGAGGGCGTGGCCCCTATCAGCGTCCGGTCCTATCGCTACCCCCAGATACAGAAAGATGAGATAGAGCGGATGGTGGCTGCGATGGTTCAGGTAGGTGTCATCCAGCCTAGCGTAAGTCCCTTTTCCAGCCCGGTCCTGCTGGTGAAGAAGAAGGATAGGAGCTGGCGTTTTTGCGCAGATTACAGGCCGCTCAACAAGGAGACGGTGCTAGACAAGTTCCCCATTCTGGTGATCGACGAGCTCCTCGATGAACTTCATGGGTCGGTCATTTTCTCTAAGATGGACCTCAAGTCCGGCTACCACCAGATTAGGATGAGGAAAGAGGATGTACCGAAGACGGCTTTCAGGACACATGATGGCCACTACGAGTTCTTAGTCATGCCCTTCGGCTTGACTAACGCCCCCGCCACGTTCCAAGCACTCATGAACAAGGTATTCCGCCCCTACCTGAGGAGATTTGTGCTTGTGTTCTTTGACGACATCTTGGTATAAAGCAGCACGTTGGAGGAGCACTTGGATCATTTGCAGATAGCGTTCCAGGAGTTACAGTACCACCAGCTATATGAGAACCGGAAGAAGTGCTTGTTTGGGCAGCCGCGTGTAGAGTACATGGGACATGTGGTTTCTGCAGAGGGGGTGGCCACCGACAGGGCGAAGATTGCGGCAATGCTAGACTGTCGTGCACTGCCAGTCTCAGGGGGTTAAGAGAATTTTTGGGCCTCACAGGTCACTACCGGCGATTTGTAAGGGGATATGAGACAGTTGCCTAGCCTCTCACTAAGTTATTGAAGAAGGATCAGTTTGTGTGGACGGAGGAGGCGACGCGTGCTTTTGAGGCCTTGAAGAAAGCCATGACGATCGTACCGGTGTTGGCCCTTCCTGACTTTTCGAGACCGTTTGTTGTGGAGGCGGATGCCTCGGGCCATCGGTTGGGACGGTACTAATGCAGGATCAGCGCTCAATTGCTTACTACAGTCAGGTGCTGACGGCGAGGTCCAAGTTGAAGTCAATGTACAAAATGGAGTTGATGGCTATAGTTCTGTCTATACTGAAGTGGAGGCCATATTTGATGGGGAGGACCTTCTTAGTTTGCACGGACCAAAGAAACCTCAAGTACCTATTGGAGCAGCGAATGGTGGCAGAGGAGCACCAAAAGTGGCTAAGAAAGCTGATGGGGTATCGGTTTGAGATAGAGTACCGCCCGGTGTTGGAGAACAAGGCGGTCGACGCATTGTCACGGAGAGACGAGGACATCCAGTTGGCAGCAGTATCGGTGTCAGTACTTCAGGACTTGGAGACACTGCAGAGGGAGGCTGAGGAGGATCAGGAGCTGGCAGATATCCGAGCGGTACTCTTATAGGGGTCTGCAGAGCACCCAGGCTATTCCTTGCAGGAGGAGAGGTTGATGCATAGGGGGCGTCTAGTAATACCGAGGACGTCTTACCACATTCCGGACATTCTACAGGAGTTCCATTGCAGCGCAGTGGGCGGGCATTCGGCGGTACTAAAGACATATCAGAGGCTGGTACGAGAGGTGCACTGGCGAGGGAAGAAGAAAGATGTGGCCAAGATGGTAGCAGTGTGACGTGTGCCAGCATCACAAATATATGGTGATGTCTCCAGGTGGATTGCTGCAGCCACTGTCCTTGCCAGAGTGAGTCTGGGAGGACTTGTTCGTAGACTTCATCAACGGGTTGCCGAAGTCGAGAGGTTTCATGGTGATATTTGTTGTGGTTGACCGTCTCATCAAATATGCACACTGCATACCACTCCAGCACCCTTACAGCGCTACTTCAGTGGCTGAGGTTTTTTTAGGGAGGTGATCCGCTTACAGGGGTCACCCCAGTCTATTGTCTCTGACAGATATAAGGTATTTCAGAGCAAGTTCTGACATGAGCTCTTCAGGATGCAGGGAACAGTTCTGCGGCGGAGTACTGCCTACCACCCCTAAACGGACGACCAAACAGAGGTAGTCAACAGGAGTATAGAGACATACTTGATGTGTTTCATCTCGAAGAGCGCGAAGGAGTGGGCAAGTTGGTTGGCATTGGCAAAATACTGGTACAACACCTCGTACCACATGGCGGCTCAGACTACACCGTTCCGGATTCTGTATGGACATGATCCACCCCATTTGCTGCACTATGACCAGGAGACGACTCCAGTTTCAGATGTAGAGCAGTACTTGGCAGAGAGAGACAGAGTTTTGGAGGAGCTGAAGCTCCATCTGGCTAGAGCTCAGCAGGTGATGAAAGCGAGGGCTGATTTACAACGCCGCGATGTCCAGTTTGACGTGTGTAACATGGTCTACTTGAATTTGCGGCCCCTACGGGCAGAAATCTCTAGCCCATCGGAGGAATGAGAAGCTCTCTCCCAGGTATTTTGGCCCTTTTGAAGTAGAGGCCAAGGTGGGGCCAGTGGTCTACAGGTTGAAGTTGCCCTCAGGATCGCGCATCCATCCCGTGTTCCATGTATCACAGTTGCGAGAGGTGATCGGTGAACACAGTCCTCCTCCTACACTACCGGAGACGCTGACGAAGGATATAGAGGTTTTGTTGGAGCCAGAGGAGTTGAAGGGGGTACGGAAGGGGGGACGGACGAACAAGAGGTATTGGTGCGTTGTAAGGGCTTGCCGGAGCATGAGAGCACTTGGGAGCTGGTGAGCATCATGAAGCATCAATTTCCAGCTTTCAACCTTGAGGACAATGTGGCTTTTTGGGGTAGTGATGGGTTCATCACGTCCTAGGCGGCGAGTTGGAAGGAGGTTACACCTATCAATTGTATCCATCTATCTTATTTTCAGCCATTAATCTCTATAAAAATTGGATCTTTCTTTCGGATCAATCACTTGTTTTAAACAACACTTCTCCAACATCATGGACAAGGAATCTCACTATCTTCGACTTTCTTTGGATTGGGAGGAGCTTCTTCTCGACCACCCTTTGCCATCAGAGGAGCTAGAAAATGATTCATGATGGAGGTGAAAGCGCTTGTCTTCCGGTTAGGTGCAGATAAGGCACCGAATCCCGATGATTTGCATATGCTTTTCTCTCAAAAATGCCAGTACATTGTGAAGTACATTGTGAATAAGGATGTCATGGATACGTTCATTTCCTTCAGATGAATCTGTGCATAAGGTGTATGTCCAGAATTAATCAGCGCTGATTGCTCTTGTTCCTTAAGGTTGAGGGTGCAAATAAAATTAGACGTTAGGCCAATTAGGTTGTTGAACGCAGTGGTTAAGATATTATCTAAGGTGTTAGCCAACAGGCTGGCTGTGGTTATTAATAGCATGGTACTGAATAACTAGTTTGCTTTCATCAAAGGAAAGTCCATCTTGAATGAGGAAAGTCCATCTTGAATGAAGTTGCTATTTTGTTTGAGGTTCTTCATTACTGCTCAAGAGAGGGGTTGAACGGGGTGAGTTTAAAGTGGATTTGGACAAGGCTTGTGATATGTTTAATTGGAATTCCGTGGAGCTTGTTTTGCAGAAGAAGGGTTTTGGTCCAAACTCTGGTGGATACAGTGGATCATGATACAGTGGATCATGAGCACTATCCGAAACACTGTTGCAACAATCATTACCAATGGGGTTAGAGCGGATATCATTGGTTGCAAAAGATAGTTGTTTGGGGGGGGGGGGGGGGCGCTTTCCCCACTCTTGTTTGTGAGTGTGATAGATGTGCTTACGAGGATTATTAAACATTCTAAATCTAAGGGGTTCACATTGAGGCATTGTGTGACCTAAGATTTAAATCTTAATTATGCTGATGATATCATGATTCTGTTGCAATCATCCTCGGATTAGCTGGTTGTGTTGAAGTTGGCTCGGCTGATGTTTTAGTCGGTATCTAACTTTGAAGTTTTGGTAGTTGCAAGGAATCTAAAACGATTTCAGAGCAACCCATGTTTAAATCCCACAATGCGTAATTAAAAATGCATTAAAACCCGATATACAAAATCCCTTGTTTCCACCCATAAAAAGGGAGTTCAACATGTGGAGTTATGAGATTATAAGAATAGTCCTCAGACCCTCAATATAACATCAAAATGGTGCGATGGTGAGAATCTAGTACAATTAAGTGCTACAAGTGGTGGGCTTATTCAGATTGGTATTTGAGGCCGTCGAATGCTTGGGAGGGTTTGTACGGGTAAATCTTTAATATGTAATTATGTATATAGTAAATCGTGCGCTGATAAAAGTAAACTACTCTACTTACAAAACAAGATTACAATTCTAATTATATTATGTAAGTTCAAACTCTAGCCTCTAAAGCCATAAAAATCATAATAACTCAATAAAGAAAATGTTGAATGATAGAGCAAGAATGTAATGACCTATAATTTTGTCAAGTAAAAAAATTTTCCAAATAACTCTTCTTCTTCTTTCTTCTTTTTTCTTTTCCCTTTCATTTGGCCCAACAACCCAGCCCACTATCATTTTTCTCCTTTCATTTTTTCCAAGCCCAAAACCCAGGCCCACTGCCCGGCCCAACTCCCTCCCCATCCCCCACACGCCCCGCACGTTCCCCCTCTCTCTTTATCTTGGGTCTTCTCTTGCGGGCAAAACCATCAACATGTCCCAATATCTTCATCCATAGGTGAATTTTTTCGCATGTTACACTCGCACGGATACAGGTAGAGGCTAGATTAGAAAAGTACAGTAGGATTAGTTGGTCACTTAAGTGGCATCTTGCATATTTATACTGCTCAGGTGAGTCATCTGGCTTCTCAATGGGATCAGTTAATCTTCGTAAGAAAACACACGACATACTCCTACTCATAGCTAGCATCGATAGTTCTTCTTCTTACACTAAGTGAGCTATATAAGAAGGTCGCAAACACAGCAACATTTATCCACAATGATAAGAAAGTCAATGATAACATTAAAAAGTATAAAATCCCAAGTATTTCTTTTTATAGTGGTATGGCTATATATTACAAGTTTCTGCATTAATCGTGTCCCCAGATCATATTAGAATTCCATGAATTTCAGTGAATGTATTGTTTTCTACACAACATGTTGCATTCACGCTTCTAAATCGTCTTTGTTATTTATCTAAATAGTCCATGTTTGTTAAAAAAATTCCATCATGGACCACATTATAAACAGATTTCCAAGAATTCTCCTAATTCTTCATGTGTTATCATCCACTCATATTAGTTGCATGGCTTTGAGGCAATAAAAAACAACCCTTCAAAAAATTTTCACTAGATAAGTCTTCAGCCAGTGGGAACCTGAATAGAATTTATCAAAGGAACAAGATGACGGAAATACACTCTGATATGGACCTGAAAAGTGGTACCTTGTTTGCCTCAGCCAATGTGAGCACTGTAAGTTGCTTTAATTTGCGAGCTTGATCAGCTGAGAGTGCTGTAAGACGATCAGCATTACCTGTAATGTGTATATTGCAATGATAAGACAATAATACTCATAAACATGACGGTTTTTTTACTCCGTCTTATGATCCAATAATCCACATATAAAAATATATTTTGCTTATGGCAAAACAAAAGCTGCCTTAGGAACAAGAGAAGAGCCCAAGAATGTTTACCAGAATGTTTACATTAGTGAATATGAGGCACAAAATCCATTAATCTTAAAATATCAAACATGTGCCTGGAGACGCTATGATTATGTTAGGAACCAACCAAAGATGCGATTTTTTATAGAGAAAACAATAACAAGAACTAGATAATTGAGCACAAAAGAGGTGTGCTCTCCTCCCAAGACGCCGAAGAGGACGTCCGCACACGTTTAATCTAAGATCTAATCCTAAAGACGCTCGAGAGAAGTCTCAATAATCAAGCATAAAAAATACAAATGACGGATAGCCCCTATAAATAAAAGAAACTAGGGTTCCTAGGCTAGTGGGGTGCGCGCGCATAATCAAAGGGGCCAGCGGCTAACCATGGGCCCGGCCCATGGTGGGGACGGGTGTAGACCCGCATGGTCTATCAATACTCCCCCAAAGAGCCACCTTGTCCTCAAGGTGGTGTAAGTACCGGCGGTGCTACTCCGAGTGGGAATCGTCCTCCCCTCTGATCCCTTCGTTCTCCACGTCATCTTCCTCGTCTGCTTCCGCTATCAACACTTGCAGCTTTCGATCCACACAGCGGTGTCCCGGAGTGAAATGCTTGTCGCATCTGAAACAGAGCCCTTTTTGCCTTTTCTCCCTCATTTCCGCATCGGTCATTCTTCAGAATTGGCCCCCAGCCGGTGGTGGGTTGTTCTGCTCACCCGTCTTCTCAAGCCCTGCCTAAACTGCCTCAGTAGTGACCCCTGCTCTGCCTGCTCCAGTCGTGGTGCCCCGCTGTAACTGCCCAATGTAGCTGCTCCCGCCTCTCCTATCCTCAGTTCGGGAGTCATCCACCATCTGCGCCATTTCGATGACCTCTGAAAGCCCCCGAGGCTTGTAGGGCCTCACCGCAGCTCGAAGACTAGGTCACAGCCCCTTCAAGAAGGTGCCCTCTAGCAACTCGTCCGAAACCCCATGAACTCGTCCTGCCAGTATCTCAAATCTCTCGATGTACTCCCGCACCGGCCCCTCCTGCCTGAGGACAAATAGCTGCTCGTGTAGGTTCCCCAAACAGGGGTCTCTAAACTTCTCCGGCACCAAGTCTTTCAGCTCCTCCCAGCTCCGGATCTGCCGCCTCCTCTCCTTCCACTGGAACCACACCAAAGCTCTCCCCTCCATGAAAATGGCTGCTGCCTCCAGCTTCTGTGCCACGGTCATGTGGTGTACCGCGAAATATCTCTCTGCCGTGAACAACCAGGCGTGTGGATCCTCCCCAGAAAATATCGACATCTTCAGCTTCCGCACTCTGCAATCTCCTCCAAAGTGCCCCTGCCCGGGCATCCCCTCCTCTCGGTGATGTGGACGGTAGTGCTGCCTCCTCTCGTCCTGCGTCGCGTAACGTCTGGGTGGCACTCCTCCGCAACCCCCATAGTCTCCTCGGTAATCTTCCCGCCGGTCCTCGAAATCGTCCCAACCTGCGTCATCGCCGAACTCCGCCTCGTAGCCACCCCCACCGTCATAATAATGGTCTCTCCCGCGTCCGTCTCCGTACAATGGTTCCTCCGCTACTGGACTCCGTCCCGACGGGTCGAAGAACCCTCCCAAAAACTGTCCGTGACCATCATCTACTACTGTCCGCTGGCCAGGGGCCTCAAAAAAATCCTGGAGGCTGGTCGTGCACGTCCCCCCTGGCGGCTGCCAGGGGGCTCCCATCCCCTATATCCCGCAGGCGGGCCCTGCCGGCCCCCCGGCAGAGCCGGCGAGCCCTGTCGGAGGTTCGGCAGGGTCACCGGACCTGTGCGGGGGCCGACAGGGCCTGGCCAGCCCTGCCGAGCCCCACGATGGGCGGGGGGGCCTCCCCCGCCCATGTCGCACGGCGGCCGCCCCCCGAAAGGGTTTTAGGGGGCCGGCCGCCCCTCCTCGCCTTCGTGCGATGTCCGAAAAAGGCGGCTAGGGCCGCCGCCCCCCTTTTGATACGCCACCGCGTTACGCCGCACTAGGGATGGCAGTAATGGCCTGACCCGTCCGGCCCGACCTGGCCCAACCCGGTTTTGACCCGGCCCGACCCAGCCCGCAGCCGGGTCGGGGCAAGCTTGGGCTTTGTATGCGCCCCGGCCCGCCCCGACCCGCCCCGGTAAACTATAGAGGTTTACTATTTTGATGCGGACCATGCACTCAGTGAATAACTCATAACTCGTACTCTATTCCACGGTTCTCCTAATTGGGGCAATTCTCAATTCCAAATTACCAAATAAATCAAAATTCTCCCAATTCACAAAATAAAATTTTTATTCGGGATTCATATGGATGGCATTAATAACTTGACCCGACCGGCCCGACCCGGCCCGACCCGGTTTTGGTAAGAAAGAACCCGCCCCGCCCCGCCCCGCCCTACGCCGCACCTCCTCGCGGTAATCCCCCTTCCAAGGCTCCTCTTCCTCATCTTCGGCAAATTCCTCCACCAAAAAGTCGCTTTCCGGGTCAAAGTTCTCAACTTTCTCATTCCCCTTGCCCAAAGGTGGCGCCTTTTCCGCTGATTTAGGGCTCACATCCCCTTTGTTGTTCGTCGCTAATTGATTTAGGGTTCTCATCAATTGCGCGAATTGTTCGTCGTGCTTCGCTTGATTCGCCGCCAATTGGTTGATGGAAGCCGTCAACTTTGCCATGGATTCATCGTTTGCCGCCAACGATTTCTTGATCCCGTCGATTTCGCTCGTGAACTTTGCCTCCAAAGCCTCAATTTTGTCGTGTGATCTTGTCGTGGCCGCCATGGATCGTCACGTGCTCTGATACCAAAATGTTAGGAACCAACCAAAGATGCGATTTTTATCAAGAAAACAATAACAAGAACTAGATAATTGAGCACAAAAGAGGTGTGCTCTCCTCCCAAGACCCGAAGAGGACGTCTGCACCCGTTTAATCTAAGATTTAATCCTAAATACACTCGAGAGAAGTCTCAATAATCAAGCATAAAAAATACAAATGACGGCTAACCCCTATAAATAAAAGAAATTAGGGTTCCTAGGCTGTGGGGCGCGCACGCATAATCAAAGGGCCCGGAGGCTAACCATGGGCCCGGCCCATGGTGGGGACAGGTGTGTAGACCCGCAGGGTCTATCAGATTACTCAGCGTATACATAATAGTTCAACCATGCAACTATACCGAGGATGTTCCAAATTACATTACAAATTAGGATAAATTATGCTAACACCCCTTGTTATGTGTATCACAAATTACCATTGATCTTTGATATTAATAGAGACACCCAGGTATCTCTGCTAATATTAAAGATAATGGGCAACTAGTGACATGCATTTAACATTACAATGGGTGTTAGTGCAACTTATCCCAAAATTAAGGCAAGACATAACATATATAGCATGAATACTTTTATCATTAAGTCACACATGTGCCAAACAAGCCAACACCCATACCAGACGCTCCTCAAACACATGTCGGAAACTTTTTCAATGCTTACAAAACAGTGTCAAAATGGTTACTTCAACAATTGTATGTAATGGTCCGGAATTTTAGTAGGATAGATAGGAATTTTCTATATTTTTCTAGAATTTTTATATCAATTATTTATTATCTTTCCTTTAATTTCTCCTTCCCCTTCCATTCATTTTCTTTACAATTTTAATTCATTTTCCATTAGCCCAACTCCCATTCATCTTTTCTTTTCTTTTCCTTTATTCCCCTTTCTTCTCATAATAAAGCCCAAGAGACCGGCCCAACGCCCACCTTTCTCTTTCTCCTTTTCTGTTATTTTCCCCACTTACAATCAAAGCCCGCAAGCCCAAAGTTTTCTCTTCCTTTATTTTTTTCTCTCCTTCAATTTTTCTTTTGCAGCCCGAATACCTAGCCCACGGCCCACCAAATTCTTTCTCCCCTCACAATTATTCCCCACTTTAATTACTCTCTCAAGTACAGGCACAAGCCCAAGACTCATACATTTAGTAAAAGAATACCCACCAAGTTTCCCCTAAAACAAAACCGATCAGCCCCCATTTCCCTTTCTCCTTACCCGATTTCTTTCCTCCGTCATCTAAATCAACTGCACACACCACCTTTTCTCCGCAGTAAACCGAACCCTAGCCATTTGCCCCTTTTGTGGTGTCTCCTCTTTGGTTACGAAAAATCCGAATGATTTTCAAACCTCGCGCATTTTCCTTTGAATATATATAGATGGCATACGAAAATTATTTTTCTCTTCCCCTTCAAAATCTTTCGATTTAAATCGATTGTTTCTTGGGTTTCGCTATTTTCTGGAGCTTTGGATTTCTTCAAATCTCTAGTATTATTGGCCTCTTCATGATCGGTAGATTATTCTTTAAATACAAGCTTTCAGTTTATAATTTAGATTTTTTTGAATAGTTTCTGAAACTAATTGGCGAAGAATTGAACTTGGTTGTGTGGAAATTGTTGTTTGATTTGTATTGGGAGATGATGATTCACAAATCTATCTAAGGGTTTTTTTTTCTTATGAGATTAATTTATCAGCACCCGTTGTGTCGTGGCGAAGATCCACATCGTTGTCTGACCTTCTCCAGGTCTTTCGGTCATGTTTTCCGTATCACAGTTGGCTGTTGGGGGCTAATGAGCCGCCGTTGTTCCTATACCTTTGGGTTGGTTTCGACGATAATTCTCTGCTTAGAATCTTAAGTTACGCCGTTAGTTTGCGGCTGAGAATTAGTCTTCGTTAGTTGCTGAGGGCTTTTGGTTTCTCTTTCCATCACTTCGCTACATACTCCATTTGTGTTGTCGTTACTTTGCTTTTGGCCACTGTCTTGCCATCTCTTTTTGACGGGCTTCACACTACAATATTTGGGATTGGGCCCAGTTGAATTAATTAGAAAGGGAGGTTGTATCCTACTGAGAACTTCCATAGGGCTCTTGCCCATAATGGACTTCATGGGGTTTTGCCTAGTAAATTTCTAAGGTTTGATTGTTTTTCTGCGTAACTAGGCTTCGGCTGTGATGTTTTTAACTGTGTCTATTTACTGTTAACATAGTTGCAGCAATTATACCTCTAGGCTGATAGAGTATGGTTATTTAGGGTGCCGAATGTGTATTTGATCCTATGATTGTTCTATTTTCTTTGAGTTATTTAAATTCTTAGTTTCGTTAAAATAAACTTAGATTTTATTTCAATTGCTTAGTTTAATTCTTAATCTGTAAATTAAGTGTTAAGTGAAGAATTTAACTTTGGACGTGTACTTGATTATTTAACATGCATGAAAATATTTATAATTGTTGGACTATGTTACTAAACTACGTAATTAGGGACTGTGCATACAAACATACTAGAAAAGAAATGGTGATTTGATAATGGTACTTGAACACGTGACCTATGCAATTATTAAAACATGGAACACGGAGACTATGTGCATAAATCCCTAGTTATGTAATGTAAGATAACATGAAACATAAACATCTTGAGAACAACTTGACAACTAGAAACAGTCATAGTACTCTAACATGACACTTAATACAGAAATAGAACATGAACAACCGTATACTTGATACTGCAATCGTATAGCCACATGTTAGTATTTTAAAGTTTCCTTTACATAGTTCTTAATACAGAATGACATTACATTGCAAAATTTCTTGCTACATAGTCAACATATGACATGTTCTTTACTTGATCAAATTGCATGACATGATGAATAATATAACATGGATCGCTTGTCTAAATATCGTACAATGATGGATGTTTCCGATATTGTATAGGTCATTGGTTAATACACACTGATCAAAGACTCTGGAATATTGTAACTGTTAATGATGGGAAACTATGTGCTACATGGGACAAAGTGACAAGGTACACTGGGAACCACCTCTTGAACCTATGGAAGCCACCTCTAGAATTCATTCCACGGTTTATAATGAAAACCATCACAGTATCAGATGCAATATTGTTTGACATGCCAATCTATACAATAGCCACAGAACCTTAACACTACACTTGACTCACAGGTTTGGGTAAATCATATAAAAGAGAGTGCGGAAGCGATTGGAGCCTTACTTTCGACCCATATCTAAGAGAATTCCATTTCCCATTTCTTGTTTCTATTGATCCTGAGTCCCTTCATGTTTACTATTTTGGACTCGACACGAGGTAGCTCCACATGGTCCAAGGTGGTTTTCGTGTTGCATATCATACTCTTAAATATGAGTCACGACACTAGCATAGGACATCACAGTTTAGTATATAATATAGTATTTGTAGAATAATCTGTCTCATACTTAGTCTATTGCTACAATTCCTTGTTGTCTTGCTTGGATAATCATATTAGTGTTTAATGTTATGAACGCTTGCTAGTAATATGTTTCTTCACCTTTGGCCGTGTATTAATCAGCCACATGATATAGGTACTTCAGCATCAATCAGCCCCAAAATTCACCCTTGGAACACATACCCATCGCACAAGACCATTACCCCAACCAAAAAGTGGTTGTGTTGCACACATGTATCATCATGTGCATCTTTATCAGACACTTATAAATGTGCAAACATATACCCAACTCAAAATATGTAAAACATGAAGAATGTAATGCCTTCTTTTGACACTAATGGTTAATAAATCATTTTACTATTTTAGTTTCTTTCACATTTAACCAACCAACTACATACATTTATGCGAAGATAAATATGCATTTATGCAGATAAAATACCAAAATAGTTGTGCGCTCATGTCCAGATTTTAGAGGACTGCCACCTTTGACACTCCATGTCATGTATCAAAGTACGACACCGGTGTCCATGTCCACAACTCATAGATAAACAACTATTACAATATCTACTATTTTATTAAATGAGTTTCTTGGTTTCGTGAAGACTCGGAAAGAAAAAATAATCTCCAAGTAGCATGGAAACTTGAAATATAAATTCATAATACATCAGAACTAAGAATATAAGGTAACTTTTCTTTAACTTTCATGTTGTTTTAGGAATATACTTTATGACAATGTACCAGAATTTACTCTCTGCAAATTAACCATAAGTCTCACTTTACTGATGTCTGAAAATGAGTCACCAGGAAGTACAAGTCTGCTTAACCAATTTGTTATAATGATCCAGAGATATGGTCATATGAAATGCAGTTTGTACAACAGGTTAACTGAACTAATTCAATGGTGGAAGTTTCATGAGGTCTAACATAAGAATAACACTCAAATCCAAAATGACAGAGAGCATCATATTAAAAAAATTTCCAAACAACCCTTGTTTCATGCAATACAAAAGGAAGTTAAGCATAGGCCCAATCCAACAGCCTAACTTGAGACAAAATGAATATCATGTAAGTTCAGGATTGCTGACCCAATGCAAACATCTAACACTTGGTTATCTGCCTCTCCGTCTAGAATGGTTGTGTAAAGCTGAGTTAGGTTTGAATAAACCAGCACCAAAATTCAACCCTGCTCACTGCAAATACATCAACCAATTAGCTACAATAACTATTGAGCCTCTCATATTTTACCCAGGTTTTCTTGATGGTGAAACAGGTCTTCTTGATGGTGAAAAAAACAAAGATTTAATGCAAGACATTTCTTTTAAAATGAAAAAAGAATCAGAACATACAAACATTCTAGTTCGAGCAACTAAAACATATTCCTATCTAAATGTCCTGCTTTCTATAATTCCATCATCAATCACTACCCACCTCAAACCTATCTGAACCGAATTGAGACAACGGCCACAAATGAACGTTAACTACCAAGGAAGCCACTGAAAAGTCTCTGAAAAGTCTTGTTTCCAAGTAAATGGCGTGACACAGATGTTTGAGACTCGAACAAAAAAGAACAATGATTGTGTGTTAAGTTCAAACCAATAATCTTTAGATATGCCCACAAGAAACTAACAAGTCAACAAATTACATATGCAAAAGAAGAAAGATTATAGGCTTTGGAAACATGATGCGAATGAGTGCGGCGGGTGGCAAACTTGTAATTTGGGCATCATGTGTATTTTTGTAAGTTTTGGACAAATCAGTCCATTATATATAATGGGGGCCTAGGGCTATTTCTATTATGTTGAATTTGGAAACAATTATTCAGAAGAGAAGATATTATGAGTAGATTAGGCTAGATCTTGGAAGAGTTGGACTTTTATCCCAAATCAAAAACTAGAAGAGTGGTCATCCTACAAGCATCTTTGTATTCCTCTTATTATCTATAAAAATCAGGTTTTTTTATTCCACCAAACCCTAAAATTTCCTATCAAATGTATTAGAGCGGTTCGATCTTATGGTGGCAATAGAAGTTGATGGCTTGAAAGAAAAATTGGGAAGCGAGGTGGAAACCCTAAAGGACAACAACAAAAATTGGGAAGCGCGATTGGGTCCCTCAAGGAAAGATTCTCTATGGTTGAATCTTCATCATCCATCGCCAAACATGACGCGTGGAGGAGACGACGAAAGTTGACGACTTTGAGGGTGACAACTCCGATCCAGTGCAAAAGACATGAACTTTGCGACGGGGAATGTGAAATTCGACGACTTTGCGAAAAATCAACCCTAGTACGATGTGGATCTGATGCGATAAGTGAAATTTTTGGTCGACAACGAGGGAAAGATTCATCTGAAGGGGATTCGACATCAGATCTCATCGACGACTACTACCACCAAGCAGATGTAGAGCAAAAGATGCCACCTTTGAACCAGAAAAGGTGGGAAATCGTTAACTTTGGAGAAAAACTTCAACCAAACAGTGACGGATCATGCGCCTAGTATAAAAGACCACCCCTAACTTATGGGGGTGTGCCGAAGGACAATGGAGAGGTGGTAGCCATTCCCACGGGTCGTCGGCCCCTAGGCCAGCCGCCCAATGCACCTGAGACCTTGGGCGGGTCGCCTGGGCCCCCAGGACCCCAGGCATAATGATACACCAATTTTCTTCAAGTAATTTAGCTTGCATGAAAAAAAAATTCCCCATTCTGTTCCACCAAACTCCTTACATGTGTTTCCTAGCTAGATCACTACTAACCCCACAACCGTGCCACATTATAACCACCACATGATGTTAATATGATAATGAGTGAGAACATGATAGTGTGAAAGATATAGGCTAAGAGGTAGTGGTCACATGGGAAGAAAAATAGAAATAAGTCGGCTCAATAGAACACCCCAGCAAAAAGAATATTCAGTTTAATGAGACGGAAAGAAGATGCCCAAAAGGTAGGATATAAATTCCTTTGATTAGAACAGCATGAAAAGGATATATCAATAATTTGACACAAGGTAGAAGAAACCCCTTCCAGAGTAATGGAGATGATGAAAACAAGACAGTGACAAAATTTACTAGCAGTGAAAAGGAAAAAGTGAGATAAACATTATTAAAAGCATGAGGGCATTAAAAACGTCACAAGGTAAAGGAAAATTTTAGATAGAATATTGTTTCGAGTCGACAGTCAATCCTCACTAGTTTTTCATGTCGCTTCATGCATGACTATATAAATTACTTACTAGTCACTAGTTTATATTTTTATCTTATTCGTAGTGATACAAATAAAAGTATTTTTGGTGATACAAATAAAAGATCGTTCAGGAATATGTCATATGTTGAAACTATATATAGGTGAATTTGAAAGATCGTTCATGAATGGTATATGTTAACTATATATATGTAATAGTCATAAACCATGCCCGCGGACACGGTTCATTTAACATTTTCTCACGCGAAATCTTTGTTTCCCAAAAAATTATTTTCACAGTCAAAATTGCGCAGAATAACAAATTAGCGTAAAAATATTTAGAGACACGGGCGCCTTCAGCGCCGAACAACAAATTCGACGCGGACGCCTTCGACACGCGACAATAAATTAGCGTAAAAAATCGGCACGGAACAACAAATTAGCCTTAAAAAGTTTAGTGGGGCGCCTTCGGTGCGGGCGCCGAACCCATGCGTCGAATAGACTGTGGGCCCTGCGTTGAGGGAGAGATAATTCGATCTGCAGCAGCATTCGATCTGCAGCGGCATTCGAAATGTTGTTAAAGTTTTTTTGCCAAATGCATTAATTGTGTGCACTCTGCTATTTCAGAGAAACTTACATTCCCCATAAAGTTTCATTTCCCTAGAAACTTTCATTTTCCTAGAAATGTTTTTCACTCTAAAACTTTTCACAAAATCTCATCTCAACCATTCATTTCTCAATATTAAATCCAAACAGTCTTTCTATCAACATGTTTGTCCTAGTCAATTTGTCCTAGCCAGCCCTAAAATTCAAAAAAGTTGTGTTTTAATATATAGATATTTGTGTTCATAAACTAAAACATAATGAGAACAATGCATTCTAAAGCTCAATTTATGGCTGCTTCTGGAATTAAACCTAATTTAATATTTGAAGACAATTGTGTTAATGCCAATGGGAAGAAATTATAAAAGAACCAAAAATGGATAAGATAGAGGAGTAACGAGATAAACCACAAAGAATCCACCCTTCCCCATATGCTTACAAGAAATGATCTGATGAACCACCAACTGCCCATCCTCTCCCCATATAAACAACAATAGAACATAACCACAAGGTTCAACCACAAGATTGATCAATCAATTTCAATAATGAACCCCAATAATACAGCAGCAACCTCTTTGATGTTGTCTAAAGATTCCACAAAACGCATCAACAAGTCTCATTTTATAGGGATACCAAGAAGCGCTGGCTTCATCCCTCTTAGCTAACAATGAAGATTCCCATCCATTACCAAGCTGGATTTATTATGCGAAAATCAATACATGACATGAAAATTAAAAAAGTAATACTTACATAAACACACAGTTTTCATAATAATATGCGGCTTCCCTATCAAAATAGGGTTGGTACGATGCATAACTCAACAGAAAAGATCCATAAAGTAATCAACCCAACTCTTTAAGACCGACATGAAGTTAATCACTGCAGCCATACCAAATCCCCCACTAGGCAGCCTTGAAAATACCATGGAACCTTGATTACCAGAGCAGGTAGGTAGATGGTAGACCTAGCAATTACAATATGCAGATTTTGATCATACGCCAAAGAAACAAGCCAAGAAAATTAGCAAGACAAGGGTAGAGTCTAGACATAGTCTTCTTTATCACTAGTCTCAGGTGGCAACCATTTACTTGCAATCATGCTAAAATGTTACTAGGATAACTATCGAGGCTAAAGGCATTATAAGTTAAAACTCTTGCGATGAAATTTTTTCTTTTTCGGGATTTTCAACATATGTGATTGTTTAATCATATCCATATATCTTATGTTCTTACTCCGCCACTATTTCGCTGTAGGTCCCAAACCTGGATTAAAAAAGGATGGTTATGTGGTAGGCTTGTGACAACCAGGATAATACTTTATCATATTCTTATGATCGTGTAATTATAACAAAATTTCGTTGTAGCATCTTTATCTTTTCCTAAATAAAGTGTTGTATCAGAGCCTGGTCGCCATGATAAGTAAGCAATGGTTGCTATGACGTCGTCCAGAAGCAGGCGCATCACATTGATGCTAGTACAGTGTTACATTTATATGCTTCCTGGTCGGTGGATGATGACACATAAAGAAGTTAGTCCACAGCTAAAAGATTAGATTATCATCTTAGAACATAAGATCACTAAATGGGGAATTGAGGAACTTTTTGATGTCATGATTAGGATGATAATTAATAGTTTATGCATTCAAGATACTCAATAGGTGGGTGAGAAGGTTACAGTAGTCAACCCATGGAGCTATAAGCTATGGTATGTCTGTAAGAAAAATTGAAACACAGTAAGAATAATAATTGATAGATAAACGTAAATGGATGTAGTGAATGTCAGGAGAAAAAGAGGCAGAATTGTGCACATTGAATTGGTGTTAGGAGAGAAGACGATGAATATTGTTAGCACTCATGCACCATAAACAAAAATGGATGCTGTAAATAAATAAATTTGGATGGATTTAGAAGATGTGGTGCGAAGAATGCATGTTGGAGAAAACTTTTTATTGGGGTGACCTTAATGGTCGCGTAATCTCAAACATGATGTGTAATAAGAGTATGCATGAAGTTTTTGGTTTTAGAAAAGGTAATACATCCTGAGACTCTATTTTGAACTTCTCGCTTACCTATGTCATAATGTTAGCTAACAACTAGTTTCGTAAAAGAGATTCACTCTTAATAATCTTTAAAATCGAAACAAATGTCAGTTAAATGAATTTACTTCTGTCTATAAAGATTGATAAAAGATATTACAAAAATTATATGGTAGTACCAGGAAAGAGTATAACTATCTAGCATAAAATTTTGATCCTAAATGGGCATCTTACGAAGTGGTAAAAGAGCTACAAATTTAAAATAGCTCATATAGTTAAGTAGTAGAAATTAAAGATAATACACAAAGGAATTTTTGAAAAGGGTTCTTGAGTTGGAGGTGGTAAAAGAGCTATAAAGCTGGTTGGAATTGGTAAAAGAGCTATAAAGCTCAAATAATTTCTAAAATTAAGTGGTAGAAATTAAAAGATAATACAAAGTAGAATTTCAAAGAAAGTGTTCTTGAAAAGGCTGATTGGAAATTCAATGAGGACACAACTATTGTATGAATGAAGATGGTAGATTGCATGAGAATGATAATCGTAGAAGAACTTGGTGTATCCAAAGCTATTGTACTATCATGTAAGGAGATATCGGGGTAGAACTAGAAAGTGAAAGTTGTTAGAACTAAATGTGACAGCTATAGAAATCTTGAGAGATGTAGAGATGACGCTTTGATGAGATATAAATTAGCTAAGAATGAAGCTAAAGAGTTGTTCAAAAGGCTAGATACAATGTGTATGCTGATGTTTATAAAAAGTTAAATAAATCTAAAGAAAAGAACATCTATCAACTAGCGTAAAAGAGGAAAAAATAATGAATGGACTTGTGGGCAGTTAAATACATTAAACATAAAAACCAAAATATTGATAAAAGATGATAGGATCAAAGGTAGATAGACAAAATACTTTGACAAACTCTTTAATAAAAATCATGTCCAAAATATAGAAGACATCGAGGTTTTCATCGGAAGAGCCAAATCATAGGTTTAAATGAAGGATCAAAGTATGTGATGTGAGAGAAGCGTTAAAAGAATGAAACTAAGAAAAGCATGTGAACCAAATTGGATTCATATTGAAGTGTGAAAATGCATATGATATGTGGTTGTTATATGACTAGTAAAGATATTCAACAAAATTTGAAAACCAAATAGAATATCAAAAGAGTAGATGAGTACAACTTTTGTACCTTTTTATAAAAATAAAGGTGATATATAAAGCTGCTCTAATTATCGTGAAATCAAGTTAATGCATCATACCATGAAGCTATAAGAGGGTGGTCAAGTTTATGATGAGAAAGAATACCATCATATTACAAAATCCATTTAAGTTTATGTAGAGACATTTAACAACAGATGTATTCCATCTTCTTAGATAGATTATGAAGCAATATAGAGCAAGAAACATATATGCTTATGGTCTTTATTGATCTGGATAAAGCACATGATAGAGTCCTTAGAAATATTCTATGGTGGATATTAATGAAAGAGTTGTTTTTTAAATATGTTTCTCTATTTCAAGACATGTATCAAGAAACAGTCACTAATATAGTCACTAATATGAAGATCTATAAAAAATTAATAGATAACTTTTCGATCATCATTAGGTTACATCAAGGATCAAGGCTCGGCTCTGAGCGCTCTCATCTTTAATATAATGACTGATCATCTTTCTAGGTATATTTACGTTAAAGTACCTTGGTATACACTCTGTGCGTAAAATATTATTTTAACAAATGAGACCAAAAGTGATGTAAATGTAAAGTTAGAGTTGAATGTAAATATTGGGGACGTTAAAACTTAGCAAGAATAGAACCAGTGTATGTATATGATTTTAGTAGAGCGAAGCATAAAGATCATACAATGTGATGAAGCTACACGGAAAAAGTATATTGGTAAGAAATTACTTTAGGTATCTCAGGTCGGTCATACATAATGATGTAAAAATTAAGAAAGATGTTTATCATAAAATCAAAGCATACTGGCTGAAATAGAGAGCCACGATACGAGTGCTATGTGAATTTTATAAGATAATGCTATGTGATAGGATTGTACCGTTACAACTAAACTGTTAAACCAGTTTTATTATATAGAACGAGTGTTAAGCTATCATAAAGAAGCGTGAACAATGTATGGGTATGACAGAGATGTGCATGACACGGTAGATGTGTGAAAATACTAGAAAAGACAATGTGACAAATAAGGATATTCGAGTGAAGGTAAGCACGGTCCCTATTAAAGATAAGATGATAGAACGTCATTTAAACTGGTTTGATCATATATATTGAAAACCATTTGATGCGTCTGTTAGAGAGATAACATATGAATGTTGAGATACGGAGAAATAAAGGCGATCAAAAAAGACATAGAATGAAGTGGTAAACGGGGATATAAAAATTCTTGGTTTGATGGACGAGAACATTTTATATCGTAATGTGTAAAAAAAAGTTTCAGACATCACGATCCAACATGATTTTTAACTTGTTTATGTTTATTTATATTATTATTTCTTTTTATTTATTTATTATTAATCCTATTTTTATTATTATAATTATTTTATTGCTACCACTATTTATTTTCGTTACTTTTGTTGTCGTCGTCGTTGTTGTTATATTATTTTCTCGTTGTATATTGAGTCCAAAGAGTCGACTCCAAATTTTTGAGATGAAGGCTAATATGATGATTATGATCATGATGATATTTCTCATGTTTCTGACTATCAATCTGTAATAACATGTCAATGGAAAGTATCATCACATGTTCTATCATTACCACAATGCGTTCACCCCAAGAAATCCCCCTTTAGGACATACAAAAGGGTGTCATACCATTTTTATTCAAGGGTTAGAATAACATACTTCTCTAAAAAGGATAAGCTAACAACAGCAAGAATGGACTAAAGAGGATAAGCTAACAACAGCAAGCATGGATCATTTGAGATAGCAATACACAAACATAGAACGAAAATGAAAAATTAGACGACAAACTTCCACAGAAACTGAAATTGCCATGGAAAGATTTCACAGACTCCTCGAATTAGACATCGAGATTGTGATTTATCCAAGAACATGGTCCTCAATATAGTGATTCATGCCACCACTCCCAAGAATTGGGATAAAAGGGTTCTCTTTTTTCTTTTTTTTTCTTTTTTTCCTTGTTTGCAATAAATGTTTTTTTAATCAATGATGTAAGGGCTTGCTTTTATCTGATACGATATGCTAAAAATCCCATCAATTCTGAATCATTCAACCCATTACAATGACCTGAACTGAAACCATGATAAAACTTCAGATTATTTGTGTCAAGCCAAAGTTTCAAGCTGCAGGCTCGGTTTTAGGCTATCCACAGCACTATGTGTGATGGTTAAATATACACAAGCCTACCCTTGAAATCATGCATTTCCCATTATTTACATGTCAATCACCCTGAGCTCTCCCAGCATACCACCCCCAGCTCCATTCATGTTCGCTCACGCACACATTAATACATTCATAAATTAAAACATATGCAAGCACGCATAAAGGGATACAGTTGAGTTGTCAACTGATGACCAACGCTAACAAACGCAAAATATAAGAGTCCACAACAAAGCAGATAAGAATGCATGTGGAACAATGATCTAAACTTAAATGGACGCTTTCTCAACTATATCTCAAAATAAATGCCCCAAACCCCTAAGGCACAAAACGCAAAAATCTATTGTGCGGTGGGCAACGGGCCAAAGATTCTTCAAAGCGAAACAAGCAAACAGCAAGTGCTTACTCTTGTAATCGCTGCATGTACCGTAAGCAAACAAGCGAAGCGTGTCAAGGTGCGCAGAATAATCGGTCCTTTCTAGCTGCATTCCAAGTAAATTCATTAAATCAAAAGGACCCAATGTTGTACAAAGTTGCATCAGTCGAACATAGGGTTTTGATTCAAAATAATGTAACCATCAAATATAGATTTGGACCTTGGAAATATTGGGAACGGAAAGGATCTCGGAGAAGGCGAACAGCGCAGGATGGGAAGTCGCCTCGGCGATGAGATTAGCGAGAGATTCCCCCTCTAGAACCCCCGCCTGCTTTGCGAAGTGATCGATTAGGTCCGACTGTTTCTGCTCGATATCCATCATTGTGCGTCTTCTTCTTCTTCTGCTAGTCGATCGGTCTGGAGCTTAGGAACATGGAAACTAGGATTTTAATCGCATGAACATATGAAGATGAAGATGGAACTTTATTTAGATTTTTATGGTTTGTGTTCTTCCCCCTGCACTTTTGATTCTGTGTTCGCCCTCTACTCATACTATATGTATATTGTTTTTTAATTCTAGAGCTGATTAGGACATTCTGATTATGACAAACAGATAGACGATTTGAATTTAATCTTAAGAAATGAATGGCTGAGATAAGATTTTGTTGAAAGTCTTTGTTTTAATTCTAGAGCTGATTAGGACAATCTGATTAGGACAAACAGATTGACGGCTTGAATTTAATCTTAAAGAATGAATGGTTGAGATAAGATTTTGTTGAAAGTTTAGAAGGGAAAAACTTTTGTATGGAAATGGAAGTTTGTATGAAAATTATACTTTAAGGGAAATGAAAGTTTCTGGGGCATAGCAGAGTGCACGCAATTAATGCATTTGGAAAAAAAAAATTAACTTGCACTTAATGCTGCAGATCGAATGTTGCTGCAGATTGAATGATCTCTCTCTCAACGCGGTGCTCACCGGCTCTTCGACGCATAGGGCAAGGTTGAGAATAATTTCCCGCGCCAAAGACGCCCGCGCAGATTTTTTACGCTAATTTGTTGTTTCATGTCAAAAGCGCTCGCGCCGAATTTGTTGTTCACAGAAAGCTCATGTGCCGCTAAATTTTTCTAAGCTAATTTGTTGTTCCGCGCAATTTTGGCCATAGAAATAATTTTTCGGGAACAAAGATTTCGCGGAGGAAAACCTTAAATGAACCATGCCCGCAGACACGGGTTATGACTAGTCTATGTTACATTTGGTCGTTGTTTTTGAATCATATGTCTGACTAGGACAACCCGGTTGATAGAGGGATGGTTTAGATTTAATCTTGGAAAATCAACAATTGAGATGAAAGTTTGTGAAAATTTTGGGAAGGAAAACTTTTGTAGTTTGTGGGAACTTTTTGGAGAAATAAATCTTCATTTAATTTTGTGAAATTCGAGACATTTGAATTTTAGATGTCTTAGAAGTCGAACAACAATGCATTTATGTGATTTAAAATATAATATTTATAACAATAATGAATTATATGTTGCATATTCAAATCATCCTTATCTATGCCTCGGCGCCCGCGCCGAAGGCGCAGGCTAAATTTTTTAACTCTAATTTGTTGTTCCGCGCCGACTTTTTTACACTAAATTTTTTACTCTGAGGACTTCTCTGTATGAGAATCCAAATCCTTTGTGTAATGTATCTCTATGTGAGATTGTGCTCACTTCTCTGTGCGAGAATTATAGTTGATATTGGTGTGTCTTGACGTATCCAATTTTGGGGAACCAGTGTCTTGTGTTTGCGTTTGGATTGATTGTGTTGATTAAGTCCTCTTGCACTTATTATTCCGCATTTAAAAGTTAAATTTTAATTGCACAATTTATTACCATTACTCTATACCCCCACCCCGCCTCTAGAGTTTGTTGTTATTATTGTAAGGATAAGACGGTCCTTACAATTGGTATCAGAGCGAGGTTGAAGCATACAACAAGATGGCATTCAACGCTTCATCCATGTCTCGTGAAGAATGTCTATCAACCGTTCGACCCCCGCTCTTCAACGGAACCAACTGTTGAATATTTGACTCCCCGGATTTGGTTTTGATGATGAGCAAACATAAATAATCCATGAACTTACAATTTGTGAGCGCAGTATTGGAGATCGTCGCCAAATTCACGAGAACATTCAAAGCGACATCTCAACACTTCCCAAAGCTCGTATTCATGCCCAAAGCTTCGTTGAAGCTCTTGCGCCGTTTTGGAAGTTATGAAGAATCAATCGAAGCTCTCGAAGACCGTTTATTAAGGTTTTATTTATAGTCTTTTAGCTTCGATATATAGAATGTTAAGCCTTGAGTATATCTTACGATTCTAACTTCATAACGCTCATATCGTAGCTCTAGGATATTAGTACAAGTTCATTCTAACTTCCTCGAAGCGTCGCGCTTCGATTCGGACTTGTTTGTGCATGTTAGTTGGTACAAGAACAAGTACTGACCGACTAGATGGTGATCTAGTCGGTCAGCAACTCTTCTTGGACCGACTAGTTTGATTCCTTAATTTCTTGGACTTTACTGTTTACAGTTAGTCGGTCTACGTTGACTCACCGACCGACTAGTTTGTGAACTAGTCGGTCAGTGATGCTTCTTTGACCGACTAGTTGTGACTTACTTTTCATGCTATATTTCTCCTAAGCTACTGTTTATCGTTAGTCGGTCTAAGAACGTTTGGTGACCGACTAGTTGACAATCTAGTCGGTCAACTTTTGTTCTTGGACCGACTAAGTCAATTTGTATTCAGACTATTTCATTTTGCCTCTTAGTCGGTCTACGTTCATTGACTGACCGACTAGTTGTGAAACTAGTCGGTCAGAAAGTCTTCTTGGACCGACTAGATTTCTAGGTCTGAAATTCTATCTCTTCTCAGTTCCTCTCTTAGTCGGTCCATGCTGTTTGACTGACCGACTAGTTGATGAACTAGTCGGTCAGTGATTGTTCTTTGACCGACTAATTCTCCCAGATTTCTATCCGTTGGAGAATGACCTAATTTGTTTTTATGGGACCCTATAAATACGAACCTAGGTCATTTCTATCTAGGTTAGAGCTTCCATTCAGAGATTCATTGAGATCAAAAGAGATAGCTATTCTCACTCAAATCTAAAGCTCTCTTCCTCACAAGAAACCCATTCTCTCACTATTCTAGATCTAGAATCCCTTTTGAGAGAAGCTTGTTCTTGGTGAGCTCTTCAAGCTATTGATTGATCCAAGTCTCCAAATCATCCCTATGCACCTATTGCTGGTCATTTCCTTGGTGCTAGGTCTTGGTGACTTCATCTTCCTCAAATCCGCCATTTCACCTATTGGGTAAGAAAAACTCAAGGTATAGGATTTTGTGGTAAGTTTGTTTATTTCAATATAAACTCATTTATATTGCTTGTTGATTCTCTCGGTTGTGAGAGAAGGTTGTGATCCCGGGTTGTGGGATTCACTATTGCCGTTGTTGTATGATTTGATCTTGTGAATGTTTTTCACAAGATATTCATAGTGGAAATCTTGAGTTAGGATTTCTAACTCAAGTATCCGGAGGGGATCCGGGTGGTTGGGCCGTAGGATCACCGGGAACAAGTCGGGGAGACTTGGGTGGATCCGAACCCATTAACATCATTTGTTTGCATTGTTAATTTTGTTGTTGTCTTTCAATTTAAGCTTCCGCAAATTGATTTGGTAGTTGTTTGCAATTTAATTTGGAATTATACTCCTTATTATTTTAAAGTACTATTCACCCCCCCCCCTCTAGTACTTGTGCAGTAGCTTGTAGGGCATTACACCAACTACCCAAATTGGAAGATCAGTATGATGATGATCTACTTGGAGGGTCAAGACATTTGGGATATCGCAGAGTCGCCCTTTGAGAAGCCTACTATACCCGCGACCTCGAGGACAGCGGCAGAGAAAGACTCTATCAAATCCAATGTGAGAGTTATGAACTCATTATATTGCGCCCTCACTCTGAATGAGTTCAACCGCATCTCCATATGCAAATCGGCCAATGAAATTTGGCATATCTTGTAGATTACGTATGAAGGGACATACAAGGTAAAGAAATGTAAACAAGATATGTTTAGATCTAAATATGAAAATATTTAAGATGCATGAAGGAGAAAGCATCTCAGATATGTTCACAATGTTCACAGACATTGTTAACGCTTTGGAATGACTTGGGAAGTTGATTTCCCAATAGGAACCAGTTGAGCAGATTCTTGACTCTCCTACACCCATATGGGAGTCAAATGCCAACGAGGTTTTAGAGTCTAACGACATGTCCAAATATACCGTTGAGTATTGTGTTGGAAATGTCGTGGCATACAAAGTGAAGCTTCAACACGCGAATGAGATTAAACCAACCAAGCGTAAGAAGCCGGATAAGCAAAAGGAGGTTGCATTCCATGCTAACGAGGAGTGAATCAAATGGAGGAATAAATTACATCGAGAAGCTTCTAATGAAGAAGATGAAGAAGATGAGGCCAGTGGAGATGAAATCGTGGAGCTTGCCAAACAACTAAGAGAGTCCACAAAAGCAAGCACGGTAAATCTTCTTCAAAGTTTACCTCTAAATCTAACCATCTTATTTGTTCAATTATAGAGGAAACCGTCATCTCTCAACCGAATTCCCTTCCAAACCCACCAAAGAGACTTATAATGGTAAAGAGAAGAAGCATTAGAAAGGTAAGTCTAAGTTCAAGAACCAACAGAATGAAATTGTCGACACATTCGATGACTCCGACGAGGACACATCAAGTGATGAAGAAGAGGATGACAGTGAGCGAGCTCACACATGCTTCGCGGCTTTTGATGACTCTTCATCAATCTCCACATGTTCAATCGAAGAAGAGGTGGAGGCGTCGCTCAACCCCAACGAAGAAATGTGCTTCATGGCCAAAGGAGAAGAGTCTTCGTCAAGCTCAATAATGGAGGAAAGCGATGAGGAAGTAGAGGATGAGCCAAAGCTATCATTCGAGGAGCTCGAATATCGCTACAATGTGGTCTCTAATTGGGCAAGTAAGTGCATCGACTCATATGCTAAATTGAACGCTGAATTTAAAAATGTTGTGAGTATGGTGCATGGACTTGAGTCTTATGGTGTAAACAATAATGACATGCATATTTGTGACACTAGTGTGAGAGACACACTTCTATCTCAAGTTAAAGATTTGAGCCTGATTAATGAAAATTTGGTAGCTCAAATCCTTAACTTAGAAACTCGCATTTAATAACTTACGTTGAATTACGAAGAGAAACCCCAAAAACTCACAAGCTTTGTACATACTAGGGAGTCTCTCTATGATTTGATTGAAAAACAACATCCAACAATCCATAGAGTAGGTTTGGGATATGTCACGCCCCGTTCCCCAGAATACCCGACATCTAAAATTTTTTCTTTTTTTCCCAAGTATTCTAAAGAGTGAGGGTGATGAGAGAGGAAAAGGAACGGAGAGGAGGACCTGAACAAGCAGGCCACGCGCACATGCTGGGATAGTACAAGTAAGGCTTCTCTATAACATCAAAACGATCTCATGAATACATAGATCAACAACAACATAACATATATATAACAACTTCAATTTATGTACATAACCCATGTACACCACTACATATACATCGTCATTCTCCACCTCCCAAGACAACCATATCACACCACAAGACAGCCCACATTAAGTGCTACCCCTGAACCCATCTCCAAGTCCCCTCCAAGCAAGCTAACGCTGCTACCTTAAAAATGGGGAGGAGCACGTCAATGCGTGCCCCAGTAGGAACCAACTTGGATTTGGAACACCGTTCTAAAGTTATTAATCCACAAAACAAGGCAAGGGAACTAATGCATGCAAACTAAGTAACGTAATGAAAAGTAAATATCTAGATAAGTGGATCATACCAGCGGTCCAATGTCGAGCTGCTGCAAGCAAAGGGTTAGCACGAATAATAATAATAATAATAACACGAGTGTTCAAGCAACCAATATCAAATAAGATAAGTGCACGTGCCTAAGGCATGACACAGAGTCACAAAGAACGGGCAAATGGGAAGGGGAAGTGCTGCCAGCAGTAGAAGTAATACGCAAATCTTATTTTATTATTTCATAATTGAGTTAATTGGAATTTGGGTAAACTGTGTGATGCCAGGACATGTAATTCACCCCAAATTTGGGGTGAATATATCACACGACGTAGTGGACACGGGCACTGTACGTCGGGCCTCTCAGCTCCACTGTCCCTGGCAGGAGTGAGGCTCTCCAACCTCCGTACCCCTTCACTCCCGGTAAGGCGAGTGGGTATAAAAATCCCCTCCACTCCCGGTAAAGACGAGTGGGTATAAACTCCACACATCACATAATCATCTCCCAACTTCATAGTCCAGGCCTCATATCCACAATTTACTCAAATCCCACCGAAAACCCGGGCTTTGCTAACTTACCCTCATTAGAGAGGATTGAGATTTATTCAGTTTTATAAGTTAACATCATAAGTGACACGTTAGAGTCTTGATGGCATGGGTGTGCACATGTCACCTCAGCTGTCCCTCATTAAACACAGGGTCATGCACTCACGTGACATGCCATCTATCACAACACATCACCCATCCACAATTACAATATTTCCATGCCATTAAAGCATCTAACTTGTCTAATTATCACTGTGGCTACATGCCAATACCAATACATGCACGTTACTCAACTTATTGGATATTGCCTTCATTGAGACATTTCATCGAACACCTGACGGGCGTCATTCATAACACATCAACACAATAACATTTACATGTGTCAAGGACATGAACATTCATTTCACCATACAACCATATTAAGTAAGAATAATGGTGGCCAATTAACCACAATTAATGAATAAGATTAGCACTTAATGAATTCAGCTTGCTGAAATTGCAAGAACAACCATAAAGATCAATACATTCCATTTATTTCTCTTGGGAATTTGACAAAACATTATAACTGAAAGTTGAAGATATGGCAGTTATGGATTTACAGATAAAATTTCATGCAAAAATATGAAATATATGATTTATGGTGAATTAATTAGTGAAGTGTATCAAATCTGTTTTTCAGACAGATTTCAGGATCTGTATTGAAAGCCAATTTTGGGCATGTTGGAGGCAGAAATTCGATATATAAGAACTCTGATGAATTTTAAGAAAAACTTGTTAAATTTCCAACAAGACTAAGATCATAAAATTCCATGATGTGTACATGCATCTAGGCCAATTTTACTAAACCGTGTCAACACTGAAAATAAAACGGATGTTGTAAAGATGGATTTATTGCTCCTAATTTCTGAATTGAAACCATGTCAAAATTTATATGATTTTGGGGTAGAACTCCAAGATCTACATGTGAATATATTTTTCGAAACCTAATTTGATCTACAGTAACCATAATTGCAGATACAACACACATCAAAATTTCAGGATTTCAAAGGGGTTGTTTTTACTAGGAATTTCAAGGGGTAATTAGTGAAATTGAACCATAGCTCATGAATTTTCCACATCCCTAATTCAAATTAAGTATGACATGCTATAAAAACAAAATAGCAAGAATTAATTTAATGGATTCCAAGTCCAAGAGGATTCCTACCTCAAGAAGCTCCATTTTCTCGTCTCTTTTTATTATTATTCTTCTTCTTCTCTTTTTTTCTTTGTCTTCTTTTTGAAGAATTTCGGCCATGGTTGGGGTGTGTGGCCGGCCATGATGAGGGAGAGAGGGAAAATGAGAAAGGAAATGAAAGAATGAGAGAAAGAGAGAGATCTAAATTTCTCTCTTTCTTTCTAGTCTTTCTTTATTCCTTTCTTCTCTTCCAAGAAAGGAATATTCCAATGGAATATTCCATGTGGAAATGACCAAAATATCCCTCCATGTTCTAGGTATTTACAAGTTGTCCATTACTTTATGCACCGACCACTTAAGTATGTACGCACAGCAAATTTAGTCCAAATGACCGTTTTGCCCCTCGCCTTTCTAAAAATTTACGGGGGTTGCCATTGACCACTAACACCTTTCACACTTACATGGTTCTTCCTACACACATCCACGTACATCCATGCATGCATACATGCTTCACACACAAACTTTTAACACATGCCTGTTGTTTTACACTTACGACGTCATTCACTCTTCTTCCGCACTCAATCTCGCTTTCTCGTCTCTTAGATACGCATTACGGCCCAATCCCTCTTTCACTACATTACATACATCAATATCTACGTTTATTTCACACTTACGTATGCATCGTATGTCGTAATATCACTTGTATACAGTAGAATACTCGTATTGTTCAAAATAGGGCATGACATCCTACCCACCTTAAAAATAAAGTTCGTCCTCGAACTTTCTAGGGTGTGATCCTTGCCGAGGTCAGCTAGGTATTATGGTCTTACTTCCCATGAAGTATAAACAAGAATACGTATCTACACCACACTTATATACTCTATATGCTTCACTACCTTCCATAGACGTCCGTATCGCACACATGTCACAAATACATCCTATTACTCATCTAGTAGCACATCCATATCACTATATGCATCATTACATACACAAACGTATATGTTCTTCACATAAACATCTTGGCACACATATTCACACGTTAACATATACATCACATGCCATAATTAAGTCTCTATACGTATCGTTACACGCATTTAGATCACTACTCGCATCCATGTGCATACGACATCACATCGTATCCACATCATGATACCTTCAAGTATAACGACTTATATCCTACCTGCTTATATATATACATATACATCTATATCCATGCACAGACACGCCACTATACACATCAATCTACACATGTAACTTGACAAACATGGTCACCATCATGGTGTCACACCATACGTACACCAGAACTTTATACACTCAATACTTGGTCATATAAGTCCATCCACAATTAAATACACATAAATACTTACTTACTCACAAAATTTAGTCGCATCCAACATACATCAACGAGCACACACTAACACATGTATAATCAAGTTACTTAGGTTCGCAATCATAACTACAGATAAATATACACATGATCCCATATTCATAGCGATGCACCTACTGACTCACACAGATAGGCACATATATCACACACAATACACACAAAAGTGCACAAACATAATATGTTCCCCGCCAAATGCTACATACATAACTATCCTTTGCACATTACACGCGCATACTGGCATGATAATCAAATAATTATAAATATTCATACACACTCTACACACGCGTATACATATAAATTTGCAACCAAACACACACATTCCAATACCTACATGTTAAACAGTTTCATTCACTTACATTTATCAAACATATATGTACACCTACGTTACATATCTTATCACCTTTACATTTGCATTGCACATGTATATACATACATACATGCTTTGGTACAGACCTATATGTATATATACATGCATACAAGCATAAATACATTTATCCATGGCATACCGATATACACCTGGATGAACAACCCTATATGATAGATAAGCAAGTAAACAAACAAGATATGTATAAGTGTATATGTGTGTGTGTGTGTGTGTGTTCATTCATCCAATATACACACCATTACATATACTCCTACTGCACATTACACCTACATGAACACATCCCAACACTTCACATTCATACAAGTATGATACATATTCACATATAGGTAACAAACAATACTTCACATAAATATTCCACATCTAATTATATACACACTCATTATATACCCACAGATGTATTCATATCAACACCACATATATATATCTCTAGGCCTACACATAGCCATATACACGTTCGCTCATACACACCAAATTCTTATTCTACTAGTAGGTATACACACAGACATGCATATACATACGTACTAGGACCCTTGCACTATGCACATACATTCCCATGTATGGGCACACACCCATACACACATACCATACATATTATGCTTTTACACCTATACAGTCAAGCTACTCAAACTATACTAGCAGGTAGTCAGTAGCTACCCGTACCACTATATACATAATATCCAATATATCCTCACTTTTACTAGCATACTAGTACATACACAAATAAGTGTATTTCAACATTCATACACATTCAGTAGATAGTCACACTCCATATACATATACAATCATATACTGATACATGCATATCAGAATAAGGATCATTCACATACATATACATATAACCACTCATAAGTTATACACTAATACACATTCAATAATAACAACACCTATACACAATCACACCACGCTTGCTACAACACACCTATAGACCGTGTATTTGTAAATGAGATACTTGTTTAAACACACACACACACACACACACACACACACACACACACACGTATCTCATTTACAAATACACAGTCCCCCTCATGCCACTATATACAGAAAGGTGCATGCCCTACACATGCATCCAAATGGTCATATAAACATCCTTCTACGGGGTAAACGTATACACACACATATATATACCGTAACTCCACTTAACCGTGCAAATCATTAGCCATCCCACTTATACATGCACTGTATAACCACAAATCCTTATATCAATCACATCTTACATGTGTTACACGTCACACTTATATCCTTATCCCATACTAGGCACCGATAGAGCTAAGGCCTCAACTTAGGTAGACGGGTCTAAAGCATCCCTACTCACGTTAGGATACCTCTACTCCAAACACCCTGGAGCATTACTCATACTATCCGTGCATCCACCACTTATCTATATCGCTGTATACACGCTATATATGGCCAAAACACAACACATGTCTTCACGCAATAATACACCCACGACCATATGCCTAAGTAAAACAATATACCAATCATTATATGCCCACAGGCAGCACATACATATATTATCAATTATTCAAATCTAACACATTAGGAATTTACACACTAACAATACAACACTAGCGATAGATATATACCAATATTTCAACCCATATCTACACCACCTACCCATACAAGCACACATATATTCACATACATGCACTTTCCCAACATATATCAACAAGACCGTATGAACACTCCACCACTCTATCCACACAAGGATAGATATATGCACCTTGGTAATTTTCCACATGGGGAAATAACCATAATGTAATAGATAGGAAAATGCTTACATGCACTCATATCAGCTATGTACATATCTTCACTCACACACATACAAGGCGTATGTCCCCACTAGCTTATATGTACCCACCAATATACATCCATGAACAAACATGTATATATCACCTATGTCTCGGAGTCGCACAAGTATACCACATACCAGCCTCACATATCAGTGTCATGTACTTTTATAGAGACGTAGTATACATACACTAAAGTATTCGCCCACCTAGTATATACTCCAACGCCTATCCAAACATGCAACTTTCGTGCTATTCAGATACAAATATGTATATATACTGAATACAAGTATACATGCGACGCATATAACTCAAATATCCAAGTACAACATTTGCATTTATATACACGTATTCTCATTAGTATATCAGTATACACTGATACCAACTAATATACTTCTATAGTATACTACACTGTAAGAAGTTCATCATCTGACTTCATAAGTTATGGTTCTAAGGGTGGATCACTTAAAGCTCTAAGGTCACTACCCACCTTAGGGCTAATGTATCCCAATCACCTACTGAAGCATTACATGTACTATCCTTACGCACATCGCAGTGCGGTGACCTGCATGGGCCACCAAAAACTGTCACGCCCAGTTCCCCAGAATACCCGGCATCTAAATTGTAACGGTCCTTATTTTTCAATACAACTATTCACGTATTTTCAAATTTTTAAAACTATTTTATGAGGGTTCGTCAGGAGTTTTACGATTTCAAAAAATTTCTTATAAAAATATTTTGAAGTATTAGACTAGTTATGAAGTATTTTAGTAAGTCCGGGTTCCATCAAATACCTCTAAATAATCTGATAAAAATTCATTTTCATACATTACTGTTTTTGGCTTAATGAATTTATTTTCTATACAAACATCATCAAAACGTTTTCAAACTTCTTCAGTAACATTCTATGACCATTTAGGGCTTCTCATATTAATTTCGTAATTTTCTGATGACAAATCAGTAGAGAACCCGTAAACCCGCTTCCTAAACGTTTTGGCCCAAAACTAGTATCCCCGTATCCCAAACCCTGAAACGGACTTTGTATTTGCGATCCTCGCGACGATACGATCACGTGGGTATGTTTTCGTAATTTTTTGGACACGTTTGCTAGTAGGGGCAAAATCGTAATTTCGTGTATTTAATTTTACTACTAAAGTCTACTAATTACTTTTAAATTTTAACCTAAGTTAATTAGCCTTAACCCTAGACCTAAACGTGGCATCACATGATAAACACGTTTGTTCACTTTCCCTGACCACGTTCATCTCCATTAATCTTTAAGTCAAAGACCCCAACAACTCTCATTAATACCCCAATTTCGTTTCACGTTGTGTTTCATTTCCATCCTTAGTCAAACGTTTCCAACAAACTTATTAAATATGTTATTATAATAATAATATAAACATATTATTTAACCCATATGAAACCCAGGGTCTCTCTCCCCGTATCTTCGAACCCAACACCTCTACCCTTCTTCAAATATTAAACCAACCTCACCACTCTCAAACTCTCTCTCTAGCTCTCACTCCCTTTCTCACTCTCGACTTCCCCCTCCGGCGATCGACCGCCGCATCACCTCCCCCGCCCGTCGACCCATCCTCCGCCGTGAGCAGCTCCCGCAAACATCCACCGAGCCACCGGAGCCCGCCTCGTCGACAGTCTCGCCTCGGAGCTCGCAGCTCTGCCCCGAGACCCCCAGCGTCCTCGCTCGATCCTCCTCGTTGCCGGAGCTCCTACGTTCCCCCATAGCTCTGTTTCAACCTCCTCCCTCAAACACTCTCTTCTTCACATCTCTCTCGTTCGTCTTCCCGATGCCCATGCAATACCTCACCGCCGGCAACACAAGCCCGAACGACGCTCTCACCCCTGCTCCAACGGAGCTCGCCACCGTGCACCGACGAGCCCACAAAGCAACCCCCAGTCTGTCGCCACCGCTTACACAGACCCCCTCTCGTCGCCACTCAGCTCCTCGACGGCCCGCTCCGCCGCCTCCGGCGAAGCGAACTCATCGCTGTATCCCTCTACGGAGCCCTCCGACGTCGAAGCCACCGGAACCCGCTCCGCTTGCAGCCCCTCCGAGCTTCCCTTCTCCGCCTCCTCTCACTGACGAGCTCTCGGAGCTCCGACAAAGGCGCGAAGCCCCACCCATCCTCCGCCGCTCACCGTCGACAGGAGCCACCTTTGAGCGCTCGCCGCTGCTCCCCGAGCTCTCTCCGATGCCGTCACCCTCTTAGTCCCCCCACCTCGCCGGTGCCGCCGTCTGCAGGCCCCGACACCGTCGCATCCGCCTTCGCCCCACCACGAGCTCTCCGCCTCTCCGAACGCCGGCGACGTCAACATCTCCCTTGCTCCGACGAACGACACCCGCCGCTGCCTCCCGCAGTTTCTGCCAACACCGCTACTCCCCTCAGCCTCCGACGAGGAGCTCCAAGATCGCCCCCCGCTGCAGCTGCTCGTCGCCGCTGTCACCACCCCGCTGCCCCTCGCCTCCGGCGTCGACGAGCACCGCTTCCCCGCTGCCCTGTTTCACGTAGGAACGAAGAAACAAAGGGTACGAGTTAATATAAACGTGTTTTAATACGTATATTAAAACGTATTGCGTATTTACGTATTCTTATAATTAGATAATATGGGTTTAATGGTTTTAAATTGATAATAAATAATATAGAGATCAGAAAATTACAAAACTAGCTCTAGAAAATCAAAAATGACATTTTAGACCCAATGGCACTAGTTTCATCTCAATCAGATGCGTAGTTTTTCCAAAATTAATTTTTAAGCCTAAAAGTTAAATACGTGATTTTCGTTCAAAAATCCATAACTTGTTATTTTCACGTACACTGATATGTGAGAAAAATATATGTTATAGTACTATTCGATACAGCCATTTTGACAGCTCACTTGAACCATTAAGATGCAGATTGCATCCAGAATAAATGTTTGAATAATTACATTACTAATTGAAAAATAGTTTTAAAATTGTTTTTGGGCTTTTAAAAATTATAAAAATTACAACAGGCTTCAGAAAAATAGTTTGTCTTGCAGTAAAATTATTTTCATTATATATATCCTATATAAAAATTTAGAATGATTTTTGACGACGTTTCAACTTGTTTAGAAAATCAAAACGATCAGGTTACATAGGTAGAAAATAGTGTGTGCTTTGACCAATTGTTTCTTGTGTTTGCAGGTACTAATCCTCGTGCACCAGCTTCTCTAGCTCTAATCTCGTCTTACCACGACGAACTCAAATAAAGTAAGTCACTTTAATTCTAACTTTAGAAATTTAGCCAGTGCACTCGTATGAACTTATGACCTCATATATATTCTCAGAACAGCTATTGACTTGAACCAATGATTAGAGACCTAATTAACTAGAAAACTGATCAATAATGGAATGACCATGGGTTTCAAAGCATTGCTTAGGACTAAATTGAGATAATGCACTTTTATGGAATTAAATATCATAATTGTTGTACTTCAAAGCATTGCTCAGGACTGACATTCTCTGTTAATGCTTCTGCCTTGACTTTTCAATAAGTAAAACTCTTTGGAGTACTGTTGTTAATGCCTTTGAACATCTTTGGAATGAGACTATTGTGCATAACTCTATTGGTATGTAAGTCGGTCTATCACAACCGTCATTATTGTCTTTGTCTTTGAAACACCGGTCTGACGTACCTAATTGAAAAGTAATGATTGAATGGAATACCTTGGAACATACTATTGAAATTGAATTCTTAAAAGTAGTTGGCACATCACTGGGTTTTTGGGGTAAATTATATTAGAGAAAGTGCGGGAGCGACCGCGAGCCATCTACACATTGCACCGTACCGTACCGACCATTACCGACCGTCTAAATCAAATGTACCGTCTAAAGTGATTTGAGATCCGCCCAGGTGAGCGCCCCCGTGGCAGGAGATGGGCTCAATGGTTGCACACTGTACTTTCCTATATAAGTCACGTAGCTTTTAGTGTTACTATTGTCTACTTGTCCTTTTAGTGTTACTACATCTGCCTGGTTGTCCTACTATTGCATGTCGGTTAAAATATTGTTGCTACTATATGCCATGCTACAGTTGTTGTTCTCGTACGTTACATTTGCACTTGCACAGTCACCTTTACTTTATGCATTACGTGCACTTTACTTGCCACACATGAGCTGCCACAAGTACTTTACTTTTCGCTCATACGTGCATGTTTGTTCTTACTTTAATTTTTGCACCTGCATGACCATCTTTTGTTTATTATAGCATGTTCCATACTTTTGCACTACTCTATTTCTATTGCTAGAATTGTTGTGACTTACCTACAGTTCCATCTCCGTGTCACCGCAGACGATGTACATATGGAGATAGATGCTCTTGAGCTAATAGCGCCAGAATTCGACCACAGCTTCCAGAGTTATTTTCACTTATGTACTTTTCTTCTTTCATGTATATTTGTTGGGACATCTTGTACAGTATGGATTGTAATAATTGGACACTATTTGGGTATTTTTGTACATCTCTGCATCGTGGATATTTTGGTTTCACTAGTAACCTGCAGGACCTGCGTAAATATCAAATAAGTAACGGGCCCCCCGAGAGCGGGTCGTTACATAAATATTTTTCTTTTTTCCCCAAGTATTCTAAAGAGTGAGGGTGATGAGAGAGAAAAATGAACGGAGAGTAGGACCTGAACAAGCAGGCCACTGCGCACATGCTGGGATAGTACAAGTAAGGCTTCTCTATAACATCAAAACGATCTCATGAATACATAGATCAACAACAACATAACATATATATAACAACTTCTATTTATGTACATAACCCTGGTACACCACTACATATACACCGTCATTCTCCACCTCACATGACAACCATATCACACCACAAGACAGCCCATATTAAGTGCTAGCCCTAAACCCAGCTCCAAGTCCCTTCCCAGCAAGCTAACTTTGCTACCTAAAAATGGGGAGGAGCACGTCAATGCGTGCCCCAGTAGGAACCAACTTGGATTTGGAACACCGTTCTAAAGTTATTAATCCACAAAACAAGGCAAGGGAACTAATGCATGCAAACTAAGTAACGTAATGAAAAGTAAATAGCTAGATAAGAGGATCATACCTGCGGTCTAATGTCGAGCTGCTGCAAGCAAAGGGTTAGCGCGAATAATAATAATAATAATAATAATAACACGAGTGTTCAAGCAACCAATATCAAATAAGATAAGTGCACATGCCTGAGGCATGACACAGAGTTACAAAGAAACGGGCAAATGGGAAGGGGAAGTGCTACCAGCAGTAGAAGTAACATGCAAATCTTATTTTATTATTTCATAATTGAGTTAATTGGAATTTGGTTAAACTGTGTGATACCAGGACCTGGACTTCACCCCAAATTTGGGATGAATATATCACACGACGTAGTGGACACTGGCATTGTACGCCGGGCCTCTCAGCTCCCCCGTCCCTGGCAGGAGTGAGGCTCTCCAACCTCCTTACCCCTCCACTCTCGGTAAAGGTGAGTGGGTATAAAAATTCCCTCCACTCCCGGTAAAGGCGAGTGTGTATAAAATCCACACATCACATAATCATCTTCCAACTTCATAGTCCAGGCCTCATATCCACAATTTACTCAAATCCCACCTAAAACCCGGGCCTTGCTAACTTACCCTCATTAGAGAGGATTGAGATTTATTCAGTTTATAAGTTAACATCATAAGTGACACGTTAGGGTCTTGATGGCATGGGTGTGCACATGTCACCTCAGCTGTCCCTCATTAAACACAGGGTCATGCACTCACGTGACATGCCATCTATCACAACACATCACCCATTCACACTTACAAAATATCCATGCCATTCAAGCCTCTAACTTGTCTAATTATCACTGTGGCTCCAGGCCAATACTAATACATGCACAGTACTCAACTTATTGGATATTGCCTTCATTGAGGCATTTCATCGAACACCTGACAGGCGTCATTCATAACACAGCAACACAATAACATTTACACGTGTCAAAGGTATGAACATTCATTTCACCATACAACCATATTAAGCAAGAATAATGGTGGCCAATTAACCATAATTAATGAATAAGAATAGCACTTAATGAATTCAGCATGCTGAAAGTGCAATAACAACCATAAAGATCAATACATTACATTCATTTGTCTTGGGAATTTGACAAAACTTTATAAATGAAAGTTGAAGATATTGCAGTTATGGATTTACAGATAAAATTTCATGCAATAATATTAACTATATGAATTATGGTGTATTAATTAGTGAAGTGTGTCAAATCTGTTTTTCAGACAGATTTCAGGGTCTATATTGAAAGCCAATTTTGGGCATGTTAGAGGTAGAAATTCGACATATAAGCACTCTGATGAATTTTTAGAAAAACTTGTTAACTTTTCAACAAGACCACGATTATAAAATTCCATGATCTTTGCAGATATCTAGGCCAATTTTACTAAACTGTTCAACATTGAAAATCAAACAGACATGTTGTAAAGATGGATTTATTTCTCTTAATTTCTGAATTGAAACTATGTCAAAATTTATATGATTTTGGGGGTAAAACTTCAAGATCTACATGTGCATATTTTGTTCGAAACCTAATCTGATCTACGGTAACTATAATTGCAGATACAAAACACATCAAAATTTCAGGATTTCAATGGGGTTGTTTTTACTAGGAATTTCAAGGGTTAATTAGTGAAATTGAACCAAAGCTCATGAATTTTCCACATCCTTAATTCAAATTAAGTATGACATGCTATAAAAACAAAATAGCAAGATTAATTTAATGGTTTCCAAGTCCAAGAGGATTCATTCCTCAAGAAGCTCCATTTTCTCTTCTCTTTATATTCTTCTTCTTCTTCTTCCTCCCTTTTTTTCTTTTCTTTTTCTTTTTTCTTTTTGAAGAATTCCGGCCATGGTTGAGGGGTGTGGCCGGCCATGATGAGGGAGAGAGAGGGGAAATGAGAAAGGGAAGGAAAGAATGAGAGAAAGAGAGAGATCTAGATTTCTCTCTTTCTTTCTCATCTTTCTTTATTCATTTCTTCTCTTCCAAGAAAGGAATATTCCAAGGGAATATTTCATGTGGAAATGACCAAAATACCCCTCCATGTTCTAGGTATTTACAAGTTTGCCATTATTTTATGCACCGACCACGTAAGTATGTACGCACAGTAAATTTAGTCCAAATAACCGTTTTGCCCCTCGCCTTTCTAAAAATTTACGAGGATTTCCATTGACCCCTTGCCTCTTTTACACTTACATGGCTCTTTCTACACACATCAATGTACATCCATGCATGCATACATGCTTCACACACAAACGTTTAACTCATTCCTGTTATTTTACACCTACAACGTCATTCACTCTTCTTCCGAACTCATTTTCGCTTTCTCGTCTCTTAGTAACGCATTACGGCCCAATCCCCCTTTCACTACATTACATACATCAATATCTACGTTTATTTCTCACTTACGTATGCATCATACGTAGTAATATCATGTGTATACGGTAGAATACTCGTATAGTTCAAAATAGGGCATGACAGGATACACTCCAATGGTGGTTACCAAACCCACATCTAATTCTTCTTTTAGTGCAAATATAAGAAATATTGCAAAAACACGTAAGAAGAATCACCATGATTTCTGTTATAACAATAACACTAACAAGAAGCATGTAAATCATAAGGTGGCGAGGAAAAGTGATTTATGTGATTTATGTGATGTGATTTGATAACAAGAAGCATGTGATAGTGATTGATACACACTAAATTTTTATATTTGGTATCATACATTTTTTATCTCTTGCAAATTGTCACATCTTTTACTAGAATATCAAGGGGTTGTTTAATGTCCACCTTTTTGACAATGACAATGGCCGGATAGATATATGCACTATGTAAATCATGGTTAGCATACATATGCATATGGAGATAGATAGGACTATGTAAACGTCTTGTGTGGATAATGTTTCTAACATAATGCAATTGGTTTATATAATACATGCCTATTATATGTCACCATTGTTCTTATTATTACAATTGTGTATCCCATTTTACAATTGGTGCATATAGTTAGGGGAGCTCATTAGTATTCTGCTTTATTTTCGTTATGTTTACATAACGTGTGTTATCATCAAAAAGACGGAGATTGTTAAGTATTGGTGTTTCATACCAATATTGTTTTGATGATGATCATAGCATTATGTTGTTGCTAATGTCTCTCTTATTTTAGTCTCGTGTTTATCAAATTAAGAAAAGCATGATTTGGAGACTAATAGCTCGGTGCAATGATGGACATCAAGAGAATCAATGTCAAAGCTTGGACTCAATGGATGACAAAGCTTGAAGATGATGTGGATCATCAAGGCATCAAGGATTGATGCCATAGATCTAAGGGAAGCAATGTAATTCATGAGTTATTTCATTTGTTCCTTTTCTCTTTTTGAGTCTATGTTTAATGTATTGCCTTGATAGATGGTCTACTCATACATGCATATGGATATAACCATATTAATGAGCATTATGATTATCATAAAATTCAACCCAATATGTTCACTATGCCAAATAAATCAAATGGAGTCTCTGGCTCTCCAACAGGCGACTGATGAAGGAAGGACATGCGACTGGGTGATTCCAGTCGCCTGGCCAGCCTTCTACAGTCGGCTATTATGCACTAGCTCAAGTCAACTTTTATTAACTATATATTGAGTTATTGGAGACAGACGACTGACGTTCATTTTACAGTCGCATGTATTCCTTCGAGCGCCTGTGAATTGTTCTACAATCGTCTATGTGCCACAGTGTGTAACTTGCATTTTATGGGTTTCATCTCACTTTGCAAGTCAGTCGACTGATGAAGTACTTTCAGTCGCCTGTCAAATTACAGGTGCCTGTGAAATGGTCATCTATAGACTGAAGGCGTCAGTGCGAAAGTTACATTTTTCCAGCTCTGTTTCCATCCCAAGTGACAGTCGCCTGCTGAAGGATATATAGACGCCTACTCATTTACAGGCGCATGTGTAGTCTTCTACAGTCGCCTGTTCTGGCGCATATTATAGCCGTTGAGATTTTTATAGCCGTTGACCAGTCGACTGTCAGTTGTTCATCAGTCGATTGGTTGTGCCGTAAATTGCCAAAATCTAGCCGTTGCAGCTTTATTCATTTTGGCTTTTTGCTTGGGTTTGAATGTTCCAATGGGCTTGCTATATATATATGAGATGGCTGAGTTCATTAGAACTTATTGGAACTATTGAAGATCATTTGAGAATCATTAAGCCTCTATCAAACTCTCTCATTTCCCTCTTAGAGCACATATTCCTCTTCATGCATTGAAGTCAAGCTCAATGGAAATCATCCAAGTGCATTCAAGCAAATCATACTAGGATATAATCTTCCATGCCTTGTATTTATTAATGAGTAAGTTCAGCATCAAGGCATGTGTAAGAGTATTTTTTTTACTTTGTGTTTTCATTGAAACTATAGCTTTCTGTGTGAGAGCTAGTTACTCTCTATGTTAGAGTATGACATTCTGTGCGAGGGTTGGTTAAGATCTCTCTGTGTGAGAGTGTGAGTCTCTCTATGTGAGAGCATAAGTAGTTCTGTGTGAGAGTAATAACTTCTCTGTGTGAGCATCCAAATCCGCTATGTGATGTATTTCTGTGTGAGATTGTATTCACTTCTCTGTGTGATAATTACAGTGGATATTGAATGGCTGGACGTACCCAAGTTCGGAGAACCAATGTAAAATCATGCATTTGTGTTTGGATTGATTGTATTGATTAATTCCTATTGCACTTATCATTCTGCATTTGCAAGTTAAATTTTAATTGCACAATTTATTGTCATTACTCTATTCACCCCTCTAGGTTTTGTTGTTAGTATTGCAAGGGTAAGATGGTCCTTACAAACATATCCCACATTTTTTGCACGGTAGCAGATGGGTCAGGTTCAGCTAACCATGCCAACGGCTTGTAGGTTGCAATACTGGTTGGACTCGTCCCAGCTTACCGCGAGTTAGACATGGATTATATTGGGCCAACCCGTGCATAAGTAGATGGATGTCCCACCTCGGCTTGCAGGTGTATCATGTGTGAGCCGGTTGGGACAGGGGGGGCGTCGTGAGCTGACTCATGGCAATTTGTTTTATTTTTATTTTTTAAATTTTGCAAACATTAATAAATGCTAGCTTTGAAATTACTAATAACATGAAACTAACATAAAAATCAACAACATAAAAGCTTACAAAAGGAATTAATAAACATGCCATTTGTTAGAAGGTAATTGGACTCAAGAGAGAGAGAGAGAGAGAATTTCATTGCTAAGAATAAGTCACCATAGCTAAGAGCCATGGTGCTCTATTTATATATCTCAAAGTGGGGAGGCCAAAAGCCTCTAGGAGACCAAGGGTCCCCATTACTCTAAGTAATGGGGGCCTAATGAATGGGTAATGAAGGAGGGGAGGCCAAAGGCCTCCCTCATTCATAACACTCCCCCTTACACATTCATCACTTCGGTCTCAGCTACTGAGGCAAGGGGTGGATACTTCTGGATCCAGAGTAAGTGTGTTTGCCTCGTTAAAACCTTAGCTGTGGAAAACCCAGTGGGAAAACCCAACAGCTTAAGGAAAAAGAGTGCAACCCACATGTTACTCCCCCTGATCCGTACAAGCTTCAGGCTTGCAGGTCTTTCAACTGTCGCATACCAATGTTCTTTACAAGCTTTACAAAAGTACATTTAGGCAATGCCTTAGTAAAAAGATCAGCTAAGTTGTTGCATGACTGGATCTGTCGAACTTCAATCTGCTTGTCGTTCTTCTGCTCGTGCGTCCAGAAAAACTTGGGAGAAATGTGTTTTGTCCTGTCGCCTTTGATGAAGCCCTTCTGAAGCTGAGCAATGCATGCGGCGTTGTCTTCGAATAGGGCAGTAGGCTCCAGATCACTGGTCTTCAGGCCAGTGGATTGGAGGATGTGTTGGACGACGGAGCGTAGCCAAAAACATTCTCTGCTCGCCTCATGGATCGCGATGAGCTCTGCATGGTTGGAAGATGTAGCAGTAGTGGTTTGTTTTACCGATCTCCAAGAGATAGCAGTACCTCCGTAGGTAAATACAAAACCTGTTTGAGATTTTGCCGTGTGCGGATCAGAGAGATAACCTGCATCAGCATAACCAAACAATTTGGGGGAGGCACCCCTCTGGTAGTAAAGTCAAAGATCAATGGAACCCTGAAGGTATTGCAGAAGATGCTTTACTCCGTTCCAGTGGCGCTTTGTGGGCGCAGCACTGTGTCTGGCTAGTAGATTAACTGTAAACGCTATATCGGGACGCGTACAGTTAGCCAGATATAGAAGTGCTCCAATGGCACTGAGGTAGGGTACTTCAGGACCCAATTAATAAAACCCAAAAATTGGTTATTTGTTTTATAGACCATACCCATCTGAGATTCTGGACTGCTTACAAATAACTAATAATATTTTACAAAATACAAATTATAGTTTATGAATGAATAAGGGTTACTATATGTAATTATTTATGGTTTGTTTTCTGTTCCATTAGGTTAAAATATCAAAAAAATCAATTTTTTCTTATATTTTCATTAATGATCCATACATGTAAGTTTATTTGCATTAACTTTTCTTGCTTTTATGCATTAAATTTTTATATGCCTATGCTGGGGCATTTCATGTGTAGATCTCATCATATTCACGTGCCAGTCCAACAATTTGAGCTTCTACGTCATCCCACACACTATTATCAAGAATAGATTCTAATTTGCGTTGGGATTGCGAATTTTTAAAACCAACTGTCATAGAATAAAAATAAGAAGAATTATGATTATTATGGTTATTTGGCTTCATCAATGTTTGGCCCCTGGTCAATTGCTAATCAAGGAGTCACCCATGGGTTGACCGTTGGGCCAACTAGCAGGCCAACTCCCATTCTCAAGCATGCATGATAATAAGCCTAGCCGAATATAGATGGGCTCGTGGTATGGTGGGCAGAATACATTCCACCCATGAAAAGGTGTGACCTATCTCGGCTCGACCGATGGCCAGTGGTTGTTTGGGCCTGTTGTGACCCATGTGCTAAGTGGGGTCCACCCCATTCTAACTCAGCATATCATCACCTTATAATGTGTAGGGGTGGCAAACAGGTCGGGTGGGTTCGGTTTCGTGTCGGGTCAGATTTGACCCGACCCGGATTGAACCCGGGTGGGGTTCGGGTGACCCGGAAAATTTCCAGGTCGGGTTCGGGTTAACCCGTCGGGTTAAGATTTGACTTATATACTATTGCTCCTTTTTCGATATCCAGCTATTTATTAAGCGCCACCGACAATTTATTAAGTGTTACATAATTTCTAGTAACTCGTTGTTTAAACCGCACTGATGACAGTAAGGAAGTATAACTAAGTTACCATTTTATTAACAAAAGTAATAAAATTAACTAAAAAGTTGTATGTAAAGTGAATTGAATCCAAGACCTCTTAAAGAAGTGGACAACAATTCAAATCATATAAGTACAACTCCCTTTGCAAACTCCCTTTGCAACTGTATATTAAAGTTATTATATAAAATTTTATATATAGAGAGAAAGTAAACCGGGTCGAATTCGGGTCATCCGGGTTGACATGCCAAACCCATACCCGACCCGGATTTTATCCGGGTCGGGTCGGGTCAACCCGTTTCCTACTTGACCCGGATTGGCACCTACCCATACCCGGTTAAGGATGCCGGGTTCGGATCGGGTCGGGTCAGTTCGGGCTCATTTTGCCACCCCTATTAATGTGGGCACAAGATTTTCCAAACTCCTCTTTTTTTCATAATTTATTGAAATGATTATGATGAAATATTTATGTGGAAAAATAGATTAATCTAACTAAAATTATCACCAAAAAGCTAATTTTGTGCCCAAATGAATTTGCATGGGTTGTTAAGATTTACAAGTAATTTCATAGATAAATATTTTGAATATAGCAAAGAAGTGCAAGCTGTTGCTAATTAATGTTAATTTTGTTTGGATCACTTTAGTGTTATTTAGTTACAATACATGCCTATCATGTGTTGGAGTGTCTTATGCGTCTGTCCAAAAAATCAATGTAGCAAGAGTGTTGAAAAGATGTCACTAGGTTGTGATAATATAAAATTAACAGCTTCATAGGTAATCTCTCAACTAACCCAAAAAAGTGGAACATTAATCTGAAAAACATGAACAGAAAGTCTTGGAATTATTGATATTTGTCTCAAAACAAACAAACATCCATCCAATCATATTTGACTACTAGTCATAACCCGTGCTCGCGGGCACGGTTCATTTAAGATTTTCCCTTGCGAAATCTTTATGCCCCGAAATTTTTTTTTTCAAAGCCAAAATTTAAAAGAAAAACAAATTAGCTTACAATATTTAGCGGCACAGGCGCCTTCGGCGTGGGTGCCTTCGGTGCGGAACAACAAATTAAGCGCATGCGCCTTCGACACACAACACCAAATTCGACGTGGGTGCCTTCAGCGCAGAACAACAAATTCGACGCAGGTGCCTTAGGCGCAGAACAACAAATCAGCGTTAAAAAATGGCGCGGGCGCCTTTGGCGCGGAACAACAAATTCAGCGCATGCGCCTTCGACACAGAAAACCAAATTCGACGTGGGTGCATTCGGCGCAAAACAACAAATTCGACGTAAAAAAACAATTTCGGCGCGGATGCCTTAGGCGCGAAACAACAAATCAGCGTTAAAAAATTTAGCGGGCGCCTTCGGCGCGGGCACGGTTTCATATACGTATAATCTGTGCCCGTGGGACACTGTTCATTTAAAAATCTTGGACCCACTAATTTTAAACAAACATCAATAATTATTAGTTTCCCCTGAAATATCAGCAGATGTGATCGAAATTTTACAGGGTTTTGCAACGCGGATCAATGAGTTGGCAGCATCTCCCGCATTCATTCTCCCACAGCTCGCGTTCATTCCCAAGATGAGATTGTGTGTGTGCACAACATTTTTTTCCATAACTAATATTAAAAGGCAATTCCTAATTTCAATGTTTTTGTGTATTCCCAACAAATTTCTCTTCAACCCAAAAATTTCCCTCCAAAACTTGATGTGACATTGCCACATATGACAAATTCAAAATCTGCCCTCAATTGTAATATAGATTTATATGCAATCGTCAACACATTGACCTCTATGAAAAAATGAATAAGTGCCAGGATAAGTAACAAGGACATCGTGACTATAGCAAATATAATAGTCATTTTCTCTAAATTAGTATGGTTCAACAATTAATCACATAAGAAACCTTTAATTTAAATATGTTGGACATATTTTTGTATTTCACCAATTCAAAGACTACTCCTTTGGTTCTCACAGTGGAAGTTGTTACAACATTGGGTCGGCCCTCGACGTGTAGAAAAATATTGCCAACTAAGTGAAGAAGCCCACAAAGCAGAGATGCAGCCCATCAACCCCGCGAATCCCACGCGAGAGGTTAATCAACCGTACAGTCAACGCCAGGGCATATTTTGCACGTTGAGCTTCTGAATCAAATGGAGATGGTTAGTAATGTGCTCATCGACGGCGGGGTAAGTGGACAACAATTATGCCTATCTTTTAGAGATGATCGTGCCATGGGTGGCAGTTATTCGCTAATGGCACGGAAGGGCCGCCTCCACTTATAAATAGTCAAAACACCAATGGGCCGAGGACGGAGTTAATAGTCACTAAGTACTATGTACTCTGATAACTCTTGATCTACTGTCACACTTATATTTCTTCATCTAAAAAGCTCGACGAGACAACAAGTGTAAGGACACTGGCTACGAAGAAACCATTAGAAGAGGGGTTGAATAGTGTTTATAAAAATTAAACGATAGTTATACCAATTTAAATCACTAACCAATAATAACTGCGGAAATATAAATTAACCCAAAATGAAACAAGCTAACATAAAGGATGTTTCACAGGTTCGGATTACCCAATTCCAATCCCGACTTGTTCCCGGTAATCCTATGTCCCTTCCACCTGGATACCTCTGGATACTCAAGTTAGAACCCTAACTTGAGGTTTCCTTTAAACCCACTTGTAGCAACCCAACAAGTGTAATCGAACACAATCGATGTCCTAGACACCCACAACCTGGGATCAAGCAGACCCACTCTCACAACCCGAGAGTGAAATCGAAATATGAGATAATGAAGTTCGAAATGAAAAACACTTACAAACACATATGCCTTGAAGTGGAACTTGAAGGAGCAAGTGTGTGTGTGTGTGTGTGTGTGTGTGTGTTGATGTCTCTTCCAAGAAGAGAGTGAAGCCATTTCTATTGTCACCACCAAATGCCTAGAGGATATCAACTTTGATTCTATGTTGGAGAGCATATAGAACGAAATTCTATGGCTTGGAAAGAATTGAGGGTTTGAGAGCTTAGAGATGAGATCAATGAAGTCTTCAGGGTTTCAACAACTCTCCAATGGAATAGTAGGAGACCCTTTTATAAGTTCGCTAAACCCCTCAAGCAAAATACACAAAACCCTCTTTGAAATCCGTCTGAAAAAAGCTAACGGATAGAAAATACGCGGCAGCCAGTCGGCTGATGAAGAACCCACAATCGCCTGCTGCACTGTGTTAGAGGGTAGGTGATAATTCAAACGACAACTACCACGTATGTCAGTCGACTAATGAAGGTCAGACGTACGCCTGTAAACCAACAGACGACTGAGAAACCTTCTACAAGCGATTGACATCCTAAGTGTGTAAGTGGTGAAAACTCATGAAATATTGGCAGGACAAGATAGGCGACTGTAGAAGCATATACATGCAACTGTGCCATGGGCAGGCGCCTGTAAAACCTTCTTACATCGCCTGCAGAAGCAAGTTCGAAAGTTGTCAAAATTTGTGAAGTTTGACAGGTTGGGACAGGCGACTGTAGAAGCATATCTAGGCGACTGTGCCATGGGAAGGCGCTTGTAAATTCTTCTTACATCGCCTGCAGACGCAAGTAAGAAAGTTGACAAAACTTTGGAAGCCTGAGCTAGGATAGACAGTCGACTGTTTAACGAGTCACATGCGCCTGTAGCTAGATAGGAGACTGTTCAAAGTACATCAGTCGACTGAAGATATTAAAAGCAAGAAGTCTAGAATAGCAATTGAAAAGGTATGTGCATAACAGGCGACTGGAGAACAAATCTCAGGTGCATGTATAGAGACATGTGCTCGTAAATCGTTCAGCAGTTGCATGTATGGACTCCAAACAGCGCATGCTTAAGAATAAAGAATTGGATGCATGTGAATTGAGTTCTAATGCATTCCTACGATAGAATGAAAGATGTATGTATGTGCTCCAACATAATTCTACTTCTAAGCTACATTATAGAAAGAAATAAAGAATAGAATAAAAGAATACATTTGATTTGCCTCTCTTCTTTCTATTGGAATATGTAGAAGGCTTCTTGAAGCTACAATCTTCATCTTCGATCATCCAATCCATTTTATGAGCTTTGATTGATGAGTGACATTAATTGCTAATTAATCTTCATAATATGCCTATGCAATGGATTAACTGCAAGTATGTGATTAGTCACAAGTATTTATGTTTACTCATCATCAAAACTAAGTAAGGAGAAGTCCAATACTCAACAACAAGACCATCCCCCTTTAGGTATATCTTGATTGTCACATGCCTCCTTAAGTCCGTACTCACTTAAGCATTGGAGGGGTTTGGGTCTGAACCCAGATCCGACACCCCTGACGATTGTTTATGTTGCAGGTAGCTCGACGAACGACCCATCAAGCCGCTCGAAGGGTTGCACTCGACGACCCAGATTTAGGTTGAGCTTCCTCTCGGTATATCGAATTTGGCTCACCCCGACTTGCGCTCCAGGCTCCACGTGGCCCATTCACCAACTGGCGGCGTACCACGTCATCCGAAACGGCCACATCAACTCCACCTCACTATCGGTGGGAGTCAACCGTCAACAAAAGTGAACAACCCATTAGTTGGAATTATATTAGAATTCAATCTATTATACTATTTGGCTTTTAGTTATGCTAGAGATATAAAGGTGCTTGCATGCATACGAGCCACAATGGCCTATTGAACATCGGGTTGTCGGAACCAAAAGCACATAACTTGGATATTCATTCACATGATATGCTCATTGGGGATGATCTCAGATTTGGGCCTCACATGTGTACGTGAATTGGGCCATGTTTTGCATCCGTTTGTTATACCAATAAATTGGCTATAGAATACAGACTCACATGGTTCGATGACAGTTGATCTTCCCATCATGATCTTTTTGGATTCATAACAGAATGTTGATCTTTCAAACATACCTTTTTAAATTCATACTAGCCTATTGATATTCACAGGCTACCTTTTGATAGTCTACAACAACATTAGCTCAATGTATAATGGCAACATAGTCTATAATTTTATCTCGATAAAATGATCATATGACACATAATTGATATGAAAAATTCCCAATTCTTTGCCATGCATACGTTCGCTCCTCACTCTTTTTGCTATTTGTGCATCAAGAAGTAAGAATTTGCAATGCTCATTGTAGTTTCTTACGTACGAGTGCATGCTTATGTAGAGTATTGGATAACCCAATTTGGTTGTAACGATGAGCAAACATAATTAACTGTAACTAACCCCTTGTTTTAAATTTAATTAAAGTATCGTTAATGTAGTTTAAGAAATATATAAACTGACGATGATTTGAGCCAATGATGCGAGGAAATCAAGTGATAAACTCGTAGAATTTAAATAGAATACTTCAAGAAATTCAGTATGAAGTGAATGTGATTAACATGTAATATCTTCGTTTATTCATTTCTTTGTTGAACTATAACATTAAGCCTTAAATAAACTTGCTAGAAGCACATATATGTCACACATAACACATTAGTACATTCATTAATTAATCCTATATGGGTAGAACTTATTACAACTTAGAGTTTTTCAGCATCAACCAGACGTCTGGTGCATGTCCACCAGACGCCTCGCAAGCACGTATTAGAGTTCATCTCAGCCCTAACCAAAACAGATGCTTGATGATGTCTTCCCAGGCGGTTGCACAGTGTGATGGACACATGTGTGATGAGCTTCAAACGTCTGTCTATTTATCGCCAAAAAATTTCCGTAGCTCGGTTTCTTCACCCCTACTGTTCAGTTGATTGGAGCTTTGGTGCCAGACGTCTAATCACCCTTCAGTAGGCGTCTGCTACTAGCAGTTACAGGCATTTTGTTGTCCTGCCAACATAGTGCACCGAATGCCACGTAAGCTTTCTCCAAACGTCTGGTGACTCGACTTTCTGACCGTTAAGAGCTGTTTCCAGCATTTAATGACATGAAGTTGCTACGAAGTTTGGTTGGATTTTTGGGTATTATAAATGGGGAGTTGATGCATTCATTTAGCACTATTAGAGCCATTAACACTTCTATTGCAAGTGCATTCAAGCTCTCTCAAGCTTTCAAAGACATCATATCTATAATTGTCCTCAAGCATTCAAGCTCGCACTTCAAGCATTCATTGTTTTTTTATTAGACAATTAGCAAGTGTCCCCATCACTTAAATTAGAGCACATCACACATTCCTCTTTGTCTTGCTTCATAGTAATATTATTCAAGGCATATGTTTGTGTATTTCAAATTGAATATTTAATTTGAATTTCCTATTTCCATTGTGAGATTTACGCTCGGTTTGTGACAGTGTACCATTCACTAGTTGTGGGAAGTGGTGGTATATTTGTATTAGTTTTACTCTTGCCGATATTTGGTAAGACGGTATTAGTAGATTACTAATTACTGTAGGAAGATATATGCCCATAAGGCAATTTATCTTGATTATACGTCTTGTTCATACTGTATATGGTACGTATTATTCTAAGTATAAAATCATTTGTATTAATATACTTAGATAATATCCATAGACTTATAGTTAGGTCCTTACATATCTAGATGAGATATCGATTATGAGTAAGTAAGCGACTGAATAGAAACGTAAGTCTTAAACGGTTCGTGATCATAGATGTGTCGAGAACTGGATATCGACACATCGGATAGATCACTGTGTCTTCGTCTTACCTTAGGGTAATGTTGATCTCATAGTCATTCGACTTGGTGAAGTCGGAGACGAGACACAGGTGCTCATTGGAGAATGAGTTCATTGAACGACCAAGTTAGAGTTATTAAATGGTTAACTTTAATGATCTGTCTTTAATAACTCTAGGGTGATGATAGGTTAGTTGATCCTTAAGACCTGAAGTCATCTGTACCAACCTGTGAGCGGACGGTGTAGCTTAGACCCATGATCTAGCTTCGAGGACCTGTCCTGATGAAAGATCTTAGGTTGGGTTGCACCTGAAGCTCTCGAGGTGAGTAAATGACTAAGATGAGATTCGTCACTTCCATTAAAGGGAAGTTAGTGTTACAGGCTCAGTACGGTCTTTATGTTAATCCTCGGCCGGGGTACGTTGCAAGTAGTACAACGTGTATACAATAAAGACCACCGTATACTGACCAATGTTGTCTAATAGGGTTGAAAGAAAACCATACCCTAGGCCAACAATAACACAGTCTTGACGAAGGGATTTTAGCTAACGGCATTCATCACTGACACAGCCAATGCAAACCCTATGATACTTTTGTCAAAGGATCGATCACGTTATGATGACTCTGAAATAGGGACGACAGCTACTGCTCGTAGTGACCGTCGTCTAGGGGTTTCGAGCCCCAACCTGTAGTAAGGTCAGGCTGTAGGGTCTCACACCGAGTAGTGTTTGTGTCTTAGTAATAGGAATGTAGAATAGAGAGAATGTAACGACTGGTTTTCATGTATCTGGATTTATTATATTATAATATATGTTTTGGTGGATTTTCTCCTCATGTGTGGTTTTCGTCTCCGTAACTTTCATTTTCGATCGTTTCGGCGTGTTTTCTCGTTTCTTCCTTAGGATCGTCGATTTCGGAGTAAGTCATTCATGACGGGCTCCATAACGGTCGTATCTTACTATTAGATCAAGCCTAGGAGTCTTAGGAATCGATCCCGGGGCTCCGCGCTCCGTATCGGAACTTTTTGGTGCTAATTAGCCGGTGTAAGAAGGGCCACCGACCGACTAGATGACGATCCAGTCGGTCGGCAAACCTTCTTGAACCGACTAGTTGGCTTTCTAAATTATTCTGGAGTTACTGTTTATCGTTAGTCGGTCTAAGAACGTTGGTTGACCGACTAGGTTGCAAACTAGTCGGTCGGCAATGCTTCTTTAACCGACTAACTCATCAACTATTTTTTACACTAGTTACTGTTTACTCTTAGTCGGTCTAAGAACGTTCATCGACCGACTAGATCTCAAACTAGTCGGTCAGTAGTTGTTCTTGGACCGACTAACTCTTAGTTCAGGTTTTCGACTGGAGTTACTGTTTACACTTAGTCGGTCTGCGTTGTTCAACCGACCGACTAGATCTCAAACTAGTCGGTCAGCAGTTGTTCTTTGACCGACTAAGCAGTGCAGGAAACCCTAGTTTTGCCCTAGCCGCCACCAAACTCTATAAATACCCCTCCAAACGTTTTCTTCTCCTCCCTCACGACCTAAAACCCTAATTTCTCCCCCATTGAGCCACCATCTCCCTCAAACCATTAATCCTTCATCCCAAGCTCATCCTCCATCATCCAAACCCTCCCTCAACTCATTCCACCTCTCATCTTCCCCAAATCTCCATCAAAATCCCCAAAATCCCCCAAAACCCTATTTCTCCAAACTTCTCCAATCATTTCCAGATCTGAACCCTAGGTTCCCCGGAGCGTTTCTTCCGTCGCCGTGGTTGCTCGGCGTTATTCTCCCGTTCCCTACACGGTAATACTCGATTCCTTTAGTTTTAGCATAACCCACATTGACATTGTGAAACCCTAATAAAATGTATTATTAGATGATTAGGGTTCTAATAAGAAATCAATTTAGAATCATTGTGATAATGATTGTTTTGCCATAACTGTGGTCCATTCCGTAGTTAGCTTGTGTGACGATCTTCATTGCTCGTCAATCCCGGTATCAGGCAAGTGAAACTTGCATCTCTTGTTTTGGGCCATGTCTTAGGCCATTTACCTTGCTTTAGCGTAAAAGAGACTAGACGGTGAAAGGATAGCCGTTTAGACGCCATTGACCTAGCTTGACAACGAAGCTTGGTCCGTCACCCTCATCATGCTTGTATGACACGTTTACTTTCCCTTAACGGTACGCGAATTAACTGTTCATGTCATCCATGCATCCTTAACTGTTATTGCATTTTAACTGTCATGTTTAATTTAAATTAACGGTACGCGAATATGTTCATGTTATAGCATTTTGCATGTCACGTTTAAATACGATTAACGGTACGCATATTAACTGCTCATGTCATTGCATGCTTGAATACTCATCGTGAATGCGTAGCTTTGCTACAGACTTGTTCTATTTGTTCCGGCTAGGCACCCACCTTGTGTGGGCACAATCCTATGCCAATTTCACTTTCTGGCTCGTGTTCCAGAAGACGAGCTCAACACAGCCTGCGGGCAATAGGGCACTCGTTGAGTGATCCCTTGTACTTGATACTTGAACACAGCCTGCGGGCAATAGGGCACTCGTTGAGCGATCCCTTGTACTTGTACTTGTTACTTGACATTACATGTCACAACAACCACTTGCCACTTGTACTCTACTTTACTTTACTTGTTACCACCTTACTTTACTTGCCATGCACCATACTTTAACTGCTAGGTTGCTAGTTTACCTTTCTTCCGTTTCCTTGCCCAAGTCTTTCGACTTGCTGACATGTGCCCCTTTTCTCTTTTGGGTGACACATGTTAGAGCCAGAGCCCGAGTTACTTGCTGAGGACGTGGTGTTCGCTGACGCTGAGTCAGAAACCGCGTTGATCGAGGACTACGTTGACACTGGGGATCAGTCTTAGTGTCTTCGTTTAGCTTTTGTTAGGCTGCTTAGTTGTCGGTGCGTGGCACCTAGTTTGATACTCTGTTATGTTGCGTTTGCTTTTGTTTGGCCTTGTTCTGGGCCTTAGACTCTTTCCTGTTAGCCTGGTGGCTTTTCTGTGATGTTGAATATTTTGTGGACAAACTTTGGGATTGGTATTTCATATCCGTCTCTTTATTACTATTATTGTTGTTGTTCCCTTTTGCGATTACAGGGACCTGCTTATACTAGAATGACGCTTATCGGGTTTGGGGCTTCACAGCTCCACTCCCGTGCGGACCTTTTCACGTCTCGCCTCCATTTTAGGGAAGCGGGGCGTGACAGGTTTTAGTGGTGGCCCATGCAGGTCCCTCTGTAACTGCAATTATCAGGGATAACAATAATAATATAAGATTTTCCAACAAATAAGTTCGATATCCGAGTCATAAGCTATGAGTCTAATCTGCTTCGTTTTCTGTGTCATTAGATGGCAGGAAGGCGATTCACCCGTGGTGGGGGTAGTGGTGCGCTCCCTCATGATGAGGAGCCTTAGCGGGAACCCACCAACGGAGAGATGATGCGGATGATGCTTCAGATGATGCAAGTGCAGCAGGGTGTGCTCCTGCAAGTCCAGAATGCTCCACTTGCTCGAGCTGCCCGGGCACTTCCAGATGTCCCTCGCTCCGAGCCGGGAGCGAAGCAATTTCGGGAGCTGGGTCCCGCATATTTTGATGGGTCTGAGGGTCCTCTGGCTGCCGATGAGTGGATTCGGAACATTGAGGATAACCTGGCAATGGCGAAGATTAACCCGGCTGGATGGGTTGATCTGGCTAAGAGGCAGCTGAAGGACAATGCCAGAAATTGGTGGGATGCTGAAGAGAAGATGCTGGTGGAGCCGATAGTTTGGGCTACCTTCAAGTCCAGATTTGATGGAGAGTTCTTTCCGAAGGCTGCTAGACAGGTGATGCTGCAGCGCTTCATAGATTTGAAGCAGTGGAGCTTGTCGGTGGATCAGTACCACCAGGAGTTCACGAGGCTCAGTCGGTTTGCACCAAAGATGGTGCAAGATGCCGATGAGAAAGCTCAGCGATTTCTTCAGGGACTTGCCTTGGAGCTTCAGAGCTTTGTGACCTCTTCTGACCTGGAGACATATCAGAAGGTTCTGATTGCTGCGAGGCGGCAAGAGTTGAATTTGAACCAGAGGAAGGGACATGTTTCCGGTGCTGGGAAGAGGCCTATGGAGCAGGCCAGGGCGGTGGTTAGGCCTGGTTTTAAGCCTAATCATCCGGTGCAGTTCAAGAGGCCAGGAGGGCCTATTCTGAAGACTTGCCATTTCTGTGGCAAGACTGGACACCTCAGAGATCAGTGTAGGAGGTTTCTAGGACAGTGCATTGTCTGCGGAGATCCTGCCCACACCATCAGGGAGTGTCCGAAGTCGAAGCAGCCTTGGCGGGCTCCTATTGCAGCACAGCCGTTGCAGCAGCGAGCTCCTGTGCCCGTTGGACGTGGAGCGCCTCTTGTTCCACAGAGACAGGCCTTTCGGCAGGCTGTTCCGCCGAGAGGGCAGGCCTTTCTGATGACTGAGGAGGAGAGCATGGCCGTGGATGAGGTTGTTACAGGTAACGCTCATTCTAGCTATTTTCTTCCTTAGTTTGATTGTTGATTTTGTTGGTTGCTTGCTCATGCTTGTTACTAGAATAGGATTTGATTGTTAGATTAGTTGCTAGGTGTGGTTTTGGTTTGCACATTTCCTGCACGAGTCCTCTTTGACTCTGGTGCGTCGATGTGCATTTTGGCCCGGAGCTTCGTGGAGAAGCATTCCTTGTCGACGTCCTCTCTCCCTAAGAGTTGGAATATCGTCACAGGAAACGGTATAGTCTCGGTGCATCGTGGGTGCAATTCTTTCCCGTTGGTGGTTTGTGGACGTGAGCTTAGTGCTGATTTCATTGTCCACGACATCATCAATTACGATGCGGTCCTTGGGATGGATTGGCATGCGAGCTTCTATGCTACGATTGACTGTCGGAGGAAGAAGGTGGTGTTCGAGATTCCCGGACATCCGGTATTTGAGTTCAGTCGTGGTAGCAGTTCGTTGGGTCCGGTCAGATTTCGGGCCAGACCAGTGGATGTCGAGGCTATGCAGATGGAGTTGGAGTGGCCAGCTGTGGTGCGAGATTTTGGTGACGTCTTCCCCGAGGAGATGTCTGGATTGCCGCCTGATCGAGCTTTGGAGTTTTCTATTGATCTTATCCCAGGTGCGCAGCCCATTTCGAAGGCGCCATATCGTATGGCACCAGCAGAGTTGGAGGAGTTGCGCAGGCAGTTGGATGAGCTTATGCAGAAGGGTTACATCAATCCTAGTGTGTCCCCGTGGGGAGCACCGGTGTTGTTGGTGAAGAAGAATGATGGTTCGCGTCGCATGTGCGTGGATTATCGGGAGTTGAATGCGGTGACCATCAAGAATAAATACCCGTTGCCTCGCATCGATGATATCTTTGATCAGCTGGGAGGATCGAGGGTGTTTTCTAAGTTGGATTTGAGGAGTGGTTACCATCAGTTGAAGGTGAAGAAGGATGATGTTCCGAAGACAGCGTTCAGGACGAAGTATGGACACTATGAGTTTGTGGTTATGCCTTTCGGCGTAACTAACGCACCCGCAGTTTTCATGAATCTGATGAACCTGATTTTCTACGACTTTTTAGATAAGTTTGTCGTTATCTTTATTGACGACATTCTGATCTATTCGAAGTCGGAGGAAGAGCATGCCTCGCATTTGAGGACGGTATTGGAGATTCTGAGGAAGCATCGGTTGTATGCTAAGTTTTCGAAGTGCGAGTTTTGGCTGGATAGAGTTGCTTTTCTCGGGCATGTGGTGACTGGAGATGGTATTTCAGTGGATCCCGAGAAGATTAGGGCCATCAGAGAGTGGCCCGTTCCGTCGTCAGCATCTGAGATTCGGAGTTTCCTTGGGCTTGCTGGTTACTATCGGCGATTCATTAAGGACTTTTCCCGTATTGCTGAGCCGATGACCAGGTTGACGCGGAAGGATGTTCCTTTTGTTTGGTCGGGTGATTATGAGAGTGCTTTTGGTGTTCTGAGGGAGAGGTTGACGACTGCCCCTATTCTTGTCGTGCCTGATCGCAGCGGTGGATTTGAGATCTTTTGCGATACTTCTGGCAAGGGTCTCGGTTGTGTGTTGCATCAGCACGGGCATGTTGTGGCGTATGCGTCTCGTCAGCTTAAGGTTCATGAGAAGAATTACCCGACGCATGATTTGGAGTTGGCTGCCGTTGTGTTTGCTCTTAAGATTTGGAGGCACTTCCTGCTTAGTGAGAGGGTGAAGATTTTCACCGATCACAAAAGCTTGAAGTATATTTTCACTCAGAAGGAGCTCAACATGCGACGGCGTCGATGGTTGGAGCTTATGGCGGATTATGATATTGATTTGCAGTTTCACCCTGGCAAGGTGAATATGGTTCCTGATGCGCTGAGTAGGCTTCCAGCGGTGATGATTTTGACCTCGCAGTGGAGATTGCAGCAAGATTTTTGCGAGTCTGGTGTTGAGATTGTTCTTCCTGGGGAGGCTTCTTCGTTGATGTACATGCAGGTACAGTCGACGATCGTGGATCGGATTAAGGCTGGCCAGGCTGAAGATCCGAAGCTGGTGAGGATTCGGGAGCAGGTGGAAGCCGGTCTGCGGACTGACTTTTTGATTCATGAGGATGGCTCGCTGAGGTTTGGAGCCAGATTGTGTGTGCCAGCTGGAGATATTAGAGAGGAGTTGATGGTGGAGGCACACAGTTCGCCGTATTCTGTGCATCCTGGTGGCACCAAGATGTACCAGGATCTTCGTCTGAATTATTGGTGGCATGGTATGAAGAGGAGTGTGGCTCGGAGTGTGGCCAAGTGTCTGCTTTGCCAGCAAGTGAAGGCGGAGCATCAGCGTATGGCCGGGTTGCTACAACCGCTTCCGATTCCGGAGTGGAAATGGCAACACATCACTATGGATTTCGTGACTGGACTACCTCGGAGTCCGAAGCAGAATGACGCGATTTACGTGATCGTGGATCGATTAACCAAGTCCGCGCACTTTATTTCATTCCGAGTGGGACAGTCCACTGAGGCGCTAGCGAGGAGATATATGGAGGTAAAATTCTTTTACCCTCTGTTTTTATTTCCTTTTCCTAGTTTGGATAGTGATGTAACGTGAATCGTACAGGAGGTTGTGCGACTTCACGGAGTCCCCGTGAGCATCGTGTCTGACAGAGACACGAGGTTCACATCTCAGTTCTGGCAGAGTTTGCAGAAGAGCTTGGGTACGCGTCTGAGTTTCAGCACTGCGTACCATCCGCAGACGGATGGCCAGTCTGAGAGGACGATTCAGATTTTGGAAGACATTCTGAGGGCGTGCATGTTGGATTTCAAGGGTTCGTGGGAGGACCATCTACATCTGGTGGAGTTTTCTTACAACAACAGCTTTCAGGCGAGTATTGGCATGGCGCCTTTCGCCGCTCTTTATGAGAGGAAATGTCGATCGCCATTGAGTTGGGATGACGTTGGTGATTGGGAGCTGTTGGGACCTGAGATGATCGTGGAGGCCGTGGATATTGTCAGGAACATTCGGGAGAGGTTGAGAATTGCTCGGGACCGTTTTAAGCATTGGGCGGATGCTAAACGTCGTCCTTTGGAGTTTCAGCCGGGCGACCATGTGTTCTTGAAGATTTCCCCGAATCGCGGTGTGATTCGTTTTAGGAAGCGAGGGAAGTTGAGCCCGCGATACATTGGACTGTTTGACATTTTGGAGAGGGTTGGCGAGGTAGCTTATCGCTTAGCCTTGCCGCCGTCTTTGGAGGGAGTTCACAATGTGTTCCATGTGTCGCATCTTCGTCGATACATTGGCGATCCATCTCATGCGGTGGATTTTTCGGAGATTACCGTTCGCCCCGATTTGACGTATGACCAGCATCCAGTGCAGATTCTGGACAGGCGTCAGAAATCGCTTCGGAACAAGATTGTCAATCTTGTGAGGGTGATGTGGCGACACGGCTCGCCTGGAGAGTCTACTTGGGAGAATGAGGATGAGATGCGAGAGCGTTTCCCACTTTTGTTTCCGGACACGTGAGTGTTTGGAAATTCCGAGGACGGAATTTTTCTTAAGTTGGGGAGGATGTAACGACTGGTTTTCATGTATCTGGATTTATTATATTATAATATATTTTTTGATGGATTTTCTCCTCATGTGTGGTTTTCGTCTCCGTAACTTTCATTTTCGATCGTTTCGGCGTGTTTTCTCGTTTCTTCCTTAGGATCGTCGATTTCAGAGTAAGTCATTCATGACGGGCTCCATAACGGTCGTATCTTACTATTAGATCAAGCCTAGGAGTCTTAGGAATCGATCCCGGGGCTCCGCGCTCCATAACGGAACTTTTTGGTGCTAATTAGCCGGTGTAAGAAGGGCCACCGACCGACTAGATGACGATCCAGTCGGTCGGCAAACCTTCTTGAACCGACTAGTTGGCTTTCTAAATTATTCTGGAGTTACTATTTATCGTTAGTCGGTCTAAGAACGTTGGTTGACCGACTAGGTTGCAAACTAGTCGGTCGGCAATGTTTCTTTAACCGACTAACTCATCAACTATTTTTTACGCTAGTTACTGTTTACTCTTAGTCGGTCTAAGAACGTTCATCGACCGACTAGATCTCAAACTAGTCGGTCAGTAGTTGTTCTTGGACCGACTAACTCTTAGTTCAGGTTTTCGACTGGAGTTACTGTTTACACTTAGTCGGTCTGCGTTGTTCAACCGACCGACTAGATCTCAAACTAGTCGGTCAGCAGTTGTTCTTTGACCGACTAAGCAGTGCAGGAAACCCTAGTTTTGCCCTAGCCGCCACCAAACTCTATAAAAACCCCTCCAAATGTTTTCTTCTCCTCCCTCACGACCTAAAACCCTAATTTCTCCCCCATTGAGCCACCATCTCCCTCAAACCATTAATCCTTCATCCCAATCTCATCCTCCATCATCCAAACCCTCCCTCAACTCATTCCACCTCTCATCTTCCCCAAATCTCCATCAAAATCCCCAAAATCCCCCAAAACCCTATTTCTCCAAACTTCTCCAATCATTTCCAGATCTGAACCCTAGGTTCCCCGGAGCGTTTCTTCCGTCGCCGTGGTTGCTCGGCGTTATTCTCCCGTTCCCTACACTGTAATACTCGATTCCTTTAGTTTTAGCATAACCCACATTGACACTGTGAAACCCTAATAAAATGGATTATTAGATGATTAGAGTTCTAATAAGAAATCAATTTAGAATCATTGTGCTAATGATTGTTTTGCCATAACAGTGGTCCATTCCGTAGTTAGCTTGTGTGACGATCTTCATTGCTCGTCAATCCCGGTATCAGGCAAGTGAAACTTGCATCTCTTGTTTTGGGCCATGTCTTAGGCCATTTACCTTGCTTTAGCGTAAAAGAGACTAGACGGTGAAAGGATAGCCGTTTAGACGCCATTGACCTAGCTTGACAACGAAGCTTGGTCCGTCACCCTCATCATGCTTGTATGTCACGTTTACTTTCCCTTAACGGTACGCGAATTAACTGTTCATGTCATCCATGCATCATTAACAGTTATTGCATTTTAACTGCCATGTTTAATTTAAATTAACAGTACGTGTCACGCCCCGCTGCCCAAAATAGGGAGGGTCGGCGTGGCAAGCCGCGGTATTAGAGTACCAAGCGCTAAAGTACACACCAAAGTCACGCAGGCCACTGCAAACGCTGAGGAAACACAGGCAGTAAAGTACAGACTGAACGATTAACAGAACAATACAGCTCCAACACAGAAAGATAGTACAAGACACTACAACACAGGCAGTAAGGTAAAATACGACGAACAGAACATCCAAGAGTCACAGAGCACCGCTACTACATGGACAGTACTGCACAAGTCCACTGTACAACCCCAACAGCAAAAGCTCCCACAACAGTACAACTCAACCCTACGGGGTACAAAGGGAACAGGGGTACAACACTGCGTTCATCACACCCACACAACCCAAAACTACACCACGCGACCCACACTAACCACAACACTACGGACCCTGCTGAGACGAGCTGCCCTCTGGGGTCCACACTCCCGGGCCCGTCGCCAGAGAACCAGTGCCTGGACCTGTAGTGAGGAGGACACGTCACAACGTGCCCAGTAGGAACTCCACAACTCTACTACTCTAATCATAGTGCACAACAAGGAATCACAACAAAGGAAAAGGCATCACATTCCAGAGTTACTGTTTTTTTTCTATATAGGTTAGTTTTCCTGCATGAATTCGAAACCTCAGTAACGGGTCAGACATCGGGGACTGGACCTCACCCGGTAAAGTGGGTGGAATGCTACGACTTCCCGAGACAAGCTCTTACGAAAGAAGCCGTTCACCAACGCAACCAATCTCAACCACAACCCCACCAACTCCCCGCCGCTGAAGGCTCGTCGGGAGTGGCCCACAACTCAGCAGTCCATCCCCCGCATGCTCACTCGTTACCTTGGTTTCCCCAACCCCTCCTAGGGCACTCACCCACTTCGAGTGGAACGAGAACACCCTAGGTTGTCTTTTAACTAATCATTAAACCTAGAGTATGAAGCATGTAAAATGAGATCCAATGCATTCTTTTCATCTGGATGTTCACAACAACTTGCGAGCTTCATAAGCCATGAACATAATAATCCATTTCCAAACTTGCAACATAAAGTAGCATACCCATAGACAGCACTTAATCACTGATGAACCCACATTAGCGATATGTTCCGAAGCAAACCAAAACAATAAACTAGTCATTAGCAAACAATGCAATTTGCTGAAATTTCGTCAACAGTCACAACATCAATGATTAACAGCCATTTACAGTGAGAATTTAACAAAACTTACTGAATGAAAGTTGTAGATATGGCAGTTTTGAGTTCACATATAAAATTTCATACAAAACTATGGAGTATATGATTTATGGTGAATTATTTGGTAAAGGGTATCAAAATTGTTCTGCAGACAGATTTCTGTGTCTGTGTTCAAAGCCAATTTTGGGCATATGCTAGCCATAATTTCAACATAAAAGTCGCGATATATTTTGAGAAAAACTTGTTAGCTTTCCAACAAGACCAAAATCAACAAAATCCAAGATGTGTGCAGGTAGTGGTGCTCGTTTTACTGAAATGTGTACAGCTTGACAGAATTCCTGGCATGTTGCACAATTCGAATTTTTAACCCAACTTCCGGTTCGAATTAGAAAAAGTGATGAACATGAAAGTTACTCATAACTACGAGATAAATATCATATAAAATTTTCAGAGCATTCCTAATAGCCAATTAATCCCAGCACTTAGCTAAACTTTCAACAAATTGTCAACCATGCAACAAGAGTCCTAGCTCTACAACATTCTTCCCAAATTTCGAAGAAAACCCAAACATACAAGCTTCTTTCCATCACCTATAACTAGAGGGAGAGGTGAGAAGTTCCTACCTCTTTTGGAGCTTCAAGAGATGCCTAGAATCGGAAATGGGGTCTCCTTAAGCTTGGCTTCTCCCTCCTCCTCTTCTCTTCTTCTTCTTCTTCTTCTTCCTCTCTTCTTTCTTCTCTCCCTTCTTTTTTTTCTTTTTCTAGGGAATTTCGGCCATGAACTGAAAATGGGGAGAGAGGGGAGAGGAAATGGGTTTAAGGATTATGGAGGGAAGTGTGAGGTATGGCATAGGGTGAGGGGGAGAGGTGGGGAGAGTATGGTGTACTTTAGTATGGTGTACTAAGCCATACTCAATTCTTTTCTTTTCTTTCTTTTTTTTTCAAAATTAGCCATCCAAATGCTTGATTTTATTACAAGTTTGCCATTGCAAATATCTCATTTCTCTTTTTCACAATAACCCCTCAACTTAAAGAAATTTGCCTTAAGCCCAAACTTTGCAATGATACCCTCATTTGGGTATAAATGAAAAATCGAGGGGCAATTTGCAAATCTCTCCATTCCCGGGATTGGTGTGCACATGTACGAGAAACTTGGATGAATTTAACGATTACTTAGTATTTGCACACTAGGGTTGTTACACCCTACCCTCCTTAGAAAAATTTCCGTCCTTGGAAATTTAGCAAAATCAGGAGAGCAGTCATTTATATACAATACCCAACAACTGCAGAAAATATAAGATACAACAGTCATTGCTCAAACAGGTATGCGTATTTCTCTTGCATCTCATCTACTCGCTCCCAAGTTGACTCTCCTGGAGACTCTTGCTGCCACATGACCCGCACCAAGTCAATGGTCTTCTTCTTCAACGTCTTCTGCCTCCGATCCAAAATAGCCACTGGTTGCTGCTCATATGTGAGATCCGACCGTACTTCTATCTCGGAGAAATCTACAACATGTTTGGGATCTCCCACATATCTTCTGAGTTGAGACACATGGAAGACATTATGCACACCTTCGAGGGCCGGTGGCAATGCTAGCCAATACGCAACTTCACCGACCTTAGCGGAAATCTCGAACGGACCAATGTATCTAGGACTCAGCTTCCCACGCTTGCCAAATCGGATGGTCCCACGAACCGGTGAAATCCTTAGGAACACGTAATCCCCTGGCTGAAATTCCAAGGGTCTCCGCTTTGTATCAGCCCAGTGCTTATAACGGTCCTGCGTGATGCGCAGATTCTCTCTAACTGTCCGCACCACATCTGTTGTTGCCGCCACCAAGTCTGGTCCTAAAAACTCCATGTCTCCAACGTCATCCCAACTTAAAGGAGACCTACACTGCCTTCCATACAGAGCTACGAAGGGAGCCATGCCAATACTTGCTTGATAACTGTTATTGTATGTGAACTCGACTAGATGCAGATGGTCCTCCCACGAACCATTGAAATCAAGCATACACGCTCGCAACATATCTTCAATAATCTGAATGGTTCTTTCCGACTGTCCATCAGTCTGAGGATGATATGAAGTACTGAAATTCAAACACGTCCCCAGACTAGCCTGTAAAGTTTTCCAGAAATGTGAGGTGAATCTGCTATCCCTATCAGATACTATACTCACTGGGACTCCATGCAGTTTCACGATCTCCTCCATGTACCTCTTAGCCAGATTCTCTGTTGACTGTCCAACTCGGAACGGAATAAAATGTGCCGTCTTGGTCAATCGATCTATGATGACCCAAATCGCATCATTGCCCCTAGGCGTCCGAGGTAAACCAGTCACAAAGTCCATGGGCACATGCTCCCACTTCCATTCTGGAATGGGGAGAGGCTGCAACAATCCTGCAGTTCTCTGGTGCTCAGCCTTCACCTGCTGGCAAACCAAGCAGGACGCCACACTCTTGGCTACACTCTTCTTCATTCCTGACCACCAATAATACTGCTTCAAATCTCGGTACATTTTGGTCCCTCCAGGATGGATAGAATATGGGGAACTATGTGCCTCCTTCAATAGTTCTTCCCGAATCTCGCCACTTGGCACACAAACCCGGTTCCCAAATCTCAACGACCCATCTTCGTGAATACGAAAATCGGTACAAAGTTCAGCTTCCACTTGCTCTCGGATCCTCTTCAACTTGGCATCCCCTGATTGAGCTGCCTTAATCCTGTTCACCAAATCAGACTGGATCTGCAGCCCCATCATAACAGTTTTCTCTCCTGGGAGTACAACTTCTATTCTCATCTGTCGAATTGCCCACCGAAGTTGTGGTCGAGAGGTTAGCTTCATTACGGCGGGTAATCTACTAAGAGCATCTGGCACCACATTCACCTTCCCAGGATGGTATAGCAGATCAACGTCATACTCAGCCATTAATTCCAACCATCGTCGTTGTCTCATATTAAGCTCCTTCTGAGTGAACGCATACTTTAGACTCTTATGGTCAGTGTATATCTTCACGTGTTCACCTAGCAAGAAATGTCTCCATAATTTCAAAGCCAGAATCACTGCTGCCAATTCCAGGTCATGAGTGGGATAGTTCAGTTCATGCTCCTTCAGCAATCTGGAAGCATATGCCACCACTCGCCCGTGTTGATGAAGGACACAGCCTAGTCCTCTGCTAGACGCGTCACAGAAAACTTCAAATCCACCCGAACGGTCAGGGATATCTAAGATAGGAGCAGTGGTCAACCGATGCTTCAGCTCTTCGAACGCACGCTGGCATTCCTTCGACCAGACATACGCAACATCCTTCTTCGTCAAATGAGTCAAAGGCGAGGCAATCTTCGAGAAATCCTTAATGAACTTCCGATAGTACCCAGCCAACCCCAAAAATCTTCGAATCTCTATGACTGTCCGAGGTATAGGCCAACCTTCTACTGCGGCAACCTTCTCAGGATCAACAGACACTCCGTCTCCAGAGACTGTGTATCCAAGAAACGCAACCTTGGTCAACCAAAATTGGCACTTGCTGAACTTAGCATACAATCGGTGCTGCCTGAGGGTATTCAACACTACCCGCAGATGCTCAGCATGTTCATCCTCATTCTTCGAGTAAACCAGGATGTCATCGATAAATACCACCACAAACTTATCTAAATACTCGAAGAAGATCTGATTCATCAGCCTAATGAAAGTAGCTGGGTCATTCGTCACTCCAAAAGGCATCACCAGAAACTCATATTGACCGTATCGAGTACGGAATGCGGTTTTCGGAACATCAGATTCCCGCACCTTCACTTGGTGATACCCACTTCGCAAATCTAGCTTCGAATACACCCGGGATCCACCAAGCTGATCAAAAATATCATCAATCCGGGGAAGAGGGTACTTATCCCTCACCGTCACCTTATTCAATTCCCGATAATTAATACACATCCTCCGAGATCCATCCTTCTTGTTCACAAGCAACACTGGCGCTCCCCATGGTGACACACTTTGGCGAATCAATCCCCTATCTGATAAATCAGTCAACTGATTGTGGAGCTCAGCTAACTCCGACGGGGCCATACGGTATGGAGCCTTCGCTATCAGTTGAGCGCCTGGAATCAGATCAATAGTAAACTCCAGGGACCTATCTGGGGGTAATCCAAAGATGTCATCTGGAAAGATGTCAGGAAATTCTTCAACAAACCTTGGAACACGGGCTCTGCTTCCATGTCCAAATACTCCACGACCGTAGCTCGAAACTTCAAGGGCTCAAGCTTGCTACTACCATCCCAAAACTCAAACTCTGGATGGTCAGGGATCCGAAAAACTACAATCCTTAGTCTACAGTCTATGTTAGCATAGAACATCCCCAACCAATCCATTCCAAACACTGCGTCATAGTCTGGTAACTCAATCACCAAAAAGTCTGCATACAACTCTCGTCCCCTGATCTCAACAGGACAGTTCCGTATCCCAGAGACACTACAAATAACCCCATTTCCGGTGTGAACATTCCAACTAGCAGCAAAGGTGTCAACTACTATGGAGTGTTGTGTCACAAACTTCTTCGACAGAAAACAATGTGACGCTCCAGTGTCAAATAAGGACATAGCAAGGTAGGAGGCTACTCTAACAATACCTAAGTATCACAACAATAAAACTCAGACAACTAGCTAAATAGAATAACTGAGGCTCAATCTAATAGACTGCATTGGGCAAGATTCATACCGGTGATCACTCGACTAGCACCCTCCGAAGTCTCTACTGGGGTCATGGTGTACTGCCGCCGCCTCGGTGGAGGAACTGCCCCCTGGTTCCCTCGTCGCTGCTGGGGAGGTGGAGGGGGTCCTCTCGGTGCAGACGGTCTCGATCCTGACGGTGCCGGAAGGGCAGGCCGTTGTGGCGGTGGTGGAAGATGTCTCTGCTGTGTAGGCCGGACAGCTGCTGACGCCAGCGGCACCGGGGCATGACCCGACTGTGGGCAAAATCTGCTGATGTGTCCCGGTGTAACGGCCTGTATTTTTCCAATACATTCAAATTAAGTATTTAAAGAAAATTCAATTTTAATTGTATTTTATAATGGTTTGTTAGGAGTCTTAAACTGATTTCAAAATTTTCCTATAAAAATATTTTGAAGTATCAGACTAGTTATGGAGTATTTTGGTAAAATCGGATTTCGTCAAATACCTCTAAAAGATCTGATAAAAATTCATTTTCAGATATTGCAGTTTTGACTCAATGAATTTATTTTCTATTCAAACGTCTTCAAAACATTTTCAAACTTCTGCAGTAGCATCCTATGATCATTTGGGGCTTCCCACATTAATTTCGTAATTTTCTGATATCGTTTCAATAGAGAACCCGCAAACCCGCTTTCTAAACGTTTTTGGCCAAAAACTAGTATTTCCGTAGCCCAAACCCTGGAACGGTCATCGTATTCGCCATCCTTGCGACGATACGATCACGTGGGTATGTTTTCGTAATTTTTCGGATACGTTTACTAGTAGGGGCATTTTCGTAAATTCGTGTTTGTATTTTCACTAATAACTTTCATTAAAGGGGTTTACCTAATACTAATTACCATTAACCTAACCTAATTACCCCACCTAACCCAGCCCGTATCTACCCTACCCACTCTCTCTCAGCTAACCCACACCCCCCCCCTCATCTACCCTCTCATCTACCCCTTTCCTCTCACCCTATATAATTAAAACCCTCCCCTAGGCTAACACACACAGACCCTCTCAATATCTCTCTCCCCCCACCGTAACTCTCTCTCCTGCTCAACCCTCTCTCCCGCTCAAACCTCTCTCCCGCTCTCTGTCTCTCTTCTCACTCCCTGTCCCTATCTCTTCTTCCACGGTGGACCCACGCCGGAGCTCCGACCATGCAGAGCCCCGAACCCCGCCGTACGTCGACGTCGCCATGAAACCCCGCCTCCATCTCCGCCACCCTCCCTCCGACAGCGCCCTCGCCTCCAGTTGCTCCGACGTCGCCGCACCGATCCCCTCCGACCCCCTCCGAGCTCCGAACACGACGACGACGACGACGCTGCGTCGACCAGCATCTCCCCCGCACCGTCCCAGCCTCCGACGAGGCTCTCGCCGCGCTCCCTCTCGCTGTCAACGGCCTCGCCACCACGTCCCCAAGCACCGCCGTGCTCCGACGAACGCCGAAGAAGTCCTCCGCCCCGACTTCGCCGCCGCCGCCGCTGAAGCCCGCCGCCACCGACGCCGTACGCCCCCGGTCGTTGCATGCTGAGAACGACGACGTCGCAGCGTAGGTAAATTCGAAATGGCAAACTTGTAAATATCGCGTAATTCCGTATTTTTCGTACTTTTTAATTATTAAATAGGTTTTATTGTTTTAAATCCATAAGTGATTATATAAGCACTAGAAAAATGTGAGACTAGCTCCAGAAAATCAGAAATGACATTCTGGACCCAATGGCGCTAGTTTCATCTCAATCCGATGCTTAGTTTTCCAGAATTAATTTTTAAGCCTATAAGTTAAATCCGTTATTTTCGTTCAAAAATCCGTATCTTCTTATTTTTCACGTAAACTAATACTCGAGAAAAATATATGTTAAAGAGCTCTCTGAGACGGTCATTTTGACACCTCATTTGTAACATTCCGATGCAGATTGCATCCAGAATAAATTCCTGAATAAATACGTCACTAATTGAAAAATAGATTTTAAATTGTTTTTGAGCTTTTAAAAATCCTAAAAAATTACTATAAGCCTCAGAAAAATATTCCCTCTTGCAGTAAAACTATTTTTATCATATATAGGCTATATAAAAATTTAGAACGCTTTTCGACAACGTTTCAACTAGTTTTGAAAATCAAAACGATCGAGTTTAATAAATAGAAAATAGGGTACGCTTTAACCAATTGTTCTTGTGATTTCAGGTACCAATCTTCGTGCACCAGCTCTTCCAGCTCCAACCTCGTCTTGCCACGACGAGCTCGAAATTTGTAAGTCACGACATATTCTAAGTTTAGAAAACTAGACTTCTGTGCTTGTATGAACTTGTGACACTTCACTTATAGCCTCGAACGGCTATTTGACTTGAACCAAACTAGAGAACTAAAATGAAAGTAATCTACCAAAGATTACTTTGCCAACTTTCAACTTGGGTAAATTGTGTGCTAGCCACACTACCACGTGCTCAAAGCACGGAAGTAACAGCTTTTGGTGTTGGACTTGTCTTTATCCTACTTGCTGGTTTTCAATGAGGAAGTCAACCAGTTGACCTGGTGTGACTAACATGTGGAACCTCCTGTGGAATAATCCTGTATAGAACTTGTAATTGACACGTCACTGGGGTATTGGGGTAACTCACAGTTGCGAGAGTACGGGAGTGACTAGAGTTCGATCTACATGTCAAGCTGCATGTGTTTCGGCCTCCTGTCTAGCTGCCTGAGTTTCGGCAAACCATCCTGCTGCCTGGGTACCGGCATTCGTCTGGGTAGCACCCAGGCAAGAGATGAACTGAACGGTCACATATTGTACTCTCCGACTTGAGTCACGTAGTTCTAGCAGAGCTTGCACGGTTACTTCTTTACAGTACATGCACTTTACTTTACTTGCCAGTACAGTCATCTTTACTTTACGCATTCCATGCACGTTATTTCTACACTTGTACAGACATTGCACCGTACTTTAATTTCACTTTGGTCTGCTTTGTCATACGTGTACAGTATGTCTATTTCTTTATTTAGAATTGTTGTGACTTACCTACGGTTCCATCTCTGTGGCACCGCAGACGACGTACATATGGAGGCAGATGCTCTTGAGTTAATAGCGCCAGACTTCGACCATGAGACCGCAGCTTTCAGAGCTATTTTCAGTTGTGTACTGTATTTTCTTTCTTTCAGGTATCGTTGGAATATTTGTACGGTTGGATTGTAATAATTGGACACTATTTGGGTATTTTTGTACATCTCTGCATCGTGGCTATTTTGACTTCACTGGTTAACTGCAGAACCTGCGCAATTATCAAATAAGTAACGGGCCCCCGAAAGCGGGTCGTTACACCCGGCTCTCCACATGTATAGCACCTGGCACTCGTAACTCGGCAGTCTCTCTGCACATGCCCTGACTTTCCGCATCTGTAGCATGAAGGTCCCTTCTGTGCCGGAGGTGGAGCCCCCGGTCGCTTGAATGTCACCCGCTGAACTGGGCCAGGCGCAGTCCTCTGCTAAGCAGCCGGTCGCCTGTCACTGGCTGGTGACCTCCCCGCACTCCGGAGGTGGGTCTCATGCTGTCTGGCAGCCCGCAGCACGGCCTCCTGAGTCAATAACTCCTGAGTAGACATGGCCGCCCGAAACTCTACGTCTAGTCCCTTGCGGAATCGCCTGGCTCTGATGGCATCTGTCGCTACAAGCTTTGGCGCGCACTTGCTCAGCAACGAGAACTCTGCATCATACTCATCCACCGTCCTCCCATCCTGAGTCAAATGCTCAAATCTCTGCCTCAACTCATCCTTCGCTGCCTCTGGAAGGAACTTGGCCTCAAACAACTACCGGAAGGTCTCCCAAGCAATGTTCCCCTTCAGTCGCCTCTCCTGAGCCTCCCACCAGTCTCTAGCTTGATGGGTCAACTGTCGCCTCACCAACTCTACCCAACCGTCTCGGGGATGCCGACACATCGTCAGATCATCCTCAGTGTGCCGCAGCCACTCATCTACCTCGAGGCTACTCTCGCTGCCCGAGAAGTATCGCGGATGCAGTGTCTTGAACTCCTTGTAGCTCGGCGGCTTCGGCGCCACTGCCCTCTCCTCCATCTGACCCATGTGCTCTAAAATGCCCATCAGGACCTTAGTCATCAGGGCTGACTCAGAGGTCCTGTCACCCGAAGACTGCACATCACCAGCTGGGCCAATCCCACCATCATATGTTCCGGTCCCGCCGGAACTCCCGTTCCCACCTTCCATCTGCAGGCGAGAAATAGAACAAATGCATTAGTGTCGTGTACTGAAATTTTGGAGCCTTGCATGTGTTCCCTTTACGCGTATCGCAGTGGGCGCGGACCTGCGTGGGCCACCACAAAACCTGTCACGCCCCGCTGACCAAAATAGGGAGGGTCGGCGTGACAAGCCGCGGTATTAGAGTACCAAGCGCTAAAGTACACACCAAAGTCACGCAGGCCACTGCAAACGCTGAGGAAACACAGGCAGTAAAGTACAGACTGAACGATTAACAGAACAGTACAGCTCCAACACAGAAAGATAGTACAAGACACTACAACACAGGCAGTAAGGTAAAATACGACGAACAGAACATCCAAGAGTCACAGAGCACCGCTACTACATGGCCAGTACTGCACAAGTCCACTGTACAACACCAACAGCAAAAGCTCCCACAAAAGTACAACTCAACCCTACGGGGTACAAAGGGAACATGGGTACAACACTGCGTTCATCACACCCACACAACCCAAAACTACACCACGCGACCCACACTAACCACAACACTACGGACCCTGCTGAGACGAGCTGCCCTCTGGGGTCTCCACTCCCGGGCCCGTTACCAGAGAACCAGTGCCTGGACCTGTAAGGAGGAGGACACGTCACAGCGTGCCCAGTAGGAACTCCACAACTCTACTACTCTAATCATAGTGCACAACAAGGAATCACAACAAGGAAAAGGCATCACATTCCAGAGTTACTGTTTTTTTTTCTTTATAGGTTAGTTTTCATGCATGAATTCGAAACCTCAGTAACGGGTCAGACATCGGGGACTGGACCTCACCCGGTAAAGTAGGTGGAATGCTACGACTTCCCGAGACAAGCTCTTACGAAAGAAGCCGTTCATCAACGCAACCAATCTCAACCACAACCGCACCAACTCCCCGCCGCTGAGGGCTCGTCGGGAGTGGCCCACAACTCAGCAGTCCATCCCCCGCATGCTCACTCGTTACCTTGGTTCACCAACCCCTCCTAGGGCACTCACCCACTTCTAGTGGAACGAGAACACCATATGTTGTCTTTTAACTAATCATTAAACCTAGAGTATGAAGCATGTAAAATGAGATCCAATGCATTCTTTTCATCGGGATGTTCACAACAACTTGCGAGCTTCATAAGCCATGAACATAAACATCCATTTCCAAACTTGCAAAATAAAGTAGCATACCCATAGACAGCACTTAATCACTGATGAACCCACATTAGCGATATGTTCCAAAGCAAACAAAAAAATAAACTAGTCATTAGCAAACAATGCAATTTGCTGAAATTTCGTCAACAGTCACAACATCAATGATTAACAGCCATTTACAGTGAGAATTTAACGAAACTTACTGAATGAAAGTTGTAGATATGGCAGTTTTAAGTTCACATATAAAATTTCATACAAAACTATGAAGTATATGATTTATGGTGAATTATTTGGTAAAGGGTATCAAAACTGTTCTGCAGACAGATTTCTGTGTCTGTGTTCAAAGCCAATTTTGGGCATATTCTAGCCATAATTTCAACATAAAAGTCACGATATATTTTGAGAAAAACTTGTTAGCTTTCCAACAAGACCAAAATCAACAAAATTCAAGATGTGTGCAGGTAGTGGTGCTCGTTTTACTGAAATGTGTATAGCTTGACAGAATTCCTGACATGTTGCACAATTCGAATTTTTACCCCAACTTCCAGTTCCAATTAGAAAAAGTGATGAACATGAAAGTTACTCATAACTACGAGATAAATATCATATAAAATTTTCAGAGCATTCCTAATAGCCAATTAATCCCAGCACTTAGCTAAATTTTCAACAAATTGTCAACCATGCAACAAGAGTCCTAGCTCTACAACATTCTTCCCAAATTTCGAAGAAAACCCAAACATACAAGCTTCTTTCCATCACCTATAACTAGAGGGAGAGGTGAGAAGTTCCTACCTCTTTTGGAGCTTCAAGAGATGCCTAGAATCGGAAATGGGGTCTCCTTAAGCTTGGCTTATCCCTCCTCCTCTTCTATTCTTCTTCTTCTTCTTCCTCTCTTCTTTCTTCTCTCCCTTCTTTTTTTTTCTTTTTCTAGGGAATTTCGGCCATGAACTGAAAATGGGGAGAGAGGGGAGAGGAAATGGGTTTAAGGATTATGGAGGGAAGTGTGAGATATGGCATAGGGTGAGGGGGAGAGGTGGGGAGAGTATGGTATACTTTAGTATGGTGTACTAAGCCATACTCAATTCTTTTCTTTTCTTTTCGGTTCTTTCTTTTTTTTTTCAAAATTAGCCATCCAAATGCTTGATTTTATTACAAGTTTGCCATTGCAAATATCTCATTTCTCTTTTTCACAATAACCCCTCAACTTAAAGAAATTTGCCTTAAGCCCAAACTTTGCAATGATACCCTCATTTGGGTATAAATGAAAAATCGAGGGGCAATTTGCAAATCTCTCCATTCCCGGGATTGGTGTGCACATGTACGAGAAACTTGGATGAATTTAACGATTACTTAGTATTTACACACTAGGGTTGTTTCACCATACCCTCCTTAGAAAAATTTCCGTCCTCGAAAATTTAGCAAAATCAGGAGAGCAGTCATTTATATACAATACCCAACAACTGCAGAAAATATAAGATACAACAGTCATTGCTCAAACAGGTATGGGTATTTCTCTTGCATCTCATCTACTCGCTCCCAAGTTGACTCTCCCGGAGACTCTTGCTGCCACATGACCCGCACCAAGTCAATGGTCTTCTTCTTCAACGTCTTCTGCCTCCGATCCAAAATAGCCGCTGGTTGCTGCTCATATGTGAGATCCGACCGTACTTCTATCTTGGAGAAATCTACAACATGTTTGGGATCTCCCACATATCTTCTGAGTTGAGACACATGGAAGACATTATGCACACCTTCGAGGGCCGGTGGCAATGCTAGCCAATACGCAACTTCACCGACCTTAGCGGAAATCTCGAACGGACCAATGTATCTAGGACTCAGCTTCCCACGTTTGCCAAATCGGATGGTCCCACGAACCGGTGAAATCCTTAGGAACACGTAATCCCATGGCTGAAATTCCAAGGGTCTCCGCTTTGTATCAGCCCAGTGCTTATAACGGTCCTGCGCGATGCGCAGATTCTCTCTGACTGTCCGCACCACATCTGTTGTTGCCGCCACCAAGTCTGGTCCTAAAAACTCCATGTCTCCAACGTCATCCCAACTTAAAGGAGACCTACACTGCCTTCCATACAGAGCTGCGAAGGGAGCCATGCCAATACTTGCTTGATAAATGTTATTGTATGTGAACTCGACTAGATGCAGATGGTCCTCCCACGAACCATTGACATCAAGCGAACACGCTCGCAACATATCTTCAATAATCTGAATGGTTCTTTCTGACTTTTCATCAGTCTGAGGATGATATGAAGTACTGAAATTCAAACGCGTCCCCAGACTAGCCTGTAAAGTTTTCCAGAAATGTGAGGTGAATCTGCTATCCCTATCAGATACTATACTCACTGGGACTCCATGCAGTTTCACGATCTCCTCCATGTACCTCTTAGCCAGATTCTCTGTTGACTGTCCAACTCGGAACGGAATAAAATGTGTCGTCTTGGTCAATCGATCTATGATGATCCAAATCGCATCATTGCCCCTAGGCGTCCGAGGTAAACCAGTCACAAAGTCCATGGTCACATGCTCCCACTTCCATTCTGGAATGGGGAGAGGCTGCAACAATCCTGCAGTTCTCTGGTGCTCAGCCTTCACCTGCTGGCAAACCAAGCAGGACGCCACACTCTTGGCTACACTCTTCTTCATTCCTGACCACCAATAATACTGCTTCAAATCTCGGTACATTTTGGTCCCTCCAGGATGGATAGAATATGGGGAACTATGTGCCTCCTTCAATAGTTCTTCCCGAATCTCGCCACTTGGCACACAAACCCGGTTCCCAAATCTCAACGACCCATCTTCGTGAATACGAAAATCGGTACAAAGTTCAGCTTCCACTTGCTCTCGGATCCTCTTCAACTTGGCATCCCCTGATTGAGCTGCCTTAATCCTGTTCACCAAATCAGACTGGATCTGCAGCCCCATCATAACAGTTTTCTCTCCTGGGAGTACAACTTCTATTCTCATCTGTCGAATTGCCCACCGAAGTTGTGGTCGAGAGGTTAGCTTCATTACGGAGGGTAATCTACTAAGAGCATCTGGCACCACATTCACCTTCCCATGATGGTATAGCAGATCAACGTCATACTCATCCATTAATTCCAACCATCGTCGTTGTCTCATATTAAGCTCCTTCTGAGTGAACGCATACTTTAGACTCTTATGGTCAGTGTATATCTTCACGTGTTCACCTAGCAAGAAATGTCTCCATAATTTCAAAGCCAGAATCACTGCTGCCAATTCCAGGTCATGAGTGGGATAGTTCAGTTCATGCTCCTTCAGCAATCTGGAAGCATATGCCACCACTCGCCCGTGTTGATGAAGGACACAGCCTAGTCCTCTGCCAGACGCGTCACAGAAAACTTCAAATCCACCCGAACGGTCAGGGATAGCTAAGATAGGAGCAGTGGTCAACCGATGCTTCAGCTCTTCGAACGCACGCTGGCATTCCTTCGACCAGACATACGCAACATCCTTCTTCGTCAAATGAGTCAAAGGCGAGGCAATCTTCGAGAAATCCTTAATGAACTTCCGATAGTACCCAGCCAACCCCAAAAAGCTTCGAATCTCTATGACTGTCCGAGGTATAGGCCAACCTTCTACTGCGGCAACCTTCTCAGGATCAACAGACACTCCGTCTCCAGAGACCATGTGTCCAAGAAATGCAACCTTGGTCAACCAAAATTGGCACTTGCTGAACTTAGCATACAATCGGTGCTGCCTGGGGGTATTCAACACTACCCGCAGATGCTCAGCATGTTCATCCTCATTCTTCGAGTAAACCAGGATGTTTTAAATGGTCTCAAATGTTTTAAATGCTTTGTAAAAATTTATTTCTACAAGATATAATATTATTTAACAAGTATTTATATGTTTATGTAGCTTTATGGAAAATTTTATTTTTAGAAATTTGATTTTCTTAAAATTACATAAAGATTAGAAATATTAGAAAACTTTATTTGAAAGCCTTTTAAATATATTTCTAATGATTTTAAAAGTGTTTAAAATTGTTTTAACGGATATGTAAACTTTAAGAAATATTTTATTTTCATGAGATGAAATCTAAACATTTTTCTTTTATTTTACATATATGTTTTCTAAAATTTTTATGTGATATTTTAATTTTAGAAATAAGATTAAAAATTTTAAAAGCCTAGGCTTAAAAATTATTAGATACTTTTGTACGACCTAGTTTTATGCGATAAAATTTTTATGGAGGCTTTAAAAATTTTTAATCTTTAATTTTATGTGTTAAAATTTAGATTTGCATGTTTGTATTATGTAGATAATTTTAAACTTGCAAATACACTTTATATGTCACTAAAATGAAACTTTCTTTTATGCGGATAAGTTAGTTGTTTCATTTCATGTTGAATAATGTATTCACAAACCTTATTAGGTTAGCCATTAAAATTTTATAAGATGAAATTTTAATATGACAGTGACGTGCTATGTTTGATAAAACAAAACAACATCGAACCTAATACCTGATTAGGGTAGTCCCTTTGTTTGTAAATCATTTCATTAAAACGTTTAATTAATGATTTTCATAAAAGACAATGTTGAATTGTTTTATTAAAATCCTAATTAGATTGGGGTAGCAAGTTGAACGAAGAACCTTATAGTTGACAAGGACTTAATAAAAGCTGTTCAACCAATCCGAAAAATTTTGAATTTTAGGATCCACTAGTTGATAAGGATTAACTAGTTCTCTTAATTAAAAGCCATTTAGTTGTTTGGAAAACATAAAATTGATGACAACTCCTTCAATGGATCATGATGTCGGTCAATGTGCTTGGCTAAAGTTTTTGGACCAACCTAGCTAGACTGGGTAACAAGTGGTCCTGGCTTAGTCAATTCCCTGGACGCGTCCGCTGGACCGCAAGGAGTCGATTCATGACTATGTAAGTCCATCGACTATACCTAAGTCAATACGATAATAATCCTGTTCAAGATAAATCGTAGCCCTCATTGTTTTAGGAGTTGGCAACTGTAAGAAACATGTTTCGGTTGTTGAGCTACACTCAAGCCGTGACATGTTAATCATATAGAAACCGATTTCTTGATTGACATCTTAACCTGACTAAAACCGTTGTCTCATCCCTCGAGCTTCGGCGTAAGTCTAACCAAGAATGTAGTCTAAGACCTGACCCAAACCGGCGCGTCGTGCATACACCGAGCAAAGGGGCAAGTCAGGCTAGACACGAAAACAAGGGTCCGACTAGGCTAGCCATTGTGATCCGGTTGAGTACACTCATGATCACAAATGACTAGGGGTAAAATCGATAGGGAATTATAGTAAATATGATTGACGACGAGTTCGTCTACCGACTGCAGAGTCGGACAACTTGTTGAGATACACTCAAGGTTGTCAGACTCAGGGAAGTCGGATCCCTCTCTCACAAATGTTATTTTATAATAAATTGTTTATTATAATGGCTTTAATAAATTTAGTGGGAGAATATAGTTTTATTAAAACCATTAAAACTATACTACGAACATATACTAACTAAAGTATCTATAAAATGCAGAATGGACTCAGGTTTAAAATACATGGTAGAAAAGAACGTGCTGGATGGAACCAACTACAAAGACTGGCTTAGGAACATTAAGTTGGTTCTTTCCCTGGCTGGGATTGGATACATATTGTTCGAGGACGCTCCGGAGAAGCCCGACGATGATTCAACCTACGAAGAGAAAGAAGCCTTTAAATTGTACCAGAGGGATGCAGAGAAGGCAAGATGCCTTACTCTAGCTTCGATGACCAACGAGCTGCAAAGGAAGCATGAACATATGGATGTTCAGAGCATACTCCTTAATGCACAAGAGTTGTATGGCAAGCGATCCAGAGCTGCCAAGTTCGAAGCTACTAGCAACCTCTGGGGCACAAAGATGACGACAGGGCCCGTACAAGATCATGTAATCAAGATGATCGGGTACGTAGAGGACGCCGCCCAGTTATGATTTGTCCTGGACAATGAGATGTCCACGGACATTATCCTAAAGTCTTTAACTCCCGAGTTCAAGCCCTTTATAACTGGCTTTATAATGAACAGCCTTGAGACGGATCTTCCTGGTCTCCTCAATATGCTCCGGCAGTTTGAGGAAATTGAGAAGAAGCCGACTGCACTGGTTGTTGGCTCTGCCACTTCCGACCAGCCGAAAGGCAAAGGAAAGAAGAGGCAGGTCCCACAACCTGCGAAGGCTAAGAATGGGAAGAAGAGAAGAATAAATGGGCCCCGTCGAAATCTGAGTGCTTCCATTGCCACAAGGTTGGCCACTGGAAGAGGAACTATAAGATTTATCTTGCAGAGAAGAAGAAGGGGCATATTGATGCCTCTACCTCAGGTACAAATTAAATTCGATTAAATGCAATTATTTCCATTCATATAGTATGAGATACTTATAGACATCTGTGTAATGTATACAGGTGACTGATATGAACCGTAGATTGGAGAAGTACGGAGATCGGTCGGCAATCAAAGCAACAGTTGCTGCTGGTACCGTTTCAAAGACTTCTGGAGACGATGACCATGATGGAGATGATATTTTTCTTACTTGAATAAAATTGTATCATCTTTAAAGGTCGAAAACAATGCATGAGTGCTTTGCACTCAAGGTTTATTTTTGATAAACAAGTTAAGGTTCTTTTCATGAACCCGTTGTTTTGGAATGGATGTCTCGTTTGTTGCATTTGAAATTGAATCGGCTTAAATTCTGTGGATGTGGCTTTTCTGTGAAGGTTGCAAATAATAATGAATAGCTTCGATAATATTGTTTTTGGAGCTGACTTTATGTTAAAAGTCAATCGGTAGTTAAGTATAGGTTCCAGGGGGCGTATAAACTGTGTGTGATCACAATAATACACATATCAAGATTAATTCTTGATGAACTGCATTTAGTTATTAAAAGAGTTAATACTGAATGTGGTTAAAGGAATAAGTACAGTGTATGACGTTTTGATTGAACGAGTCAATGTCAAGATTCCTTAAAACGATCTTGACTTGACTCATTCGTCAAACCGAACCCGACACTTGTGCATTCCATCTGAGGCACTTACCAAATGGTTAATTTTGCACATAAATCTAAATATGATTTAGATATTATATTGCAGTAATTTAACCAGGTAATTCTTAAAGTCAGTGGGAGCGAGCTCATATACATAGTTCCGTTTTTCGGACTAAGTAAAAAGGATATTTCACTTTAATGAATCTTCTATATAAATCATTAAGTCAAAATTGTTTTGATTTAATCGTATATATATAGAGACTTAGGGTGTCAAATATGTGCTTGACATATTGATACAATAAAGTGGAGTGAGCTAGAACTGACTTACGGAAATGTTAGACCCCACATCTAAATCGTATAAGCTAACTGTTAGCTATACAAAGATTAGGAAAATTGATCCAGATCATTTTTCCAAAGGATCAACCCTGTGTGATCAAGAGATGTAATTTCAATCTATTAAAATTCGTTGTAGATACTTGTTAGTAGAACCATTCTTAGGGTTGACATATCAAATGTCAAAGTGACTGATATGCTATAACGGTATGAGATACCGAGATAAATAGCCTAAGTGCAAATGGGAGATGTAGGAAGATATATGCCCATAAGGCAATTTATCTTGATTATACGTCTTGTTCATACTGTATATGGTACGTATTATTCTAAGTATAAAATCATTTGTATTAATATACTTAGATAATATCCATAGACTTATAGTTAGGTCCTTACATATCTAGATGAGATCTCGATTATGAGTAAGTAAGCGACTGAATAGAAACGTAAGTCTTAAACGGTTCGTGATCATTAGGGATGGCAGTAATGGCCTGACCCGCCCGGCCCGACCTGGCCCGACCCGGTTTTGACCCGGCCCGACCCGGCCCGCAGCCGGGTCGGGGCAAGTTTGGGCTTTGTATGTGCCCCGGCCCGCCCCGACCCGCCCCGGTAAACTATAAAGGTTTACTATTTTGATGCGGACCATGCACTCAGCGAATAACCCATAACTCATACTCTATTGCACGATTCTCCTAATTGGGCCAATTCTCAATTCCAAATTACCAAATAAATCAAAATTCTCCCAATTCACAAAATAAAATTTTTATTTAGGATTCATATGGATGGCATTAATAACTTGACCCGACCGGCCCGACCCGGCCCGACCCGGTTTTGGTAAGAAAGAACCCGCCCCGCCCCGGCCCGCGACCCGACCCGCCCCGGTCTGTAGATGGGTCGGGGCAAGCTTGGGTAGTTAAATACCCGCCCCGCCCCGCAATATTGCCATTCCTAGTGATCATAGATGTGTCGAGAACTGGATATCGACACATCGGATAGATCACTGTGTCTTCGTCTTACCTTAGGGTAATGGTGATCTAATAGTCATTCGACTTGGTGAAGTCGGAGACGAGACACAGGTGCTCATTGGGGAATGAGTTCACTGAACGACCAAGTTAGAGTTATTACATGGTTAACTTTAATGCTCTGTCTTTAATAACTCTAGGGTGATGATAGGTTAGTTGATCCTTAAGACCTGAAGTCATCTGTACCAACCTGTGAGCGGACGGTGTAGCTTAGACCCATGATCTAGCTTCGAGGACCTGTCCTGATGAAAGATCTTAGGTTGGGTTGCACCTGAAGCTCTCGAGGTGAGTAAATGACTAAGATGAGATTCGTCACTTCCATTAAAGGGAAGTTAGTGTTACAGGCTCAGTACGGTCTTTATGTTAATCCTCGGCCGGGGTACGTTGCAAGTAGTACAACGTGTATACAATAAAGACCGCCGTATACTGACCAATGTTGTCTAATAGGGTTGACAGAAAACCATACCCTAGGCCAACAATAACACAGTCTTGACGAAGGGATTTTAGCTAACGACATTCATCATTGACACAGCCAATGCAAACCCTATGATACTTTTGTCAAAGGGTCGATCACGTTATGATGACTCTGAAACAGGGACGACAGCTACTGCTCGTAGTGACCGTCGTCTAGGGGTTTCGAGCCCCAACCTGTAGTAAGGTCAGGCTGTAGGGTCTCACACCGAGTAGTGTTCGTGTCTTAGTAATAGGAATATAGAATAGAGAGAAATATCATTTGATGATATTCACAAGTCAAGTTGTGAAAGTTAGTCGCAATAGCAATAGGGACAAAACGTTGCATTTGATGCAAACCATGATTAAACGTGTCGTAAATTGGTTACGACAACTTTAGTACGAACAAACATGTTGTAAAGGGTTACCTGGATGACGGGATCGTCCCGGTCTAAACACAGGTTCAAACCGTGTCCAAATCGGAGCTCAAACGAGTCCGGAAACGCAAAAACGGTCCAAGGAGCAGTGGGTGAGACCCACTGGGCTAAGAAGCCCATTTGGAAGGGCAAACGGGCGCGGCACGCTGCAGCAGCGGGCAGAGCACGCTGCTGCAGCGGGCCCGCACAACGGGCCCGCACAGCGGGCCCGCGCCCGCTGTTGCACAGCGGGCGGGGCCAGCTCCTTGCAGCGGGCACCCGCCCGCTGCGACAGCGGGCGGGCGGCCCACCCTTGCTCCATTGGGCGGGCGCGCCCGCAACTTAAGTCGAATTAGGGTTTTTTGAAACCCCTAATGACGGCTACGAATTTTGAGAAATTGCTAAACTTTGAGCAATTGTTTGAGTGGTCAAACGAAGTCGAAATTCGTCGCCGTCAGTTCCTACACGTTCACCATTCCAAGCTCTTCTGATTGATAGCTTGTTTGGTGTCTGAAGTTTAGTATGCCAGGAGAATTAATTAGTTAAAGTTTGACTTTGTGAAAGGCTAACTTTAAAATTGAAATTAAGCCAAATGGCTTAAATTGAATTTTTCTCTTCATGGGGATTGTCCCACATTGCCCGCAACGAGAGGTTGAGTGCTCACTCCCTATATAAATAGGGGTGCACTCTCCTCGTTGAAAAACACACCAGTCAACGATCGAGTAGCTCCAGAATTTTAGAGCAAGCTCGATCCGCGACTAAATCTCTCTCTCTATTTTCCTGTTCTCCGGAGTAGTCCTAGCACGACTACGAAGGGGGTTTGGATCTGATCCGGACGTCTAAGACGCAGGTTTCTTCTCAAGTGAAACTTTCTACCGCGTGTGATCGGTTCGGAGGTGAAAGCAGCTCGGGCGGATCGGTGCGAGGGTGCGAGGCGGCTCAGGCAGATCGAGTCAACGCGGCTCGGCTACGAGGAGCTTCTCAAGACGGTGCGGTACATCTTGCCTGCCCCAGGGCCAAGATTCCGGGTATGTGGTTAAGCTTTTTAGTGTAGATTTTATTAGTCGCTTTAGTGTAGATCCTACTTGGGGTGGTCAGATCCACCCCAAGTTGGCATAGATCGGGCTAGGTTCTGGCTCCTCAGAGCCTAGCTAAATAGTTTAGCTAGTGTAGAAATTTTGATTTCTGGTTTTCCGCTGCGCTTTCGTGCCTCCGTGGTCCGTCCGACTTAGGACGGATACGCATCCGAGCTCTGGGGGTCTGCCAAAACCCAACAATTACTAGTGTATTTGATAGTGAGTTGCTGGAGTATGATTAGAGGGTGTCGGGATTTGACTCAAGAGAATCCAAACAAGGGTATATCATTTGTTTGCGATTGCTTTTCTGGGTTGTTGTCTCATTTATTTCTATTTCATACTCTTGGTTGCATTATTGATTTTAATTTGGCGTACTTTCCTTTTTAATTTAACAAACACACTATTCATCACACTATAGTGTTTCTCCCGTAGTTTAAGGTCATACAGCTTATAGATTTGGGAAATCAACCGATCCGATATCTCAAGACCCAATGTGTGCATATCAGAAATTAATAATTACATATTACCAAATTCAAACAAACAGAGTTAGGATCTCAATTCGAATCATAAAAAGCACAAGAATCAACAACCACAAAGCAAGATCAACACAGAGACGCAATATTTATATTGGGTTGACCTAATAACTATGACATACGTCCAGTCTTTCGTTGGCACGACCTCCACTATATCAAATATGTTTACAAGAAAATAGATTACACCGGCTCCCAATTCTTCACTAACCACAATGTAGCTATCTTGACGAAATACTCTTAGCAATCTAGCGATTACATGATCTCAAGCATACAATCAATGGTAAAAACCAATCAGAAACTATGTGAGAAGACTATTCACATCCAAGGGATCAAGTCGAGTAATAATATCTCACATCCAATGGATCAAGTCGATCCATTCTTCTCGTCCACGTGCAACCCCATTTATAATTTTCTCTGCAGTGCCGACGCCTAGGGCTTAGGAAGCCTTAAACAAGGTTTATGGATGACGTGGGTCGATGGCCATTTGATTTGACTTAAGGTCATTCGAACGGCCATGATTAAACTCACACATGTTGAAATAGTAGTAGTCAGACGTCTAGTGCCAAGCGGACAGACGTTTGATGCCGTATAGGGATGATCCAATACTTTAAGCACCTAGACGTATGACCCACTGTCATCAGACGGCTCAATAAATAATCTTACAGTTTCCCGAGAGCTATAAGGTGTTTTCTATCATGCATCAGACGGTTGAATGTAGATATACAGTCGTATGGGTCCTCATCCAGACATCTGATTGTCCATCAGCTAGTGGGTAATATGGCATTGACAAAAAGTCATCATTATTTTCCCGAATGGAATTGATTTGCGAACCCACCGGCTTATTGCGCATACATACACTTATTAACATTTTTTCCCATTATTCCCACAAACATACCGGTTGTTTACAAGTCTGCCATTAAAACTACTCATCGAGCAAATCCATTGAGTATATTTATGAAAAAACCAATGGGGCTGTGCATGGGGAGTAAAATGACGATCGGAGAAACATTGCGACGACGACAATGCCACATCATCCGACCTCCGTAGCACCATCCGAACCACACACCCATCCCCTGCCCCCTCATCCGCCCTCCAATGCCCCCTCTGATGGGAACATTATGCTTTTTCTACCGTGGATTTCTCATCGGTATGTTTTGAAACTCGTCCTCAAGCCTCGTCAAGGCGATTTGCACCGTGTTAGCAGTTGAGAAGTAGGACGAAGAAGAAGAAAGGTACTCCGAGCTGGAGGTGACAATATCACTGAAAGATCAACTGATCTCGTCGGCAGCCCTTGTACCACTCGCCATCGCTGCGATCACCGTTGTCAGAGAACATCATCATATCGTCGGTGGGGGATGAGGATAGGTCCCACTGGATGATCAGCTTCTCCATCACCACGATGGTGTGCTCCACTGCCGGCATCGGTGACGCAGAGCCTATGAAGCCGTCCATACACTCATGAGGATTTCTTCATTTCTCATTAGGATCCGGCAGCGAACGAGGGTAAAAGAGGAAAGGGAGTTGCTATGCGCACCCACCGTTTTACGCGTGCTCACAATAACCATACCATTTACTTACAAGCTTGCCATTCAAAATTCCTCACTGTGAATAATCATCCAAAAATTCCGAAAATTCGTTGGTTGTGCGCAGTGAGTAAAAAACGACCGACCGTAGGTGGCCGGCAACGCTGCCCCCCTCCGCCACCGCTGCCGAATCCACAGCATTGCCCTCTCCGCTGACCATCTTCATCTTCATAGCCCACTTTGCCGCTCATCTTCATTTTCCCAGACCCATTTGCCGCCCATGTTCATTTTCCCAGCCCCCTTTGCCGCCCCGTCTCCATCATCCATCACTTCATTCGATCTCCCCAACACCTCCGTCGCTCCATCCTCCAACTACCCAGGCCTGCCACCGTCCCATCCGCCCCCCATCCGCCGTCCCCCGCCCCCGCCCGCTCCGCCATCTTCCACACACGCTCACTCTTTCCCACCACCCATTTCAAACCCTAAAAACATGTCGGTGGAGGGTGAAGGATAGGAGGCGGTGAGACAAGTGCAAAAAAATGTAAATTTTGAATGCCAAATATGTAAATAAGTGGTTGTGAGCTTGAGTAGACCGGTTGGTAAGTAGATGAAAACGGGAGAAAAAGTTTGGAGAAAATTGGGTAAATAACACTAGTCAACGATGAGTTTTAATATCTACCACCCAGTTTAAAAAGTTTGCTAGAATACCATCCCCTTAAAAAAGAGACTAAAATACCCTCTTCTTCCCAAACACTAAAACCCAACAAAATCAAATCCCTTTGCGAAAACAAGTGCAGCGAACGACGTTCTCCCTCCGGCGAGCGAAGCCCAGCACCTCGCACCGCCTCGAACTCCCATCGACAGCCTCGACACCGCTCATCGCCGCCATCCAACAACCCAACGCCGACAACACCCCCCATAAACGTCTACGTCGACGCCGAACTCCGAACACCCCGCTTCGCCGTACTCCGACCACCCCGAAACTACGGCAACGCCTCACCGTACTCCGACAAAGCCATATGAGGCAATTTGCGCCAATTTGCGCCAATTTGCGCCAATATACGCCACGAAACGTGACATATATTAGCGTATATTGGCGCAAATTGGCGCAAATTGGTGCAAATTGGCTCATAGGGCTTTGTCGGAGTACGACGAGGCGTTGCCGTAGATGCGGGGTGGTCGGAGTACGGCGAAGCGGGGTGGTCAGAACCCAACGCCGAAAATACCTCTACGTCGACGCCGAACTCCGACCACCTCGCTTCGCCGTACTCCTACCACCCCGCATCTACGGCAACGCCTCGCCGTACTCCGACAAAGCCCTACGAGTCAATTTGCGCCAATATACGCTAAATACGTCACGTTTCGTGACGTATATTGGCGCAAATTGGCGCAAATTGCCTCATATGGCTTTGTCGGAGTACGTCGAGGCGTTGCCGTAGATGCGGGGTGGTCGGAGTACGGCGAAGCGGGGTGGTCGGAACCCAACGCCGAAAATACCTCTACGTCGACGCCGAACTCCGACCACATCGCTTCGCCGTACTCCGACCACCCCGCATGTACGGCAACGCCTCGCCGTACTCCGACAAAGCCCTACGAGCCAATTTGCGCCAATTTGCACCAATTTGCGCCAATATACGCCAATATACGTCACGTTTCGTGACGTATATTGGCGTATATTGGCGCAAATTGGCGCAAATTGGCGCAAATTGCCTCATATGGCTTTGTTGGAGTACGGTGAGGCGTTGCCGTAGTTTCGGGGTGGTCGGAGTACGGCGAAGCGGGGTGTTCGGAGTTCGGCGTCGACGTAGACGTTTATGGGGGGTGTTGTCGGCGTTGGGTTGTTGGATGGCGGCGATGAGCGGTGTCGAGGCTGTCGAGGGGAGTTCGAGGCGGTGCGAGGTGCTGTGCTTCACTCGCCGGAGGGAGAACGTCGTTCGCTGCACTTGTTTTCGCAAAGGGATTTGATTTTGTTGGTTTTTAGTGTTTGGGAAGAAGAGGGTATTTTAGTCTCTTTTTTAAGGGGATGATATTCTAGCAAACTTTTTAAATTGACTGGTAGATATTAAAACTCATGGTTGACTAGTGTTATTTACCTAATTTTCCCAAAAGTTTGAATGACAAAGTGGTAACTAAGTTGTATGTGCTCGCAGTAAAACGGGGGGTTCGCAATTGACTCCTTTTCCCGAACCCTTAATCCAATCCGAACGAAAATAAAGTTAAAAAAAGGTTAACCATAGCATCAATTCTCTTTCTTCTCTCCCCTTGATCTGATTCATCGGATCCCTGAGTCGCAGTCGATGGCCAGAAACGCCGGCGATTCTCACAGCAACACCGCCGCCGTCCAGGCCACCAACGACGACGCTTCCGCTAGCAAGCTGTAAAATTTTTCCTATCCCTTTTTCTCCGTCTCAAGTTTTCATCTCATAGAATTTATAACGACAATGAAGTTGATAGTAATCGATCAGATCTAACAAGAAACCATGCATCAAACTCACTAGGGAGGGTAGGAGGATGAAGATGGACATTCTAAACATTGCACTAATCTAGGTTTCATAGGCGACATTGGAGATTGGTGTCATTCTTTGGTTCAAGCCCATCAGATTTAATCCCAAGTTTATGAAACCGGCATATGAATATGATCATTGACCAAAACGTTATAAATCTACGTTGTTCCTGACTTGTTTGTCTAAAGTTTGATTTACAAAAACCTGCCTGATTTTATTCTAAGCATGCACTATATTGGCTAATCAGTGCAATTCTACATCACAAATAGATTTGCGATACATGATCCCATTCAGATGCAGAAGACTGATGATGTAAATATTTTTTTTTGGGGGCATGAGATCAGCATATAATCTATACATCCACTGTTTTTGCACATGCCCTAAAGCAGATACAAAATAGACAAGAGATGGCAGATATTGATTTATTTCTAACAAAGCAAGTTAAATGTAAAACAAGCTGACACTCTGTTTAGTTTCATAATGGCCACATACTCTTGCTACAGTTTGTTAAAAAACATTTTGAAGACGAGGACATGGTTTCATCTAATTGGAGAAGGGGAACAATCTATATTGCTGATCGATTGTGCATGTTGCCACACTTCCTTTTTCTCCATCCCCTTAAGACAGCCTCTCCACAAGGACACACACATCCATCCGCACCTATATCTTGCTACACCAAAATTTTTTAGTTGGAACTGATAACCATATTGTTATCATTCCAATTAATAGATTCTTTTGAATTTTTTTCATCATATTGACTATTGATTTTTGTACTTCCTAGAAATATATTTATCTTGGCTTGTGTACAGTTATATAAATTAGGAAGTACTATGGACTAGGTAATGGTTTTAAGGCGGAAGCTTTAGGAACAAAAGCTTATGAAAGAATTGAAAGAAGGCAAAATCAAGATAAAGAGAGACCAGCCCTTATTAAAGCAAATGAAAGAATTGAACGAAGGCAAAATCAATATAAATAGAGTCTAACCCCTACCCGGGGGCGGGAAATTCAGCTTTAATCGTGGAGAAAAAAGATAGCCTTAAACAGGAAAACTCAAATCAAATTAAGTTGATCATATAAAAACTTCATTATTCAAGATCACTATTTATATAATTACACAAAAAGGCATAAAAGCCATATTATAGGAAAAATAACTTAAAGACTAATAAAACTAATTCTAAACTAATTAGAAATATAAAAATAAATCGATACCTTTTATAGTTAATTCTACAAACAGACTTTGAAATAAAACAAAACTTTAGACTTAAACTGTGAAACTCAATAGATGAAAACTTTATTCCTAATAAAAGGAAACTCTAAAAGTAGTCCAAATCAACTAGAAATACAAAAGAAACTAAAACTTAATCTTTCATCTTCTTTTGTGATCGTAAGTCCTCCACGCGGCTGGATTTACATCAGTCTCAAATTAATGTTATTGCTCATGGATCATTCTGCATCAAATCTTCTATTGTTGGACAAAGCTCATCTTTGAGTTTGAAGGGGTTGCGGTGAAATATGATGAACCCCAACCAATCATGTTGGGAAAATTCTCCAAAAGCCACGAAGAAGGTGATAAACATAAGCACAAAACTTGATGGCAACATGTGGTGTAAAATTTGGAATAATAAAGTTGATTGGCTGTTGCATAAGAACCGGAATTAGGAATGCATTACCTCAAGAAGCAACTCAAGCTTTGTCTCGGACCCAAGCGTTACATTAGGTTTGACTCTGGCGCAGCAGGTAGCTACCGTTTTGGTTTTATTAGGAGCTCTGACTACCTGAACTGAAGTTCGAATTATGGTTCTGCTTGGATCTTTACCTTGCACCGTCACTCCAATTTTGACGCTGCTTGCGATTCTTATTCTACGTCGGGATTAGACTCAAATTCGCTTGGCATCTCATCAAGTTGATGAGGAATTTAAAAGTTATCTTTAATTCCATTACTTATGCTACCGAGCCTATCATTAATTTTCACGACTCCCTTATGCGTTAGTCAAGTCCCTTGTCCATGTTATTCATGGAGCTTTAAACTTCATTGAACAATCAATGCTATTTTGCAAGGTCTTCAATTGAAAATTTTATAATGAAGGGATTTTAAACTCTTTGCACATAATTGGATTGCATATCATGATTACAGTAGCAAAATAAAGTAACCCCCTTTTTTGAATATGGATGAAGAAAACAATAGAATAACCAAATAAAGTTATAGGGAGATCACATAGCATAGTGACAACAGATGTTTTTGGTAAAAAAATTAAAAAGATTACAAAAAAATCACGGGACACAAAAAATCAATGGCTCTGATATCTAATAATGACGAAGGCGGAAGATTTACGGAGAAAAGCAAAAGAAACAATTAGAAGAAGATCAAGAATCAATAAAAATAGCCCTTAATTATGGATGAAAAAAATAGCACTGAACCATGATGAAGAAAGATAGCCTTAACCGAGAAAATATCAAATCAAATGCAATTGATCATAAATAAAATTCATTAATCTCAAAATTCTTCCTGTATAAAGGCTTTTCATACCAAAGGCAAACTTAAAACTTAAGAACACTAATTCTAAACTAACTAGAAGTTGAAAAATAAATAAATAAATACTGTCTATAGAGAACGCTAGAAAAAACTTTAAAATAGAAAAATATTAGACTCAAATACTAAAATATCACAAAAAATTTTAAATTTCTAATAAGAGAAAGCTCTAAAGAAGTCCAAAACAATTAAAACTCAAACTTTTCCATTTGTGCAATAGTAAATCCTCAATGCGGCTGTATTCACATCAATTCCAAAATAACGTTGCACTGCTCATGAATTGTTCTGTATCACAGCGTTTGAAAAAATGGTCGATTTTGATAGGTATCAACTTGATCATATGGATTTGGAGTATGCTGATCTGAATCGACAAAAATGCTAAATATTGGTTGATAATGTTAATATATGTGACATAGAGTTTGAATTATTACAATACTTCAAATAAAACTCGTGGCGCAAATAATTGAAAAAATTATATAAACAGATTGTGATTGAACTCTAACTTATTCCATGTAATGGTTGAAAGAGGCAAGTGTGGATGACCAAAAATTTTAAAATTTGAAAATCATTCCATTTAGATCCAAAATAGAAATTTTATCAATTATGAACAAATCAATAATAAAGTTGAGTGGTTGGTTGGACTAATCTCTTAGCTATATTTGGTCTAGTTCATTAATAAACTATATCATATTAGGAAACCCTCCTTGTATCAATAAAACCTTTTTACCTACCTAATTATAATAAACTATGTCATTTAGGTCACCCTCTTAATATCATTTAACACTTTTTACTAAGTTGGTTTAGCCATAACTTGGGTTCCAATTTCAAAGAATTATTAGATTTACTAAAATGTATTTCAGGCCTTAAACCATTTGATATTATTATAATGATCATAATGTTCATTAATAGCAATGGTGACTTTAATATTATATTCTCATGTTTAAACTTATCTAATACAATTATTTGTGTATGTTAGATTAATAATTAAATATTGTGACCATTTGGAAATCACCACAGTATTGTGGCTTTAGAGTTAGAAGTAATGCTTTAGGATTAGACGTGGGTTGTGTTGTGTTGTACTTAGCCATGCCTACATGGCCTACATGTAATTACCTAGGCCAAAGCATGACCAAATTATTGTGCTGTCTAATGCTACAGGTATCTGAATTAGTTCACTAAGTTGTGAGATGACCTACACATTGAATGAACCGGCTTAATGGGCATTAGATTAACTCATACATATTTACCAAAGCTAAAGCATATGTCAGGTATTGTGTGGGTCTAAAACTATAGGTCAATGCCAATGTTAAAAATGACATAACGCCAAGTGTTACTCTAGACTTTAGGATACCCCATAACACATTTAGTAGCGTGTAGCGTGTAGCGTAGGTTACATATTTTTTTATTTTTTATTTGAAAATATGAATTTTTTCTTATATGTTTTTAATAAGTAGGATAACTTTTATGAATTTTTTTGCCAAACTAATCAATCATTCAATCCAATTAGCAAGTTAACCATTTGCAATATAAGTAAACAAATATATGATAGGGCCATAAACCAATCTCTCCCTCAAAATTAAAAAACAAAACCATTTTGCGCTTCCTGCCTCTATATCATAGAGGAAAGGTGGGCAGAAAGGGTATTTTCAGTGATTTTTGGGTTTTGGGCTGTAATGCAGTTACTTTATGTTATGTTACAGTAATGTGTAACTTAACGCACATTACTACCGGACAGTGCTAGGTTACACAGTTTTTGCATTACAAACAACCGTTATGTAACAAATAGGCGACATTATGCTACGCATGTGACATGTTTTTTAAACATTGGTCAATGCATTGGTTCAGCGGCATTGGACTAACCTATGTGTTGAAAGAGTCAGCTCACTTATGCGTAATTTCATTCTTGTGTTGAGTTAGCTCATTTGTACCCAATTAGGGCTTCCTTCTTTGTACCTAATCATGCTTTCCATTCATCCCCAAATAGGCCGGCTTCTTCGTCTGTTGAACTAGCCAACTGAATTACAACTATAGTTTCAATTGATCTATACAATCTTACATGAAAGAATCGGACGCTATAAAAAACAAAAGCAAAACCCCAAATAAAGACAGTCTCTACTCTATTTGTTGTCTGCATGGCCAAGTTTCTATCGTTCGAGACTTGTGCATGGTCTGCTATCCAAGCATTACATTAAGGTCAGTTTGATTAATGAATAAAAACCTAGCTGTAACTCATATATTATAAATTTTTATCTTATCAACGAATAATTCATAACTTTAAGTTGTTTACTTGTAAGCTATTAAAGAAGCATTCGGATGTTGCCCAATTCCCTTATGCATTGGGAATATCATATCAGATTTTGAGGTTTCATGACGATACGGGACAATATGACATGAATATCATGACTATTTTTGTAGTGTTGGATTGTATGAGGTTCATGTCGGCTGATATCAGCCAGAACAAACCTGATATGTGAATCGTTTTATACAAACATCTAACATAAATATTCTTTTCCGCCTGAGTGTTTTCCTTAAATTTTTAAAAGAAAAGGATTTGCTGATGCTATGGACTAAAATTATTGACTACAATTATGTGCTCATACTAAGATGGTGTCTAAGGAGATTATGTGGTGGACTGTGGGGAAAAAAGTCCGTGTATGTATTTTTGATAATTAAAGATATATATGATTGGAGAAGAGGAAGATGCTTTCCCAATACCATAGGTTTGCATTGCATCTGATTCTTATCCTTTTTGCATTGGGATACAGGGCATATTCATCTTTTCGCATTTGGACGGACGGACTAGGCATATTCATGGGAGGTTAATTTCTGCATATTTTTCGATGATAGAATTGTGTATTTCTAATAGTTCATGAGATTGAAAAAAGGGGATAATCTCTAAAGCAGAAAGGCGGAGATATGCTTCAGGATCCAAACCATTTATAATTAATTGGCCATAGAAAATGAAATATATGGAGGGGAATTTTAGCAGACTTAGGAAATCACAATGGAGCTTTAGTTGAAGTATTTAAAAAACAAGTTTATACTACCCATGAAAGATCATTTTCCATACCTAGCTGTCCATTATTCATTATGATGTCTAGAGGGAAAAAACAATGGTACAACTTAAAGTGATGGTGAGTAAGCACATAGGGTAGTCATGTACGGTTATACCCATGTGTAATATTTTCTATAATTATGACCAATCTTTTATTATGATGATGCAATTGAGAGGAACATAGTTCTATGAATCAAAATAGGAGGGCTAAAAAGGAATTCTGCTTTGAAATGCAATGACTGTAGAATATGGATGGAGTTGAAGGAAAAAAAGAAGAAAAATCTATGAGACAACCATATGAATTGCTATGCAGTGTGGGTCTGATGTTGGGCAAGTATGTAAACAATATACTGAAATGTGAGCTTGGTAAATGTGCATATGTTGAGATTGAAGCACAAGAAAAGATGGATTAAGTACGAGTGCATCCATAAGTAAAGGTAGCTTTAGTAAAGGATATAATGCTTCAACAGGACCATAGCTGTTAGAGTTATGGATATTAATAGTAGACTTAAAGGGACCTTATTTGATACAGTAAAGAACACTACGAGTTTTAAATAACACATGTGATGGTCTCAACTGGACCGGAATTGAGAGCATAAGGATTTATTTATCTTACCCCAAAGAATTGGGATTAAGGCCGCCTTTTGTTTTTCATTAGGTGAGTTGTGCATATTGATTATCCTCCTGTTCATGCCAAAAGTGGTATGTATCAGAACTGTCTAACTGATGTGGCACGTCTCTTAGACAGCTTTGTGCTGCCTTAGCAGAAGCGGCACTCAATTTCCATTCCCCTGTTTTCATACATCTTATTCTATATATTAATCCCTCAAAATTTATATAAGTTTCTTATCATAAGTTGCTAAGGTGCTTATAGCTTATTGGCTTTAATTAAGTAGGGGGCTTGTTTGACTTGATCTTTTGCATCCATTCTGTATCCCTCACGTGACTGCCCTAGTTCCATGCTTGCTGGCGGGTCAATCTTCGCCGCCTCCCGCCCCCTCCTTTACACAAAAAAAACACACACACAAAGGGACAAAGGTAAATAAAAAAACACAATTAGAAGAAGAGAAATAGTGTCACGTCCCGCAAACCGGGACACAGATGTTTTTCACATGAAGTGGCATGTCCTGCAGTTAACCAGTAAAAACAATCTAGGCTAACTACAGAGATACGTTAAGAAAATTTTCATTCATACATGCAAATTTACAAGGTCGGATACAACATACTATATACGCTCAAAATACCAAAAAATTTATACATGGATACACTCATATGCTCAAGCTCAGAAGTCTGTAGACTCCACAACACAGTTTGTGTCCTCAATCATCAGGTCCTCCTCGGTTTCCATCTTAGCACCTGACGGTGCAACAAAAATGAAGAGCCATCATCGATCATTAGTAAATCATAGTAGTTCTAGAACTTTAGAATTTTAAATAGTTACGAGCAGAACTAAAACTAACTATTAAACAAGAACCGAAAACAAGCAAGCAGCATAAGTAAAACTAACTAACAGGCAGGAACAAGCATGCAATAGAGTTTACAATTTAGAGTGGTATTATCATTGTTCTAGCAGTTTTACCAATCTTAGGTCATGAATCATATTGGATAGTACAATATGCAACTATGAGTCCACCTTGTACCACATGTGCGCTCACCCGAGCTGAGCCCAACATTAACAACAGGAAGGGGCACACTCGACTCGTTTGCACATCAATAATAACAGCAAGGGGCACACTCGACTTGTTTGTCCATCAATAACAACAGGAAGGAGCAAACACATGTAACGAGAAGTATGTCTCCAGTCGCTCCCGTACTCTCACTAGTATGATTTACCCTAAAAATCTAGTAGTGAGTTTGAAAGTGTCAAGTGCAGGTCAAGTGTACATCTTTCAGTGTCTCAGTGATGAGGTAAAAGTGTTATTATAAATTAACAGTAGTTATTTAGTTTACATATGAATTATGATATAGGTTTACTTAGTAGGTTCAGAGTTACATCAAAACTAGATAATATGTTGGCATGCTATGTGATTCAAGATATTCCATCAACATATTCCAACCGGGTATTCCAATTAGATATTCCAACATGATGTTCCAATAAGACATTTCTACTGGATATTCCAACAACAGGAGATTCCTCTATTCGTTGTTTATCATAGCACACCCAACATATCGATATTTTTAATGTCATGGATTAGGATGCAAGATGTGATATAACTATTGAAATAGAAAACAAGTAGCATGAAACATGTAGCATGGGACATGTGATATATCAATTGTAACATGCAACAGATAAAATAATAATTTAAACATGTAACATGCAGCATATGGATGACATGTAGCAAGTGACATATACTAAGCATAAAACACATGCTAAAATAGTCTAAACATGAGGACATACAATAATTAGTTAAGTAACTAACCTGAACGCATGCATCGAGCGATCTAATAATTATAAGCATGGAAAATTGACAATGGGGGAGGAACAACTGCGATTTCAGAGAGTTTTCATCATCGATCATATCATTTTAAGGATTGTAACCATATGTTTATGGTTTTTATATGGTCCAACATGTAGTAAATTTATGATCTGTCAGGCAGTGAACCTTTGATTCGATATACAGTAAACCTATGATCCAACGGCCTCAAATGCCTAAACCCTCATTTACAATCATAGGGCTAATTTCGACACCACGGGCAAGGCCCAAGTACCAACTTCATTGTGAACAATCCATAGCAACTTACGGCCACCACCAATATTTAACGTTGGCGAAATGTCCCAAAACGGCAAAATGTCACTACTGCACAACCTCAACCATTCAATAAGTAAAACCAACACTAAACGCCATAAAAAACAAACCAGTCAACACCAACATAGTCGAGACAGTCACGACAAGGGGCAAACCCTAAAACAGGTCACGACCAAGGGCTTAGAGCCCAAAACAGTCACGCCGAAGGGCTTAGGAGCCCAAAAACAATCACGACAGAGGCTATGTGGAGTCACGACAAGGGCTAGCGGGCGCACAGAGTCATGGCAGAGAAACAAGGCCCCTAAATCAGTCTCGACAAGGGTATATACAATCCCAGAAACCTAAAGCAAATCATGGGATAGTCACGGTGGTTCGTGGAGTGGTAATGTGGGTCATCGCCAAACCCTGAAACCACTTGAATCTTGCTCAGAATCATCATCGCAAGTAACATAGTAATTTTTAAAATCAAAATTTAAGAATTAGAGTTATTTACCAAACACCAGAAACCTACGATACCTCGCCGTCGGATGGCTGCATCTAATAGGACTGATGAGAAACATTGAACACCTAATCCGAGCCGAGCAATAGAGAAAACCAAAAATCCCTTTTGAAAATAGTTTTTTGCTTGAAAACCAAAACTCTATGCTTAGGCTTTTATAGAGGGGATAAAGACCCATTGTGCTTAGGAAAGAGGCATGGGAGTCGTGGATTTTCCACGAAGACGATTAGCATCGGAACAATGTGAGATCGTCGCGAAATCGCACGGTTTTAGGTCATGATGGGTTGGTGAGCTTGTGATAGTTGTCTGTGAGGTGGAGCAAAGGTGAGGGGGCTCGGGTTTGCTGTGATCGGGGTTTCTTCCTGTTGAAGGAAGATGTGAGAGAGAAAGAGGCGAGAGTTTTTCATCGCCCCTGGGAGAAGTTGCGAGAGAGAGAAAGAGAGAAAAGTAGATGAGGTCATGTGAGGGCGAGGGTGTGGGGTTAGGTAAGTGATATAGCGGGTGGGCTTCAGGTGAGTTGGGCCAGGGAAAAGAAAGAACGAAAAAGAAAAGGAAAAGAAAAAGAAAAAGAGAAAGGGAGTGGGCTTGGGTTTTAGTTGGGCTGGGAGAGAAAGAAAAAGAAAGAGAGAGAGGAATATATCATATCCTTAAAATTAGGCCCATTACACACAGCTACAAACCCAACACCATACACATGAACACACCTACCACTAAATAAGGACTTGTGAGTCCAAAAGAATTCTCTCTACTATTTTGCTATTTTAAACACAAAACGGTTATATTGTAACCTCCAAAAGAAGATATTTTTAGAAAGTCCAAACACTATAAAAATTTACAATTTTTTGAACATGTCTATAATCCTTATTGATGTGCCTTTTGTGTATGTGTGTTTTTGGGGGAGGGGGAGGGGGAGATGTAGAGATGTTAATGAGAAAATTTCCTCATTTGACAGTTTAAAAATCGACTCTTCAATTCTCGATAGAAGAACATGTTGGATATTGAGCCACCACGATATGAGTTTTGATGATGAGCAAATATATTGCTTGCGCTAATATGACTTGTGCAGATATTATAAAATATATGATGGTGTGACACAGTTAGAAGATTTGAAGATACATCTATGATAAGGATATGAACAAAGGACTACATTAAACAAGCACACAATTGTAATTTATGTTTATTGCTGTATTCTTTCTTTTCTTATCATGAACTTTGTAAAGCCTTGAAGATGCATATACACACATGAAATCATATAATAAGATTTAGAATTATTATGAACTCATACCTTAACAAAAACAGTTGGTTTCATCATTTTAATAGGTTATTAGTTGACTAATATAGAGCTTTAGTCGACTAGTGTATCAGAGTTCAACCCATATTTCTTAGCCATTAATCGACCAATACAATCCATTAGTCAACTAATAGATTTCAAAAACTTAGGCTAGCTTAGTTTAGTCGACTAACAGAAGCTATTAGTTGATCGATAATGTTCATTAGTTGACTGATAGACTTCACTAGTCGGCTTTCATTATTAACCAGCACATCTTTCTTGTGAACCATTAGTCGACCAATAGGGTTTGCTAGTTGACTAATTCAGTTACCATTCATCTTTAGAAAATAACCATTTTAAAGAGTTTGTAATTTGCTTTAAATGATTTTTTCCTTCTATAAATAGGAAAAACCTCTTATAATTTGATACAAGATTTATACATGAATTTTATAAGATTTTCACAAGTTTTTGAAAAGAAAAGTTTTCATCTTTGGCCAACATATCCTTTGATCTCCTACATTCTTTTTGAGCACAAAGAAGAAGAATACCCTGATTTTCTATTCTCAGATTCTCAATTCTATAGAATATAAATCTTCTCTTTAGCTTAGAATTCCACAATCTCACATATTTAAAGGCTATATGGAATTATTGCTCTGATTTCTTTGTAAAGAGGATCTCTCAATGTTGTTTGAGAGATGTGCAATTTCTTGACACCGGGTTTGGTGATCAAAGATTGTAAATTGTTGCGGTTTGCAAGAGTGATAATAGTGAGATCTTGGGGATGGGAATAGGTCAGGATTTGTATTTCTCTGATTTGGTTCTTCTTCTTCTTTATAATAACTCTTAGTATTTATTCCGTTGCAAATTTTATTGAGGTATTTGGTTGGTGAATTTATCTAAATTGGTAACTCTTTTTAAAGATTTATTTTAAAGACACTATTCAGCCCCTTCTAGTGTCTATTTGACATTCCACTGTCTATTTGACCATTCATTGGGTCCAACAAAACAGTCCACTTTTCCATTCTCCTTTTGGCGATCAGCAATATGCATATAGATCTTTATGTTCTAAAACATATTTTTTGTGGTTTTCATGTTGTTTACACATACAATGCTCATTGGAAATTTAATGGGGTTTCAGTAATATAACCTTCTCTACTCAAAGATTTATGTGCAAAGAGCAACATGTTCACAAGATATATGGTGTATTTGGGCTCTAGGACATGATGATCAACATTATCAGTGTCAATATTCAAACCAAAGAGTTGAGAGTAGACTTTTGAGTTTTGACTGCCATCCATGGCAGCTGATATCCCATTTTCCTCACATATATTTATATTTGCCTCTAAAAAATCTGAATATGTATCTTTTATAATTAGTGTCATTTTCCATGAGTCTTTTCCGTCCCACACCCCTATAAAAACCTGTTCACATTTTGACCCTTTCCTCACATATATTTATATATGCATCTATAATTCTGAATATGTATTATTTATAATTAGTGTCGTTTTCCATGAGTCTTTTCCGTATCACACCCCTATAAAAACTTGTTCACATTTTAACTCAAATGGACGTGTGCTGCAGTGCAGGAGATCTATTAATTATTATTACACTGATAATCACATCTTTATTGTTATCATTGACCTTTTTTAAAAACAGGATTCAAATTTTAATGTTACATAATAAGCAAAACATCACTTGCTAGTTGCCATATGTATCTAAATCAGCCTCACACTCTAGGCCTATTTGTTGCATTTTACTATAACTAATATTTAGAGATATATTTTAAATGCTGCTGGCCTTCTGTAGTACCTACGTGATAAGCAAAAAATTGATTGCTATGCCAGATGTATCTAAATTGGCCTTACACTTTTGGCCTCTTTTAGGTGCATGTTATTGTAACCAATATTCAGAAACATATTTTAAATGATGCTGGTTTTTTGTAGTACCTTACCCACCCTTTCAGAAAATGAATGGCCACACAGGTTGGTCAGGATTCACTGAAGAGCGAGCGAAAATGTACATTCCTGCACGGGAAGGAACCTGTCCAATAGATAAAGAAAGAAAACAAACATGCAAGTGAGCCTAGGGTTACAATGGAACTTGAGTTGCAGTGCTGATGGAGACACCGTAAAAGGCCAGGTAATTATGGAGGACAAGCTCGGGTCGACACCGTGCTTGATTCTTTGATCTAAAGATGATGATGTTCTCTTAGCCCAAATCAGCCATGTTGCTTCCATGACAGCGGAATCCTTAGTGGACTGGAGCCTTTAGAGTTTACAATATGCGGGCCAATGCTTTGCCTTTCACTGGAGCTTGACTGGCATTGGTAAAGGGGCACGGAATAAAAATGAGTGGCAGACTCTTCTGATGCTTGACATAGTAGACAATCAAAAGAAAGTCGGATTCCATTTTCCCTATACTAAATCGAAGCAGTATACATCATACTGAAAACCATGTTACTCTATATTACTTCAGCAGTTGCATAAAGGCTGCCTGCAGGGTCCAAACTGCTATAAAATATTTGACCTTATAGCAAGATCAACTCAGGACGTGGGTATGATTGATTCTTCCTTTGAATCGAGGTGTGCAAAATCCAAATGTGGCTGTTAGGAGTGATAAAAATTGCAAGAGGACCAGAGAATGCATGCTCACTGTAATGGAGGAGAAGAAGAAAATGGTGGTTGCCTACGTGCTTGTCTTCCATCCAGCTGGCCGACCCTACTTGGCCATTATATTATTCCCCCATGTCACCTCACCACACTCCTGACATAGTTTAGCAATGTGTAAGGTGCCCATTGATGTTTATTGATGCTTGATCCAAAGTAGGAGAGGCTTAGTTAGTGTAGTAGTTGAACTGATGAACTTTGACCACAGGAGAGATTGTGAATAGATACTTTAGATTACTTTCCATTACCATCAATGCATTGACCAGGTAGATCCCAATTGATGTCCAATTGAAGTGTCTGGGATCACCAACTCCCAATCCTTTCACAGGATTTGAATTGATCAACATTAGTCCACTTAAGAAGAAAAAAGACATCATGGAATGTGATGATGCCCTTCCGAAAAGAACAGAGGCTTAATGTGCTAAGATGTTTGGTAAGTCATTGAGAGGCACATTGGTGAGAATGGGAGTGACATGTGTAAGAGGTTCATCTGGAGACATACAAGGTCATTTTCACAAGCAAGTTGATCAATTTTGTTAATAAGTCACCAAATTACTCGAGAGAGGTGAGATTGGTATTAGTAGGGAGCCCAGAGCAAGGGATGACCCCCGTACGGATATACACAGCTGTGTAAGATGTCTGACAAAATATGTATAAAATTAAACAACTTCTATTCAGGAAGTTCAGCAATCAGTTTCTGACTTACCTAAATGACTGCCATAAATGTACCACAGGCTGTTTTCCACACATGCATATGTGAGAGTACAGATTTGTTGCCATTGGAATAGAGTCCATGTGATTATATTTCAGCCTAATGTATATGTGTAACACGTTACCACATATAGACCTAAAAGGCAATCTATTCATTTCAATTTGCAACCAGTTCATATTTTAGGTTAGACCAATCCACAAAGTGCACATGGTTGTTGCAAGGTTTGCATGTAACTTATTTACATCAAGTTTGACATTTACGTGGTTTTGGGCCAATTCATTGTGTGCAGATAATTAACATTCAAATGAGTGCATGCAGTAAGATTCTGATAATGTCTGATCTCAGAATCACTCTCTTATAAACTCATTGGTGGTCAGATTATATTAGAAGTTATTCAGTTAAGTCCTAAGGACTACATAGCCTAAATGGGTAACATACATGGTTAATAATATGTAAGGAATGATCCTTTTTTAAATCAAAAATAAAATTTCCCGAAAAAGAACGAGTATGCGATGTACACTGTATGTCCTTTGTTTGTGAGTATATGTAAGCTGCGAATGTATTGCCCTTGTTTTGTTAGCTAACATACGAATTTTCGGCAATCATTGGTAAATTCATGCTAAATGCTGTAATTGATCTAATTTTATCTTACTCGTGGTTTAACTTGCTTCCATATGTCTGGCGATTATTCCTTCATTTTAGTAATCTAATGCTTCCACCCTCTAAAGGTCCTGCGTCAACAAGGGATACATGAAGGATGAGTACATCCATCTTTTTGTTAGAAAGGCTGTACGGAGATCTCCTATAATCAATCGCGGTATAAACAAGAAGCCATGAACACATAGCCTTTTTATTAAATATTCATGATGTGTCCCGATTTTATATCAAATGAGTCTCACTGTTTTGAAGGGTACTTTGCTCGTTGGGCTGCTCTACGGAAGCTGTTGCTTCAATTTCTCAAGTCTGAAATACCTAGCTCTGATAAGAATCAGATGAAGAAACAGATATTGTCTCTTGGAGCTGGCTTTGACACGACCTACTTTCAGTTGGTGGTAAACAAAATCGTTTCCCCTAGATCTGTGCTTTTCTGCTTGGTGTTGTTTTAATTGACACTATTTTCATTGTTTCATTAATTTGTTCTGTCAAAATTACTGTTGCTGTGGTTTGGGTATCAGCTAATTGTGGAGTTTGACTTGATGTCTGATGGGTCTTGTAAGATCTAACATTCATGTTAGGCAGTCTTGACTGCATGCCAGCCCATGTTAAATTTGACTTTATCCTCTACCGCAGGACGAGGGAATTGTTCCACATCTATACGTTGAGGTAGATTTCAAAGAGGTGCGTTAATCATTCACATATTACAGAATCAGCATTTTTGCTGTCTTTAGTCAGAGAATTTGATGATGTCCCATCAGCATATTGTTTGACTTCTAGGCACTGCTGGGCTGTTACTTCTGATCCTTCTGTATTGTTCACTGGGCTTTGGAACTGTCATTTTTTTCAGGTCACCAGTAAGAAGGCCGCGCTTATTGACCATCATAGCCAACTAAGGGACAAAGTTGGAGAAGAAGCTTCTATTTCAAGAGGTGATTTCCTTTTATTACTCGATTGCAGGACTCCCACACACGAATGGATCAAACATGCGAATCCAACCTACTTAACTCTATAGTTGGGCAATCCAAATAGAAAATCCAGACAATTTAATGCGATCTACCATGTCTAAAGTATCTACAAACAAAATTTTCAAATGATTTGAATATGTTTTATCTCATGCATCAAGCGGTGACAAACTAATTGATTTTATGACAATACTGAAACGTTGATTTCGTGACCACATTTTGCATGTGTAAAACAAATTCAAAATATTTCTAAATCTTTTATAGGTAGTTTAGATGTGTTACATTGCATCAAACAGAACTGATTTTCCATTTACATTGTCCATATTTAATCCACTTAAATGGATTCTGCTCTACACATTAATACATACAAACACACATGCTTGTTCCATTTAGGTGTAATTTTCTTCACAAAGTACTATATTGAACTCTGCTAGGCCAGTTGTTTTGCCACATGCTAAGTGCATAAATATAAAGTTTGCATGACTAAACATCTTGGCTTTGACATCAGAATTTTACTTTGCTGCAATTTCATTTCCTTCCATTTTGTATTCAGTCTGCCATGTTAAATGTGTTGTCCTATATTTAGGTTTAATAGATTAATGTTAGAATATAAAGGCATATCCCTTAAGCTCATTTTCATAGTTTTGATGCAAGTGGAGGGACTTTAAGATGGTATCGGAGCAACCCATGTTCAAATCACATTGGACACAATCAAAAAGCATATTAAAGAAAAAATAAAATACCACTATGCAAAAGCCCGGGCTTTCAGCCCATAAAAGGTGCTCATCAACTTGTAAGAGTGTGTTACAGTATGAAAACAAATCCTTGATGCAGCAACACAGACTTTACGTATTAAATTTATGGAGCCATCATTTTGTCATGAAGGTGGTGTTTGGAATCCGGAAGTGAAGTTGAAAGTGTGATAGTGAAGTCACTTTTATCCTGTCATCTAACATAAAGAAAACATCAATGAGACAATGTGTTTAGCAACTTTGAATAGAAAGCATGAAGGTGATGCCATAAAGACGCGACACATGACAACATGCAATTTTTTGAAAGATACATTTTATACCATTGGAGGTGGAAAGTGGGAGATGAAGGGTTGAAAGTAATTAATGATAAGGTCTACATAGAAGACAAATTTCTTGTGTTTGGAAAGTAAATCTGATGCAGGATGGGATGGATTTTAGAAATTTGGTGGGGGATTTTGGGAAGAATTGATAATTTAGTGTCATTGTCCTTCTCACCAAGGATTTTCACCAAGGAAGGAGGAATCTTTCTTAGGTTTGTGAAAATTCCATCGAACTATTAGTTCTTCAATTGATCGAAAAATTAGAGAGGGAATAACATAGTAAAACCAAGTCAGAGTTTAAACTAGAGATGATCCAATATCGCAGTCAGAGCCAGAACCATAGTTTGATCCAGTGCTACATTCTAAGCCAGAGATAGAACTTGATCCATGACTGCAATCCGAGCCATGACCTTATCTAGAGCCATCTGTGAAGCATGCGTCAGAAGTGCCGAAAGAAGTACTGCTTATTTCGATTGAGCATATTGTGTTTATAATATGAAATCTTTATCCCCTAACCAAACACATGTGCTGAATGCTTTTCGGTCTTTCGTGAATTGAGATAAACTTTTAGAGGATATGTTTTTACCAATGTGCATACTGCTACACTTTAGAATTCGTGGACACGTCTTCTTTAATCACAAGAGAATATAGATTGCTGCCCAACGGTGCTAATGCTACCATTGCTGTCATTCACCACAAGGTAAAGTTCTCAAGCGGGGGATAATGATATGTACCAGAATTTTTATTTTTATTTTATTTTATTTTGAGTTTTAGAGTCTTTAGGTATTTTGAGTCTGTCACACCCTGCTCACCCGGGCGTGCCTGTTTTTCACATATGAGGCATGTCCTGCTAGTTATCAGTGAAAACGATATATGATACGAGTAAAGATATACCAATATACTAATACAAAATTTCTCATTAAATATTATAGGAAATTGTAAATACCCACAACTTTAGAGTCAGGTGTCTGCGACCACTATGGCAAAGCCTGTATCCTCACATACAAGGGCCTCCTCTGACTCTGTCTCAGCACCTAATGGTGCAATAAGCACGAAGAACCACCATGTAAATCACATTAATTTTAGAACTTTGAAATTAAAACACATGAGCATGAGTAAATCTAAGTAGTAAACAGGAACATGAATCATATAACAGATTAATTAATACTAACATACAACCATTGAAATTTAAGACAAACATGTAACTTAGTTAATAATTTAATCGATACTAACATGATCATATCAATTATGCCAAACCTAGACTGTGAATCATATTGGAGAGTACAGTAAGCAACCAGGAGTACACCTTGTACCACGGAGTGCTCACTAGGCCAGACCCAAAGTAGGAAAAGTAGGGGCAATGAGTCCAAAGAGTAACGGTGTGAGACTCAACAATTAAGGCCGACAGTATCATTAGGGGTCCATCGGATTCATAATGTGACCCGGTCGGAACACCTGATGCAGTCAATGTCAATAGGATCATGGCTCTAGTCGCTCCCGCACTATCACTAATATGATTTATCCCAAAACCCAGAGAGTCTGAAGTGCTAAGTGTATATCAAGTGCACATCTCTCGGTGTCTCGGTGATACACTCCTGGTGTAATTCTAAATTGAGTATTATTTGATTATTTAAAACATGATTTAAAAAATAAAGCTTTGAATTAAGTTTAAGGCCATATTGAAACTAAATCATATGATTGTGTGCTATGTCATTCCAGTTCTGGTCATATTTTCAAGATTCTGTTCTATTAAGCCTGTTTTAACAGGACAACAACAATATTTATTTCAATGACATTCCAATTCTATTTGGTTACACCATCGCACACTCAACATATCAATTATTTCTAATGTTATGGGCAACTGTGCGAGATTATACTATGATTTTCCAGTGAACATGTATCATATAGTGATGTAATTAACAAAACAGTTAGCATGCCATAGACGTTGACTAATTTAAACATATAACATGGAGACTATATGAGTCATACTATGTTAAACATGTATTATAGAGCATATATATGGTAGACGATAGGCAACATATTCTAATCATGCTATGGTAGACGATAGGCAAAATAGTCTAATCATGCTAGAAAATCTAAATCTAAAATATAAATTATAAATTTGAGCTAACTTGAATGCCGATGTAGTGAACAATACCACACTTTAAAAATATGAGGGATGGACAATGGGGGAGGGACAACTGTGGTTGTGGTGATCTCATATATTTCTCATCATCGATTGTTACAGGATTTAACCATGTGTTCATGGTATTATATGATCCTTTAGACAATAATGTTATGATCCCACATGTGGTAAATTATGATCGTTGAGGCAGTAGCTTGGTGTATGATCCAACGTGTAATAAATCTCATAAGTTTAACGGCCTTTAGTGGCCAAATCATCATTTACAATCATCGGGTAATTTTAAGTCAACTCCGACATGTAGGGCAAAGCCCCGGGGTTCCCATACCAACCCACGTCCACCATCAAAACTTGACACTTGCCAAAACATCACCAAAGTAATATCTACAGCCACCATACAAGGAAACTGATGAGAAATCTAGGGTTTTGAAGAGCAAAGACGAGATTTTTATATATTTGGAAAAGAGGAAATAGAAGATATGGGTTTCTTTTGAGGGGAAACCAATTCTTTAAGCTTTGAATCTAAGAGTGTCATTGTGTTTAGTCTTGAAGTCCATGGAGATTAAAATGTTCTTTTGCTAAGAAACCTTCGTATAATAGCTCAAGCTTTGTCCGAAAGTGGCTTATTTGCATGGTACAAGCACTATGTATTCAGAGATCCTGATCTCAAGCCATATTATTCTCAAGTTAAAATTTGATGGCTTACCCATGCATATACTGTCTTTACAGGTGAGGTCAACGGATGCCTTTTTCATGTGGCCCAAACGCCTATAAATGTTAAGTTAGCTTGATAGATATATATACTGTTAGCTGCAACCTAAGAGCTTAAGCTTTTGGCAAAGTGGTTTCTTGAAATATCTAAGTAGCCTACTAATATAATGCATGTTTTTGAGGGGACATGGATTAATGTCATGTCCTACCGCTTGCCAAGTTAAATCTAATTATTCATCTGCTGACATTATATAGGATCTCAATTACAATTACTTCCAATTAAATTTAAGGGAAAAAAGTGTCCACCTCTTGCCGCAAAATTTCAAAATTGCTGGACATTGTCAACATATGTCAAACACTCTGTGACCACAGATAATTTCAAAAACATTTTTGCAGCGAATTGCATACATGATATTTGCATAAAATCTCCATTCTCTCTTATTTATTTTTTGCTCTAATAAAGCGATGTATTAGAATGAAAATGTAGTTCATGTGCTTGATGATTTATGAAAGAAAAAAAATAGTTGTTATATAGAAAAAGAAATAATTGGGTATCTTTGTTGCCTAGATATCCAATTAGTTCATAAAAAGCATTATTCTTGTTTCTCTTTGTCATAAGCTTAAAAAATGTCCCATCTTATTAACAATCAGTCCTCTTTACTGCATCGGTGTTAGAATCATCCTTTGGTAAGATTTGGCGCTTGTACTTGCAATAAATACTGAATATCACCATGTGAAGGAAAAATCAACTTTATAGTCATATTTAGTATTTTGGAAAGAACATATTAATACAGGCTTCTCCATGATGGTAAATGCGCGAAAAGAATCATGAGATCAGGACCATCGGACTTTTCATATGAAACACACACTTTTGTTCATGCATAATGCAATTAAGACAAATTAAAAAAATTTTATTCTTTACAAACATAGAGACTTTAGATCGTCTTCTAAAACTTTTATTTAGGTTGAACATAGACTATATAATAGAAAGATAGACATGTTTAGAAACTAAGGTTGACAAGTTACAGTAAATGTAGTCAAATTAAAGGTAGATAATTTAAGGTAAAAGGCAGAAAAATTTATAACAGAGGCAGACACATTAAATTAAAGATGGATAGTTTATAGATAGTTTAAGCTTGATGACTATATGTAGATAGTTAATTTTAACATTATATATATATAAGATTTAATGTAGAAAAGCTGCCACCTGATCCATTGGATCAGGTGGCAAGACACAAAAAAGGTGGGAAGTACAAGCCCCACATGGACTTGTACCCGTGGGGCCCTACCTTTTTGTGTCTTGCACCTGATCTATTGGATCCCTGTTCTACATTAATCCCATATATATATGGTTTATATATGTAGATACTCAAGAAATAAATGCAGATAATTTCATTTGAAGGGTTGGCAGTTCTGTATCAATGCTAAGAGATTTATATTAAAGTTTGCTAGTTTCATAGATATCAACTATTTTGATAAATTAAACATGGATCTCTTCTCGACCTATTTATCTCCTTTTTCCTTTCATGAATTTGCATATAAAATGCTCAAACACCTCAAAATCCTAAAAAAGAAATGCTTTTTGTGAAATTTCTCCAATTTTTCCATCAAATCCACATGGTTTACTTCATTTTGATTTAAGCCTGCCCACATAAGAAGAACGATAGGGGCCGGGTAACTTGGCCATGCACCTTATTGATCAGAGGAATGCTCCTTTAACAGACAACAAGCAACAAGCGTAGGCTAAAAAGGCAATACTTTCAAGTTGGAATGGGGCACGCCAAAGCAACCTGAGACACTTGAAGGGGTGTTATGGGAAAATAAAAAGAAAAGAAAAGATATAATTTGATAAGGCGTTGCCGTGCTCGATAATTGAGGTTTTCTTTTAAAAAAGGAACATCCTTTCATGTGGTTGATAGACAAAATTGGACATGAGCATAAATAATGCTTTTTTAAAACTACTTTTTTCTCTGATCTACAACGAAGGGGAAAGAAGAGAGAATTAGATCGGAGTTCTATAGGATTTGTGTATTTAGTGTTGAGAGAAGGGGAAAGAACAAAGAGAGAAGAAGTGGGGATTTGAGTTTTCTGGATCTGAAGTCGGAGGAGGGAGAGAGATAGGTAGGAGAGAGAAGGTAATTAATAAATTTTGTCTCTCTATACACCCAAATTCATACAAATACATGTTCAGGGGTGATCAAATGGGTTTCAAACTCACGGAAGTTTTTTTATGTTGAGAAAGGTGGGGGTTTTGAAATTTCATGAAAGAAGGGGATTGTACACTTTCCCCCCCAAAATTTAATTATCAATATACCCAATACTATAATAACTTCCCTTAAATCCAACATATCACATCTTTAAATTCAAGCTATTATGTGTATCCCAAGACAAATTTGACACTTACATATTATTTAGAAGATCAAGCAATAATTTTGAAGTTAAAATTTACTAAGCTATCCAATGGTTAGAAAAATGTGTCTTTTTATGTGCCAGAGATCTAGTTTACAGTTACTGGCAAAATGGATGCCATTGTCTTGAGCAAACTGATGGGGTTCGGGTCTATGCCCGCAGGCGTGCCCGAACCCGCAACCCAGCCGCCTTGCCGCGCGCGCATGCCCCCTCCTTTAATGGCCCGGTTTAGTTGTGGAAAGGGTATTTTGGGTAAGTGGGTTATCCGGGGGTTTATTCTTAAGTAAGGGCTAGCCGTCGGAAGATGTTTTTATGCTATTATTGATTTGTGATAGAAATCCTAGATTAAACGAGTGCGGATGTCCTCTCATTGGCGTCTTGGAAGGAGAATACACCTATTTTGTATTCATTTATATAGATTTGTGCTACTTTTATCTATAAAGATTGCATCTTTACGTCCGGATCTATCAATTTGGTATCAGAGCGACAACGATCCATGGCAGCAACAACGAAAAATAAGGATCGAAGCGAAGCAGGGGAGGAGAAAAACAATGGAGAGATCGAAGAGATTAAGAAGTCGGTGGCGGTAAATAGCGAGGCTATCGCTAAGTTAACGAAGATCATGTAGGAGATCGCGGCAAGGCAAGGCAAAACGGAGGAAGCCGTAACCCATATGGCTTTCCAATTCGCGGGGTTTAACGAAAAGATGGGATCGGGGGACGTAAACCCTAGTCTTCCAAAAAGGTCACACCTTTGGTGAAAGGGAAGGAAAAGGTGGAAGCTTTCGAGGAGGGAAAGGATGTAGTCTTCTACAAGAAGGGGCACGTCACGAACGACGACGAGGAGGAGATGGACGGCCCTTGGGGGCGCGAGAAGCTCGGGGAAGGCCATCGGACACAAGAGGGGGGGCAGCCGAACCCCCAGTTGCAGCGGGGGGCTCGGCCGCCACCGGAAAGGGGCGGGGGACCTTCCCCCGCCCTCGGCGACAGCCAACAGGGCCGTCGGGACCCTGCTGACTTTCGGCAAGGTCCGTTGATCCCGCCTGGGCAACGGGAGGGCCCGCCGCCCCCCGGCAACCCCGGCGAGGGCTGCCGGAGGCGCAGCGGGGTCGGGCGACCCCCGGCAGCCGCCAGGGGGTGGAGGCGAGCGCGACGTGTGGCCCGGGGAGTTTTCTGACTTTTCGGGACAGCGGCGAGGGGCTGAGGCTCATTTTCAGGGCAGAACGGAGCATTTTCAGAGCAGATCTGACCCTTTGGGCTTCCCCGGACAACGACCAGGCCCGGAGGAGCACTTTCAAGGCAGGATTGAGGGGGTGGGCCCAGGCAGGAAATGGAACAACATTACGGAGGCGGAGGAAGGGGTATAGACCATTATGACGACGTCGGAGAGGCTATGAGGCTGAATTTGGTGATGATGCCGGATGGGATAACTTCGAGGGCAGGCGTGGAGGTTTCCGAGGGGACTATGGAGGCCGCAGATGAGGACCACTTAGACAGTATGAGACCAAGGACGGGAGACGACAGCACTATCGCCAGCCTCGTCATACTGAGGGTAGGCCCGACCAGAGACACTTTGGAGGGGACAACAGAGTATTGAAGCTAGAGATGCACTGTTCAGGGGAGAGGATCTGCATGCCTAGCTGTTCACGACGGAGAGATACTTTATATCATATCACATGACAGATGCTCAGAAGCTGGAGGCCGCGGCCATCTGTATGGAGCGGAGAGCTCTGGGATGGTACCAGTGGAAGTAGAGGAGGCAACACAGATTCGATGTTGGGAGGAGTTGAAGGACCTCATTCTGGAGAAGTTCAGGGATCCCCGCCTGTGAAACCTACACGAGCAGCTTTATGCCATCAGGCAGGACGGACCGGTACAGAAGTACATTGAGAGGTTTGAGACCTTGGCGGGGAGAGTACACGGCGTCACAGATGAGTCTCTAGAGGGCACCTTCATGAAGGGCCTGAAGCACAGTCTTCGATCCGCTGTACGACCAGATAAGCCCAGGGGGTTGTCCGAGGTGATAGAGATGCGCAGATAGTAGAGGATGCCAGACAGAGGAGAGGAGAGTCAGGAGCAGGTACAGTGGCCAGATACAGCGAGGCACCTCGTCTGAAGCAGGATGAGTGGGGCCACCCTGGGGCAGGACAAGCTAGTAAGGAGAAGACGGGGAGAGGAGTAGTGTTACCCCAGCAGGAGGACAGTTCAGAAGGATGTCTGATAAAGAGATGAGGGAGAAGCGTCAGAAGGGCCTATATTTTAGGTGTGATGAGAGGTTCACTCCAGGCCACAGGTGCGCGGGACGCAAGTTACAGGTGCTGCTGCTGGAGGACGATGGCGGTGATGATGGCGTCGAGGACGAGAGCACTGAGCTAGAGGAGGAGGAGCCCGATGGCCATCAGCTAGACGTGGCAGAGATGTCCCTTAAATCCGTGGTAGGGTTCACACTGAACAACACCATGAAGTTGAGGGGGGAGATCAGCGAGCAGGAGATGACCGTACTGATTGACAGTGATGCGACCCACAATTTCATCTCCAGAAGAGTGGTAGACCAGCAGGGGCTTCAGCTGACAGACTGCGGTAATTTCAGTGTGATGATGAGGACATGAAAGGAGAGCAGTCGAGGAGTCTAAGGGGGGTGGTACTGACCCTACAGGGGATACATGTGATGGCTGACTTCCTACCTTTGAACCTGGGGAACACAGATGTCATCCTGAACATGACATGGTTGCAGACACTGGGGGAGATGACGGTGAACTGGAAACTTCTGCGGGTGGAGTTCTAGGATGAGGGGAGTGTCGTTACACTATAGGGAGATCTCAGCCTGTGCAGAGTGGTAGTATCACTGAAGACCATGTGGAGGACCCTACAGACCGAGGGAGGAGGATACTTGGTGGATCTGTGCACTTTGACAGAGGAGGCGGGCACAGAGGCCAGTGCGGAGCAGACCGTACCAGGAGAGGTGCAGCAGCTGTTGGCGCAGTTTGAGGAGATTTTTTAGGAGCCTCGGGGTCTGCCACCGCCGAGGGACCACGAGCACGCTATAGTACTACGCGAGGGGGCTTCACCTATCAGTGTTAGACCCTACCAGTACCCTCAGCACCAGAAGGATGAGATAGAAAGGATGGTTGCAGAGATGATACATGCGGGAGTGATTTAGCCTAGTGTGGGCTCTTTCTCCTGTCTGGTGCTGCTAGTGAAGAAGAAGGATGAGAGCTGGCATTTTTGTGTAGACTACCGGGCATTAAACAAGGAGATGGTGCTAGATAAGTTCCCGACGAGCTTCTGGATGAGTTACATGGGGCAGCCGTGTTCAACAAGATAGATCTCAGGTCAGGCTACCACCAGATCAGGATGTGACAGGAGGATGTGCCCATGACGGCATTTGGGATGCATGAGGGCCACTACGAGTTCCTCATCATGCAGTTTGGCTTTACGAACGCACCTGCGACCTTTCAGGCACTCATGAACAAGGTATTCTGTCCGTTCCTGAGGCGATTTGTACTTGTTTTCTTTGACGACATACTAGTGTACAGTCGCACTTTGGAGGAGCACTTGGACCATCTGTAGGTCGTGTTTATGGAGTTACAGTACCATCAGCTGGTGGCGAACCGGAAGAAATGTTTATTTGGGTAACCCCAGGTGGAGTACTTAGGACATGTGGTGTCAGCAAATGGGGTGTCAGCAGACAGGGAAAAGATGGCGGCGATGCTGGACTGGCCGCGTCCCGCCTCTCTCAGGGGGTTGCGGGGTTTCTGGGCCTGACGGGTTACTACTGTCGGTTTGTGGAGGGATATGGTTAGATAACCTGGCCATTGACCGAGCTACTGAAGAAGGATCAGTTCCACTGGGAGGAGGCGACGGTAGCATTTGACGCACTGAAGAAGGCCATGACTACTGTGCCGGTCTTGGCACTACCAGACTTTTTCAGGCCCTTTGTGGTTGAGGTAGACGCGTCAGGGCATGGGTTAGGAGCGGTGTTGATGCAGGAGCAGCGGCCCATCGCGTACTTCGGCCAGGTGTTGACCGCTAGAGCCCGACTGCGGTCGGTCTACGAAAGAGAGCTGATGGCCATAGTCTTGACAATTCACAAGTGGTGGCCGTACTTGTTGGGGCGGAGCTTTTTAGTACGCACAGATCATCAGAGCCTAAAGTACCTGTTGGAGCAGCGGATGGTCGCAGATGAGCATCAGAAGTGGCTGCGGAAGTTGACGTGATACAAGTTTGAGATAGAGTATCGGCCGGGGCTGGAAAACAAGGTGGCAGATGTACTTTCACGGCGAGAGGAGCATGTAGAGTTGGCCACACTAGCAGTTTCAGTGCTCCAGGACTGGGGGCTACTGCATTAGGAAGTTGAGTTGGATCAGGAGTTGGCAGGCATTCGAGAGGCCCTACTGCGGGGTTCGACTGAGTATCCGGGGTACTCTCTTCAGGATGGGCGGCTATTATATTGGGGAAGACTAGTCCTGCCGAGGACGCCAGCGTATATACCGGCTATCTTCCAGAAGTTTCACAGCAGCGTCATAGGAGGTCATTTAGGGGTCCTAAAGACCTATCTGAGACTGGCGAGGGAGGTCTATTGGAAGGGAATGAAGAAGGAGGTGGCGAAGAAGGTTGCGGGGTGTGACGCGTGCCAGCGTCACAAGTGCCAGCGTCATCCCCAGGAGGATTACTACAGCCGCTATCTTTGCCTGATCGGGTATGAGAGGACCTATCCATGGACTTCATAAATGAGTTGTCGAAATCGGGTGGCTATTCGGTCATATTCGTTGTGGTTGATCGCCTCAGCAAGTATGCACACTTTGTTCCGCTTCGGCATCCTTACAACGCAGTATCGGTGGTGGATGTATTTTTGAGGGAGGTCATTCGTCTGCATGGACCTCCAAAGTTCATAGTCTCGAACCGAGACAAGGTATTCCAGAGTAAATTCTGGCAGGAGCTTTTCAGGCTGCAAGGAACAGTGTTGAAACGGAGCACGACCTACCACCCTCAGACCGATGGACAGACAGAGGTGGTCAACAGGAGTGTCGAGACTTACCTATGATGTTTTATTTCAGACAATCCTAAGGAGTGGGCACGTTGGCTATAATGGGCCGAGTACTGATACAACACGTCCTATCACACTAAAGCTCAGACGACACCATTCAGGATTCTTTATGGCAGAACCCTCCTCACTACATTATGGGCAGGACTCGACACCGGTATCAGATGTGGAGCAATATTTGGCGGAGAGGGATCAGATTTTGGAGGAGCTGAAGCTTCATCTGGCTAGTGCTCAGCAGGTTATGAAGGCGAGGGCAGACTTACACCGCAGATATGTGCAGTTCGCAATGGGAGACATGGTGTACTTGAAGCTGAGGCCCTACAGGCAGTGATCCTTGGCTCATAGGTGGAATGAGAAGCAGCGCCACGTTATTTTGGTCCTTTCGAGGTTGATGCCAGAGTGGGACCGGTTGCGTACAGGCTGAGATTACCTCCAGGATCGGTTATCCACCAGGTGTTCCACGTTTCACAGCTTCGACGGACGATCGGAGATCACACCACGTCTCCTACCCTTACGGAGACATTGACAGTAGGTATGTAGGTGAGGCTGGAGCCAGAGGCACTGAAGGGGGTATGTAGAGGGCACACGGGGGAGCGCGAGGTCTTGCTCCAATGGAAGGGGTTGCCCGATCACGAGAGCACGTGGGGAGGCTATGGACGTGATGGCGCAACAGTTTCCAGACTTCCACCTTGAGGACAAGGTGGGTCTGGGGGGGAGTATTGATGGGGTTCGTGTCTATGCCCGCAGGCATGCCCGAACCCTCAACCCAGCCGCCTAGCCGCGCGCGCGCATGCTTCCCTTCCTTGATGGCCCGGTTTAGTTGTGTAAAGGGTATTTTGGGTAATTGGGTTATGAGGGGGTTTATTCTTAAACAAGGGCTAGCCGTCGGAAGATGTTTTTATGCTATTATTGATTTGTGAGAGAAACCCTAGATTAAACGAGTGCGGACGTCCTCTCATTGACGTCTTGGAAGGAGAATACACCTATTTTGTATTCATTTATCTAGATTTGTGCTACATTTATCCATAAAGATTGCATCTTTGCGTCCGGATCTATCACAAACATATGAGGGCTACTTGACATGTTTGACTTGCTTCATGTTTGGTTGTTATAGTGTTGTTATTTTTGGCTTCATTATTTGCTATCCATCTTTCTTTTACAACTTTTCATGTATCTGAACATTTTGATATGTTTTTTATTTTTGATGATTCATTCATGGGTCCATGCATAGTGATGGCAGCAATTGCCTTTTATATCTCAGCGTCTGTATATGTTACTCCACATGATGTGAAGCTTTTATTCTTGATTACTATTGGGTGTTCAATGATTCAACGTGGATGTTTCATAGTTCCTATAAAATTTAATTTTATTCCGTTTTTACCATTCTTATGATAAAGTCTATTACTTTTATTTGTTCACATCGAATGGAAACTGTCATCTGTTGACTAAGCATTTTATTATCTGTTTTTGGTATTCTTATGATGAGTTTTTCAGTTTGTTTGTTTATTTCCCACATACGGATCCAAGATTTGTCATTGTGATTCCTGTTTATTGGTGACGTTAGAAAGTTGGATTATGCCATTTTTTCTCTGTTTTCTAATATTATTATGATGGGTCTTTCTTCTTTCAGAAAGAGGTGAAGTGCGGAGCAATCATTATAAGCTACTTCCTGTTGATCTGCGAGATGTTAAACAACTAGATAGTATCATAGATCGTGCACAATTGGATCCCAGGTATATTATGAAAGTTTTCATCAATATAGTTGTCAAATGCAAAGATTCTTTACTGAGCTGAAGCATGTGCTTGATAAACCATAATGCCAATTTGTTGACTTCAATGAAATCTTCTACCGTCTGTCATGTGATTTTTTCTTCTTTCAATTGTCAATGCAACTAAAACTCAGTATTATTGATTTATTTCTTCTCTTTAACGACGAAACTGTGTATTAACAGCAAAGTATACAGTTTTCTGTTTCTTTATTTGGTCATTTCCTACATACACGACACACATGTACAGTCATGTTAATGCTCAAACATGCCTTTAGGATGTGTGGCCAAAATAAGTTATTCACTCATGGCAGTCAAATTATAAACTGGATGCATTCCTTTCTCCCCAGTCAGGAAATATATGTTGGGTACCTGGAAAATGGCTGGTAAACTAAGCAAAAGGTTCTGTAAAACGCTGCATGGGTTTAAGGTAAACCGAAGGCTAACTGCTGCTATCAGTTTATTCAATTCCCACTTGTTTCATATATTGTTTCTTGGGTGTCTCTTGGACATTTCCTTTCTTTCTAGAATAGTTACTGTTCCATATCTAGAACAATTTATTTCCTTGTCCATCTTCACTTTCATTTCAATCATTATTTTAAGTTTACAATTCTTGAAACCGTGAAGATTGACTTTAGCATTCAGTGAAAACTTTGCACTGAGCTTTTTGTGGAAGTTCTTGTTCATTGAACATTGGAGAAAATTAAACTGATTCATCTAATGTTATCATCAGTGTGCCAACATTTATAATTGCAGAATGCGTGTTGATATACTTGGATCCCGATTCCACGCGTGCTATTGTTGGATGGGCTTCAAAGATATTCTCGACGGCAGTGTTTTTCTTATATGAACAGGTTCTTTTGATTTACTTATGTTGTAAAATTTATTTTCCTCTATTTGAGATCTTATCAGCAGTTTATTCACTATATACATGCACATTCTTTTGCTTCACAGATCCATCCTGATGACGCATTTGGAGAACAAATGATGATAAATCTGGAGGTAAAGCGAGCACTTTCTCCCTGTTAAACTTCATATATAACCGCCGAAGCATGAATTGTTTCCTTTTTTCTGTATATAATTTTTATGCAGGCATCAGTGCTATCTAGGTTATACAAAAGGTTATTATCTGGCCTAGGATGTTTATAAGGTCTTTGCACATATTTGCTGGTCACAAAAAAATTCTTTTTCATGAGGATTATAGTTTATTCGGAAACTTCAGTAACCTGTATGTTATATCTTATTGCTACCGAGGCTACCAAGTTAAAACTTTAAGGTCAGTCATGAACTTTAAAGATCGGCATGTGATTCACTCTTTCCACTGCACATGCAAGGATGCAGACTGCGGTATTGGAATAGGCTATGTGCATGATATATTTGTTTGACAGATATAAAAGAAACATTTTTCAATCAAAATGGGTTGGTTATGGAGAGTAGCACAGGGTTAAGAGACTCCAAGTAAGGATTGACTGAATCTTAGTGACTTAAATGCTGTCAAACATTTAGACGTTCCCAGCTAAGGCAATAACTTGCAAGAGAGGGTACTGCCATAAACATGGTAGGGCCAATTGGGAGATAACTAGGTCTATATTGTTGGCCATGCAGTTAAGCAGATGTGAATTGGGAGAAGCCTTTTGGATTCCTTTTTTATTTTATCCCTACTGGCATGACAGCCTGGTTTGTTATAGGGAAGCGTGAAAATATTTCTGGATAATCAGACAGGAAAACATGAAAGGCGACAATGATCCAAGAAGATATCAACGGATCAAAGATGGCCTGGAAATCATGAATTCCAACAAAGCCTAGAAATCATGAATTCCAACAAATTCCGGCAGATGAAGGCTAGCTTCTGAGATTTATTGGCAGCAGCTTACAAGGAATCTACCAGTGAGGCCTTTTCTTTTCGAAATTTGAGTCCTTTAGCTTTGAAATGAGTCCAAGTTTGGGCAAGATGGACACAGGATGAGTGACTTGTGGGTTGGAACAAGTTGGATGTATAAGTTTGTACCGATTGAGTCCAAAATTAGGTGGAGCTAGAAAACTTTTGAACATATTGGGAATCTTTTGATGTAAGCCTGTTGGGCTTAATAGCCGTACCCTTGTTGGAAGAGTTGAGAAGACCACTGTAAATGAAGCTGAAATCAATCCAAAACCAGTAAACAAATGCGGTCTCTCAAGAAAATTCTCAAAAAGTAGGAAAACCTTCTCACTCTAGGCAAAACCCAGAGAAACCATAGGCATATATGAACTCCTAGAAGATCAATAGTTAGTCTTGTACTTTTTAGAGAGATGAGAGCGAGTGAGTAGGAAGAAGAATAAATTTCACTCGACATATTAATCTAAAATCAATAAAACAACTAAATGAGGAATTGAGATTTTCATTCTTGAAACCTATATATTCTCTCATCTTTAGCATCCATGTCAAGAAGATCGGAGTGAGTGACTCTCTCTTGTTTCTCCTCATGAACCTCTCCAATGGATTCATCGATCAAAGGGTGTTGATTATATTTAAATTTAAGCACTATGCAGCTGTTAGTGAGAGTGGATAAAGATTAAACTAAAGAGGACCAAGAATGAGCAGCCTTTGAGGTTCAAACACAGGTGAGAATTAGTTTTACATCCTGAGAGGTCTAACTATTGTTTAGAAATAGGACCCCAACAGAAAGAAAATTAACTTGGAAGTGTCTAGACATCAAAACATTAGAAAGTAGGCCCCGTGGAATCAAAGAAGAATAAAGGTCCAAATTTTGATGAATCAATGGGCTATACTCAAGTTAGAATTACCCAAACTGGTTCGTTGGACATTATATAGAATCAATGGTCGGATATATGAATATGTTAGGAAGAAATATATAATACTCTTATACATATAGATTTAACATATTGATAGCCTCACCTACCGACAACACCACCTAACCTAAGTTAAAGTTCTACATCCACATACCATAATCTGTTGACTGTCACTATCACATCTTGCCATTCCACCTCGAGCTAGAGCATAGATATCATTTATGCACAGCTTATCACAAATGTAATTCACTCTATCTTTTTCTAAGGCTTAGCATGTTCGCTAGTTGATTTATCGATTTGACATGATTCATTTCTATCACTTTCTTGTCACACCGTTATTTCACCACGTGACAATCAATCTTAATATATTTGGACCTTTTGTAAAATACTAGGTTGTTAGCGATGTATATTACAGCCTTGTTATCACAATACAACCCCATAAATGTAGACATCACTAATCCTAACTCAAGAAGCAACTGATGAGTCTACAACAATTCAAAGATGGTGCTGGTCATGGCTCTGCACTTTGACTATATGCTTGCACTCTGACTATATGCTAGAACTAAGGACAATTGGTTGCTTCTTGCTCTTCTAATATACCAAATTACTTTCACACTGAAATAAAATAGCCAATCATCGACCGTTGATCAAAGGATGAGGCAGCCCAATTTGCATATGAGAAAGTTATAATTCTGTGATGCCTACAATTAGAGTATAGAATCTTTACTTGGTGCATTCTTCAAGTATCACAAGACTCATGTCGTAGCATCTTAATGCGTAGTCTTTGGATCATGAACTGACTTAGCACACTCACTAGAAAGGAAATATTGGGATGTGTCATAATAAAGTAATTCGGTTTTCTAATTTATCTCATGTATCATATTGGATCACACATTTTCTCCTCTCATAATTTTGTACAAATCTGGAATTTGGATCCATCAGTGAGGAGATATGTTTATCCCTTGGTATTCTTATCTCTAACAATATATCCAAAACATATTTCTAATAGGATATATAAATGCCTTTCTTCAAGCATGCAACCTTTATCCCAAGGAAATACCCGTGATCCAAGATCCTTTATCTGTAATTTTTGAATTACTTCAAATCATGAATCCTTGAGGCATCATTCCCATTAATCAACATATACTACTAGTAAAATTCACCTTTCTTGATGGGTTCGATAAAAAATAGATTGATCACTTGCTACCATTTGAGGCCAAATTACTTCATTGAATTTGCAAAGTGCCCCAACCAAACTTTCAGCGCCTGCTTTAGGCCGTACTATGCGTCTTTCCTGATTCCGCCCTGAGCAACAACGTATTGCAATTGCTCCATGTACACTTCTTTTTTAAGAATATCATTAATGAATACATTCTTGATATCTAGCTGATGCAAATACTAGTGATGAGTAGCAGCAAAAGAGATCAACAACCATACATATGTCATCTTATCAACTTGATAGAATGTCTTCAGATAGTTGATGTCATGTGTCATGTCTGAAAGTAACATTTGGCAATATGCATTGCTTCAATCGAGCGAGAAGAGAGATTAGAATTTAAATTTACAGTATATACATATCTGCAACCAATCACATTTTCTGATGGAACCGGTACAAGATGACAAGTTTCATTAAGTTTTAGTGCATTTATTTCATCTAATATTACTGTACACCAATCTGGATACTGCAAAACTTCTAAAATAGACTTAGAAGTTGGTGAGAATCAACAGAAGAGAAAAAACTACACATATTTGAGAAAGCTGAGTAATCGGTACATGTTCAAAAAGAGGATATACAGTGCAAAAGCTGGTAGCTTTTAAGAGCAATAGGAATATTTAAATAAAAAACCAACTCACCTTCACTTATGGAGGTTCTAGAAGAAGAAAGCGAGGAGAAAGATAGCACATGGTTTTGAGGTAAATATGCAGAAGCATCGAAAGTTGAGCCCGGATCAGTTGGCTGAGTTCTTGTCATTTTTATTGTTAGTATACTTGTAGAATTTCAGATTTTCTTGAAGGTAATAGATAAGACAAGAACTCATCATTTATATCATGGTTTTAAGTTTTAACAGTGTCTTACCGTTTTAGTGAAGTATGGTTAGAACTCGAAGAATTTGACATTAGCAGATATAAAGGACTATTTGGTTATAGGACTAACATTTATAGCTTTTCTGTGTATGAGAGTACCTAAGAGACGCACTTTAAAAATCGAGATCAAGTTTAGAATCATCAAGTATATAATTATGTACGAAATAAACACATTCGAAAACTTTCGGTGAAAAATGAAACAACTATGCCTTAGGAAACAATAATTGTTAAAGAATTTCATTATTAATCATAGTGGAATGTATATGATTAATATGATAACATGCGGTCAAAATAGCAAAATAGCAACGGATCAAAAACCTTTTGGAATATTCATGTGTAAAAGAAGTGTTCATGCAATGTTCAATAAATATTTATTCTTATGCTTAGCTACTCTATTTTATTAGGGTGTATGCACATATAAGGATTGATGAATCGTTAAATTTTGACGTATACGACGCAAACTGATTACCGAAATACTCTTTTACATTATTGCTTCATAAAATTTTAACAGAAATAACAAATTTGATTCTTTATTTAAGCATGAAAACTCTTAAAAGTTGAAAATACCTTAGATCTATTTTTCATCAAATAAATGCAGGTCAAACATGAAAAATCATCCATAAAAGCAACAAAATACCTAAATCCAAGTATAGACTCTATATGATATTGTCTCTAAACATATGAATAGACCAGCTCAAAGGGTTTCTGGGCATATTTATTAAGTCGTGATTGGCAAGATACACTGTGATATTTTCCTAATTGACAAGATTCATTTTTGAATAAACAAATTATGAAACATAGGATATAGAAGTTTTAAAATTTCAAGATCTCGATTTGTAGTGTGTTTTGAAATTGAAAATAACATCAGAGCAAGCTAATGATCCAATTTCAACATCCAAGTGATAAAGAATTTCAGACTCTTGCCCTGTGACAATCGTCTTCATTTCAATATCCTGAAATACACAATGATAATGAAAGAAGGTTATAAAGCAATTTAAAGATCATGTCAACTAACATGAAGCATATTAAATGAAAATTTAGACAGTTGTAAAACAGATGCAGAATGCAACGAAGTGACATTAAAAAAGCCAATACTTGTAACGATGGATGAGGTACCATCTGCTAGTGTTACCGTTTTCTGCAAGTAGATGGACAGTAAGAGGATAACATACCCGACTTTCTAGCATATGCTCAGAAGCCACTGAATCTATCACCGAAGTTTGAGAATTTGATATGTAAGTGTATGCAATTAGGTTACTTGTGCTGGTTGAGGTTTCACGTGGTTTGGAGATTTGGTTTAATTGATTGGCGTCCAACTCTTGACGTTATTGATTTGGGTGCTTGGTGATCTGTTATTTGGATGTTTAACATTTAGTTACTGTGGCATGTGACAATGTATAATGTTGGGGAATTTGGAGGTTGATAATTTCTGATGTTTGAGAGCTTAACATTTAATCTACATGAAGTTATATTTGGGAGTAAAGGGTGGGTGCTAAGATGTCTAATTCGAAGTCGTAACGGAAGTTTAAATAGCCTAATTGCATGCACTTTTACTTCCTCTATGATTTTGAATTCACCATATTAGCACCTCTTTTTCACTCCAAAATATGACTTCCTATTAGATCAAATGCCAAGCTCTCAAACATTAAAAATCATCAACCCACAAATTCCCAAACACTATACATCGTCACACCACAAACTAACCAAATGTTAAACACCTAAATAACAGATTGCTAATACACCCAAACCAACAACACTAAATGTTAGATGCTAAACAATCAAACCAGATCCCTTAAACCCAAAATTTCTAAATCATAAATTCCTTTTTTTATTTTACTACAATATACTGTTTAATACTAGTATTATTTACTGTATAATTTTTAATACTGGATTTGAATAGTTTACTACATATTATACTATATATATTTATATACATGTATATGTATATCAATATTTTAGGGGATTGAAACAAAAAGGATGATTGTCACATGACAGGAATTTGCAGGCATTTATCTCTTGAATGCTGAAATTGGATTGACTATGCTGTGTCTAGTGGCTTTGATACCATATAGAGAATCAAAGTTAGGATTTGGGAATAGGTTATGGAGAATTATCTAATGCTCATCCCTCTTAGTTCTCTTATTAGTAGTTCTAAATATACATACAGATTTTAAATACTGACAATCTCACCCATTGATAATACCATCTAACCTACGCTAAAGTTCCACATCCACCTTCTCTATTATCCATTTGTCATTTGACTATCACTATCACATCTTAACAAACGTTTTACCCATAACATACTTTAAAAGTTCGCATTGTTTATGAGTATCACTTGATTAATGCAAGGCAATTGAGTGATCAAAAAGACAATAGGAAAGCTCACTGAGAGGTATAGTGGAACATTTTCTTAGATATCTTTCATAGTGTCACTGACATCAATAAATGGGTTGATTTGATAATTCTTCTGAAAGTGTTACTAGAACTATACTAGTGGGAACCTTTCCTTGGGCCATTTGACTTCGAAAAAAGAAACGTTAATGTATTCCCGTGATTGGTCTTGAAAACCTTGTTTTGGGCTTGAGAAGGTTAGTTCAGTGATTGGTCAAATTTGAAGAGCAGTGATGTCTGTAAGAAGGAATACAATAAAATTTGAATTGTCGCTTATGGGCCTCTCTTATAGCATTTGATGTCAAAATACTAGTACTGTCTACATCTGTTGATTATATAAACTAATTTTATGTTTCATTGACACCATGTCAGATATCTCAGAGGGAGGGAGGGAGGGAGGGAGGGAGAGATGCTTAGTATTTGACTTGTTAAGTTTGTATGAACATTGTGAAGTATAAGATAGGTTTTGCCCAACAACTTGCTGCATGTTAGGTCCCTAATGTCTTCAACTTTCTTGTCATTATATATATGATCACATCACGGAGCATTGTCTTTATATTCATGAAGTGGCTTTTCCCATTGAACTGCAATCACCAACATCATGCAATCATTTCCTTTTCTTCCACTTTCACTAACTGATTGTTTTATCGGTTGTCAATTTGTCGAGGTTGATAAATTGAATAGAAGTAAGTTGATGTTTGGTTTACACAGCATTGCTTTAAGCTGTATATAAATTAGAATACTTTTAATAAAGTTGGAATACATTATAATAAAATGTGGCAACTTGAGATATGATTTCTGCCACCAGGTTGGATTTAGGTTTGAAATATGATATTTAAGACTTACTTGTAAAGACCGACTTATTAGGAACTTTTGTATATCTGTCTTCGGTGCAATCCAAATCTATTTTTCGTAGCGCTATAAGCATGGATTTATGTTAGATGAGGTTTGATATTTTTATCCCAACTTCACGCTTTCCTTTATCAAATACATCCTAACACTCTTCTCCATTCACCATATCTCTTATTGTGATGTTTGGAGTATGGGAGCTAATGAATCATTGCAAATGGCGTAGAAAACAATTATGGTATTTGATGCAAATTGGAAGCGGAAAAAGTTATGGTTGAGATTTAGGGAAGAAGAAAATTAGGATTTGATAACTTTTCGGGCCTTACATCCAAAGATTTAACAATCACAAATCACACGCCTCACATACGGAGATTTTTCGAACTTCTCGCCTAGTCAACCAATCACACTCTCGCACTCTAATGTAAAAGATTTAATTTTTTTAAGAAAACTCGAAGTTTTTATTAAAAAATAGGAATATATATTCAACCATTTATTAAAAAATAAAATAATTTTGTGGCATTTATATTGGCTTATAAATTGGTTTCTAAAAACTACATCTAAAATAAGACTAAAACTTGAAAATAATTAAAAGACTCAAAAGGACTCTTAATTGTAATTCAAATAAATAACTAATAGACTCAAAGAACTTAAAAGCTATCTTAAATAAATCTAAAAAAGACCATCTCAAATCCAAACCGAATGGATCCTCATAATTCCCACCGGTTTAAGAATTTCATCACCTGATGAATGGCATCCAGAATTTCTTAATTCGATATAACAACATGATTAGGTCTCTAGTGGTATATGTGAAGGGTGGATAATTAATTCTGTTGATGAATGTCTATCAAATTCTGTGAAATACTCGATTCAGTCGCATCGGGATTATCACTCTGTAGAGCTCGTTGAGAACCTGTATGATGCATGCAAAGCTTCCTCGTTAGATATTGAACGAACCTCTCCAGGCAAACTCTAATATTTTCATCATCCGTAATTGTGAATTTTTTAATTTCTATTTGATTTTGCAACAAATTTACGAGTATAATTGTTACTTGCAACAATTTCATAATGCTCGAGATCCAGAGCACTCATCTTATGCAAAATATTTAGGAAATGCATTAGGGCTAAGGTCAAACCCTATCTTTAAGGAATTATGATTCATATAATGAGATATTTACGTTAGTGGCTTATTATGGATCAGTCTATTCTTTTGATTTTGAACTATGCTCTTGGGTCTTCAATGGGTCAATACAATTTTCTTTTTTCTAAATATAATTGTGTATATATTGGCTTGTCCAGAATATGCAACATCTAAGTCATACAACCAAGACATAACTAACAGAATATATGTAGTAACCATTGGTATGCCATCACATCATATGCTATTTTGATAGTCACTAAATAACATTATGTAACAGAATGTGAGTTATCATTAACCTATGTAACGCTGTAAGATTATAGATGAGGTTCATGGTTCAATTTTATTTTTTCCATAGTTGACTTGACTAAATTTGTATAACTACATCCGTCAATTATCATTTTGAAAGTATTATCTCTAATTTTGATATAATTAAAGAAAATATTGGTTCTTCACCAATCTTTCTTATTTTAGGTGTGATATAGCTAGACACATAATGACTTGTAAACATATGCTAGATTCATCTAGATCATTATCTTCCTCAACATTATTTTCAGGTGGAGTGTAATTTTCTTTAATTAATTCATCTTCGTTACAAACCTCTCTTGCAAGTATGCTTCTATTAGGGTATTAACTAGACAAATGATCGAAGCCATGCCATTTGAAACATTGCACAATTTTAGATTTTTTTGTTAGGGGTTTTCAATCTTAACCTTTCCATTTATCTTTTTAGAGGAAGAAATTTTAGATTTAGTCATGTTATTTGGCGGCTTTGGTTGCTCACCGGTTTTAAAAATAAGATTCCTTTATATGAAAGATATCATGGATTCCAAATTTAAGGCTAGATTGAACGCTTATTGTAAGTTGTCTATGGTGTGGGGATGCATCTCTTGCCTAACGTATGCTTTCAATTCAAAATGAAACCTCATAAAGTTATATCGATGATTTTCTTGTTATTCTCCCCTAACAAATATATCATTGAACTTAATCATGTATTCTTTCGCAGTTATGCTTTCTTGACGTGCATCATTTAGCTTTTCTAGAAGGTAATCTATATATGTAGGATGTATATATCTCTCTTTGAGTTTGATTTTCATTTCATTTCACGTCTTTATTGGTTTTAGATGCTCTCTGTTGATATCTCTTTATTGATGTCTAGAAAATTGTAGAAGACGGTATGGGTTTTATCTTAACAAATTGAATTTTTCACTCGTTTGGTAACCAATATCACTCGGATAAATATATTCCATCTCTGCCAGCTAATGCTAGCTAATCTGAGAGAGTTTGAAGATTATATGTTCCATCAAAGTTGTGAGCATCTATTTTAATCCAACATAAGATATCTTGCACAAAGTTATCATCAATATTGTCATCTTATCTCTTGTTATTCTGATTTCGATTGTTTCCATTCTAATCATTTTAGTATCTGGTTCATTATCAAATATACTGTGAGCTTCATCTATAAAATTTTGTTCCTTTGTCAATTTATTCTTTAATGCTTCTATGCGATTTCATGTTCGATTTGTGTTAGCCTTAAGTTTTAGATATATTTTTTGTAGTTGATTTTCTAACCTTTGAATTGTATTGCCCTCCATGTTTGGGCTTTAGGGAATTTTCACCATGTAACAGTGTCGCGCGCCATGCTTACTAAAATGTTAAGGAAAACAGGGTGTCAAACACGCGTACATTTAAGCTTACCAAGAATTTCCTTTTTTCAGCCTAAATGCAAACTTAGCCTAAATGCAAACTTGTCTGGATAATTTCTAAGGTTTATTTGCTTTTGACTAATAATGAGCAACAAAAAAATGACAACAGTTTTATGATCAATGGATAAAGTAAATGACTGAAAGGACAAATGAAACGGAATCAAATAACTTTCATGATGGAATGTAACTAAATAAAAAAAATAAACTTGTTACCTGGTTACCGGTTCTATGCGTCCTGCTCCACTCTGGATCCTCGAGATTTGGACTATGTCGGTAACTATCTCCACAGCACCTAACGGATGCACAACATCAATCATGATTTTTTGTTGATTTTATTTTTTATTTTGAAAAAGTCAGTTCATGATTTTTGTTGACATAGGAGATATGAGTAAGTTGTTCCACTGCAAAGTGGTATAGTGATGTTTTTCTTCCCTCTCTTTAATTTGAGATGGTAATCAAGAGAGCGAAGAGGAGTGTACCAACTAGAGTTTTGGCCTTGAAATCAATGTCTTGTATGTGGCAAGAGAAAAACCTTTAGGAATAAGACTCCAGCAAGAGATTAGTTTGCTCTTTTTATTTTTTTATTATGGATATGCACCAAACCCCCCTGCACTTTTTTGGTATTTACAATGACACGCACACATATTATCCTTAAAGCATTTTGTCATGAGTTGGCACTCACATACTATCATTAAAGCAAAGAGTCTGGAGTTGGCCCCTCCCCCTCCCTCTTTTCTTATTATCAGGGTAGTTTGGGAATAAATAATATTAACTAGATATCAGAACTTCTATCAGAATTAAAATCTTTTAATTAAAATCATATAAAGACGTTAACTTTGAATCTCAATTTATGTAAAATATTTAAAATTGATTCTTTCTTAATTAAACTCATTGTTTAGAATCTCAAACCGTGAAAAATAGTAATACACCTTCAGTTCAATAATAAGTAATTTAAATGAATAAGAAATGCATAATATAAATTAATATCAAATCAGAGTTCCATTCTGGTTGAAAAGGAGGCACACCACAATATATAATAGAATTCATATTAAACTCGAATTCTACTCCACTTTAAAAAGAAATATATTCGAACAAATTCTCGATTAATTACTGTTTTGAGGACATAAGCCAATTAAGTTAGGACTTTGATGTAATAAGAATTCTAAAAAAGTATAAAATAAGTGGTTTGCATGGGAAGATGGTTTTTTAATGTGAAAGGCACGTGCCTAATCTAGAAGGAGGGGGGGGGGGGGGGGGGGGGGGGGAGGGGAAGGGGGGGGGGGGGGGGGAGGGTTGGGGGGGAGGGAGGGTTATTTTTATGGAGTCTAAGACGTGCTTTTGTAATCAATCGCCTAAAGCAATATTGCTCCAACATCCCGATGTTTGTTTCATGTACGGTGGGGCCATTTTGTAGAGGGAAAATAATTCAAAAGATGAAAAAGATCAGAAATTCAGAGATGTATGAAAAATGGGCAAACTATTCAAAGTCAACCATAATGAATAAGAATCACTACTAATGATGATTTTTCTTTTGAGTAATAATTCTAAAGAAAGACACTGCTCTTTTTATTATAGGTCCCTCATAAATTCAAAATTTGTTAAAAATAAAAAAGAATGCTAGTTTTCAGATCAAGTGGGTAATATGCAAGAATGTTTTCCTGATACTTTGCAGAGCAGAGGATGCCCGCTCTTAGGAATACATTATACACCAACTTTACTGGACAAGGAGAAACTCTTTATTGAGCAAGGCTGGCAGGTTTGATTACACACTATTTTGCCCCAAAAAATAGCTTATGGCTTTGATATGAATTGATATGAAGCTCTAGCAAAATGTGCTACTATGAGGGTTCCGATAACTACATTAATGTTAAGTTTCCTTCTTTTAACGTTTAGTTACACCATTGTCATTTCAGAGGGCTGTTGCTTGGGATATGCTGAAGATATATAACGAATTTATTGAAGCTCAGGAAAGACGCAGGTAACAATCACTTGAATCTTGTGTCTAGCTTAATTAATAAGATATAGTTGTACTTTTTAATTTATATTGGTTATAATAATGGGAGACATCATGACCAAGATCTGAAACATCTATTCAAATGATATAGAATGAGAACCGTGACATTTTGAGTAAATAATTTAGAAAAATCACTTCATATACTTTTTCATTGGTGCTATAAATTTCAAACATTTTATATGTGTCTAAACCCAATTGTCCACATTATTGTTCTAAGATGAAAGCATGAGCCATGGTTTAACTGGTGATTAAGCTTGTGAAAACTCTGATGTGAGACTCCAGCCTTTGGTAACTATGTTGCTGAAATTCCTATCCACGCTGTTCCGCACCAAATCTACCACATGCCCAACTCTTTCTTATCTATATAATTCTAAGAAAAATCTTAGTTTCATTATCATATACACACTGTTACTGATGATTGGGTAACAGTTTCTCTTAGAAATGAAACCTGTGGAATAAACTAAACCTAATAGTTTGTAATCTAAATGTTTCCTACTTTCTTAATTCCGAAAATTCTATTTACTTTGGTCCTTGTTTCCTAGGACAGTTCTTTCCTTACTGTCTTTGTAACTTTGGCAGCAGAACTGGCCTGTGGAAACATAATTGTCATATTTTTCATTTTCTTTTAGTGGTCAATGCTGCATTTGATTTCTTGTAGGGAAATTTTGATTTTTTCTTCATTTTGATAGTTTTTGATGGGACGATTTTTGCATTTAGGCCAATTTTTAAAACATATTAATAAAATCGACCAACTTGTAAACTTATTACAAAAATCGACCAACTCTTGGCCAGCTCAGCACGCGTGCATGTGTAGACGTTTTTGAGAATTGGACGCGGTTTGAAACCGCGTCCAATTCTGCATCCAATCATTTCCCGATCTTGACCCATCACAAAATACTCGATACAATCCTTGACGACAAGGAGTATGGTTTCTCTCCAATCCAATCCAGTCTATACACTCACACTCAGTATGGGTTCTCTTCGATGTAGTTTCCAGTGGGGCCGTAATTACAGACGACAAGCTCGCCTTTGCCACCGCTACAACCAACCATGGCGCATGCAAGCATCTTCATCTGGCTCCAAACGATCTGCGTGTAGTGGCTCCAGAGAAGTCCGCTTATTTTGAGAATTGGACGCGGTTTGAAACCGCGGCCAAATTGAAATTTGGCCGCGGTTTCAAACCGCGTCCAATTCTCAAAAACGTCTCCACACGCGCGCGCGCTGAGCTGGCCAAGAGTTGGTCGGTTTTTGTAATAAGTTTACAAGTTGGTCGATTTTATTAATATGTTTTAAAAATTGGCCTAGATGCAAAAATTGTCCTTTTTGATGTTGCAACATTTAAGAGAAATCCTTATATTGATTGATTGTTAGTTTGAAAAGGTTATCCGGTCAAAATAGAAATTATGACTATATACACAAGAAAGATAATTATGAAATTGAAATTTCTATTCCAAGTAGAAATATCAGCTATCAAAACTTTAGGATATTTCCGTATTTTCTCATTAATCCGAATACTCAATCCAAAATATCACAAATTATTTTTTAAAATTCATCCAAAATCACCCATCTTCGTAATTTTGTTTGACATCCAAACACACACTAACTGGTTTTGTTTCCTGAGGTTTCTTGTGTTGGTATTCCTGACACACTCTTTAATGGTGTAGGATTGAACGGCTTGAGTTGTTTGATGAGTTTGAAGAGTGGTACATGATGCAGGTAAGTCCTATTTCTACACTGTATTGCCATATCACCAACATGCTGATTACAGTTGTAGATTCTAGTTCTACCAATCTAATCTTATTAAGTCATGCTGGGTTGATCATAGTTGTGTGTGTGTGTGTGTGTGTGTGTGTGTGTGTGTGTGTGTGTGTGTGTGTGTGTGTGTGAGTGAATGACTGTTATTCAACTTTTCTTTTCTCAGGAGCATTATTGTGTGGCCTATGCAATTAATGATGGCAAGGTCAGTAAAATAGATATGATTACTTTGCTTTCTTACCGACTGAAAGGCAGGATTTCTTTGCACCCTGCAACATTGAAATAGCTGATGATTAGACTATACTTTAGAAATGTGGCTAGTGAAAATCACAATCTTGTTACACACACATGTTTATCTGCGATCAACTCATGTGAAGATCAACTCTTTGGGTTGGTGAGTTGCAGGGTCCTCTGTTGCTCTTGCATGCTCGTTCACGTTCTTAAGTTTGTTAGGGTTGTTTATCTACAACATGCCCAAATTTATACTTGGGTTTAGATGGATAGGAAGCAGCCCTTTAAACCAGTAATCAATGCCAAAATTTGAAAATGTGAGCTTCCGGTGATTGGACACTCTTGGCTCAGGATTTTTGCAGTTCTTGCATATTCTATTTACGCTTTACAATTCAGTCTTTTAATGCAGTATAACATGGTTGTATTGGTTCACCTGCTAAGGAACCACATTATATATTTTCTGACCATCCTATTTCATTGGTTACAGTCCTACTTTTCCATTTACATGCAGGGTTTGTTCAGAGATTTCGGGTTTTCTCAAGATCAGGTTGCCATCCCTCCACCTACAGAGTTTCATCCTTGCGCAGAATGAGAGTTAAACAGTGAGTTATTATAACTAGCCGTAAACATGATCTGATTCATCTGCTGTGCATATCTCAATTTCTGCTTACCATTTAATGGGCTGGGTTTACTGAATCGTTGCGGTGTCCAAGTATCTGAAAGGATTTTGGAGTCACATGCCATTCTAACATTCCCTCCACCATGGTTAACGAATTATGTGCATTCATTATAAACCATGGTTAAAGAATTATATGCATGCATTATTAACCAATTACATGAGGATGCTCACCTTGATGAAGCTTGATCTTAACCAAGAATGGCAAAAATATGTTCCTAATTGTTGCATAAGGACCATGTGAAGTCCCTTGTTTTGAAATTCATGCTATTGACATAATATCATCTGATAAGGTATGAATTCTAGTGCAACAAAGAAATATGGTATTTCTAATTGATAATTACAGGCACGCACAACCTGTGTTCCCTTTGGAGGCTTTAAGCAAAATCTAACTAATGCAAATGCTTACAAGACTGAAAATATCTCAAAAATCTAAAAATCAACCTTCTTGACGGGTTGGGTGAACTGCATGCTTACAAAGTGGGCGACTGTCCTGGTCAGAGTCTACATTAGTAGGATATGGTTTTAAATCCCACCTAAAGCTACCAGTTACCAGTCTAATTTATGTCAAGTTTGTGGGTAAACATATGCATTTTGGCATACTAACTTTGATTTTTAAAAATCTGTTTCCATTATTAGTTATAGCATTACGTACACAACATGAAAGAAAATCACAGAATTTGGATTATTGCAATGTCAGGATCTGAATATATCCTGTAACTTATTCTCGAATTCATTAATTTGCAAGCCATTAATGGATGGGTAACTAATCTTCAACATTTCAGATATTCTTTATAATGTATATTCTTTATAATATGGATCGTCATTCCCCTTCTATAATATTTGGGGTATGCCAATGGGTCTTTTAGGATTATGGTAATGCCTTCTCTTGCCCATAACTTTCTCAAGCAGGAATTTGACACAATAGAGAGCGTTGATGGTAGGTTGACAGTCCATCATAGAGCGTCCATCATAGAGCGTTGAATATCTTTTTGTGGAGAGGTGATCATATATTTTTCTTGGGAAATGCTTAGATGATGACTCAAGTTGTTGTTAAGATGAACGCATCAAAATCCCACTGGAAGCTTCCGAAATTTATGTTATGCAAGTTTATAATTACCCACATATCTGATGCTAAATTTGGTCTACTCTGAAAGCTTGTATTATCCTTTTTATTTTCTTTTGCTCAAGGATGAAGGTTTCGGCCGAAACCATTAGGTTTCTATCGTTTCGTATGAGTTTCGAAGGGAGAACCGATATGAAACTGAGAGATTTTTTCAGTTTCGGATGAAATTGTCGTCGGAGGGGGAAAAGAAAAATAAAAAAACATGTGAAGATCAAAAAACAGAAAGATAAAAAGCACAATATAATTTTCACGATGAAAAAAAGCAAAAAGGTTATAAATATACAGTAATCATGTGAGGTAACAAAGATTCTAATTTCTATAAATGTATTCCAAGCATTCCAAGCAAAGCATAATTCAACTAAAAATTCCGAAGAAAAAACTCATCTTGCTTCCAAATCTTCTTGTTCATCAGCTTCGGATTCATCTTTGTAATTAGAGAGCTTTGATCTTCGCCTTCATCAGAAGAAGAATCACAATTGACTATTTAATTTTTTCCACAAAATTTCAACTAAATTTTCTAACAAATCAACTCTTAAATTTTAATTCTGCTAAGAATTAGACTCTGAAGTCGACGTCGAACCTCGAGCGAAATCGGCGTCGAACGTAATGACGACCGATGGAGCCAAACTCAACCCTAAGTCGATAGCGAGAGTTTGTTGAACGGTGAAAAATGAGGGGATGTTTTTTTGAAAGAAATGAGTTAGACTTGTGGTAGGTGGGAGTATTGTTGCATACACATTTTTTTGAAGATATTACATATATTTACACGTTTCCCATTTCCTATTTTGAAGTTTACAACTGTGAATGTCAAACTTGTAAATAAATGTAATAGCTTCAGCAAAATGTGTAATGTGACTGGCAGCACTTGTGGGTTGGAGTGTAGCTAGTCACATTACACATTTAGATGAAGATATTACATTTAATTATGGGTTTGCCATTTCCTTTTGTGAACTTCACCAAAGGGAATGACAAACTCGTAATTAAATGGAATTTGTTTAGCCGAATGTGTAATGTGACTAGCAGCACTTGATAGGTTTTCATTATTTTGTATTTTACCATATATTTTTTTGTATATGCACTGAAAATTTATCTTAACTAAATACTAAATAATATTGCAAAAATAATATTACATGCTAATATTAACTATTATTATGGAAATATACTTGAGTAATATTATTCAATAATTCTTAGTTGCTATTGGTCAATTTTATTGTTATATGTTAATTTTAATACGTAGTTATGTTAATGGTTATTTTACTTTTATTGCTATTGATAATATAATTTTAAATCTAGTTGTTATTGTTTGGTTTTAGTTTTATTATTATTGGTCAATATTTATTATAATGTTCATTGGATAGACTTTACAAATCATGTAAATTTTATTGTAAAGGTGTGTAGATAATGTTAATTTTTTTGAAATACTGTTAGAATTAAATTAAGTTTATTTATTGTAACTACTAATAAATATTTAGAAATAATGTTAAAATTTATAATTTTTAATTTTTAAGAAATATGTTGTAGCTTGTTCTGTAGTGTGTTATTGTTCATTCAATCAGCATTAAGATAGTTTATTAAGATAGTTTATTTTACGATTAATTAATTTTAATAGTTAAATGGTACTGAACAATTAACCGATTATGTGGCGTCTTCAGTTATAAATGGAAATTAAGATGTCACATCGAACACCTAATAAGAACAAAATATTAGATATCGGTATCGTATCAGATTGGTCATATCGGTATCGGATATCAGATATCAGGGGGATAAATCGGGGATATGCGCAAATATCAGGTTGGTCATATCGGGAGGATAAATATACAATTATAATATCATAAATATACAGGATTATTCATATTACCAAAATGTCATCAATAAGATCACTTAAAGTTATGATAAATGCATTAATTAACCGTTAATACTAACATACGAGTATGTGATACACTTGCATACAAATCTACAAATTAACAAAATATTAAAGCTCAAAATCCCGCATGAATAAAAAATGAATTAAAAGATTTTAAGAAAGAGTGACTTACCTCCACATCATGTAACAAAATCAGTTGACACAGCTCTGGCACGAATGTTTTGGCATATGTAGCTGCTTTCGTATCAGAATCGGAACTAACTGAAGAAGATGAATCTGAGGAGGCCCATGAATCAGAATCTAAAGCTTCCTCAAGCATGTGCTTCTTCCATTTTCCCTTCATATTCCCTGAAGATGATGTGATGGCTTCGACTTTCTTTATAGTCTTCAATCTTTTTTACTAGCCAGTGGCATTGGATCAGCCCCATCGCTTCTTTAACTTGCCTACATGTCAGCCTTTCTTCATAGAAGACTTCCAGCCACCTTGCCCTCAGTAATAGAACGAGTAGCTAGGATATCAATGTTTTTCCTCTTAAATCTTTTTTAAGTTGGGCATTGAATTTGATATAGTCTAAGTCTTTTAATTTATCGGTACTTGGTCTATTTCTTCTCTTTGTGTGAATTTGTTAATGAAAATATAATAAACAATTAGCAATCAGGAGAAATATGTATATGATTATCTATTGTTAATATAAAATAAAATTTATTTAAAGTTTTACTGTATTAAAAACTCTCCAATTCCTTCACAACCACTTGAGCTAGTGGTCAATCCTAAAATTCTCATGGCCATCTTCAACTCAGGCGTCGAGCCACCATGCAAATGCCATCAAGTAACTGAAAATAAAAAACCAAATTAAAATTTCTTTTAGTTTAACTTTTAAAATATCAAAACCTGCTATAATAGGAATAAAAAATTGATATTAGTTTCTTAGTTATACCTGGATCAAGTTTAGGATTTTTTGTTTGCCTTTGCACTACCTTCCTCTCAAAAAACCTGCTTGCATTTTCATATAGAGGTAGCTGAGAGCTAATTTTGTCTTGCATGTCATTATCACGGGCATACATCCTGAACATGCACTCAGTGAATCCATCAGCAAAGGCATCATCTCAATCAATAGCATTCAGTCTCTGATAATAAAAATAGCTCAACGAATAACTCGTCAGGTGCAAATGAGTTTTCAGCTTGTCGTTCCATCTCTTACCAATAAGAATGGAGATCGGCTTGACCTTTTTTCTCATCATGCTTAAAATTAATCTCGATCGCCTTCTTGCACCTGTACATATCTCCATACAACCACCACATTATGGAGTGTCGCTATCTGTCCTTCGAAGAATTTTGACGATATGCTCAAAATTTTTTAATCCAATTGTCACGTTTTCCAAAATGAACGGCTATTGATGATGCTGTATACATACAGAAGATAAATTTAATCAAAAATATCAGTTAGTTATTTAACTCTTAAATTTGTGAACCAAATTACAAAATGAAATTAGACTTATTAAGATATTAGATTTATACCTATTTTGCTTACGCAGACCTGAAGAATTTCAACTCATCTCATTCAGTGGAGTTGACAAAAGTCTTCAAAATGGGGTTCTTCTCGTGCAAGCTTTGCAATGACAAAGAAGCTTTAGCGAAGCGGGTAACACTGGGCTACCAAGATTGCCCCCAATCTTTGCCCTCATCATATCAAGCACCGTTGTGTGTGCATACCTATAGACTGTGACGACGCTCATATCTTCCAATATCATGCAATAAGAGGTTCAATGTGTGTGTGCCGTACATGAAGTCTAGAAAATAGATTCATGCCTCAAATAACAACTTCGCCGCAGCCATATTGTTCGATGCATTGTCCGTTACAATTTGAACGACAGATTGTTCTACCAGCTTCTCAATTATTGCATTCATTAGATTATAAATATATTTGTTATCATACATATTAGTAGATGTGTTCTCAGAATTATAGAACACCGTTCCAGCATAAGCATGACTGACAATGTTCATTATGTTTCTCCCCCTCATGTTAGTCCAACAATCTGTCAACAAACTACATTCATGCAGTCTACATGTCTAGAAAAGCTTTCAACTTCTCCTTCTTAGAATCAATTTCCTCAGGAAGACACTTCTCAACTATCTCATAAGAAGTTGAACATTTCAAATTAAGGCCATATTTACCCATAGTCTGCAGCATCTGGCCAAAAGATGTGTGATCTACCAAGGAAAATGGTAATCCTATCACAAATATGCATCGTGCGACCCACTTGCATGCATTTTCTTTTTCTTTCTTCTTCCAGTGCTCATTAATGGTGGATTGCAACTCTTTTTTTCTCTCCCTCCGCTGCTCCATCGTCCTAGTTTTTTGAGCATGCGGCTGCACATGCCTATCCATTGTCCTGTGAACCTTACAGGATCTTGACTGGCTTCATATGAAGATGCCACTTCTACATCCTCATCTTCAATAACCACATCATCTCTAAGTGCTTGAATCTTTGATTCTTTCTCCTCTTTAGATGACAGTGTGGTCATCTAATGCAGCAATGACATTTAGCCTAACATCCTCGGAAACTGTTGTGCAAGGAGCTACATTTCCACTCCTTCCTGCAAGGTGGTTTTCGAAACGGCTAATATTGATGCTCGTCGCATGTTCGTAAACTTGCATTTCACTTTATTGGTCCCCAACTTCTCTCCATAATCCCAGAAATTTGTTCCCACGACAAATGATGCCTTGCTAGATGCTCCAGAATATATTTTCAAAATTTACTATCAATGAGGTCAAATATTTGAAAATTTTAACATTAAAATTAAAGATACAAAAACTTTTAAAAAATTTAAAATTAAAACATATCATGACTCATGTGGGATTTACATGTACATATCATATATTTAGGACTCCTTAGAGTCTGAGACGTCTCTATTTGAAGCCAGAAGGCAATATCATTGTATCAATCTATATAGTTTAGAATCGAGCCTATAGGGTAGCCACCGGCTAGTAGCTTGGAAGGGACATTATCCATTATCCAATATTAGATTTAAGCCAAGTTATCCAAGTAGACAAGTGCATGTACACATCATGAACCACCAACCAATCCAAGTGTTAAATCTCCATTCTCCGAAAGCATGGCCCAATAATTGATATAACGATTAGAATCAATTTAATTTTACAATCATTTTTGAACATCTCCCAGATTTCTCAGAATAATATCTTCATCGAAGTAATATTATTGAACCCATTTATTGTCCTCTAGTGCTCCAACCGCTCTATGAAATTAAGTGAAGCACAAGATTGCAGTGCGTGACAGTCACAGAGGCCATAGCACAAGACATGTCGACAGAGCATTAGAGTACATGAGCCGGCACACAGAGAGTACACAAGTCGACAGTGACAGAGAATATGAGCGCAAAGCACATGCACAGAGAAGAAGACTTAGCCATATAAATTAAAAGAAAAAAGAAAAAATAAGAAGAAAAAGAAGGATGAATATGCAAGAAGACGAAGTAATAAGAAGATCAAGAAAAAAGCGAAAAAAACCCTAAAATCATTTAAAAATCAGAAAAAATTGCAAAATTAATGAGAAAACTGATCGAAATACATTGCCTTATCCTTTGATTTTGTCTTGAAATAAGTTAGATAGCAAAGATTAGACAGATCGAACCCAAAAAACCTTGGCTTTTGGTCGGCCGACGATTGAAGGAAGAGAGAACGAGACCTCACTTCGAAGAGAGAGATAGCTGAGAATTTATGACTGGGTGCGTATGGAGAACGAGGCCTCACTTCGAATATTAATTAAACAAGTATGGATCGAAATGATCCAATCCCGTTAAAAAAATTTGCCCGTCGCCTATGTGAATAGTAACGGCCATTATCGGCCTAATATATCGTGTCGATATCTCCCAATATATCTGGAATATCGGCCGGAAAGTCAATATCAGGTTTTTTTCTCCCGTGACAAATGGCCATATCGTATCGGCTGTGAGCTGATACCGATATATCGGTTGTATTGGACAATATTTAAAACACTAAATGAGAAACATGTAGATATTGGATGGCTCATGGCAAAATGGTTGGAAATGATCAATGAAATGTAAGGTGCACTTATTACCAAAAATGCATGAAGGCGTAACTTGCCTTTAGAAACATTTGACGGGAATTACTGAGAATGCGATGACATGTACCGAAGCGTCGGAAAAAGTACCAGTAGAGATGAATGCACTCATATTTGCCAAGGAAAAAAACAAATATTAAAATTTGAGAAGAAGAGGATTGTGAAAGTGTTAATGGATAGGCCTAGAGGTGGAAATTTGGATGAGAATGATGAGAATGAGAATGAGATCGAGGAGAGAACTCAAAAGAAAACTGATAGCAAGTAAGCAAGAATTTGCAAAAAATAAGAAGTGCTAGTAGAAGAATGTGAGCAGGATCATCTGGTTTAGACAGATCCGGTACAGTTCGTGTTAAACCTATCAACAGGTTATCGGTTTTCTAAAATATGGTTTTGTTCATACTGAATGTATCGGCAGACCGTCTTCTATTCTCAAATCTGGTGTAGCTAGTGTCGGCACTTTTAATTTAATGAAGGTAAAACCCAGACAAATATAAAGGTTGCAATAAAGGGTTATTTGAAAAATACCAAAAGCTTTCCGTCTAATTTTTATACTACAACCACATTCCGCACATTGTGGTTAATAGTGCACACTACCAGTCCAGGTAGATGCTTTCACTGAAAGAGGCCATGGCGTTCCCCCACACACTGCTTGGAAGCTTTCCAACACATATTTAGACTTAGAGGTTGAAGAAACCAAAACATATATTGAAACTCTATAACTGTTGGGATGAGTATGGTTGCACACTAATGTGTGATTGTTGGAGAACCCAGAATAGAAATAAATATTAATTTTCTTATGTATTTGACCTATGGAATAGTGTTTCCTTGACTCGTTGGATGCAACATATTACTTTCAGAATGATTCATACATATTTGATTCATACATATTTGACCCGATGAATAAAAATGTAGATATAATTAGAAAACATGGAATCGTCTAAGTAGTCATCGACATTGGAGCAAATTACACATCAGTTAGACAGTTGCAGATGTAAAAAGACATCTGTATTGATCAAAGTGCATTGTATTGATTTGATTTGATATATTAAAAGAGTATCAAATTATTGTGCAAAGTCAAATGGTAAAAAGATTTATATACAACAAAGGTTGTGTGCTCAGCTTGATGAGAAAAGAGACGGATGAAAAAGAGTTGATCAGGTCTGCAATCATAAGATTTGCAACCTACTTTTTTGCATCAACCTCTATTTATGTGTATTGGGATGACTTAAGAAGAATGATCACTTAAAGATAATGGTTCAAAAACTTTCATAAGCTCAAATCAAAAGATAGGATTGTTGCAACTAACGTGTATAATCTGATTTATGGTGATGACTTCGGGTAAGACATTCTTAATATTATCACTGTATTTGAGCCGTTTGCAAAAGTTCTAAGAATGATCGATAATGATGATAAGACTGGGATGAGTTATCTTTACGAGGCCATGGACCAAGTAAAAGAAGAAATAAAAAAATATTGATAAATGATACTGAAAATGGTCAGACATGATTGACAAAAGATGAGATATGCAGCTACATCAAGATATTTATGTTGCATGTAAATAATGTATTTGTTACTTTTTATAGTTAAACTTAATACATTACAGATCACTTACATGCTATAATTCAATTTTATGTTTTTTTGAATCCTCATTTTCAATATGCCGTAGGGGCAACAAATGACAATGAGATGCTGGTTGGATTTTGACATGAGGTTGAGAGATTGGAACCAGATATCTTGAGGCAACTTAAAATATACAGAGATGTAAATGGTTTTAGCTATTTTTATTTTTATATATGGTTCAATCCAGTGGTTTAAATTCTAAAATTATGCATAATAATTATAGGTGAAGTTATACAGGACGAAAGTTGGTGCATTTAGCTCCTACAAGACATGTACGGTAATAAAGCGTGGCACTATATATATATATATATAAGAATCTTAGTTCGTTATATTTTTCAATGTACTGCTCTAGATTTTCTCAAACTTTTGTAGCTGAATGATGATCAATCATTGGAAGTGAGTAAGCTCCAAATCTTACACGCTTAGATGTGCGTGTTTTAAGCCAAACGATCACTTTAAAATGTGAACGAAATTGGATCACATTCTCACTCATCCACACAAAGACCAGAACCATGTTAAAAATAAAAAATCTTAAAAAGCTAGTTTATGTGTATTATAATATGAGGCTAAGAGAAAGACACTGCATGAGCAGAATAATTGAAAATCAAATGTTTGATTTGGATCAAATTTTTCATGAGGACGATTCGTTGAAGGAATGGGTTAGGGAGGCAGAAGACATGCTATTTGATGACATTGACAATTCTTGATTTGGACGAACCGCTTGCAGAATCAGAACGAACAAAAAGTAATTAGCCGCAACTAAGTCAAAGCCAAATGAATCTCATGTGTAAGCGAAAGAAGGTAGTAAATCAGTGAGAAAGTGATGAAGATTCATCACTCGATGAACAAGGTCTTACAGATGGATGTTGTGGTGCTTCTGAATACAATTGTACTACTCAAAAAAGTGGACCATACTTATGATACAACTTATTTGTATGTGTATAGAGATCATGGTATGCAACATTAAAGCAAAGAAAGGAGGAACGATACCACGAGAGATAATCTGATTATCTTCGGTATCAAAATTATGATTATTATTGAGTTTATAATAATCCTGTCATTTATGGATCACATTTTAGTGAATTCTCAGACAGTCATGACGATTATTGCACACCGTACAGACACTCTGATGTCTATAGAGATTATGCTAGTCATTATATATACGGTTCACATGTTAATCAACAGTATAGCCGTCAAGACAGTCAAGACATGCCTTTCATCGAATAGAGCCGTCTCTCCAGTCTAGCCGTTAAGACAGTCAAGACATGCCTTTCATCGAATAGAGCCGTCTCTCCGCATATGATACCATGATGATATCATTTTAAAGTCCGGAACAGATACATTATTGATATCAACCTAATTACTCTGCATCACAACCAGATGATAATATCTTAGAATGAGTTTTGTTATCTTAGGCCTCGTCATTTTATGTACTGTTATTATTTTATATTAATAAAGTAATGAAGGGTTGGATTGAGTCATAGAGAAGTTCTGTACAACTATATATCTAGAGTGTAAATTATCGGTGCATTTATATGTATATATGTATAAAGTACTGAATAAATATATATAAAAATATAATATGTAACTATGTGTATACATATTAAAAAAATCTTCGAAACCGAAACCCGAAAACTGCTGATACGAACATAACGAAATGAAACAAGCTCTAAAACCATCGAAACGAGCGAAAACTTCCCGAAACCTAAAATTTCCCTGGAGACCAAAACCGAAATCAAGACCTATAACATTGCCTTGATAAACTTGTATCTTTCTAATTTTTCGTCTTTCTGTTTAAGCGTATGGCTCTTTGAGTCCTTGATTAGTTACAACTGTTTTTAATTGTGACTGTTATTTAAAAAGCAATTTCTTAAAAAATAACGTTTATTTTTTTTGGGTATGTCAGCTTATTTCCCCCACATGCTTTAGAGTTTGTTGTGAAATTTGTTTGGAAAACCAGGACATGTCTATTCCACGGAGCAATTTCTCAATGCCAAAACAGATGGGAAATAATCCTCTATACTAACAGATTGCATGCTGATGAATACTATGTCATTCCGGTGCAAAAAATAGTCTATTTTATCTTGTTTTATTGTTATGTAAATGAAATTATTTCTTATTCTTTTGTCATATTAGATCCCAAAGCAATGTGTTTCCTCCAACACTAAATTTCTGAAACACACGCCTAACAGAATGTTGGTAATGATTTTCATGTTACAATAGAAATGAATTTTTTAAAGGGGTTTTAGCATATCTGTCCCTTAAATCTTGCATATTTTGATATTTGTCCCTCAAATCTCCGTATTTACTCACAAGTCCTTCAAATTTTAAACGTTAACCTTAATAGTCCATCCATCCTGTTTTTTGTTAAAAAGTTATATTAATTAACGATTATAACTAGTTAAAAGAAATTACGTTTAATTAATCATTAAACCCCCATAATTAATGATTAATTAAACCCACCCAAAAACAGGGAGAGGGAGGGGGCTCCCCCTCCCCCTCCGCCTCAGGCAACAGAGGGGGAGCCCCCCCCCCCCCCCCCCCCCCCCCCCCCCCCCCGCCCCCAAAAAAAAAAAAAAAAAAAAAAAAACAGGGAGAGGGCGGGGGCTCCCCCTCCCCCTCCGCCTCAGGCAACAGAGGGGGAGCCCCCACCCCACCCCCCCCCCCCCCACCCCACCCCCCCCCCCCCCCCCCCCCCCGGCGCCCCAAAACGAAAACAGGGGGTTGGGGTAGGGGGCGCCGACCCTCCCCCTCCTAACCCTAACCCCCAAGTAACCCCTTAATTTAACGGAATATTCTCATTCCGCTAGATTTTAACAGAAATTTAGAGAGGGGGACTATTAAGGTTATAAGTTTAAAATTTAAGGGACTTGAGAGCAAATACCAAGATTTGAGGGACTGATATCAAAATATGCAAGATTTAAGAGACAGATACGCTAACAACCCTTTTTTTAATACATTGCATGCAATCTGATGTTTTTGCATTTTACATGCGACTTTTGAATGGTGATTTCATATTGTTTTCCTCGTAATATTTCCTCATCATTCACGAGCCCTTTTGCATCTAATGGTAAATTCTTCTTGACCGATCTCTACTGCAGGTTGATATATCACCGAAATTGTTGGTTTTGCAGTTAGTACAGTACCGACAATGGGAAACCCTGCACATAGCGGGCAAAAGGCAAAATCTAGGATTCTGATGCGAGTCTAAATTGTAATCCACCCAGTGTCATACTGAAATCATACCATAATCATTATGCTTGATGTGGTGATGTGTGAAGAATGTGATATATGCATGTAAAATTATTTTCGGTGATATACCGAATTTGTGATGTCTAAAAACGGCATCTTTCTGCAATTTGTTTTGCTGTTCTTGCATAATGAATTTGTCATCGGCTGTTTTGCGACGAATAAAATCATACATTACGTTTTGGCTTTGTAATGTATGCGTCTATCCTTTTTTTTTATGGAAGTGTAACCTATGACGATCTCAACATAAATTCAGAATGTATGTATGTTCATGTACCGATTTTGAATACTGACCGATTTAAAAAGAAGCTAGACAAAGAGATTGTAATAGATACTTTGTTTGAATGGAAATAAGTTTGGTTATTTTTTCTGAAGTTTTATAATATAATAATTTTCATATAGAATTAATTACATAAATAGATTAGATGGCTTGTTATCTGACTTTACACATAATAATCACTGACATATATTTTATAGAAGAGCCTTCTCGAATTGGTACCAAGATATTCTATTGTTTTAAAACGGTTCAACTTTGAAGGACGTAATCGAGAGTCAAATTTCCTTAGAGTTCATCCGTTATTTTCTATGCGGTATATATATTCGTTATTTTCTCTGTGGTATATATATGTACGGATTAAATCATGAATTCTTTTAAAAAATAAAAAACATTTTTGCATTTTGATATTGTGCAAAATTTTAATATTTTGATTATCCATAATGTATAGAACATATTTAAATTTTTTTTCAAATAAATGTAAATGGTGTAAATGTGTGCCTTCGCAGAAAAATTTCACTCACTCACTGATAACATATACACATTATTCTATATGTATATGTATATGCATATATATTCATATATGTGTGTATATTAATGAAAAACATATGCCACCTGATAAAAAATGATTAGGTGCATTGACGTAGCATATTACTCAATCAAAAAGCTAGCACACTTGATGCACTTGCTTTTACTTTTCACTCGGCCAATGAGAACGTGTCACGTTAGCGCACTTGCTCATTTTTGATCAGGTGTTACCAGTTTTCCATTTATATCATAATACATATATGCATGTATGTAAGATGTTAAGATACATGAGCGTTTGGTATAGGAAATTTTCTATCAGGCAAGTTGTTTTTTCAAAATTGTTTTTTGGGTTTGTCGTACATATTCTAAAAACTCAAAACCTAATTATGGGTAAAGCCTAAAAGATTTGACTCTCGATTGCACTTGTTGTACCACAACACAAAAAGTTCTATAAGCCTTAAACAGTTGTGATATGACTATTTTGACCGGGCCCGGAAGAGCCAAGTCAACTACGACCAGTCAACCGGCCTACTACGGCCTTGAGCTCCGGCCCAAGGATCTCACGGGCCGGTCGAACTTCTCCACCCAAGACGAAGGCCCAACAGACTGTCCACTTCAATAGTGGAGGAAAATATGGCCCGACTTAATAGCCATCCTATTCTAGCCATCATGGCTCGCTAATTATGGCCCGACTTAATGGCCATCACTCTCTAGCTATCATGGCTCGCCAAATATGGCAACCGCACAAGGCCATCACTCCAGCCATCATGGCCACATTTATGGCATTCATCCCCTCATCATGACGAGCGCAATTAGTGGGGGTCAACGCTTCCCCCATTTGCACGTCCCCATGAATGGCGGCCATGATGCCACATCATGGCACATTATTAGGATGATTCGCCTATATGAGAAGAGGGGGTGGCGTCATCCAAAGGGGGCCGGATCTTCACGATCTACAACGGAGGTATCTCATACTCCCTCTAAAACATTCTTCCACCTATACATATTTCTCCTCCATAGCTCGGCCCGAGAATCGGTGTTTGGTCTCTCCGCGAACCAACCCCGATCCCACCGAGCACCCATCAGACCAGATCTGACTTTAGCATCGGAGGGGAATCGGTCGGAACCAAGGTTCGACCCCCCGACGAGCTCCCTCGTCTATTCAGGTCCAGGAGATTCGACGATGCCTATGCTACCCCTCGGCGTCTTTCCTGCCGGAGCCGAGCGCACCGTCCCCGAGTCCGCTCGTCTCATCCTGTAACGGCCTGTATTTTTCAAACACTTCAAATACGTATTTAACGTATTTTTATTGTAAATCTTCTTTATAATGGTTAGTTAGGAGTTGTATATCAAAACTGATTTCAAAAATTCTTTTAAAAATATTTTTGAGCACTAGACTTATTATATTGTATTTCAGCAATTTCATATTTCCGCAAATGCCCAAAACATTCCTGTTAAAATTCATCTTCCAAAATTACCGTTTTGATTAGACGAATTTATTTTCTATTCAAACGTCTTCAAAACGTTTTCAAACTTCTACATTAACATCGTATTATCATTTAGGGCTCCCCACATTAATTTCAGAATTTTCGGATATCGTTTCAGCCTAGAACCCGCAAACCCGCTTCCTAAACGTTTTGGCCAAAAACCTGTACTTCCGTAGCTCAAATCCCAGAACGGATCATGTATTCGCGATCCTCGCGATGATACGAACCTGTGAGTATGTTTTCGTAATTTTTCGGAGTCGTTTGCAAAAACGTGTCTGTATTTCACCGCCTTGCTAATTACATTCACTAATGACTTCTCACCTTTACTACCTATCTTTTACTAATTGACTTTTACCCCTAATTAAACCAGACCTACCCTTCATTACATTCCCTAACCCCACCCGTTTAACTCACCTCCCTAGTTGGTCAGATCCAACTGCTTTGGATCTGAATTGATTACGTTATTTGATTTCCTAACCCTTCATATATCTCCCCCTGCTCTCTCAGTTCACCCACAACCCAACCCACATTATCTCTCATCTCTCCCATTCAAAAACCCCCAGGCTCAGAAAAACTCAACCCACTTTCCTCATGTAGACAAAACTCAAACTCTCTCTCCTCTGTTGCAATTAACCCAGGCACCCTCTCTCTGATTCATCTCTCTCAGCTCTCTCACACTCTCCCCTGTTCTCTTCCCCAAGCCCACAACAGGTTACTCTCTCCTTCCCCCTCAATTCACGTCATAACCCAAACCCACAGTGGCCCGATCTCTCTCCCTCTTTGTTTTTGAAGTAACCCAACTCACAGTAACACCCTTATACTCTCTCTCTCCCTCAACCCCACCTCCGGGCCTCGACCGCCGGCCGCCCTCTCTTCGACCGCCGCTCGCCGGAGCTCCACCATCGCCGCCACAGCGCCTCCGCACTCGCATCATCCACGTCCGCCACCGCTCGAGAGCCGCCTCCGACGACAGCATCCCCGTCCTACTCCGGAGCTCCCACGAAGGCCGGCGACCCAACCCAGACCGCCGCTCCGCCTAGATCCCCGCCCGACGCCCCGCCGTCGACTGAGCCGCACGAAGCCGCCGCCGCCGCCCCCGTCGCCTCCGCCCGCCGAATGCGACGCCCCTCGCCCCGCTCCCTCGCCGGAGACCCCGACCCCCTCGAGCTCGCCGTCGACCGCCGCTCCCCCGCCACCGCCGCCTCCGCGAGTCGCCGCCGCCGCTTCGCCGTCGCCCCTCCCCCCGAGTCACCTCCTCTCCTCCGCCGACCCACTCGCCCACCGCCGCCGCGAGAAAAGCCCCCTCCGGCGATCGAAACATCGGATGCATCCCAATGGCAAAGTCGTAAATTTGAGTAATATTTTCGTAATTATAGTTTTTAAATAATTATTAATAGGGTTTAATGGTTATAAATCCATAAGTAATTTTACAGGGCCCAGAAAAATATGTGGATAGCTCCAGAAAATCGGAAACGATATTTCGGACCCAATGGCGCTAGCCTCACTGCGAGCAGACGCCTACTTTTCCCAGAATCGTTTTTTGAACCTAAAATTTAAATACGTATAAATCTTTCTAAAAATCGTAACTCGCTGTTTTCACTCACAATAATACGTGAGAAAATTATATGTGAAAGTAAACTTCGAGACGGTCATTTTGACTGTTCATTCGAGTAATTCCGACGAGGATTGCTCCCGGAACAATTTACGAAAGATACGCGCCACTTAAATAAATTGGGGTTTTAAGCTAGTTTTGAGTTTCTAAAAATTATAAAAATTACTATAGACTTCAGAAAAATATTCCCTCTTGCAGTAAAACTATTTTTATCATATATAGTCTATATGAAAATTTAGGACCCTTTTCGTCGCCGTTTTAACCAGTTTTAAAATCAGACACTCAACTTAAAAAAAATAAGAAAATAGGGTATTCTCTAACTAGTTATCTCGTGTGTTTACAGGTAGCAAATCTCGTGCATCGACACTAGATCCAGTCCCGGATCACTACCACCACCTCGAAGATAGTAAGTCACAGTAAATTCTACCCTTAGAAATATAGATAGTGTACTCGTATGAACATAGGACTTGACACCTAGTCTCGGAACAGTTATTGACCTGAACAGATTATTGACATTGCTTGACAGAAAGATTGTAATTGGAAATGTAAGAACAGTAAATGACTGATAAAATTGCAAAGTACGGTAACCTGCACAGACACTGGGTTTTGGGGTAACTTATAATTGCGGAAGTGCGGGAGCGACTAGTCCAGACTTTGTTGTCACCGTGCGGGTTCTAGCAACCCATAACAGTGCCGGTGACAACCATCACAGATCACAGATCACAGTTTATTGCACAGTACTCAGAGAATTGGTTCGCCCGGGTAGCACCCGCGGCAAGAGTTGGCCTCTTGGTTGCTCACTGTACTTCCCGTTATAAGTCACAAACTAGAATAGGCACAGTTACTCTCATTATTGCTATTGTCATTGCTCGGTCACCTTTACTTTACTTGTCACCCTTGCATGCTTGACAGATGTACTTTACTTATCGCACTTGCATGCTTGTCTGTCCCTACTTTACTTTCCGCACTTGTTTACTATAGACTGCTCCATATTTGTGCACTCCTCTTTTTCTATCGCTAGAATTGTTGTGACTTACCTTCGGTTCCATTTGTGGCACCGGCAGACGAAGACCTGATCGAGGAGATTGTCCCAGAGTTCGTGGAGCCTACATTGACCCAGAGACGGCAGAGTTTTAGTTACTTTTCTGTTGGTGTGTGTGTTGTACAGTGTATTTACTTTTCCGCACTTCTTTTCAGCACTTCCTTCATGTATTTGTGAGAGAGAGAGTGCTGGTTGTTGTACTTTAAATTGGACTGTAATAACGTGTGTACGCTGGTTTGAGTATTGTGATGCATCTCTGAGTTGTGGCTATGCTGATTTCACTGGTAAACTGCGGAACCTGCGAATAAACCAAATAAGTAACGGGCCCCCGAGAGCGGGTCGTTACAGTTTTGGTGGCCCATGCAGGTCCGTGCAAAATACCTCGTGAACAGTGTAGCAAAACCAGGATGTGTCATATACGATACTCGACTAAACTGACATTTTTCTTGAATGCAGGTTTGACACTCGAAAGATGGACGGGAACACTTCGAAGAGCCCCAGTGGAGTTGACCTATCTGGACTTAATAAAAGCCATTAACAAAACCTAAATTTTGATAGGCTTAATTAGTTATTAATAAAAATCTTTTGTATCGGTGGCACTCGTATGAATGATAATCTTCCTTCAATGGACCATGATACCGGTCAATGTGCTTGGCTAAAGTCTGTGGATCGACCTGGCTAGACTGGGCATAAGTGATCCTAGCTTAGTCACTTCCCTGACCGTGTCCGCTGGACCGCAAGGACGTGAATCATGATTATGTAATGTCATCGATCTTCATCACTATCACCCTTCTTTTAGCTTGATGACCTTTCGATTGACCTTCTTAGAATCTTTCTACGCTTGAACTCTGGCTACGGAGAGTAGCGTTCGAATTTTTGACCACCAGAAGTTTGAGTTCCACAACGGAAGCGACCACCACCATCTGCCCAGCAACGTCAATCAATCCCTCCTCAGCAACAAGTGTACCAGCAGACTCCACGACAGGCGCCCCAGAGACGCCAAGCTTATACCATGACAGTGGAAGAAGCCGAAGCTACGGGCCAAGTAATCACAGGTATGTGATTTTTCACTAAGCTACATGCTCTAATATTTAGAAATCGTAAGCTTAGACTTGATTCTCAGCACGGTAGGTACCTTCTTAATAGCCGGTAAACCTGCCCTCACACTGTTCGACTCAGGAGCTACACATTGCTTCTTGGTCAGTCGTTTCGTTCAAACACATGCTATCACTGCTGAACCTCTGACTTCTCGTTGGAAGGTCCCAAACACGTGCCATCACTGTTGAACCTCTGACTCCCGTTGGAAGGTCGAGACCGCTGGCAGTTCACTACCGGTAGCTAGCGGATGCCTCCAAAGATCTGTGGTGATTTGTAGACGAGATCTCTTTGCCGACTTCTTGGGATGGACTGGTTGATATCATTTCATGCCACCATTGACTGTCGTCAAAGGAGGGTAGAAATCGATATACCCAATCATCCAAAGTTCGTGTTCCTCAGCAAAAGCCGATCAGAAGGACCAGTGGAGTATCGAGCCAGACCCAACGTGTAGGCTGTTGCATTTTTGCATCCTTCTTGAGCTCGTGTTTCTTTTCTAACCCCACTTTCGTCTTGTACCCAAATTTCCATGTGTTTGTATCCTTTTCCCACCTACCACCTCCTCCGCAATGACGGGCCTACACGATGATCGCACAAAATGTCGAAGCTATCGACCAGGTGATTGGAGGTATGAATTATTGCTTTTGATATTATACTCGTTCATTTGCAATCAGTATATCATCGTAGCTATTATAATAGCTATTGTGATGTCAATAGTAAGTATTCACGTATTCATCTCTTGTTTTCTTAATGATGTGATATCACGTTTTATTTCATGCTATTAACAACTTATTTTCCTATGTCGTGGTCGTTCGTCAAACCTTCCGGTCGATCGTTTGAATTGCTTAGGCGATTACCGATCTTCTGAATTCCGAGGACGGAATTATTTTAAGGAGGGTAGAATGTAACGGCCTGTATTTTTCAAACACTTCAAATACGTATTTAACGTATTTTTATTGTAAATCTTCTTTATAATGGTTAGTTAGGAGTTGTATATCAAAACTGATTTCAAAAATTCTTTTAAAAATATTTTTGAGCACTAGACTTATTATATTGTATTTCAGCAATTTCATATTTCCGCAAATGCCCAAAACATTCCTGTTAAAATTCATCTTCCAAAATTACCGTTTTGATTAGACGAATTTATTTTCTATTCAAACGTCTTCAAAACGTTTTCAAACTTCTACATTAACATCGTATTATCATTTAGGGCTCCCCACATTAATTTCAGAATTTTCGGATATCGTTTCAGCCTAGAACCCGCAAACCCGCTTCCTAAACGTTTTGGCCAAAAACCTGTACTTCCGTAGCTCAAATCCCAGAACGGATCATGTATTCGCGATCCTCGCGATGATACGAACCTGTGAGTATGTTTTCGTAATTTTTCGGAGTCGTTTGCAAAAACGTGTCTGTATTTCACCGCCTTGCTAATTACATTCACTAATGACTTCTCACCTTTACTACCTATCTTTTACTAATTGACTTTTACCCCTAATTAAACCAGACCTACCCTTCATTACATTCCCTAACCCCACCCGTTTAACTCACCTCCCTAGTTGGTCAGATCCAACTGCTTTGGATCTGAATTGATTACGTTATTTGATTTCCTAACCCTTCATATATCTCCCCCTGCTCTCTCAGTTCACCCACAACCCAACCCACATTATCTCTCATCTCTCCCATTCAAAAACCCCCAGGCTCAGAAAAACTCAACCCACTTTCCTCATGTAGACAAAACTCAAACTCTCTCTCCTCTGTTGCAATTAACCCAGGCACCCTCTCTCTGATTCATCTCTCTCAGCTCTCTCACACTCTCCCCTGTTCTCTTCCCCAAGCCCACAACAGGTTACTCTCTCCTTCCCCCTCAATTCACGTCATAACCCAAACCCACAGTGGCCCGATCTCTCTCCCTCTTTGTTTTTGAAGTAACCCAACTCACAGTAACACCCTTATACTCTCTCTCCCTCAACCCCACCTCCGGGCCTCGACCGCCGGCCGCCCTCTCTTCGACCGCCGCTCGCCGGAGCTCCACCATCGCCGCCACAGCGCCTCCGCACTCGCATCATCCACGTCCGCCACCGCTCGAGAGCCGCCTCCGACGACAGCATCCCCGTCCTACTCCGGAGCTCCCACGAAGGCCGGCGACCCAACCCAGACCGCCGCTCCGCCTAGATCCCCGCCCGACGCCCCGCCGTCGACTGAGCCGCACGAAGCCGCCGCCGCCGCCCCCGTCGCCTCCGCCCGCCGAATGCGACGCCCCTCGCCCCGCTCCCTCGCCGGAGACCCCGACCCCCTCGAGCTCGCCGTCGACCGCCGCTCCCCCGCCACCGCCGCCTCCGCGAGTCGCCGCCGCCGCTTCGCCGTCGCCCCTCCCCCCGAGTCACCTCCTCTCCTCCGCCGACCCACTCGCCCACCGCCGCCGCGAGAAAAGCCCCCTCCGGCGATCGAAACATCGGATGCATCCCAATGGCAAAGTCGTAAATTTGAGTAATATTTTCGTAATTATAGTTTTTAAATAATTATTAATAGGGTTTAATGGTTATAAATCCATAAGTAATTTTACAGGGCCCAGAAAAATATGTGGATAGCTCCAGAAAATCGGAAACGATATTTCGGACCCAATGGCGCTAGCCTCACTGCGAGCAGACGCCTACTTTTCCCAGAATCGTTTTTTTGAACCTAAAATTTAAATACGTATAAATCTTTCTAAAAATCGTAACTCGCTGTTTTCACTCACAATAATACGTGAGAAAATTATATGTGAAAGTAAACTTCGAGACGGTCATTTTGACTGTTCATTCGAGTAATTCCGACGAGGATTGCTCCCGGAACAATTTACGAAAGATACGCGCCACTTAAATAAATTGGGGTTTTAAGCTAGTTTTGAGTTTCTAAAAATTATAAAAATTACTATAGACTTCAGAAAAATATTCCCTCTTGCAGTAAAACTATTTTTATCATATATAGTCTATATGAAAATTTAGGACCCTTTTCGTCGCCGTTTTAACCAGTTTTAAAATCAGACACTCAACTTAAAAAAATAAGAAAATAGGGTATTCTCTAACTAGTTATCTCGTGTGTTTACAGGTAGCAAATCTCGTGCATCGACACTAGATCCAGTCCCGGATCACTACCACCACCTAGAAGATAGTAAGTCACAGTAAATTCTACCCCTAGAAATATAGATAGTGTACTCGTATGAACATAGGACTTGACACCTAGTCTCGGAACAGTTATTGACCTGAACAGATTATTGACATTGCTTGACAGAAAGATTGTAATTGGAAATGTAAGAACAGTAAATGACTGGTAAAATTGCAAAGTACGGTAACCTGCACAGACACTGGGTTTTGGGGTAACTTATAATTGCGGAAGTGCGGGAGCGACTAGTCCAGACTTTGTTGTCACCGTGCGGGTTCTAGCAACCCATAACAGTGCCGGTGACAACCATCACAGATCACAGATCACAGTTTATTGCACAGTACTCAGAGAATTGGTTCGCCCGGGTAGCACCCGCGGCAAGAGTTGGCCTCTTGGTTGCTCACTGTACTTCCCGTTATAAGTCACAAACTAGAATAGGCACAGTTACTCTCATTATTGCTATTGTCATTGCTCGGTCACCTTTACTTTACTTGTCACCCTTGCATGCTTGACAGATGTACTTTACTTATCGCACTTGCATGCTTGTCTGTCCCTACTTTACTTTCCGCACTTGTTTACTATAGACTGCTCCATATTTGTGCACTCCTCTTTTTCTATCGCTAGAATTGTTGTGACTTACCTTCGGTTCCATTTGTGGCACCGGCAGACGAAGACCTGATCGAGGAGATTGTCCCAGAGTTCGTGGAGCCTACATTGACCCAGAGACGACAGAGTTTTAGTTACTTTTCTGTTGGTGTGTGTGTTGTACAGTGTATTTACTTTTTCGCACTTCTTTTCAGCACTTCCTTCATGTATTTGTGAGAGAGAGAGTGCTGGTTGTTGTACTTTAAATTGGACTGTAATAACGTGTGTACGCTGGTTTGAGTATTGTGATGCATCTCTGAGTTGTGGCTATGCTGATTTCACTGGTAAACTGCGGAACCTGCGAATAAACCAAATAAGTAACGGGCCCCCGAGAGCGGGTCGTTACACATCCACCAGAAGGTCGTCGCTTCGCCGAGACCACCCTTCGACAAGCCGACGCGAGGATCCGCGCGTTCCTCACCGAGCGACCCCGCCTTCAACCGATCCCGGAGGTTGCCGTCCCACCGAGGATACTCCTCGGCGCGCCGAAGAATGGAACCGCACCTTCCTGCCCAAGCGAACGCGCCATCGATCGACCCCAAGGGTCATCTCCGTCCCACGTGACTGCTACGGCAACACGGAGGTCCAGCGTGTCCCCTTTTGACCGCGTTGACCCTGCACCCTCCATACTATCGATTTACGGGTGAAAATTCACCCTTAAAAAAGTTGAATTTGTAATAATCAAATAGAGTATCAAATATCATTGAAGAGAATAATGTGTATCATATGACAATGGATGCATCTCCTCATATAGCAAGACACAAAAAGTGGAGTGGTACAACAAGTACAATCACATGTGGGCTTGTACCACCCCAACTTTTTGTGTCTTGTATACGAGGAGATGCCACACATGTCATATGATACCAATTTTTCTCATCATTGAAATCATTTGATTTTTGATATGCTGATCATCCATGACATGTGAATCAAGATGAACAGTGTTGCTCAATGAAAAAAAATTGAAAATTGAATTTTTATAGTGCAGGTACAGTAAGTTTCCTATAACGAGAGAATAACGTGTATAGTATAATATGAAGAGAATAATGGGTATCATATGACAATATGACAATGGATGCATATACTCATATACCAAGGCACAAAAAGTGGCGTGACACAACAAGTATAAGCCCGTATAGACTTGTACCACCCCACTTTTGTGTCTTGTATATGAGAAGATGCATCCGATGTTATATAATAACCATTACTCTAAAATATGAATTGTTCCTTAAGGCTTTAGGAGAAAGCAAAAATATGGAAAAAGAGGAAGAAGTGTGAAGCCAAATCAAAAAAGTAATCAATTTAGTGTTTGGATCCAAAAAAAGGAGAAAGAAATGTTCATCCTTGTCCGGAACAGTATGCGTGACACACGTACGATCTCACGTGCTCAGGCACACCATATTTTTTTAATCGTATGCCCTCTTTAATTTATCACAATATAAAGTAAATTTCACTTGGAAAAAGAAATTTCATTTTTTATCTTCCTTTATAAAAAAGGCAGCATATATTCCAACCAACGGCAGCACCACTGTCTCTCACGCTGCCACACTCTCCAACATCGTTTTGACTCATGGCTCAAAAAGCAGCTTCCCACGCAAAAAAGATGTGAAAGGAGAATCCACAACAAAAAAGAAGAAAGAAAGATCGTTCACAAGAAGAAGAAGAAGAAGCAGCATTATCAGTTCAAATGGGGTGCACTGCGTCGAAGCTGGACAACGAGGACACGGTCCGCCGCTGCAAGGAGCGGCGCCGCCTGATGAAGGAGGCCGTCCAGTCCCGCCACCTCCTCGCCTCCGCCCACTCCGACTACCTCCTCTCCCTCCTCTCCACCGGCTCCGCCCTCTCCCGCTTCGCCCGCGGCGAACCCCTCTCCGTCTCGGAGCAAACCCCTCCCATTTTACTCCCTCCCTCCTCTCATTTTCTCCATCGCCATCCATCCATCAATTCATCCTCATCCATCCCTCCGTCTACTCCTCGGCCTCCTCCACCTGCACCTCCGTCGTCGGTCTTCTCTCCTTCGCCTTCGCCGACCATCGCCAGCTCTAAATCGCCTCACATCTTACCCGACTCCAGCGCCGCTTCCACTCCTTACAACAAACCGCCGCCTCCCCCTCCCGCCGTTAAGATAGCCCGTCACCCCGCCGTTAACTCCGCCTACTCTGCCACCCCCTCTCAGTCGTCCTCCGTCTGGGACTGGGAGAACTTCTACCCGCCGTCTCCTCCCGATTCCGACTTCTTCAATCGGATCAAAGAAGAACGAGAAAAGGAAGAGAAGCTTCAACATCAAAATCGTTATCAAAATCAAGATCATCATCTTCAAGAAGAGGAGGACGCAGACGATGACGATGACGATGACGAAGGCGGGGAGAGAGAGGAGGTTCACTGCAGCGAATGGGGGGAGCGGCATTACAGCAGCTCCACCACCTCATCCACCAAATCAAACGGAGCCGGCGACGACGAGAGAGAAGAAGACGACAAGTACTCCAGATCTGACGGATTCGCCGCCCGATCCGATTACGGCGGATCCGAATTCATCCCCCGAACTGCTCCCTCCGAGATCGGATCTTCCATGAGGAAAACGGGCCGCGGGGATAGATCCGACACCGGATCCTCATCCACCCGCTGGACCGCGCGCGATGATGTATCGGCATCGGCATCGGCCTCCGTCGCCGGCGATCTGAGGATGGTAGTGCGCCACCGAGACCTGGCGGAGATCGTGGCGGCCCTGGAGGAGTACTTCGTGAAGGCGGCAGGCGCCGGCGAGCAGGTGTCGGACATTCTGGAGATCGGCAGAGCGCAGCTTGACCGGAGTTTTAGGCAGATCAGGAGTAAGTAAAGAGAGTGTCACTGCGAGATTAGGGTTAACAGTGGCATCATTAGTAATTAATGTTTGTGTCGATGTATTTTTGTTTATTGTAGAGACGGTGTATCATTCGAACAGTGTGTTGAGTGCGCTGTCATCGACTTGGACTTCGAAGCCGCCGCTGGCGATCAAGTATCGACTCGACACCGGCGCGCTGGAGGACTCGGGCGGAGGGAAGAGCCACAGCTCGACTCTGGAGCGGCTGCTGGCTTGGGAGAAAAAGCTCTATGAGGAGGTTAAGGTAACTTCTTTTTTCTTTTATTTTTCCGAAAAAGAATTTCTATCTATTTTCAGGGTGCTTCTAGTTCTAGTTGCACTTCAACTTTCCCTAAACTACCTCACTTTTAATTACAAGTTTGCTGTTATATTTTAATACCTATTTTACCCTTTTCTCATCGACACGCTAAACTCTCCACCGCCGGCTCGCAGCATCTGCCCCTTCTCCCGTCAGCGCCCCCTCATCATCCTCTCTGCCGCTACCGCCGAATATCTTCTTCCCCATCCGCATCATCCTTCTCTTCTCATCAAACTCCTCGCCTGAATTGTAGCTTGGTGTCTCATACCAGAGCACCTTGATTGGAGCTCGTGCATATAGACCGAGCACCCATATAGTGATATGGGAATCCACGCAACATTTTTTTTTAAAAAAATTTATTTGTGACTTTCGGGCCTATATAGCCGAGCATCATATTTGGTGTTCGGAGATCTAGGCCCGAGGGTCACAATGCTCGGTCCTAAAAGGGAGTTGCTATTAGCACAGACCTGATTGCTGAGTTCACAAATCACTTATTTTACAAGTTTGCCATTAAAATCTTTTGCTGAGTTTACTGACCATTTATTTACAAGTTTGCCCCCCTCCCCTACCTCTCCACCGCCGCCGCCGAAACCCAGCAAAAGATGGCCGAAGGACTCATCAGCAAAACCCTCGTCTAAACCCCCATTTCCTCATCTCTTCTGTTAGAAATGGTCGTGGGACTCAGTGGCAGCTTCATCGAACTCATCGAGCTATTGCGGCTATTTAGGAACCCTAGCCTCGAACTCTTCAAATCTCTGCAAACCCTAGCCTCGATTGCCTCCCAAAACCGAGGGTTTAGACGATAGTTTTGCTGATCTTTTGCTGTGTTTTTGGCAAAACACTCGTCTAAACGTTGATTCCCACGACCATCTTTTGCTGGGTTTCAGCGACGGTGGTGGTGGAGAAGGGGAACAGTGACACGAAGGTGTAGGGGGGAGGATGAGGGCAAACTTGTAAATAAGTGGTCTGTGAACTCAGCAAAATATTTTAATGGCAAACTTGTAAATAAGTGGTTTGTGAAATCAGCAATCAGGTCTGTGCTAATAGCAACTCTCGTCCTAAAAATTGGGGCACATCGATTTTTGGGATTTTAATTAATTTTTATTAGGTGTAACGTTTTTTCAATTTTTGTTTATTTTCATAATTTTTTGGGTTTAATTGAGCTCGTTGGAGAAGAAGCTACGCGATGATGATGCAGGGGAGGGGGAGGAGGAAGAAGAGGAGGTGGTGGTGGATGAGGTGGAGAATGGAGAGGCGTTGATGGAGGCGGTGGCGGCTGAGGAGTTGGAGGAGGAGAGCAGATGGAGAGGGGGGATGAAGGATGAGTTGGTGGATAAGAGGGTTAAATCTATTATACATTTGACAACCTTTTTTGAATTCTAGGACTGACCAGGACAAGCTAACTAGGACAAAATTGTTGATAGAAGAACGGCTAAGATTTAATCTTGATGAATGAATGGTTGAGATGAGATTTTGTGGAAAGTTTTGTAGGGAAAACATTTCTAGGGAAATGAAAGTTTATGTGAAAATGAATATTTTTGGGGAATTAAAGTTTCTGGGAAATAGAAGAGGCACACAATTAATGCATTTGGAAAATTTTTTAACTTGCACTTAATGCTGCAGATCGAATGCTTCTGCAGATCGAATGATCTCTCCCTCAACGTGGGACCCACCGTCTCTTTGACGCATGTGGCAACAAGATGAGAATTATTTCCCACGCCGAAGGCGCCTGTGCCGAAGTTTTTTACGCTAGTTTGTTGTCCCGTGTCGAAGGCGTCCGCGCCGAATTTGTTGTTTCACGCTGAAAGCGTCCGCGCCGAATTTATTGTTCCGTGCCGAAGGCGCCCGTGCCACTAAATTTTGTTTTTTAAATTTTAATATTTTTTGGGGAACAAAGATTTCGCGGACATGGATTTGTTCCGCTAAATTTTTGGGGAACAAAAATTTGAACCGTACCCGCCGGCACGGGTTTTTTGGGAACAAAAATTTGAACCGTGCCCGCATGTACTGGGTTTTTACGCTAATTTGTTGTTCAGCACCGAAGGCGCCAGCGCCGAATTTGTTGTTCTACGCTAATTTGTTGTTCCGCGTCGAAGGTGCTCGCACCGAATTTGTTGTTCCGCGTCGAAAGCGCTCGCGCCGAATTTGTTGTTCTGCGTCAAAAGCGCTCGCGTCGAATTTGTTGTTTCGCGTCGAAGGCGCCCGCACCGAATTTGTTGTTTCGTGTCTAAGTTGCATGTGCCAAATTTGTTGTTCCGTGTCGAAGGCGCTCGTGCCGATAAATATTTTTACGCTAATTTGTTGTCCTTTTAAATTTTAATAATTTTTTGGGGAACAAAGATTTCCCGAGGAAAATCTTAAATGAACCATGCCCGTGGGCACGGATTATGACTAGTAGGAAAATAAATGGGGAGCTTAGAGAATTTTAATGTAGTGTGTTTAGAAAAAAATGTAGTGCAAATAGAAGCAAAATAGCCAGCAGTGAGATTGTGATTTGTGAGATCACTAGAAATTACCCGTGCACAAAGTGCACAGAGTAAAAATAACACCCCACGAATAGGACACGGTGCACACGCGCATCCGAAAAGGAGCAAGAATTGTGGGTGTGCGTGTCGGTAGCGTCGGGGGTAAATGGGGAGCAAGCACGTAAATAAGACGGCTAAAAGGTCTAAAATGCAAAAACCCACGCCTAATCATGCAAATAAGTGGGATGTTGGGGGGGTGTTTTTTTATTTTTTTGGGAGGGGAGCATCCCCCACGGTTGAGGGTACACTTCCACATAGGACAACCACATGGCAGGTCCCCCTCAGTTGTAATATTGATGTTTCATTGTTCGGTATTAGAATTCCACTGACAGTTGCATAGAGTTGGCGTGGCTTGAATGGCTAAATTACCATTTGCTATAAGCTTATCAAGTTTGAATGTCTGAAATGCCCATTGATTTACATGTGAATTGAGAGTGTTGATGCCTAGATTCTCGTTGAGCTAGGCTCTAGCCGCTGGGGCAAGGTATTCAACCGTTGGGACGAGTATTCACGCAACAAAGAGTCTGGACATGGTTTTGCCGGGCCGACCTTCTCTGGTACCTGAAAGAGAGGAAAAGGCGTCGGATGACTAGGGGACGGACCCCTCGGGTCCGGGGACGGACCCCTCGGGTCCGGGGACAGACCCCGACTACTCTCCGATGCCTAAGTCAGGTGACAATGGAGGGAAGGAGGTGATGGACGTAAGATAGCCCGTGTGTGTAAGGGGGGTTGAGCATGTATGTCTCGAGTTTAAAGAGGTCGAGATCAAGAGATGGAGATAGGCATATGAGCCCGGAGCTGAGAGTTACCTCCTTGTGGAGATGATCCGTTGTTTATCTAAAGTCTGGAAATGTTACGTCATGTTGGGCAGTTATGAGAATCGCGTCCGGTACCTGAAAGAGAGGAAAAGGCGTCGGATGACTAGGGGATGGACCCTTCGGGTCCGGGGATGGACCCCGACTACTCTCCGATACCTAAGTCAGGTGACAGTGGAGTGAAGGAGGTGATGGACGTAAGATAGCCCGTGTGTGTTTGGGGGGTTGAGCCTGTATGTCTCTAGTTTAAAGAGGTCGAGATCAAGAGATGGAGATGGGCATATGAGCCCGGAGTTGAGAGTTACCTCCTTGTGGAGATGATCCGTTGTTTATCTAGAGTCTGGAAAGGTTACGTCATGTCGGGCAGTTATGAGAATCGCGGATTCTCAGGCGTAACTAACTCCTGCGAAGAAGATGTGTAAACCGATAAGTTTGGGAGTAATGACAGTGTTTGCAGATAAGGCATGCCGTTATTGACACATTGTGCAGAGATTGAATGCTGCTGTCAACGGTCTGGAGAGGGGATCATTGGAGATCACACATGACGTTTATGGAAGCTAAGCCGTGAGGTGGGCGGACCCTTGAATGAAATAGCTTAAGGAGCCTATCTTGGACGTGTGCTGCTGAAGTCATCCTAAGGAGCTGTGTCGTTATGGAGATGACCTCGAAGAGGTCGTTCTCGCATGGCTGTTGGAGGAGTTGATCACAAGGAAACTGTCCATATAGAGCGTAGTTGCTGAGAGAGCTGATCTCGCGGAGGCTGTCCTTGTGGAGCGTAGCTGCTTAAGGGAGCGAGATCTCATCTGTTGAAGTTTGCTGGTAAGGAGCCGACCTCGGGTATCAAGGTCATCCTTTTAGAGGACCTCTTGTCTAGAAGCCAATCTCGTGAAGGTTGTCCTGTAGAGATGAGTTTCTGAAGGACTTCGAGATCGCCAGGTTGTCCTGGGAGAGCGAAGGGAGCCGGCATTGGGTAACTAGGTCGTTTTTGTAGATTCGGGGGAGCTGCCCTCGGGTAGTGAGGTCATCTATGTAAAGTTGTACTGAGGCCTGGTCATGCTGACCTCTCAAGCAGAAGTCAGGAGGTCCCCAATGGCGAGAGTAGCTCACGACATGTCCCATCTGTTGAATTTAGCTGGGCCCCGCTGCTGGCCGGTCCATTCAAAAATGGTATCTACAGAGATGATATCATATCATGACATGTTTACTGTGTGTTTGGATGATAGAAAAGCAAGGGAATTTTTTTTGACAAAAACACTATTGAGACAGTGTTCATTTATTATATCTGTTTTTGGTACCTGATTTCATTAAAATCCCCAAGTTTTTTAATCATGAAGCCTCCTAAACTGATAAAAAACTAACGACGTTCATTGCCCCTCCTAAATTTAAATGTTTGCACTTCTTCAATGTAGCAACATTTTTTCTGGAATGAACGAAAAAATTTAGGAAAAGAGTGCAGTAAATAAATAAACAAGCATAGTACAGTAATAATTTTTGGATTCATGCATAAGATTTTGGGGAAGATGCTATTACAAGAAACAAGTGCAAAATAATTACTTTGAATAACAGTGAACGTGATCAGTTTGTTAACAGCTCGAGGGGATTCGTGATACAAAAACTTGGGGGGTTCAGTTAAAACAGTCCGAACCTTGGGGATTTAGTGAAATTATCTCTTTATATTCTCATTGATTAGTTTGTTTGGGTGAAATATGAGGAAGAAAAAGATGACATGTTGTTCACATGGAGCTAATATGTCAAGCACCATATAACTACGAAATTTCTCTTTTGTGGTGATTTTGTTTGGAAAGTTGGTTGGTGGGTCCCATGTGATACTCGCCAACCAATCAAAAAAGGTTTGGAGGCTGTCACACCCCACAATCTGGGGTCGCAGCATGTTTCACAAAGACTGACATGTCTTGTAGTTAACCAGTTAACAGGTGAAACAATCTAGACACTAGCAGAGATGCATCAAAAATGTTTAAGAAAAATTTCATATATATATATATATATATATTTGTGAGTTTACAAAATCGTATACATCATACTAACCATATTCTAACAAAATACATCTAAATGATATGACATAAATACATTTGCTACCTTAAGGTCAGAAGTCAGTGGTCTTCACCGTAAAATCTGTATCCTCGAAAACCGGGGCCTCCTCTAACTCCGTCTCAGCACCTAGCGGTGCAACAAAAACAAATAACTGCCAGGTAAATTATAGTAATTCTAGGATTTTGGAATTAAACATATGAGCATGAGTAAAAATGACTAACAATTAGAAACTAAGAGTAGGTAACAGATTAATAATACTATCTATCAGGCAGGCACTGAAAATTAAGACAGACATGTATCTCAGTTAATAACTAAAGGTTGTATTATCATGGTCTTATTAGTTATACCAATTCTAGACAGTGAATCATATTGGAGAGTATAATAAGCAACCAGGAGTCCATCTCGTACCACGAGGGCGCTCACCCGGGCCAGGCCCAAAGTATAATAGGAGGGTCATGAGTCCAAAGGGGTAACATGGTAGGACTCAACAATAAAGTCTGACGATATCAATAGGGGCCATTGGATTCCAGTCACTCCCGCGCTCTCACTAGTAGGATTTACCCAAAAATCCGGTGAGTCTGAAGTGCCAAGTTTGTGTAAGTGTACATCTTTCAATCTCTCAGTGATGTGTTACATGTGTTATTCTAGATTGTGAGTATTAATTTTGGTTACCCATGGAATAAGTTTACTAAGCATGTTAAAGTCATATTGAAACTATACAATATGTTAGTGTGTTATATGATTCAATCCAGTCACGTTTCGATGAATTTAAACTTAACAAGATGTTCCATCAAGATATTTCAACGGGATATTCCAACAAGACCTTTCTACAGGATGTTCCATCAATATGAGATTCCAGTATTCATTGTTTATTATAGCACAAACTACATATTACTATTTCCAATATCATGGACTTGGAGTGTAACATGTGATATAACTATAAAAACAGAAAATATGTAGCAGGTAGCAGGTACTTGAAACATGGACTATTTAACATGCAACAGGTGACAGAGTAATGGCGGCATATCACAAGTTAAACATGTATCATATGGATGACAGCTAGCAAGTGAGATATACTAAGAAAGTAACAAATACTAAACAACAAGTAGTTAAATACCCTGACTTGGATAGCATGCAGCGAATGGTGTAGCATTTTGAAATATGTGGGAAATTGTCAAGGGGGGGACAATGGTGGTAATCTCAGATAATTTTCATCATCGATCGTTTTACGGGGCTTAGCCATGTGTCCATGGTTTTTAGATGATCATTTAAGCATTAATTTATGATTCCACAAGTAGTAAATTATGATCCTTCAGGCAGTAGCCTTATGATCATACATGCAGTGAATCCTATGGTTCCAACGTCCTTAAGTGGCTAAACACTTATTTACAATCATATAGTATTCAAATTTTATCATTACGGTATAGGCCCAAGTTTCATTTTTATCATGAATAACCAACACTACTCGTATGGACAATAATCAAACCAATATCCAATGGCAAGGCCATAACAACCAGCCGATCATACTTCAAAGTCACGGCCAAGGGACAAAGGTCACAGTAGGTCGGGGGTGTCATGGCAGGTCAGGGAAAGTCACGGTAAAAGACAAAACCCTCAAGCAGCCATTGCCCAGTGCATGGTACCCTACAACGGTCACAACAGGGATTAGGGATGTCATGACAAAAGGCTAGAGAGGCAACTGCAAGTCAAAAAATCCCAAGGACAGTCACAGTTAGGTTAGTAACCAAAGGGACATCCATGGCAGTGTCATGAGGCGGCAGCGAGGGTCATCGCCATGCCCTGGAGATACTTAAGTCTCGCTTGGAATCATCATTGCGAGCAAATTAAAAATATTAAAAACCAAAATTCAAGAATTAAAATGATTTACCAAATACCAATGATCGTCGGAAGAATCTGAAGAGAAAACCCAGCTTCAGTTTAAGATCTGAACTCAGATCAAGAGAAAAAACCCCAAAATCCTTGAAAATAATTTTTTCGCGTGAAAATCAAAACCTTAAGCTCATCTGAGCTTTTATAGAGGGAAGAAGCGACTGTGGTGCTCAGGGAAGCCATGGATTTGCCACGAAGACAGTCAGTTTTGAAGCATGATGATTCGAGTTGAAACCATAGAAATTTAGGGCGTGGTGGAGATTTTGAGGTCGTGACACGTGTACATGATGTTGAGCAAAGGGAAGAAGCTCGGGTTTCGTTGTGGTTTGCCTTCGTGCCGAAGGAAGCGAGGGGGGGGGGGGAAGCCGAGGTTGTCACTGCCTCAGGAGCGATTGCGAGAGTTCGAGAGAAAGAGAAAGAGAAAGAAGGGGAGACACGTGTGCGTGATGCGCACGTGTCTAAGGATTAAGTGGGAGCGGGTTGTCGGCTGGGCCGCGGGGATAAAAGAAAAAATAAAGAAAAAGTGTAGAGAGAGAGAGAGAGAGAGAGAGAGAGAGAGAGAGAGAGAGAGAGAGAGAGAGAGAGAGAGAGATTGGGCTGGCCTCGTTAGAAAAAAGAACTGGGCTTTTACATAGGCTTACAAAGCCCTAATGAGTGAAAGGACTTGCCACAAAAGTAGAGAAAAGAGTTCCCATAAAGGAGGGTTAGCTCTTACTACTACCTTCTAGTTTGTCTAAAATCATAGCAAATCTCTACGAACCGTTTTAGCTGTCATGTAGCTTCCATGTATTGTGAACTGAGTCATTGTGTTATAAATTTGGGCAACTACAATTTTAGTTCGAAAAATCCTAAAAATCATATCGCATACTGTTGATGGGAGACTCGAATTCATGACCTCCTATAAGGAAAAAACATGTTTTTACACCTTGAGCTACGCGCTTTTGGTATTTTAATATCGCTCATCTCTCATTTATCTCTCCATCTCTCTACAAATTTATGGGTCTCACTTAACAATTCTGGACTCTCCTTTTCAACCCTATACGCTTAAAACAAACACAAAAAAGACATGAGGCCCACAAATTCATTTCCAACCGCTACTTTTCAACACCTTTTTTTTCAAAAAAATAAGTAAAAGTAATTTAAAGAAAATGTACCATGCACAACTCAATTTCTCTCACCTCAATCACAAATTTTTTTTTCTCCTCACCTTTGGTTCTCACAACCAGACACCCCCTTGGATGATTTCTAATTTGGGAATATGTTCTGAGGGCTTGCTGTGACCCGAGAGACTGCTAGTTTTGAGTAGGCAAATGGAAAAGCATGGGATTTCTCAATGGGAGGCTTTTTGCTAGTTCTTTGTTATAATGATGAGAACTGTGCAATTGGAATAGTATTGGGTATTTGTATCATGGAGTCGTTGTTGCTTACACATTTTGGGTCACGGTAGAATTAATGATAGAAAACAATCAATATACCATCTTTGTCTTTGTCCCTTAAGCAATTTTCTTTTGGCTGGTCATAATGGTAAATCCCATTTATCTCAAATAACTTGCTTTGTTTGTTAAATGGTATAGGCCAATATAATTACCTTTACTTGCTGTGACATTGCATTAGGATTATTGGTATGCTTGTCACAACTTGATCTGTAGAGTATTGTACCCAACTAATTGAAATTTTATTTTCTCTCTCTTATGGAGTCATCATATGTTTTTTTAGGATCGATGGCTACTAGTCGAATTACTCGTCATTGGAATTGCTTTGAGGCCTTTAGTTGTCATCTCAACAAGACATCTCGTACTGTGTGGATGATCTCTTTTCCATGTCATGGGATAGAAAGGCATGTGATGTGTGGATGATCTCTTTTCCATGTCATGGGATAGAAAGGCATGTGATGCCTTTGTTTTGGAATGATATCGCCAATAGGCTGGCCCTCAACCAGTTTCTATTGCAAAAAGTTACTTGAAAAAGTGGTTATTATCACTTCTAGATTCACTGGGCCATAAAAACCATTTTACACCCCTGACTCTCTGTTGGCATTGTTCACTTTCTGAATTTAGCTTAAGCACTAAGCTTTCTGGTGTCTCAGTTGTTAAATCAGTAAGGACGATCATCAAACAGATCTATTTTATAATCGGGCATCTGTTGTTAGTGGGAAGATAGCATTTGAATGCCAAATTGTCAATTAGAAAACAACGGAAAAGGTTAGGGAATAATTAATTCAGAGTGGTGTGCTGGACGTTGGCATTGGGGTAGAACCAAGTATTCTTGGGTAAGTATCAACTTGCCTGAGAATTCCTAGCTGGCTCGGAATACATAATGACTTTACGGCTGTGTTTGGTTGCATGGAAAAGGAGAGAAAGAAAGGTGAAATGAAAAGGAAATAGAAAGAAAAAGAAAAAGAAAAGGAAACCAATTTCTTTTTTATGTTTGGTTAGTGAGGAAAATTGTAAAGAAAATTAAAAAAAAAATGGTAAGGAAAATGATTTCTCATGTTTGGTTGCTTACGAAAATGAAAAGGAAAACTAGAAAGAAATATAATTTTATTTATAATTAATATTTTAAAGGGTCTCATTTTTCTATTAAACTCAATCCAAAACCATTCTTCTGAAATAAAAAATGAGCAATAACAAAAAGATAATTTTTGTTGTCGATAAAATTTTTGGCTCAGAAAAGGGAAGAAAATTTTTGGGAAAGAAAATGGTTTCCTTCCGATTTGGGAGAGAAAAGTAGAGAGAAAAATTCTATATGTTTTTTTCTTTCATTTTCCCTCTCACTTTCTTTCCTTTTACTTTTCTATACAACCAAACAATGGAAATTAACTTTCCCATCACTTTTCTTTTCTTTTCTTTTCTTTTCCTTGCAACCAAACACAGCCTACAGGACCACTAATATTATACATCTCCATTTATAAAAGGATGTGGGACACACAAATTAGCTTTCTTTTCTTTGTATCTTTATTTCTACGCGATAGAATGGGAACAAAAATGATATGAATGCTATAGTTAAAAGTTGGCTTTATCTTGTGCTTTATTAGGTGAAGTTAGGCGTGATTGATGGCATGTATTTAAACATGGGACCATGATGTTCTCGATTAATGGATGAACTTGGACCATGTATGACTTGACTGTTACTGTTGGTTCACATTGAATTTTAGTTTATGGCATTCAATTTATACATTGACATGGAATGATGACCATCGCCAAATTTTGTAGTAACAACTCTCACCTATCATTTTTTTTGGCTGCCTTTAAATTAATTACATAATAATTCTGTTGCATACCTGATCTCTGTTGCCCTGCTGATTCTACCGAAGGAACAATCTTCTATGCCACCGAGGGATATGTTGAACTGTGTATGAGTTTTTTCCTGGCTCAATAGTAGTCCAATGATTAATGTATTGATCAATATGTATTAATCCTGATTTATGATGAGTTGCATGTCTCTTTAACATAAATTACTAATAGGTTGCGCTTATTTTTGGTTTGTACATCTGTTAATAGTTAAGTTTGTATTCATGAATTTACATTTTTTTCTCTTTCGTAAATGTATTCCAGCACATCAAATAAATTCTAGTCAATGTCGACATTTCCCCAATTTTCCAGAGTTCCTAACTTTGCGGCGGAACTTTCATCTCTGTTAAATTTTCAACTGTGTCTGGAAGTGCGCTAACGCCTCTGAGCTGGTAGAATGTTTTGATTTTGATTTTAGAAACAATAGTTTGTGGCACAGTGAATAATTAGTGGAGAGAATTAGCTCATATCTAAAACAAAGTATCAGATGAACTGTAAATGCTACACAAAGTAATTGCTCAAATCTTTGTTAATGTGTCTCCTACCAGTCCATCTAGGATCCTAGAATGAAGTTAATACAATAATTGAATGGTAAATCAAACCTTTTTCTTTCTAATAATTGTTTCTGTTCTAATGTTCTTACTTCTAGATTGAGATTAAACTGGGCTTTAAGCAGCATAGACTATTGCTATCTTGATGACGTGTATCCTGGGATTTCTCTTCATTTTACTGTTGATTTATGAGTGCAGGCAAGGGAAGGTGTAAAGATTGAGCATGAGAAGAAGCTGTCAACGTTGCAGCGCCTTGAATACAGGGGAAAAGATGATGTGAAGATTGACAAGACCAAGGCCTCGATACAGAAGTTGCAAAACTTGATCTTAGTGACATCTCAGGCAGTCTCGACTACATCCATGGCCATCACCAAAGTCCGAGACAATGAGCTTGCCCCTCAGCTTGTCAATATCTGCTACAGGTATGCATTTCCTGCATCATTTGTAGTAACGAATCATGATCATTAGCATTCGACATAATTATTACCAGTACAAAAATCTTCCATGATTACTTCATCTACTGTTCTTAGATCTAGCTGATGTTTCTGCATCCAGGGCCTCTTCAGGCTCCAGACGGTCTTTTTTCTTTTTTTAAAAAAAAAACATTTATAGCATTTCACATGTACAATCACCCTAATTTGTCATTGCTTGTGCTTCCACTTGCCCTTCATATATGTACTTTTTTAATCTTTGAGCGCTGCAGTAGAGCCATTTTCACATATACAATTTAAGATGCCTTTTCTTGGCTTATTAAATTGTTGAGGTTTATTTTAGTAATTTAGCTGTCATATTTTAGTTAAGCACTGCAATTTTTAAGGTAAAATCACATTTTTATTTATTTTGTAAATTGAGGAATTAGTTGGTTAATTGTAGATATAATCACAAATGTTTATGCTTCCCCTTGCTCGTAGTAAGACACATTTGTCTCAAATCAGTTGTATTTGCAACGTTGCACCTGGACTTGGTGGGGGCAAACTTAGTGTCCATGTATTACCAAACACCGAAAATGCTGATGCAAAATGCTAATGTGCAGCCTTTTAAGCATGTGGAGATCAATAAACCAATTCCATGAGATTCAGAATAACATTGTTCAACAAGTCCGCGGTCTTGTGAACCGAGCCTCTGGCGGTGATTCTACATCGGACCTTCATCGCGTAGTCACTCGTGACCTCGAAGCTGCTGTCTCTGCCTGGCATTCAAATTTCAACCGCCTCATCAAGTATCAGCGTGAATATGCCCGAGCTCTTTATGGCTGGCTCAAGCTCACCCTCATTCATGTGGGCAATGATGACAACCATCAGATCGAACACTCATCTTCCGTGTCAGTCAAGCTCACAGCCTTCTGCGATGAGTGGAAGCAGGCCCTTGAGCGACTGCCCGACACTGTTGCATCTGAGGCCATCAAGAGCTTTGTGAACGTCGTCCATGTCATATACGCAAAGCAGGAGGAAGAACTGCGCATAAAGAAGCGATCCGAGACCTATTCAAGAGAGCTGGACAAGAAGTCCACAGCTCTGAGGACCATCGAGAAGAAGTTCTACCAGTCTTATTCAACCGTGGGCATCGGTATTTCGGGTGCCGGGCACAACGGCGATGGGCAGGTATTTGATAGCCGGGACCCTCTTGCGGAGAAGAAACTTGAGATTGCGGCGTGCAGAAGGAAGGTGGAAGATGAGATGACGAGGCATGCCAAGGCGGTGGAGGTCACACGGTCATTGACACTAAACAATATTCAGACGGGCTTGCCGGGGGTGTTTCAGGCAATGGCCGGATTCTCTGGCATGTATGTTGAGGCACTCGAAGGGGCTTGCCGGAGGGCGGAGTCAGTTATATGAGGAAGCACTTCTCTTACATATAGCCTAATTTTGAGTTCATATAATTATAGCGAATAAGTATATAGGTACAAGGAGAAGATTCCTCATCTTCTAGGGGGGGAGGGGGTTATTTGGTGTACAGATATAAATATATCATTTTTGTTGGTATTCATTTTGCTCCTTTTGTAAGAGAGTGGGGTTGGGAAAAGTCTTTTGTACATGAAAGATGATTTGGTGGAAGGAGAATGGTTGGTCATTGGTGTGTACTTCTCTCTGTAACTCGAACTATCAACGTTTTGGTTGATCTTATGAAGTGTGGATTCGATTTCAGCTGGGTCATGTTGTCAGTCATTTCTCTTACCATATTTATGTTGGGGCAATTTCTTCTCTTTGGGCCACCGAAAGCTGTAAATGTTGTTGCTGGTTGGTTCCTGTTTGCGGTGGGCCATCAAGAACTGAATGCGTCGGTGGGTAACCGAGATCCCTTCTGGCATTTGTCAGTGAGCCTGGCGATCATCAATCCACATGGGCAGGTGCCTCGTTATTGTGGTTGCGAGCAAACAAACAAAGATGTAGACAACAGGGGCACGAGAAGGGGCCACGGTCCAAAACCATCACACTCCATGTTCGTGATATTAATTCTTGGCAAGCTCACACCGAGTGAGATTGAGATTGGCCGCAGACGGAATGATGGGTTGCTGGAAAGGCGGTGCTAGGAAGAGCACTAAACAACATCAAGATCAGTATTCATCCCACGTGCAAACATCTTTACAAAAGCCAAGATCATCTATGAAAGTGATTTGTTCTTAATGCAGATGAATGATAAGACAAAGAAGGGGATTAATGCAACTTGCAGTTGCTCCAGCCTCCAGCTAGCTTATGGGCTTTTTTTGAGTATATTCATCTATTAATTGACCCCATGCCAATTGATTCCAGCTGGCCATTTGGCATTTCCATTGACCCCATCAGAACATGATACTGATGCAATTGAATGGCTAGTTGTTAGCTTCTCCGTTACTGTTAGTAGCTTCTCTGTTACCTTCCTTTTTATGAGAAATCTCTCTGGTATAAATAAGCTTAAGTTTCAACCCGATCTCATGTCTGTAGAAATTTACTGTAGATTATCTATTATACAATTGGTGGTGAAGTTGTCCTATGTGAGCCTAAAATATTACTAAGACAAAGGTGGGCCCCACCCCCACCCCCACCCCCACCTCCCCTCCCCTCCCCTCCGTCACGCCCAAAAACTCACCACAAGCCATTTATTTACATGTTTGCCATCCCCTCAAAAAAACCCATCTATACTCACTTATTTACTCATGACATAAATGTCAAGAGATTTAGAATATAACATCGGAAGCCATAAGAATATTTAAATGAAGCCTCAAGGTCGGTTTGATTAGCAAGTAGCAACCCTAGCTAAGTATCAATAGTAGATAGAATCAGGCAGTGACGGATTCAGGAATTAAACTTAGAGAAGGCCCAATTTTTTTCCTGGCAATAATTTTTATTTATTTTATTTATTGCAAAATTGTAGCAAAAAAATACATTGACTCAAGCGTATTGTAACGGCCTGTATTTTTCCAATACATTTATATCAAGTATTTAAAGTAAATTCATTTTTAATTGTATTTTATAATGGTTTGTTAGGAGTCTTAAACTGATTTCAAAAATTCTTATAAAAATATTTTGAGACACTAGACTTAATATAAAGTATTTCAGCAATTTCGGATTTCCTCAAATACCCAAAACATTTCTGTTAAAATTCATCTTCCAAAATTACCGTTTTGATTCAACGAATTTATTTTCTATTCAAACGTCTTCAAAACGTTTTCAAACTTCTGCAGTAGCATCCTATGATCAATTAGGGCTCCCCACATTAATTTCGTAATTTTCGGATCTCATTTCAGTCTTGAACCCGCAAACCCGCTTTTTAAATGTTTTGGCCAAAAACTAGTGTTTCCGTAGCCCAAACCCTGAAACGGACTTCGTATTCACTATACTCGTGACGATACGATCCCGTGGGTATGTTTTCGTAATTTTTCGGACACGTTTACTAGTAGGGGCAAAATCGTAATTTCGTTACAATTTTTACCGCTACCGTCACAAATTACCCTAGCTAAATTACTAATTACCATAATTAACTTAATTACCCTTAACCATGGCCCGTAGGCAGCCATGTGAAACTTGCCTAACCTTTTTCTAAAAATTAGTCAAAAGCCAAACCTAATTACATTTAATACATACCTACTTTATTAAATACCTTTGACTGGTACTAATTAAAATACTAATTTAATTATCTATAATAACCCTAACCCTAGGCCCTCTCACAGCACCCTCTCTATCTCGTTTACCCTCTCTCTCAATCCCATATCATTTGCTCTCACTACCTCTTCCCCCTTAAGCCCCTCCGACGTACACCCTCCCGCTGCCGAGCAACCCCGCCTCCGACGTCACTCGCACACCGCTACTTCCGCTGCCACTGCCTCTCCATCAGTCCGCCTTCACCCACGAAGACACCGGAGACCGCCGCTTCCAACGTCTGCGAGCAACTCCGATCGAATCTCGCTGTGCCTCGCTGCTCCATCCACCGACGACCGCTGTTCCGCCTGTGACCCACTGCTGGCCCTCGCTGCTCTCCGGCAGCGCCCTCAGCCCGTCGGAACACCCCCTCGCCAACGCTGCTCTCTGCTTCGAGTCGTCATCGAAACCCTGAGCATCTTTCCACAGCCCGCCACGTTATCGCCCAACCTGCAACGAAGAACACAGTCCAAAGCAAAGAATGAAAGGGCAGACAACAACGAAAAACACAATCCACGCACGCAAAAGCAACGCAAAAGCAAAAGCAAATGAAAGGGGCAGCCAAATTTTTTTTATTATATTAATAATATAATAAAGTTATTAATAGTGATTTTGATGTAGGCATCAGACGAAGCAACGAATACCACCAGAAGCTCCGCGCCTTCGTCACGAACGTGTAGGTGCCAGTTTCATCTCAATCCGATACTTAGTTTTCAAGTTATGATTTTTTTCAAGGTTTATTATAATATTTAATACGTATTTACGTTTTTTTTAATTAATTATTAAATAGGGTTAAAGGGTTTTTAATCCATAACTAATTATACAGAGGCCAGAAAAATGTGTGGATAGCCCCAGAAAATCAGAAACGACATTTTGGAGACATTGGCGCTGGTCTCACCTCGACCAGACGCCTACTTTTTCCGGAATGATTTTTCGAACCTAAAGATTAAATAGGTTTAATTCATTCTAAAAATCGTAACTCGCTGGTTTTACCTACACTAATATTTGATAAAATTATATGTGATAATAGACTTCGAGACGGTCGTTTTGACTGTTCACTCAAGTCATTCCGACTTATATTGCTCCCGTACGAAATTACGGAAGATACGCGTAACTTAAATAATCTGGGTTTTTAAACTATTTTGAGTTTCTAAAAATTATAAAAAAATTACTATAGACTTCAGAAAAATATTCCCTCTTGCAGTAAAACTATTTTTAATACATATAGCTTATATAAAAATTTAGAACACTTTTCATCGTCGTTTTAACCAGTTTTAAAATCAGACAATCAACTTAAATAAATAAGAAAAATAGGGTACTCTCTAACTAGTTATCTCTTGTGTTTGCAGGTAGCGAATCTCGTGCATCAACACTAGATCCAGTCCCGGCCAACTACGATGGTGTTGATTTTGGTAAGTCGCAATAGGTTCTAACCTTAGAAATCTAGCCACTGTGCTCGTACGAACTTGTAGCACCGCACTACTACGTGCTCGAAGCACGGAAACATACGCCACTTTTCTTGTGTTGGACTTGACTTGGAACATTTCATGGAACGATCATGTAAAGAACTTGTACTTGACACATCACCGGGTTTTGGGGTAACTCATAGTTTGCGAGAGTACGGGAGTGACTAGAGTTTGGTCTACCTGTCCTGTCGCCTGTGTTTCGGCGCCCTGTCCTGCTGCCTGCGTTTCGGCAAACCATACTGCTGCCTGGGTACCGGCATTCGTCTGGGTAGCACCCAGGCAAGAGACGAACTGAACGGTCACATATTGTACTCTCCGACTTGAGTCACGTAGTTTTAGCAGAGCTTGCACAGTTACTTCTTTACAGTCATGCACTTTACTTTCTGCACTTGTATCACTTTACTTTCTGCACTTGTACAGACACTACACCGTACTTTACTTCTGCTTGTCATACTTGTACAGTACTCCTTTTCTTTGTTTAGAATCTTTGTGACTTACCTTCGGTTCCACTTGTGGCACCGACAGACGAAGATCTGATTGAGGATATTGCTCCAGAGTACGAGGAGCCTGTGTACGACCCAGAGACCGCGGAGTTTTAGTTACTTTTCTGTTGGAGTGTGTATTGTACTATGTATTTCCGTTTCTGCATTACCTTTCAGTATTTCCTTTCATGTATTGGTGTGAGAGAGTGTTGGTTGTTGTACTTTTATTTGGACTGTAATAATGTCTGTAAGCTGGTTTGAGTGTTGTTGGTACATCTCTGCGTTGTGGCTATGCTGAATTCACTGGTAAACTGCGGAACCTGCAAATAAATCGAATAAGTAACGGGCCCCCGAGAGCGGGTCGTTACAAGTTTGGTGGCCCACGCAGGTCCGTGCAAAATACCTCGTGAACAGTATAGTAAAACCAGGATGTATCGTATACGATACTCGACTAAGCTGACATTTTCTTTGGATGCAGGTTTGACACTCGAAAGACGGACGGGAACATCTCGGAGAGCCCCAGTGGAGATGACCAATATAGCCTTAATAAAAGCCATTATCAAAATCGAAATAAGATTAGTTAGTTGTTTAAAAAAAAATTATCCTTCTGTGTCGGTGGCACTCATATGAATGGTGATCTTCCTTCAATGGACCATGATACCGGTCAATGTGCTTGGCTAAAGTCTGTTGGATCAACCTAGCTAGACTGGGTACAAGTGATCCTAGCTTAGTCACTTCCCTGGCCGTGTCCGCTGGACCGCAAGGACGTGAATCATGATTATGTGACGTCATCGATCTTATTCACTATCAACCTCTCTTCAAGCTTGATGACCTTTCATTTGACATTCTTAGAATCTTCCTATTTCTAGTTTGCTTGAACCCTAGCCACGTTTATTCTAAGGAGGGTAGCGTTCGAATTTTTCGATCATCAGAAGTTCGAGCTCCTCAGCAGAAGCAGATCGAAGGACGTTCAGAAGTACTCGAGGATGATGCTAGAGATTTTGAGACGAGCCAAACGTAGCGTGCACGTATAGGCTGTTACGTTTCTGAACTCGTATTTCTTTTCTAACCCTGCTCCCATCTTGTAACCGATTTTTTCACGTGTTGGAATTCTTTCCCGCCTACCACCTCCCCTCATTATTGCCTTTGTCCTCATCCTTGCCTCAAGCCCCGTTCTCGCCTACCCTACACTACCTACCCATGACTTTCGGTGCCCCCTATTTATTTCCTTTGTCCGCTTCCCCACCTCGATCCCCGTTCCCGCCTAACACCGACGACTTTCGGTGCCCCCTTCTCTTTTTAACCCCTCTTCTCCTTCCTTCCCAAGCCACCCTGTGGTTCCCTTTTCGCTCAGACATCGCCCCTCCTCCTCCCGGCCTCTTCCCCAAGCGAGCTCGCCATCTCACCCGAAGCCCCGCCAGTTTCTGCTCCACTCCATCGGAAGTCCCTGCCATGGATCGTCAACCAGCCCCAGCTCTCATCGCCAAGGACCCGTAACCACCAATGGCCCTTCGACGTTCTGTTTTGGGATTTTTGGCCTTGGCAACAACCCTCGTCGCCACCCTCGCTACCGCCGCTTGGCTGAGATCTTGGGAAGCCGTGATCCTTGGGCTTCTCTTGAGCTCTCTGCCCTGGGTCTCACCCCGGTTGAGATCCCGTTTAGGCTTCCTCTTGCATCTACTCCTTTTGGTGTGCGGGAAAGCGTGTTTTTTGTTGTTCATTTGTTGGGTGATGTTGGGTGTTGCGAATATCGAGTATTGGTCTACGGAAGGAGTAATGGCGATGATTATTGGCATGATATTGGCCTTGGGTGTTGAAGTTGGATGTAGGCCTTGTGCTTGGCTCTGGATGAGAGCTTGGATCTTGCCTTATTGTGGGATAGTATGGAGATTGACGGAAGGAATGCTAGCAGGGAGTACTGACTTAGGATGTTGGCCTTGTACTTACCTTTTGGCGGTGATTTGGACGTTAGCATGTGGTTGGGCATTATGGAAATTGATGTTGTTGGTACACGTGGATTAGTCGATACATGCTATATTATGAACAACATCTGTGGCCAGACCCGTTAGTTACCAGTAGCACGAATAAACTTTATGGTCTTCCATTTTTTAGCTTGCTACTGGCTTATCACCTCAGGTTCCAAGTTCGAACAGATGTTGTCATCATAATAGCCCTCATTTTCATGTGATGTTACCATCTCATGTTAATTTTCGACTACTTGAGAAGTCAGAATAACTATTGTAATGATACTGGTCTCAAGAATAGTTACGGAAGCTATGGTGATGTCAATAGTATTTATTCATATATAACATCTCTTGTTTTCTTGATGCTATTATATCACATTATATTTCATATTATTTACAACCTGATTTACTAGATTTCCAACTTTTCTATCTTTTATTTGCTTGAGCTTCTTCATAACATCAATTATTTGTTTCAAAAATATTTTTAAATTCCGAGGACGGAATTATTTTTAAGGAGGGTAGAATGTAACGGCCTGTATTTTTCCAATACATTTAAATCAAGTATTTAAAGTAAATTCATTTTTAATTGTATTTTATAATGGTTTGTTAGGAGTCTTAAACTGATTTCAAAAATTCTTATAAAAATATTTTGAGACACTAGACTTAATATAAAGTATTTCAGCAATTTCGGATTTCCTCAAATACCCAAAACATTTCTGTTAAAATTCATCTTCCAAAATTACCGTTTTGATTCAACGAATTTATTTTCTATTCAAACGTCTTCAAAACGTTTTCAAACTTCTGCAGTAGCATCCTATGATCAATTAGGGCTCCCCACATTAATTTCGTAATTTTCGGATCTCATTTCAGTCTTGAACCCGCAAACCCGCTTTTTAAATGTTTTGGCCAAAAACTAGTGTTTCCGTAGCCCAAACCCTGAAACGGACTTCGTATTCACTATACTCGTGACGATACGATCCCGTGGGTATGTTTTCGTAATTTTTCGGACACGTTTACTAGTAGGGGCAAAATCGTAATTTCGTTACAATTTTTACCGCTACCGTCACAAATTACCCTAGCTAAATTACTAATTACCATAATTAACTTAATTACCCTTAACCATGGCCCGTAGGCAGCCATGTGAAACTTGCCTAACCTTTTTCTAAAAATTAGTCAAAAGCCAAACCTAATTACATTTAATACATACCTACTTTATTAAATACCTTTGACTGGTACTAATTAAAATACTAATTTAATTATCTATAATAACCCTAACCCTAGGCCCTCTCACAGCACCCTCTCTATCTCGTTTACCCTCTCTCTCAATCCCATATCATTTGCTCTCACTACCTCTTCCCCCTTAAGCCCCTCCGACGTACACCCTCCCGCTGCCGAGCAACCCCGCCTCCGACGTCACTCGCACACCGCTACTTCCGCTGCCACTGCCTCTCCATCAGTCCGCCTTCACCCACGAAGACACCGGAGACCGCCGCTTCCAACGTCTGCGAGCAACTCCGATCGAATCTCGCTGTGCCTCGCTGCTCCATCCACCGACGACCGCTGTTCCGCCTGTGACCCACTGCTGGCCCTCGCTGCTCTCCGGCAGCGCCCTCAGCCCGTCGGAACACCCCCTCGCCAACGCTGCTCTCTGCTTCGAGTCGTCATCGAAACCCTGAGCATCTTTCCACAGCCCGCCACGTTATCGCCCAACCTGCAACGAAGAACACAGTCCAAAGCAAAGAATGAAAGGGCAGACAACAACGAAAAACACAATCCACGCACGCAAAAGCAACGCAAAAGCAAAAGCAAATGAAAGGGGCAGCCAAATTTTTTTTATTATATTAATAATATAATAAAGTTATTAATAGTGATTTTGATGTAGGCATCAGACGAAGCAACGAATACCACCAGAAGCTCCGCGCCTTCGTCACGAACGTGTAGGTGCCAGTTTCATCTCAATCCGATACTTAGTTTTCAAGTTATGATTTTTTTCAAGGTTTATTATAATATTTAATACGTATTTACGTTTTTTTTAATTAATTATTAAATAGGGTTAAAGGGTTTTTAATCCATAACTAATTATACAGAGGCCAGAAAAATGTGTGGATAGCCCCAGAAAATCAGAAACGACATTTTGGAGACATTGGCGCTGGTCTCACCTCGACCAGACGCCTACTTTTTCCGGAATGATTTTTCGAACCTAAAGATTAAATAGGTTTAATTCATTCTAAAAATCGTAACTCGCTGGTTTTACCTACACTAATATTTGATAAAATTATATGTGATAATAGACTTCGAGACGGTCGTTTTGACTGTTCACTCAAGTCATTCCGACTTATATTGCTCCCGTACGAAATTACGGAAGATACGCGTAACTTAAATAATCTGGGTTTTTAAACTATTTTGAGTTTCTAAAAATTATAAAAAAATTACTATAGACTTCAGAAAAATATTCCCTCTTGCAGTAAAACTATTTTTAATACATATAGCTTATATAAAAATTTAGAACACTTTTCATCGTCGTTTTAACCAGTTTTAAAATCAGACAATCAACTTAAATAAATAAGAAAAATAGGGTACTCTCTAACTAGTTATCTCTTGTGTTTGCAGGTAGCGAATCTCGTGCATCAACACTAGATCCAGTCCCGGCCAACTACGATGGTGTTGATTTTGGTAAGTCGCAATAGGTTCTAACCTTAGAAATCTAGCCACTGTGCTCGTACGAACTTGTAGCACCGCACTACTACGTGCTCGAAGCACGGAAACATACGCCACTTTTCTTGTGTTGGACTTGACTTGGAACATTTCATGGAACGATCATGTAAAGAACTTGTACTTGACACATCACCGGGTTTTGGGGTAACTCATAGTTTGCGAGAGTACGGGAGTGACTAGAGTTTGGTCTACCTGTCCTGTCGCCTGTGTTTCGGCGCCCTGTCCTGCTGCCTGCGTTTCGGCAAACCATACTGCTGCCTGGGTACCGGCATTCGTCTGGGTAGCACCCAGGCAAGAGACGAACTGAACGGTCACATATTGTACTCTCCGACTTGAGTCACGTAGTTTTAGCAGAGCTTGCACAGTTACTTCTTTACAGTCATGCACTTTACTTTCTGCACTTGTATCACTTTACTTTCTGCACTTGTACAGACACTACACCGTACTTTACTTCTGCTTGTCATACTTGTACAGTACTCCTTTTCTTTGTTTAGAATCTTTGTGACTTACCTTCGGTTCCACTTGTGGCACCGACAGACGAAGATCTGATTGAGGATATTGCTCCAGAGTACGAGGAGCCTGTGTACGACCCAGAGACCGCGGAGTTTTAGTTACTTTTCTGTTGGAGTGTGTATTGTACTATGTATTTCCGTTTCTGCATTACCTTTCAGTATTTCCTTTCATGTATTGGTGTGAGAGAGTGTTGGTTGTTGTACTTTTATTTGGACTGTAATAATGTCTGTAAGCTGGTTTGAGTGTTGTTGGTACATCTCTGCGTTGTGGCTATGCTGAATTCACTGGTAAACTGCGGAACCTGCAAATAAATCGAATAAGTAACGGGCCCCCGAGAGTGGGTCGTTACACGTATCCTTGGACGCGATGGTCATAACGACTTACGAATTACAATTGAACTTGACGAGGACTCGTATTTTGAAAACGCTGTATAACAACTTCGTTGTCGATGCTATCAAAAATATTATTCTCACTGTACACAATCAAGTTGTCATTCATCAATAGATCTCCCATTTGATTGCGTAAATGACTTTTCACAATATTTATACCAGAAAATACTCTCTCAACTGTTGCCATATCTATTTGAAGAACCAAAGCAAGTGTAATAAGCAAAAAATTAATGGATATACCTTATCCTTTTTCGTCTTGACCATCTTCTTAGCAAGTTCTCCCAATCCTTTGAGTCCAATAAACTCCTCATTAAAGCGCACATCAAATATATACATTTCAAGTTTCAAAAGCTCTATAAGAGAAAAGTCTTAGGGATAAAATTGAGTAAGACGGCCATGTTGGTTTTATGAAAAAGCAATGTCTTGCTTGCACTTAATGGGATGGTGGGGGTCATTGTTGGGTTCTCCACCATTTTACCCCAAAACCCAAACCCAATCCACCACACTCCACCAAATGGGGCCCACCTTGCCATAACCAAGGCCAATCCTTTGTCAGGGACAAAGGTGCGGCCAATTTTTTATTCCAAGTTGGACATGGCCATGGGCAAACCTTGCCCAATGTTATATAGATTAACTAGCGAATGCTTGTGTCTGGAGGAGACGTCGAAGAAATCGACGGGGACATCTGGCTCACGGGTGAAATGCCGACAAGACAATCATCTCCTGGGTGCAATACTGACGGGGACATTCGTCTACCTGGCGCAATACTGACGACGAAAAGAAATCCGGGGTCAGTGGTCGCAGGGGCGCAAAAGCGAAGAAGTGTAAAAAAACAAAAAAAATGAGGCACAAAAGCCAAAAAAACACAGGAGGAAGAACTGCGGGCTAAAACGTAAATAACAGAATCTTCGGGGGCCAAAACGAAAAAAAAAACCATCTCCGCAAGGGTTGTGGCATCCCTATAAATACGGGGATGTCTCCCGCCCCATTGTTAAGGTGGGACGCGCTTTGCGGGTCGCGCACTCGGGCAGTCGCACCTGGGCGCCATGCTAGCGCCAGCGGGGCGCTGCGGACCCCGGGCGAGGAGCATGCGCTGCACGCATCGTTGGATCGCGGACGGCTGAGTTCTCAGCGGTCCCGTTTGTCCTACGCACACAATTTTTTATGGGGGGGATTCCGCACAGTTTTGTGCCGCCCGCGGGAAAACTCCCCGAATTGTAAGATATATTAATTAGATTGTCCCTACATATTTTCTGTTGGCATTTAGCTCACGGAGTAACGTTATCCCCAATATTGTAATTAACTTGGACTAAGGAAAGAGTAATGCCAATAAGCAATTGTTCGGGTGTTTGCTTTCTGATGTATTAAAAAAACAGAAAGAGTAATCGTGTTGGGCCAGTGTAACACATTCAAATACCATTTTCTTGATTACTGAAGTGGGCTGATGCCATTTTGAGTATCGTTTTGGGCACAATCTATAAAGCCCAATTGCTTTGATGGGCTGGTTGGAAAATCATCGGCCTCATACATACCTCACCCAAAAAAATCTCTTCCGGCCCGTTAATGGCCTCCTCTCTCCCGTCGGTTACACTTGCGCCTCGCTCGCATCGCTGCGGAAAAACAAAGGCCGCATCCCCAAGAAAACCAAGAAACGCTCATCCCACGTGTCGACACGACACTCCCGTCCAGCGCATGCAGAACCCTTACATGTCAATAACCCTCGTCACTCCGACACGCGTCACCCCCCTTCTCCCTATAATTACAACACCCTCCTTCCTCTCATCCCCACACCCCAAACATTCTTCAAGCAAGCAAAGCTTTTGATCCAGTTAGTCTCAATGGAGCATCACACCCAGCAGCAGCAGCAGCAGCAGCAGCAGCCACTTTCTTCCCTGATCGTGAAGGGAGTCTCGGCCGCGACGGCCGGAGGTTCCATGCTGCTGCTGTCAGGGCTCACGCTGGCCGGCACAGTGATAGCGCTGACGATCGCGACCCCGCTGCTGGTCATTTTCAGCCCGGTGCTTGTGCCCGCAGCCATCGCGGTTTTCCTCATTGTTTCTGGGTTCGTGACCTCCGGGGGGTTCGGGGTGGCGGCGCTGTCGGTGCTTTCTTGGATGTACATGTACCTGACGGGTAAGCATCCCGCTGGTGCCGACCAGATCGATGATGCGAGGTCCAGGCTGGCTGCTAAGGCCAGAGACATCAAAGACAGCGCTCAGACCCGCATCGATCGCGCCCAGGCCTCTTAATTTAACGCCATGATCTCTCCTCTTCTCTCCTTCGTGTTTTTGTCTGCGTCTCTCTCTCTCTCTCTCTTTCTGTGTTAATCTCTCTTTGCGTGTACTTGTTTGTTGAATTAAGGGTGGTGGTGTGGTTGATGTTGAGGGCGAGAGAATCATGCATGTGGTGCATGCTGCTACTTTTGACATGAATAAATCTGAGCTTTTTATGAGCTGCATGTTAGATTGATAGTGGCTAGTTTTTGTGAAAAAAATTATTGCTTTTAAATAATTTCTACAGACGCAAAGATATCATATGAATATCAATATTTTACTAAAAATTTTATATTTCTTTCAATAATGTTAGTAATAATACCGTTGCTATTCCTGATATAATCAGTAGAGATGTAAACCAATTTATAATGATAATTTTTTTTCATATTCGTCGTACATATCATACACTCAATATAACTGTTAAAGCTGTGCTTGGAAAAGTCTCAATCAAATTGACTTGATGAAACATGTTATTCTATTTATTAAAGCTAATAATGTTAATAGAAAAGATTATAAATTAAAGATTGACTAGTCATTACACCCGTGCACATAGTGCACGGCACAGAAAAATCCATGCGAACATGATGCGGTGAATGCGCGCAACCGAAAATGAGTGAGAAGTGCGGTGTGTGTGTGTCGGTATCGTAGTATATAACTGAGCATAGTGTTATCAAATGTCATCATTCGAATCCATATTCGACAAAGATCAAATTTTATGAGCCTAATCTATATCCATATTGTGTCGGGTATAAATCATTTTTTGTATAATCCAAAATGATCATTTACGTCCCCGTAGATTCTATAATCCGAGTCTTTCTTGTGTGATTAACAGATTTGAATTCATAAAGAGACATGATTTAATTCATGTCCGACCCAAAAACCCGAGTCCGTTAGTGGGCCCCACACCAACCCCTTTGGTTCGTCCCCCCCTCAGCAACGAAAATATATAGTTATCATGGGTGGTTGAGGACGTTGGTAAAATTACATACAATCAAATCTAAAAAAATTAAATATAATCAAATCTCCAACCCCTTGAAATATGGGACAAAAAACAAAAGATATATCAAAGATTCTGTTGTGAACGGAGGACGCTTTTAAGGCACGTTATGAAGACTGTGACTTTGATGAGACTTATTTCACCAAAATGGGCCTACACTTTAAAAGTCTAGCGCGAAGCAAATGTTAACGTAGGATACAAAAAGTCTGACCCACTACGATCCGATAACAAAACAATGTGATGATGAGATCCTGAAGATCTTACACATCCAGAACAAAGTTTATAGATTATCAGATTCGTTTACTGACAACCAGAAGATTGTTAGATCACACATCCCTGCTGCAAATACTCCAGCTAGGATTGACATCCCAAAGGATGGATACAATCCACCAGCAGCAGAAGTGGCTGCACCTCAACAGAAAAGAGGCCGACCACCAGGCTCCAATGATAAAAATCCAAGAAAAAGAAAAATATCCGGAGACCTTGGGACGATATCCCCATAGAGAAACGAGCTCGTGTCCATACCCTCTCTCCTCCCGGAATCCACTGCAGAGGAACTGCCGGGAGAAACTGAAATATCATTAAATTATGTACGTACAGGAGAGGTATTGGACAGAAAGAGTACAGTCGTCGACGATGACTTCGCGTTTCACATTGCTATTCACGTCGCCGGAAGCGACGATGATTATGATCCACATTCTGTTGCTGAATGCAAACGTAGAATGACTGGCCAAAGTGGAATCAGGCAATAGAAGCCGAGCTGGACTCGCTTCAGAAACGCAAAGTCTTTGGGCAAATAGTCCAGACACCTACCGGTGTCAAACCTGTGGGATACAAATGGGTATTCGTAAGAAAAAGAAATGAAAATAATGAGATCGCACGCTACAAAGCTAGACTTGTAGCACAAGGATTTTCCCAAAGACCGGGTATTAACTATGACGAAACATACTCCCCGGTCATGGATGCGATCACTTTCAGATTCCAGATAAGCTTAACAGCAAAGGAAGGCCTAGATATGCAGCTAATGGATGTTGTGACTGCATATCTATATGGCAATCTCGACAAGGAGATATACATGAAACTTCCTGATGGCTTTTCTATGCCTGCTGAATTAAAAGATAGACCTCGGGACGTCTACTCTGTTAAGCTACAAAGATCACTGTATGGTCTTAAACAATCAGGAAGAATGTGGTATAACAGACTCAGTGAATTCCTTGTCAAACAAGGATTCAACAACAATGAAGTGTATCTTTATAAGAACAAAGGGAAAAGTATTCGTAATAATCGCTGTCTATGTAGACGATCTAAATCTCATTGGATCTCCTGAAGAGATCACCGAGATATCTGTAAGCCTAACAAAAGAATTTGAAATGAAAGACCTAGGCAAAACGAAATTCTGCCTTGGCTTACAGATTGAACATCTAAAAGATGGAATCCTATTACATCAAACCACATACACGAAGAAAATGTTGCAAAGATTCCATATGGACCAATGTCATCCACTAAGTACACCTATGGTGTTATGATCTCTGGATGCACATAAAGACCCCTTCCGGCCGCTAGAAGAGGGGGATGATATATTTGGTCCAGAAGTCCCTTATCTGAGTGCCATCGGAGCACTACTATATCTGGCAAACTGCACGCGTCCCGACATAGCGTTCGCAGTAAATTTGCTAGCCAGATACAGTGCAGCGCCCACACAGCGCCACTGGACCGGGGTTAAGCATTTTCTGCGCTACCTCCAAGGGTCTACAGATTTGGGACTCTTCTACAAAAATGGGATATCCTCTACACTTGCTGATTATGCTGATGCAGGTAACTTGTCTGATCCCCACAAAGCGAAGTCTCAGACTGGGTACGTGTTTACCTACGGAGGGACAACCATTTCCTAGAGATCCATCAAGCAAACCTTGACGGCAACTCATCCAATCACTCAGAGATCATTGCCATCCATGAAACGAGCAGAGAATGCATATGGCTATGCTCAGTTGTCCACCACATCCTGTCTACGACCGGACTGAAGACTGGAGATCTCGAACCTACTACAACGTTCGAGGACAACGCTGCTTGCATAGCTCAGTTACGAGGTGGCTTCATCAAAGGCGACAGAACAAAGCACATTTCCCCATAGTTCTTCTGGACGCACGAGCTACAGAGAGATGGCAAGATCGACATCAGACAAGTGCAATCATGTGACAATTTGGCAGACTTATTCACTAAAGCCCTTCCTACTGCCATTTTAGGAAGCTTGTACATAGGATTGGAATGAGACGCCTAAGAGATCTGAAAGCTTGAGAGCTTGTACAGATGAGGGGGAGTTAGGTAGAGTTTGTACTCTTTTTCCTTAACTATGGTTTTTCCCACTGGGTTTTCCATAGCTAAAGGTTTTAACGAGGCAAATCTCACCAACTTAGGATCCTGAAGTATCCACCCCATGTGAGACTATCCTACGTTCAGAATCCTGAAATATTCACGAGCAGAGTCCACACCTATGGCTGGATAAGGGGGAGTGTTGTGAACGGTTATTTAACCGTAGTTGGTTGAGATTCTGGGCTATCCTAGAGATAGGCCCATATCATTGTAGCCCATATTTGTATTCTCACCAATTGCCTATAAATAAAGAGCTGGGGCTCCTCCCCCAGTAGTTGATTCATAACAGATTCTAGTTTCTTTGCGAAATTAAGCACTGATTTTTTTTGCCAACCAAGGTTAGAGTTGATTGCCTTCTAATTATCTTTTGATTAATTTACTCTATTAATCGGCATATGTATGGCTTAATTATCGAACTCACGTTATTATTGTATTTCTATTAATTTGTGTACTTTTAATTTGTTAATTTTCTTCTTTTTTGGAAAATTGTTGTTTCCATTATCCCAGTCAGCATCCCAGTCAACAATCCAAAATATAATTGGGAAAAAACTGTCACGTAGGACAAAGATTCAAAAAAGGTCGTGTTTTATAGAATAGATGTGTAGCTTCTAGATTAAGGTCAATTCTTAAAACAGATGTAGGTACGATCAATGTAATTAATATTATTTATGACATGCTTGTATGCGCACAACATAAAGATAATGTCAGCAGCATTTGGAACGAATTATCTCATATATATACTTGTTAGGACATTGAGTCACCCCTAATAGATTTTGATGATGTGCAAATAATTAGTGGTGCTAATAAGATTTGTGAGAGTAAGTACACAAGGCTAATTACAATGAGCTAAAGCCAAGTCAACATAATCAACAAAGTCAACAAAGCTCATTCATGCTACAAAAGTTTAAGATATAAAGCTCAAGCTTGGAGAAGTAGAGTCATGACAAAGGAGCTCAAATATGAAGACACATAAGCTCATCCAATACTCAAGAAGTGCAAGTAATCCAAAAGCAAGTTGAAGAAGAAAGGCTACAACAAGAACTCCAAAGTTATGTGAGTGATGTAAGTTATTTACTTGTTTTTAGAATGTTTAAAGTCTTTAAATTGAAGCATACAAACAAACTTGGAAAATACTTTAGAGTACATTAAAAATATTTTAAAGGTTTTTAAAAAGTACTTTCTAAGTATTTTAAATCAAACCCTAAGCCTTATAGGTAGCCTAGCCAACCAATAAAGACACCTAGCCGACTAAATACAATGTCTGGATATAGGCACGCAAAAATGGAATAAGTAGACCAGTGGAACTGGTCGACTAAGTCATATACACTGGCCAACTAGTAGCATAACTATAGCCGACTAGTTTATATAGAGAGCTCCAGCTCCTCTTGACATTGCTTGACTAGTCAATTAGAGATGAACAAATAGCCGACTATATATTCGATTAGTCGACTAATGAGTGAACTCTAGTCGACTATGTTGGTTATTGCATTACCCCAACGTTAGTTTTGATGATAAGCAAATAAAAGATTTGTGAGTGTAGGAGATCAAGTCAACAAAGTCATGGAATTTATTCAAGCTTGCTAGAATTGATAATTAGGAGCAAGAGCTTGATAATGAAGAGTCGAGAAACTTAGGGATCAAATTAAAAATCAAAAGCTCACGTCAAAGACTTATGTAGGTGCAAGACTTCAAGACAAGTTGGACAAGATAAAGAAAGACACTAAGACTTTAAAAGAACGTGAGAGTAGTATGTCACTTTTTGTAAACTTGTCTTAAAATGTTAATGCTATTAGTTGAAGTTTGCGCACACACTTAGATAATGTTTTAAGCTTCCAAAAATTATTTTGAAAAGATTTTGAAAAGAGTTGGATTGTTTTTAACACTATTTTAAGATATTTTTCCATATAGACTACCATTTACAAATGTAGTTCGACTAAGTTCTACTGAAATGGGACGGAAAACGTTAATCCAGAATTCTTAAAAAAATGCTCTTCTTACGTGCCGTCTAATTTCAAGCCTGTGACGCGGTTCCCAACTTTTACGTTGATTCCCATGTTAAGGTTTCAGGAATGCCAAAAGCAACAACATAGAAAACTCATCATAAACACCATCATTTAAACCGTCATTGTCTACGCCTTCATGAAGAACGAACATGAATTTAAAAACTGTTCTAAATGCTTAGCTGCCTACTTTAAAGAACCCTCTCATGACTAGCACCAAAAGCCCTGATGAAACTTACATAAAACCTAATGGGAATCCATAAACTGATAACCACAGGCCATACATCTAATATCAGCTTACACACAATACATTAACTTAGAAATGGTAGAAGCTCACGATCCAGTCAGTCCATGGCCGCACACAGTCAGCTCTCAGTTCCCGGTCATTTCATATTGCTTTCTTTGACAGTGCCATTACATTGAAGTTCATCGAATCAGGGTTATTTTCGATCATCACCTTTATAATTTTAACTGCATCCTGAAATGATATCGTGAAGTTACATTGTTAAAACATGCATTTTCTTTAGATTTTATAGAGATCAAATGTAGCAAACTCAAAAATGATGCAAGGTGAAAATGCTAACGAGGACCCGTGCAATCAAAGCCAAATACCAAGAAGATCTGGACTACTTGTGCACTGGACAATAACCACGATAAGATGGTCATCGGGAGCAAACAAAAAGTGGGTGACATTGGATCTAAAGATTCACTAACCCTTAAAAGCTCTCAGTTTGACATTCAATTTATTACATTGTTGTGTAACAAATGGTTTCAAATCAAGCATTTAATTACTTTTGCCAACTTTGATGTAGAGGGGTTCAGTTACATGCAACATTCAAAGTCTAAACTCCTATGTATCACCATTAAACTGCCACATGCATTTGACCATGCCCAGAAATCTAGTATGCATAATCCATACTTATTGTTATGTGGTCCATGCAGTGACACCTGAACTGCTGACCCTTGATACTGTTAATCATGTTTTCCACAGAATAAAATGGAATTTACGAGCATTAATTTGGCGCAATAACCAAAATTGACTTTATGGTCGTGCTACAAGACATCATAGCATGCACCATAGAGTAGGTTTTCCACAGAATGAACTGGACCTCTTGGCTTAATTTCGGATAACCACCTCATTCTTTCGATGAATTTCAAAAAAATACCTCTTATTTTGATATAATCGCAAAACTAACTCATACTTTTCAGGTTTCGATAAACTCTCTCATACTTCGGTTTCGTAGAACTACCTCATACTCTGCTTAATTTCGTAGAACTACCTCATACTTTGGTTTAATTTCGTAGAACTACCTCATACTTTGACGTATGTGAGATGGTGCAGGAGGAAGGAGGGAGGCGGTGGGGGAAGTGGTGGACGAGTGCAGCGGTCGGAGAAGGGTAGGCGGGGGGCGGCGGTGAGGGGGAGAGGGAGGAGGGCGGTGGGGTGGGGGGGGATGATGGTGGCGGTGGGTGGAATGGGGATGGGCAGCGATGGATGGAGGGCGAAGGGTGGCGGTGGGGGGAGGACGGTGGGGTGGAGTGGGAGGGGGCGTCGGTGGGTGTAATGTGGTTGGGCGGTGATGAATAGAGGGCAAATGGCATCGGTGGGGGAGGGGGATATGTGGATGGAGTTTATCGAAACCTGAAAAGTATGAGGTAGTTTTACGATTATATCGAAATATGAGGTATTTTTTTGGAATTCAGCAAAAGTATGATATAGTTTTCCGAAATTAAGCCGGAATTTATGAGCATCAATCTAGCGCAAGACAACATGGTGTGCATTGTCAGAAATCTCATCAAAACAGCAGAATAAATCAAAGCATCAAATTACTTCGAACGTCACTGTTTCTTGTATGTTGTGCAAAAAGTATTGATTATAAAAGCGGCAGAGCATAAACCTGCAACAAGTTGCTAGGTGATGAAGGACCATGTGATATTGGTTGGGACTTCATCCCATCAAGCTGATAAAGCTCTCCTGTGAAGACAAACATAGGATGATTTATAGGCATGAAAGATAAAAGAAAATATCATTTTGAAATGAAGCAATGCAGCATCATATCACTAAAATCAGATAACTAGTGAGAACTCCAACACTCATACCGTCTACACACGTGAAACAAACATAATGTTCATCCACATCTGAAGAAGCCTGCCATCCAAAAAAATAGTCATTATAAACCACCGTGCAAGTTACAAGAGGCGCATAGAACATGACTATGTAGACTATTTACTAGATAGCTAAGACCAGGACAGTATATTCTTTTTGGATCTTTGCATCACTGCTCAAATACTCGTTCACACCAAAAAATTTGAGTGCATAACTCAATATTGCAATCCATCATATCCATCCCTAATCAGTGGCTAATCTGTAGTACTTTTATAAGAAGTTTTAAATATACAAATCATTGTAGATAGGATTACAAACCCACAATTTTAATATAAATCAGTCATTCTATTCGATTGTTCGTCATTCTTCCATTACCTCTTTTTCCACTACACAACCATCCTCAATTATCTAGGCTTGAGACCGGCAGTGGAAAAAGCTGTGTGTGTGCGTGTCTAATGCAAACATTTTGCATAAACATGGTACGAAAAACTTACTTTTTATTATTTTGAAAAAAATTCATAATTTTTTTTCACTATTTAATCTATACATACATACATACATACATATATACTCCAGGAAAAATAATGGGTCCTAGAGGGGGTTTGACTCTCCATCAAGCCGTTACAAATTTAGTGGTTTCAAAATACTAGAATATTTTATACTGATCTGATCGAGTGGCAAATAAGGGTCAGACGGTATTTATTTTTTGGTTTGGAAGGGTAGTTGGAAGATATTTTGGTTTAGATCTATGAAAAAAAATCAAAGAGATACTTTTCTCACGGTGGTTGCATAAGAAAGTTTTCTAAATTATATAATATTTTTATGCATAACAATAAAAGCGGTATCAAACAATATAATATTTAAACACATAATTTTGATAAGTTCGTCACTTAATCTAAACTTGCATTTGTCTAGTTATCTTTAAAAATATACGAGATCACTATTCACAAGTATAATCCGGAAAATTACATATATGCTCCGAAAAAAGCAACTTTTTCTGACACATGCCCAGCGAGTGTCTTGCCATGAGTGCGAGAAAAGTTCAGAATATGTATGGGTAACGGCATGTTCGGTACGGGCACGTCTTCATGATTGAAGGACCCGTGGTACATAGATCATATATGTAATTGCACTTGAGCTATTTCAAATTGCACAGTTAGTCCTCATATTTTTAAATTATTTTAATGTTCTTATATAATCTTATCTTTCCTAGATAGATAGATTAAAGACTTAACTATATTTTTAGATTTTCAGTTTTCTAACTTGTAGCACTTTATGCTATTTTTAAAATTAAGATACAACTATATATTTTTTATATATGCAAGTATATTAATACCACTAATTATTAACAATACCTATCATATTTAAATAAAAAATAACTATAATTATAGTTTTATGTATCACACACACAACTACATTACACATGCCCAGTATGCTAGTTCCCATCAAGGTATAAAGTTTAAAGTCTGCCATGAGACCTACAAAACAAAAATTTGTTATTGGGGCTACAGTTTAAATCTGATGACCCGACAGAGAAATACTTAAAACAGCTGGAAAGACGTTAAATAAACCAAAAAAAATACAATCCTCTTTGATAGGACAAGCTACGAAGCAAGAAGCTATAAACCAAATATTGAAAATGAAATATTATGGCTGGAACTAAAAAGGCAAAATCCCTGATAATATATTCGCTTATCCAAAGCAGCAACTTCGATAGTAGTCATGGTTGTTTTAGTAAATAATGAATAAATGTCATATCAGGCAAACGGTGCACATTTTACTAACATAACAAAGATGCTTGAATGAGGAGATGCATTTATAAGAGAGACTTGACATATATGCAGAAGATTACTAGTAGCCAGATCAAGCACACCTTGAATACTAAGCTAAACTGGAGTCAATATGTTCTCAAAATTCGTTAGGATTTATTGATAACCGTAAATCATATTAGGCCTTCTTTGTTAGAAATACAATTCACATTTTAGAAGTGCTTATTGTGCATGCGCAGACTTGACAAAACTCTTCACATGAAATTGCCACTAGCTAGGCTGTAGGCCCCACCTGAAAGGAGGTAAAAAAGAATAAAATATCAAAAGAACAAAAGGAAACTTGAATACCACAAAAATTTGTGATCTGTTTCATACCTCCTCAAACACACATGCACACGTGCACACACACCCTGTTTTTTTTGTTTTTTGTTTTGTTTTGTTTTTAGTTTTTTTGATTGGGTTTTTTTTTTGGGTTTGGGGGGGGGGGGGGGGGGGGGGGGGGGGGGGGCACTTGCCTGTGGCATCAAAATAGTGTCTGCTATGGAAAGTGCCATTTTTCCAACTGAGGCAGACTATGATCAGGTGCTCAGGTGGTCAGGTGGATATGCATATCTTTTTGTAATTTTGACATGCATGGCTGACTGACAAGTTTGGCCTTTAGGACCTTTCTATGATGCTATCGTGGCCATTGCCAACAGACATCAGACTATTGCAAAAGATTGGCTTCAGTCTCAATCTACATAAATGCCACTCAGTTTTGGTATTTTGAAACATTAAATTGGACAGTAAAATCATACCTCAGTATCTCCAGCAGTAGCTGCTACAGAATGAGCATCCTCCATTTCTCTATCTTTTTCAAGGAAGGCAGCACGCTGAAGATTAAGAACAATATTAAGAAAATAAGTGTTAAATATAGAAAATATGTGAGCTCAAGACATTGACTGATGGTGACCTCAAATGGATCCATGTTTGCTGTTGCCTTGAAGAACCTATCAAAGTATGACCCCTCAGCTGAAATAAGAAAAAGAATTAAGGGTAGCAACGAATGTGATTTTACAGTCACATTTAATGCATTTCTGACAGAGGACCAACATAGCGGACAACTTTAACAACCTAAATGAAGGTATATGACAGAGGACCAACATAATGGACATCTTTAACAACCTAAATGAAGGTATATGCATGATTGACACCAGCATTGTTTTAAATATCGGGTAATTTGGCTGACCTGTCAGCAAGTATATCATTTTTGAGCTCTAAACAATATGATATTGCATATAAGATATGACCAAAAAGGTTTTATATGTTGACCTTATACACTTTTCCTTGCAATACTGTAGCAGTACCAGACAACAACATGTCGGAGATTTCATTTTATAGTGTTTCTTTATGCTGCCAGTCCCAAATGGTAAATATAACTTATCATGCTATATAAGTATTGAGTTGATTGAAATGTTAAGTGGTTTTTCTTTTCACAAGTCACAATTTTAATACACTCTACATTGAATGCCATTTTTTCCTACTCATGATACTAGGCAAATGACATCTAAGGACATAATAACTATTCTTATGTACCCAGCGCGCACAGACAATGCTCAATATGAAGACTTGGTATGTCCCAAATCCTTGAGATATAGTCCAATATCTGCTATCCAATATTATAAACCCACATCCGATACAATCCCAATATCCAATATTTAGAACCTTAAACACAAGGCTTTTTTACATACTGCGTTGCCGTTACAATCTGGTCTGTAAATGTGGTTGCTGATGGGACTCGCACGTGCAAGGGACTCGGCCGAACCCAACATGAGGCAAAAGGGGCGTTTTCGTATCTCTCTAATTATTTTATATTATTATAATGGCAAACTTGTAATTGGATTAGAGTGAGGATTAGTATCTAAGCCTATGGTTAGCCGCCATTTGCGACTATGCTTGATTTTGATATTTTGTGAGGAAGAGCGAGTTCTTCGTGTTCTTAGAGGAAGGTGCGGACGTTCTTTATCAAGCGGCGTCTTGGGAGAGAATGTTACCTCTTATTTGTAGCCTATTTATTTATTAAAAATTCAGTTTTTATTTCAATAAATTTCAGTTTCGTCGAGTTACTATCATTTTGGTATAAGAGTACGTCGATCCATGACGGCGGCTACGCGATCCAAATATCGGATCGATGCGGTAGAGGAGAAATTGACGGGGAGATCGATGGCCTCAAAGGCGAGGTCGCGAGCGTGAAGAAAACCTTAGCGAATCATAGTGCACAATTGAAAGAACACGACGAAGCCCTAGCAAAGATATCTTCCAACTCGGGGAGATTTCTCGGGGAGATTTCGACGCATATAAAAGGAGGTGACGGAAACCCTAAAGCAGCTACAAAGATGCCACCTTTGGACAAGGGGAAGGAAAAGAAGGAGGTCAGATGTGGGGTTTGTAGAGGGCTGGTGCTGACATTACAGGGTGTGCAGGTGATAGCTGACTTCCTGCATCTAGACTTGGGAAGTACCGATGTCATCCTGAGCATGACTTCGTAACAAACTCTGGGGGAGATGACAGTGAACTGGATACTGCTCAGGTTGTCGTTTCAGGGGGGATGGGAGAGCAGTAGTACTACAGAGAGACCCTAGCCTATGTAGAGTACTGGTCTCGCTGAAGACGATGGTGAGGACCATCCAGACGGAAGGCGATGGATACTTGGTGTAGTTCGTTGATAAGAGAGGAGGCGCTGAGGCAGTTCGAGGATGTCTTTCAGGAGCTACGAGGACTACCACCGTTGAGGGATCACGAGCGTGCCATAGTCCTGCGGGAGGGCGTGTCCCACATCAGTGTGAGGCTATACCGCTACCCACAGGCACAGAAAGACGAGACCGAGAGGATGGTGGCGGAGATGGTGCAGGCGGGTATGATACAGCCCAGTGTGAGCCCCTTTTCCAATCCGGTGTTGGTGAAAAAGGATGGAAGCTTGCGCTTCCGCGTAGGCTACATGGCATTGAATAAGAAGACGGTGCCAGATAAGTTCCACATACCAGTGATTGATGAGCTTTTGGATGAGTTACACATGGCAGCCATATTCACAAAGATAGATCTCAAATCGGGCTACCAACAGATCAGAATGCGGGGGAGAATGTGCTTAAGACTGCGTTCAGGACGCATGAGGGCCACTATGAGTTTTTAGTTATGCCTTTCGGCTTGATTAACGCACCAGCTACTTTCCAGGCTCTCATGAACAAGGTATTTCGTTCTTACCTGCGACTATTTGTACTAGTCTTTTTCGATGACATATTAGTATACAATCATACCTTGGAGGAGCACTTGGACCACATGTGTGTCATTTTTCAGGAGTTGCAGTACCACCAGCTATTCACAAACAGAAAGAAGTACTTATTTGGACAGACACAAGTGGAGTATCTGAGACATGTGGTATCTGCAGATGGGGTGTCAGCTGACAAGGCGACGATTGCGGCGATGCTGGATTGGCCGGGCCCCACCACTCTCAGGGGGCTGAGGCGATTTTTGGGCTTGACAGGATATTACCGCAAATTTGTACATGGATATGGGACGATCGCCTGGCCGCTAACAGAGCTACTCAAGAAGGATCAATTCATTTGAGGTGAGGAGGAGACGACAGCTTTTGAGGCCTTGAAGAAGGCCATGACCACGGTGCCAGTTCTGGCGTTGCCAGACTTTTCCAGGCCTTTTGTGGTGGAGACGAACGCTTTGGAGCATGGATTGGGAGCGGTGTTGATGCAGGATCAACGGCACATAGCGTATTACAGTCAGGTGTTAACAGCTAGAGCCAGACTGCGGTCGGTCTATGAGAGGGAGTTGATGGTCATAGTCTTATCCATCCAGAAGTGGAGACCATATTTGTTGGGGAAGAATTTCCTGGTGTGCGCGAATCAGAGTAGTCTCAAATACCTATTAGAGCAGCGCAAGCATCAAAAGTGGCTGCAGAAGCTGATGGGCTACAGGTTTGAGGTTGATTACCGCCCAGGATAGAGAATAAGGCGACAGATGCACTTTCACGACGGGAGGACGTACAGTTGGCTGCTTTGTCCATTTCTGTGCTACATGATTGGGAGCCGCTGCAGCAGGAGGTTGAGCAGGATCAGGAGTTGACAGCCATACGAGCAACGCTTTTGCAGGGGTCTACGAAGCATCCAGGTTATGCTATCCAGGATGGTAGGCTACTGTATTGGGAGCATTTGGCCCTACCGAGAACCTCGAGACACATCTCTGCCATACTACAGGAGTTTCACAGACCTACCAGAGACTGGTGCGGGAGGTCTACTGGAAGGGAATGAAGAAGGATGTCACGAGGATGGTTGCAGAGTGTGACGTTTGCCAGCGTCACAAGTATCAGACGATGGCTCCATGGGGGTTGCTTTAGCCATTGTCCTTGCCAGATCGGGTCTGTGAGGATCTCTCCATGAATTTTATTGATGGCTTGCCTAAGTCAGGAGGGTACACAGTCATATTTGTTGTGGTAGACCGCCTCATTAAGTATGCACGCTTTATACCACTTAGGCGCCCCTACAGCGCAGTGTCAGTGGCAGAGATAATTTTGAGGGAGATCATTCGTCTGTATGGACCCCCAAAGTCCATTGTCTCTGATAGAAACAATGTTTTCTTTAGCAGGTTTTGACAGTAGCTTTTCAGGCTGCAGGGCACGGTAATTGCGACGGAGCACAGCCTACCACCCCCAGACAGACAACCAGACTGAGGTCGTCAACATGAACATTAAGACGTACCTGAGGTGTTTTATTTCAGAAAGACCAAAGGAGTGACTCGTTGGCTCACATGGGCAGAGTATTGGTGCAATACGTCCTATCACACCGCCGTCCAGACGACACCTTTCAGAATTCTACATGGACGTGACCCTCCACACTTATTACACTATGGACATGAGACGACCCCGGTACCAGATCCTGGAGGAGCTAAACTCGAGCTCAGCAGATTATGAAGACGATGGCAGACCTTCAGCGCAGGGATGTGCAATTTGCAGTTGGAGACATGGTGTATCTTAAGCTGAGACCAAACAGGTAAAGATCCTTGGCCCACATGAGGAGTGAGAAGTTAACGCCGGGATATTTTGGACCTTACGAGGTAGAGACCAGGGACCAGTTGCACGACTACCTCCAGAATCGGTTATTCATCCGATATTCCATGTGTCTCGGCTTCACCAGGTTATCGGAAACCACACCCCTTCGCCCACGCTTCTGGAGACGTTAACAGATGACATAGAGGTGAGATTGGAGCCTGAGGAGCTGAATGGGGTACACGTACACTGGAGAGCAGGAGTTTCTATTGCAGTGGAAGGGCTTGCCAGATCACGAGAGCACGTGAGAGTCCCTGGATGTTATGGCGCAACAATTTACAGACTTCCACTTAAAGAACAATGTGGCTCTTTGAGTAGGGAGTAGTGTGACCTGCGCAACTAGTCTGTACCAGAGGAGGCGGACCAAGGGTGCGCAAGGGACTCGACCGAACCCAACATGAGGTAAAGGGGCGTTTTCCTATCTCTCTAATTATTTCGTATTATAATGGCAAACTTGTAATTAGATTAGAGGGGTAGTATGCCTAGGGTTAGCCGCCAATTTGCGACTATGCTTGATTTTGATATTTTGTGAGGAAGAGAGAGTTCTTCGTGTTCTTAGGGGAATGTGCGGACGTCCATTATCAATTGGCGTCTTGGGAGGGAGTACCCTCTTATTTGTAGCCTATTTATCTATCAAAAATTCATTTTTTATTCCAATAAATTTCAGTTTCGTCAAGTTCCTATCACTTTCATAACTTACATTTGGTTCCTGGGTTTATTTGACGCATTATGGAGACAGGAAAACATATCTTACCTCGCATGTTACACCCAAGTGCAAGTTAGCACTTGGGTGTATGGGTATTTTGGAGGATTGATTCTTTAGTGTACAAACTAAGTCTGCAACCAAACACATATCTTACCCGTCCGTCCACAGCAAGGCTTTCACATTCTCATGATACCCTTGCATCGAAGCTGGTACCAACTCAGAGGGCTGGTCACAGTTTCATATGTTGGTCAATTCTTTGTGGGGAAGCCTGAGCCTACAAAAAGTCCCAACTGGCCAAAACTCCCATCAGACAGGGATGCAGACCTAAAATAACATTGCATGTCCAAATTTAGTCCCAACTCCAATCCAAATGAAAGATCATTTAAAGTCAAGCTAGGGTCCAAATCAATCTCCAAAAATGGGGGGTATGTTGGCCATAATGAAAAGTGCTCCAAAGGTGTTTGGTGTGTAAAGTGGAGCAGCACATTGATGTAAAATTGTCCACTTCCATCATCGTCGCCACTGCCTCTAAAGGCAAGATCCGACAACAACTTCGATCATCCGAGCTCATCTTCAAGCCTTCTCCATTAAGATCAAGATCTTTCCAACAAGATGGAGGGGTCACCAATCTTATCTGATGACGACGAGGTTCATCCGACTAACCCCATGCCTTCATCATGCAACTCGGACACTGATTCTGATACGATCGATGGCTGTGTACAAGCCTCTTCAACAAACCCCCCAGTCTTCTCCGTCGATCAACTTTTCTTCGACAAGTTCGAGAGTTCCCCAAGCCTCTCCAACAAGGACGAGGCCCATTTTCATCCCGGAAGTTGACTAAGTCATCATCAGTTATGATGTCTAACTCGACAATTCGTCTCACGAAATTCGAGTAATTATACAACTTCTTTAATGATCGATTTAATGAATATCTTATTGACAATGTCCTCATAGGACATTATCAAAACCTAGGCATTACGATCTGGGACTTAACCCAGAGAGAGGAGCTATGACAACGCCGACCGCACTTGAGAACTCTTCGAGCCTTTCCAACACTGACGAGCATGTTATGTGTCTCCATCTTTACCATAGCACTTTAACAGTACAAAAAAGAAAAAAAGGGACTAAGGGTGCAACACTTATACTGTAGTACTAAAAATTTAAAATAGGGTTCAATAATATAAAATAACTTTAGTTTTGTAGGTTATTTTATTATGCCTTTCTTCCCTTGATATGTTTCCTTACCGTAAGTTATGAGGGCAAGATCCCGAATAAGTTAGGAATTTGCTTTGTTAGACTTAGAAGGTTGTTTAATTCATTATAACAGACATGATGAAGTCTCTAGTTGAGTTTGTATTTAGATCACTGATGCAAGCTGCTAGCCGGTGGCAATAATTACCTACAACGACGAAGACCAATTAAGAATCATATTGTTAGACGATGAAAGAAAATACATCTTACAGATAATCCTTCAAACTAGAAGACCACAAAATGGAAGCGTGATGACCTTCATAATCAGACTTAGGCAAGATCCCGAATAAGTTAGGAATTTGCTTTGTTAGACTTAGAAGGTTGTTTAATTCATTATAACAGACATGATGAAGTCTGAGAACAAACTAGTTGAGTTTGTATTTAGATCACTGATGCAAGCTGCTAGCCGGTGGCAATAATTACAACGACGAAGACCAATTAAGAATCATATTGTTAGACGAGGAAAGAAAATACATCTTACAGATAATCCTTCAAACTAGAAGACCACAAAATGGAAGCGTGATGACCTTCATAATCAGACAGTGAACAGAATAAAATTACATATTATGATAGTCAAGGAGCTATGTGAGTGTCTGTGAAACCAATAATATCAATATTGGTCCTGCATAATTTTACGATGACTACAAAAGATTGTACGAATAATGGAAGTTATTGTTCTTGTTAAGCACTGAATAAATATTTATGTTAGGCTTCCCTAGAGCTTTACCATTAGCTTATTAGGAAGTTCAGCGATTAACTCTATGTTCGAAACTTTTAACCTGCTTCGGATGAGATTTCTATATGATACTTCGACTACATCTTTCGTGGTTCAACAAAGATGCCTTACTGAGGAGATCATGATGATACTGCAGGAGCAGCTTATGGCAGGAACCATGCTAGGAGTGGGCTGTGGAGATCATGTTAGAGTAAGCATTAGATGTCCTTTTAAAGTGGGTCATGGGAACCAGTCCAGTGATGATAATAGAATTTGTCGTTATTGTAAGAAAGTTACATACATAGAAAGATGTCGAGAGCTACGAGCATGATGCCCAGTCCTTAATCAGCACATAATGCTTTTGTCAAAGAGTTTAGTATAGAGATGGTTATAACACATGATAACAAATCGATGATGCTTTAGAAGAGTCATGACTCGTTCCTCATCTTCAACCCTTACTGCTACATTAGCCAAAACTATACTCATCATTGCCTCCTCAGATCATGAAACTAGGTAATTGATTCAAGGGCCCCCCATCATATGACCAATAATCTTAATATCATTTTATCTTTAAAACATATTTCTTTCTTGCCCTCAATTCGTCTATTTTGCATGTTTCCTACATTATCATTTGGTTAACTTACAAAATTATTGAATTGTTCAGTAACCTTCTTCCATATTCATTGTATTTTTCAGTAGACCGGGATGAGGAAGATCGGCACATGGCAAAAATGGTGGAGATAAATGCTAAGGAATAATTTAGCTCTACTTTCACTGAGATGATACATTAGTCATACACCACAACAAAAGGGAGTGTCAAACATACACAACAACAAAAAGGAGTAGTCAAACGGAGAAAAATGCTTTTAGCATGTTATTTAATTAACAGAATGAAATCATCTTAATAAAGATCATTGCTATTTTTAGATATTCCTTTATTTTCCCTTACGTGTATGCATCGATGTGATTTGTAAACAATCACTTCATGATCATAGAAAGGATATAGATGTATCCATGAAAGAATCAGTACATAATTTCATATCTGCAAATGTCACCTTTTTAAAATCCCAACCATATTATCCCAACAAGCATACTACGAGACAAGCAACAACCATATTTCTAATGATACCTTTATTACTAGATATTTGCGACAATGCAACTGTATAATTATATCAACACATTTCTACATGAAACACAGTTGCAGGTATATCTGCTATTGTACTTATTTCTGCTTCCTATATACCTCACATCTGTGGATGAAATCTTCTTCTTAACCAAAATCGCAAAGTTACTCATAGTTATCATTGTTATACTGCTCATCCATTATATAAATCTGCTATTGTACTTATTTTAGCTTCCTATATACCTCACATCTGTGGATGAAATCTTCTTATTAACCAAATATTAATGTTAATATTACCCTTCGCATTATATATCTTTTACACATCTCTTTTCATATTGTGCTTATCTTGATACCCATCTGATTCCTAAGTCTTTGTCTGCATATTTTGCACACCCAGGTTGGTGAATGGCGATTAAAGAGTATTAAGGATTTGCCTACCTCTGATAAGTTTGATATCAGGTGTCTACATCGTAAAGCTCATTTCTGATTAGGAAAGCTACGCAAAAGGATACTCTCTCATATTGATTATTTGGATACTTTATCCAGGTAGCCAACCATTTGTCTTTCGCTTGAGTCACATATCAGTAATCTCTGTATCAGCTGAATATTAAGAATACATTTCTTAATAATGAACCAATAAGATTTGTTGCTTAGTAAACTTTAAAAATGTTTATCGGTTGTATCCGTCACAAGCATACTGCAGTTCAGAAGTCCAGTATGCACAGAGCAAAGAAGGTTCTTTCAGGTACATCAAGAGAAACACACCTTAGTGAGGTGGATCTACTTTTGCAAACTAAGAATCTTATACACTACTCTAATTCCTAGGTATAGATGAAGCTAAAAAATGGGATATTCTTAAACTGCACGCATTATTCCGTATAGTTATCCCGTTCATTTTAATAGAGTATTTTAACAGTATAGTACTTCAAAAAGTACACTTAAGCTGATTAAAGATTTAAAAAGTAAGGGAGGAAAAGTACTTTTCGGAGTCCGTTTTGATGACCATCCTATCATATTTCCTTTCCTCCTTAAGATGCCTAAATATGGGTGGAACTAAGAATTGACAAAGGTAAGAGAGAACTTCTTTAGATAGGGTGTCCATAATCTCTAATTAAATGAGACATGATGCGGCAGATTCTAGACCTTAACAAGTTGTACATGCTTCTGTAGAGAGGGTCTATCATAACCTCCAAAATGAATGAGACATGAGTGGAAGTCCAAAGCTGAATGTGACCTTTTAACAACATTGTACAACGCTGCCCAATGCCCACCTAGGATTAGGACCCTAAGTTGCTCAGCGCCTGCCAAGGAGACCGATCTCCCCTTTCCAAAATTTTACAAAACCACATTACCCTTCTGTTGCCCAACCCCAGCTTTGCATCTGCTCACTGCTGCCTCCTCCCGCATATTGCTGCCACGTGCCCTTTGTCAACATTACCACCAGTAGAGGAGATTGAAGCATTTACTAGAGATATTAACCAAAAAAGGTGCATAAAATACATATAAGTGATAAAAAGTATAAGGTTGGTAGACTTGAAAGAAAAAGGATCTGTAAAAAAATTTGGTTTCTAATTGCATAATGAGCTAGTGACGCAATATTTCATGCATCATGGTTGGTGGAATTGAGTTATGAGAATTCTCATGTTCAGGATATGGATATGGCTCCATACATTTTGCACATTTTGCTATTTGATACTACGAAAACCCATACACGCTTTCAACTCCCTCAACCCAAACCTTAAGAACCTGCGATTTGGAAAAATCCAATTACATTGGATTTTCACAAACTCCAGAACTGGGATTTGTATGAGAATAAACCTGGGTTCTATTTTTTACTTAAACCACGGTTTCTTTAAACCCCAGTTGTAAAAACTGTGTTGCCAAATTAAGCCTAAAGAGTGGGATTCGTTCTAAAAAAATCGTATCAATAAATGACAAATTTTGAGAGTTCATGAAACCACTCTTTTTAGATGACATAAAAATATGGAATTGATGGGTAAAGAAATTTAAAAATTTTCACTAGATGTTCTGCTTAAAGATCATATTAGCAAAGCCAACATTCATCAGGTGGTAAGAATGGATTTGGGATGAATTCTAAAAGCCCCACCACCGAATGAGCATGCATTTAAGTGTCTTGGTACCGAATGAGCATGCATTTAAGTGTCTTGGTATAAGGTCTAAAAATCCTATCAATAAATGACAAAAATTGCGAGTTCATGAAACCATTCTTTTTAGACGACATAAAAATATGGAATCAATTGGGCCTAAAGCTGCAAATCATGTCCAACAGATGTTTTACAAATTAAAGATCATATTAACAAAGCCCACATTCATCGGGTAGTAAGAGTTGATTTGGGATGAATTCTAAAAGCCCAACCTGATGATTGTTTCAATTCTGTGAAGTCATCCATCACCGCTTACCACATTGCGAGTATGGCTGAGCTTTGGCAAACTAGTTTCATTAAAATCCCCAAATGAAAATCTTATGGGGTATCTACCCAGCCTCTAAGCTGCAAAAATCAAGGTGACTGAATATTCTTGATATGAATATCAAAATAGAGCAAAACGATCAAGTTACTCTAGACTTTATTCTGCTCGCTACAAGAACCATCAGCTCTTTTCAAAGTATTTAGGTGAACATCCATAAAACCAATCAATTGCAACTACAACTGCAGATCCAGGTTTTCGCTAACTGTGGATAATTATATATTCGATAATGACCCAACTTGATCGGATAAGTCTCAGTGGGCACCAATACTTATGATCTGAATTACAAGATTTTTCAATGGATTAAAGTCAAAATGATGCATCCATCAAATATAGATCTAACATACTGTGAAAGAACAGATTCAAAAAAAAATACATGACATCAACAGAAAACAATAGTAGCAAGGAAGAGACTCATATAACATCACATTATTTCTAGAAACTTACCTAGTTTGATTTCTGATGTTGCATTTCCAATAGCATGAACAATACCAATAGTTCCGCAAGCATTACCAACAGTTTGCTTTGTAAAGTACACATTTTTGCTTGGTTCCTGCAACAGACGCATGAGACAATTAGCTTTTTAATCAAATCTACAATTATATTTTAAACAACACCATGCAATTCAATAGTTGTTGTGAAACCATCCATCAAAATGAGGTTTTGCAAGACATCCATGTTTCAATTGTCTGAACAGCACTGACGTATTTATTACAAACATGATCTTTTTAATTATAGGCACGGCCCTGTCATAAGTACAAAATTTTTTTAATGAGATCAAAGATGTGTAGTTGAAACACTTAAGCGCTATCCACTATTTGATGTTAAGTACTATACACGATCGCATGGTGAGAATGACACAGGCACAACATAGACACGCAACAAGGAAATTCCGTTTAAAGAATGACACCAGACACAGCAATGTAGTGTGCGCACTGCACCCCCCCAAAAAAACAAAAAACAAAACAAAACAAACAAAAAAACCACAAAAACAAAAACAAAAAATCTATGTTCCTCCATGCATCAATATCCCAACATATTATTAATAATACAGTCATATAATGCTTCCATTTCTATCATGAATTTTACCAATTTGCAAGAGATGGCCCTCTTCAATGGACTTTTCCACTTTTCCACTGAAGTACATAAGAAGTGTACGACTGTAGGATATGTCCAAAAAAGAGCCCAACAAATGTAAATTAACTAAGGACCATGGTAAATCCACAACACTAGCAGGATCATAGAAGCCAAAACCTTAATCTACTTCCATGGCTTGAAGTGAGCCTTGGACTAAGCAAAAAAGGTAAATAAAGGGAGATGGCCAGATGATGGGATTGGGAAATGTCTTTCAATGTTTCTTATGATTGATACTGTAAAACTAAAGGGAGATGGCCAGATGATGGGATTGGGAAATGTCTTTCAATGTTTCTTATGATTGATACTGTAAAAATAAAGGGAGCTGGCCAGATTAACCTCATGTCCATGTCCATGTCCATATTTGAGGTAGATTGATATGCTATGTCCCGATTAACCTCATGTCCATGTCCGACTCCTACCTACCTACTTAAACTAAGTTTGACTCATATTTGAGGTAGATTGGGTTCGGGTAATCAGATAAAATTCCAACACAGGCATGCACACATGAGAGAGAGAGAAAGTCATATACCTTCGGGTTTTGGCCAACAATCTCCCCAATCTAAACATCATCCTTCCTGACTTGCCAAAAAAATCCATCCCTTCCTACCATAAGTCCATGAACGACAGAATCAATGTTTTAGTCCACACTCGAAGTGACATTTTCCCTTTGAGTGTCCAAAATAAACGGCTTAGTTCAACCGATGCCAAAATAAGACCCCCCCCCAAAAAAAAAAACACACACACACAAAAGCAAACATCAGAAAAATGAAAATGGCTGATACAGAAAAGTAAAGAAAACTGAAAATTGCTGATATGTAAGCCTGCTGTATCATTTCCACTTAAAGGATTGATGCCAGTGTAGAGAATACCGTTTTGGGCAGGGCACTGTACAAATCATATATGGCACGAATAATGTTCCAATTGTCCGTCCCAGATGTAAACAACATCACTTCCAGCGTGTTTATCCTTGTCTTTCATGGACTTGTGAAATTATAGTAGTTGTCCCCAGTTCTTACTTCTTACTCAGCACTTCCACTACTGCTATCACTCCAATAAGAATTTTGACATTATCGATCCAAAGAGGAATTTTGACACCCTTTCCAATGAAGGATTTTGGCACTATCACTGCAGAGATGAATTTTGGCACTATCACTCCGAAGAATAATTTTCTTTTGCCACAATCACTCCAAAGAGGAATTTTCACTTCCACCAAAATGTCCAATAGAGTTAGAACTACCCATTGATTTATGTCTGTCTCCTTCTTGGGCCCCCAATATTTGTAGGCTTCTGTTTACAAAGGAATAATCCAATTTTTTTCTCCAATTTTGCATCATTCCCCAAGTCCATCATTGTGGTTTACGTTCATGAGCTTTGAACCTCACAGATGTTTACGTTCATGAGCTCTGAACCTCACAAATATTTCATAATCTAAATAGATCCAGATCCTCACCAATTGTATAATAATAGGATGCTACCCGAACAAGATAAATTCCATGTGTGAGGAGTCTAGCGGATGATTAACAACCTAAATTTTGTGATGATGGTACTCTTTAATTACCAAACAAACAAGCTAATTACCTCTAGATGTCAAGGTACGATGAGGACGGAAATTGTAGATAACCCGAAATCCTACCAAAGAATTGGTTAAATAGCACTCTATGACCAATCTTACTACGTCAAGTTATACATTTGTCCTCTAGCCAATAAAATTTCCAAGCTTGCAGCAAACAAATGGAGACAGTAGTCATTCAAAATACAATTTTCATGCAAAAGTATCAATTAGCAACATCAGCGGTCTCTAAGAACAAAACAAAAACCTATTAGTAACAGCTGTTACCTTACTCTGAGTCCCCGAAACTTGCTGTTTCTCAGAATTTTTCTCCAATTCTTTCTGAACATAAAATAAATGATTTGTTAAACAAAAAAACTTGAATTTCATAAGGAAAATTGAGAAAGATTTTAAATTGATGAAAAGTTACCTGGGCGGTGTAGGGATAAAGAAAGAGCACCGCAAGCACAGGCTTAGGGACCATTTCCAAGAGCTCGTCGTCAAATCCGTAAACGTCATTAAACTCCACCTCGCCCTCGGGCACCCCGAGGCCCCAAATGAACTGCGGGAGAAATCGAACGATTTTGATTTGAAATGATGAGACTAAAAAATGAAACCCTAATCGAGAGAAAGGGGAATTGATTAAAGATAGAGGGGAAGAGAGCACCTGATTCATGACATCGGGGTTTGCTTCAAGAGGAAGCCATCTCTTGTTCGACGCGTCGGCCATCGGATCACTTCTCCCGCAGCGAGAACCTCGAATCACGAGGGAAAGCGGCGGAATGCTCCCGTATTTATAAACACCTGCACGTGACTTACACGTGTCCGAAATTTCTTTTTCTTTTTTAAATAACTTGCATTAACTAAATTAAATACATATTGTGTTGAGCCGTTCATAATTTATGTTGATTTATGATGACAAGTAAACCGCTAAATTTTCATTTAAAACTCGTTTTTAGATGTTACATATGTTGTACTTGTTGTACCACCCCATCTTTTGCGTCTTGCATATAAGGAGATGCAACCTATGTCAGTGCGTCATGCCAATATTTTGCATAACAACTATAACATTAAATGATTTACAATGACCATGGAAACTAATTTGATATAGGTTAAAACAAACAAGTAGTTTTAAATACAAACATCGAACATAGTTTAAAATAGTGTAGAGGCTCAAAGAACGAAAACTATCCATTTTCCTCATGTGAGAAGTGTTTTTCGTTGAGCCTCCAATGTTTTTTCATGGCCACTGTAGCATTAAATGCGTTATATGGCATCAGAAACTACTCATTGTTCTCTTAGGAGACTATCGTTGCATCTTGCCAATATTTTGCATAGCCACTGTAGCATTAAATGGTTCATAATGATATAATGGAAACTAATTTGATATGTTTTAAAACAAACACACAGTTTTGAACACATACACCGACCATAGGTTAAAATATTGTAGAGGCTCAAAGAGCAAAAACTACTCATTTTCCTCTTATGAGAAGTTTTTGTCGTTGAGCCTCACCAATATTTTTTTCATGACCATTGTAGCAGTAAATGTGTAATATATAATGACATTATGAAAACTAAATTATTAAATTTTAAATCACATAGATAATTTCTAAACACAATTACCATCCTAATTTAAATTATTTTTCTCTTACGAGAAGTTTGTGTGTTTAAAATCAGAGTTTAAAATATTGTTTAGGCTCAAAGTGGGAAAACAACTCATTTTCCTCTTGACGAGAAATTTCGACGTTGGGCCTTGCCAATAATTTTCATGGTCACAGTAACATTAAATGATTTATAAACATAACATCAAAATTAAATTGATATATTTTAATGTAAATGCATAATTTCTAAATGCAAACACCGACTAACATTTAAAATATCATATTTTTAAAGAGAAGGCAAGATCATAACAAGAGTGAATACAACAAAGAGAGGCAACGCAGTTCATTCGCTTTATATAGACGTCCAGCGCTCTCCGATGCCAACGGTTATTGTAACTTCCATGTTTCATAACTGCTTTCTATCCGTTGGCAACCACCCTCGTTCAACTGACGCATCGCATAAAAATAACAACGCAAGGACGAATTATATATGAACTGCTTGTTACCCAATATGAAGAGCTTGCAGCATTGAATTAGTCTGAAGAACACCCATTTCACTACATCAACTAACACTAACAACCCCTACATGCAAATTACAAATCAGCTTTAGAAGAACTCGAAGTCAAGGTACTTGCCACCGGACTTGACGTCAGCCCCGACCATCCTCTTGCCGCTGCTTTCTGCGCCTTCTACTGCTCCGAGCTTTGTGGCCATCTCGGTTTCCACCGGTCTTGGCACCTCGGGCGGCGTGCTGCATCTGATCAGCGCCCAGTTCACCCCCTCGAAGAACGGGTGTTGCTTGATCTCTGTTGCTCCCCTCTTCACCCCCAGCCGGTGCTGAGGCTCCTTGACTAGCAGACCCCTTATCAGATCTCTGCTCGAATAGCTTGTTGATGGAGATTCTGGGAACCTCAGCTGTTGTCCGACCACATTGAAAAGTGTTGCTCGGTTGCCTGAACCCTTGAACGGTGTCCTGCCGTACAGTAGCTCGTGGAGGAAGATGCCAAAGGTCCACCAGTCGACAGCGCTCCCATGTCCTTCGCCTTTTATGATCTCAGGCGCTAGGTACTCATGGGTCCCTACGAAGGACATCGATCGAGCGGCGGTGGGCTCAGCCAAAAGCTCAGGAAGGGTGGCAGCCTGCGGACCAGCCTCTGGTCTTGGTTTCCTTGGTTTTTTCTTATTCTTCTGTGGGAAGAACCTCGGCATGAAGCATGCAGGCTGGATACAAACTGATGAGGGCTCGATGCAGGCAGGTTGAACGCAGAATGCCCCGGCTACCCTTCTGGAAGGGTCAGAGTCGAGGGATGACGTCTTTACGAGGGTTGGTGACACCGCACACCTTAATGAGAGATCAAAGTCTGAAAGCATTATGTGGCCATCATCGCGGACAAGAACATTTTCAGGTTTGAGATCTCTGTAGACAACTCCAAGCATGTGCAGGTACTCTAAAGCCAATAGGACTTCTGCAGCATAAAACCTGCACAAATAGAAAAACCGTATTTACTTTCTAAAATGTATAAATATGCAAAATTGCAAATGTTATTTTGATCCGGCTGTTGTCAAGTAAACGGTATACTCATTTGAAAGGACTTTTAACACCAAACGGTTGTCCACGTCTGTAATGGCTCATTGTCAATCTAGCAGTTACAAGATGATTGCACTTCTGATGTAAGTCTAATAAGGTATTGATACGCTGTCCCTTTCATCCTTTTAGCCTAAAATTGGATGATGTCTGACGTTCAGGATATTCTTTAAGCTAATTGCTTGTTTGGATAACAGCAATCTCTCGCAAAATCGACGGTAATACTGCTGATCTTCATAAATCACATGCTCTAAAGTTGGCTAATTGCTGACGTAACAAAATATATGATATCCTATGTACCCCTTCGCATTCAGCCTGCACTCTATAAGCTAATTAATTAATTAAATTGCTTAATGTAGCTCACTCTTGGCGGCAACGACAAGGTAATGCCACCTGATCCAATGGATGCTACTTCAAAGCTGGGTTATTAGGCAAGTAACAGAAATTGGACACACCAAAAGATAGAAATGTTCCTAACATGCGTGCCAAACTGCCTGGCCCTTCCAACAAATTTAGATATATCTTTCATAGCTACAGAAAGATATTGTTCATGCGCACTCTCCATTTCATGTTGTTTCTAATTGAACTGCATATTAAATCTAATAAATTTAAGTTAATATTGTATATATAGTTGATAGCTAGCATGCATGCCCTTTCAAGAGAAAATAGATATGATTCCAAGAGGACAGACATAGTTCATATGCATTATTCATATACAATTAATGTACTCAAATGCTAGACTGCCGGCAGTTAAAATTTATCTAAGAAGTTCCTACTTGCATGTGTTCAGACAGCAACATCGCCCAGCTAATTAAGTTTTCAATTATCCAGGAAATTGAGATATATACAACTTTACCACTTGCAAAATATATTCCATATAGCCCATCTATTTTCAACCAAAAGAACATTTGCACAACAATTTTCAACAAAGAGTGTGCATGCGCCTACTGCCCACGCCTACCTCCACACTGGATGCGGAAATATTAAGGTTTTAAAATCTAGAATTTGTGATTGAATTAGGGAAAGTACTACAAATTAAAGCTTGATAACTAAAAGATAAAATTAAAATGAATAGATTTTGAGCCTCACACCCAAACGAATTATTCATCCACTATATGCACATCACATGCAAAGAAATTTAAACACGAAATCAAATCTCGTCGCAAACCACTAAAATTCTCTCAATTTCAATTCTTTATTTCACTCTTCATTAATCTATTACATTGAAAAGCATAAATGCCCTTTTTATACGATAGCAAAACTCAAAAGACCATAAATAATCATACTAGAATTCTAAATCTTGTCATAAATGAGAATAATGGATATGCACCATTGCGCAGGAAAATTTCTATTCTGACGGCACAAATTCATAATGTTAATGATTTTTTTTACAATTTTTGATTATTTGGGAGTGATCTAAACATATTAAATAGCAACACACCAAAAATCAAGTAAACCCAAACCTATTGAGACTCGATCAGATTGTTATAAAAAGTTTTATTGTTAAAAACCATTGAATTTGTAACTATCAAATCGAGGATAAAAAAGGCTAGTGTTCATAATAGTATACAATCCCAATGAAAGCCCAAAGGCCCAACTCTTGGATGGACCCTAACAAGCCAGCCCAATAAAGAAATCCATCATACAAATGCAATGGCCAAAACCAACCTCGACATCATCTATATAGACATCCCCTCGTGGGAGTAGTTAACTCCATTCTAATTCTAACCTTTTCTCTCTTCATTTGAAATTTATCATGTCATCTCCCTTGGATTCTAATTTGAGTGTCGGCAGAGTCAAAGTTGAGACCCTCATCTGGCTTTGACTTGCTAACACTCTTGTCTGTTATGATGTGCATATCATGTAACCATCAAATTACAAGTTGATAGATAATCCAAACTGATATGCATGTCTACTACATCATCGCTGACGCAATCTATAGGATACAAATGTAATCATGTACAACACACGAAACAACCAAAGTCAAGCAAAGCATAGTCAAAAGACATGCCTAATGATGGAAAAATGCTCAGGTAAAGCATATCCGTGGAAGGGTATGCAAATGATGTATTAGAGGAACACGATGACCATCAACATGTAATTTTCCCGTCAGGACATGCTATGATATGCTATGATTGGGCAATTCATAACCTACAGCTAAGCACAAATAATAAGATTTTGCTAATCCAGCTTTTACAATAAATTCAACGGTCACAGAAGAGCCACAGGAAGATCAGGAGGAATACTCCAAATCATGACTCCTTACCAACCGGTGCCATAACAAGCCATAAGTCGACTAGCCCATGCTAAGTTGAAAGTCACTTCTTTAGACTTCTTCTGATCATAACCCTTTGTGATCTTAGCCATTGTATATTATATATAGACTCAATGTTTCTTCCTTCGCTTTCATGAAAGTTCATCATCAGTGTGAGACTCTAATAGCATGATTCGTACTGCAACAGTGAACATGATCACATCATGTCACCGATCGGTAGCACTCTAGCTAAATGTGCCGACCCTGTTTCAGAACCGTTATTATTCCATTTGTGAGATTGAAACATCTACAAGATAATCTGGGCCTTACAGTGACAGATTCTGTGCAGTCCGGTCTTTTCGTCAAGAATATATCGCTAAGGTGTCTAATTTAGAGTCAAACCCAACTACACCTTAAACCCTTGAGTCGTATGTGATCTTATAGTTATCGGTTGGATGACACTTGTTAATTTTTAATAAGTTCGTCTACTACCCTGGCCAGGGATTTACCATAGATTCATTTGACTCTATTGCGACACTAACCTCTCATGCCAGAGGAGACAAATCTCGACTAGATGGCCACTCCTTTCACATGCTTCCAACTATACTCAGCATGTACCTACGCATCAGCTGTAATGTTAATGTTTAGTAAATGTCAAAGTATAATCTTCTGCATGCAAGGTCTTTTAGCGTATCTCCAGTCAAAAGGACTATGCAGCACCTACTGTCACCTGAGATCTTATGTTCACACTCAAAGTATTATAAACGTAGAGAAGTATATCTTCGGCGAGTCGTTTTGTGGACTTATTCTCTAACAAACACATGTGCATCATCTACCGATGTCTCCACATCAAGTAGCTATGAGGTCAGCTACTACCATCCGATGGTATAGATCAATACACACGGGTCTAACCAAATCATCAATGTCTGGCTCGATATTTCCCGACCAGAAACATTTCTGGATAAGTTTGGCAGACACATTGGCCTCATTATCATGATTTCATCATGATCTCAATGTTCCTCACATAAGTCATATGAATTTATCCATGCATTATATAACACAATCACAACCATATGAGTGACATAGAGGATTACAAAGATAAAGAATGTCATATAACTTCCTATCGTTTCAAACATAATGTTTATTACAATTATCATAATTGCCTGAAGGGCACACATTTTTCAACAGCTATGGTGTTAAATTGTCCGGTCGACGAATGCGCCCATTGATTCTTAGGCGAAAATGTTGAGTAACTCGACAAAAGAGGCCAATCAGCTTGGTTCTTTGATATTCAAAGCCAAGAATATTGATTTACAAAGCCTAACTCTTGGGATGATATACCATTTAGTTTTCAAGGTTCCGTCTCTAAGCCCTAGTAAGGCGGCGATGCCCCTTGACCACCCCCAGCACCCGCTGACCAGTCAACAGAACCATTGCAAGATGTCAATGTCCCTTTAACCCTGTCATGCACTTTATGAAGGCACATATTTGCCATGAAACAACGATTTCAGCACTCGTCGTCTATTGTCGGGGGATGTCGACCACGTTATATGTTACGATGATCGTGATATTGATCACTGGGTATGGTGGACGATGGCGGGGGTCTGAATTGGGTTGACAAAGACTGGCGGAGCCACAGAAAAGCAGGATGACCATGGGGAGATGGAGTACTATAGTATACCCATAAGCAGTTCCACTTCGGCCAGCCGAAAGGAAGAGCAAAACATGGAATGCTCGACCACGATAGCAGGATCCAGAAGAAGCTGAAGTTACCAGTATTCGAGGGAAAGGATCCATATTGGTGGGTTTATTGTGCAGTGACATATTTCGCGGTGAACCACTTGACCGAGGCGGAGAAACTGTGGGCCGCTGGCGTCTGCGTAGAGGAAAATGCTTTATTGTGGTATCTGTGGAGGCAACAGTGGCAGTATGTACCATCATAGAAAAAGTTCAAGGATTGCATATTGGACAATTCTCGTGACACACAGGACGGGGATTTACACGAGCAGCTCCTTGCACTTCGGCAGGATGACACAGTCCAAGATTTCAAGAAGAGATTCGAGATGCTGGCTGATCGGTTGAGGGAGATCACTAAAACGACGTTGGAGGAAAGTCTCATGCAAAGACTCGGTCCCAACATCCGAGCTGAGCTCCGCTTACAGAGGCCGCGTGGATTGATGGAGACGATAGAACTGGCCCAGTTGGTCAAGGACATGCTTATCGTGGAGCGACCGTCCAAGGGAGCGAATAGCGGGGCCATATTCCGCACTCAGATTCACGAGGAGATCCAAAAGCCCCAATCAACAGTGGGCCAGATAACGCAATGGAAGGGCAGCCTCCAACGTACGGCAAGTACAAGTATCTCATTCAGAGGGAGATCATGTGCAGATGTGTCAAGGGATTATGCTACCGTTGTGGCGAGAGGTTAGGCCAGGACATCACTGCCAAGATCATGCACTGCAGATACTGATCGTCGAAGAAGAAGAAGACACGGCCACTGGTGAGGAGTCCGGAGGGGACGAGCACCCTATTAGAGCAACGCACCCACAAATGCCAGTCATCACCTTGAGGACAATGTAGTTCTTCAGGGGCCGAGTAGTGTTGGCAATGAGGTGCTGTGGAATTTTGGTAGTTTTGGGTCTGAGTGGCAAATTTGTTATTTTTGGCCTTGCTGGAATGTTTTATAATATTGGGCAAACTAGCCTTATATGTAGGAGTGAATGGTTAGGGTTAATGTTAAGTTGAATATTGAAAAAGAAGACGAGATAATAGGAGTAGATTAAGAGTAGATCTTGGAGAGTTAGCCCTTTATCTTGAATCAAATGATAGGAGAGTGGTCTTCATATATAATTAAAGCCATAATCTGTGTATTTTCCGTTTATAATCATCTATAAAAATCTTTTTACCCCTCCAAGCCCTAGAATTTCATATCAAAGAGCTTAAGCTCTGATACCATGATAGAATAGATAGACTGAGAGAGAGCCCATAACTAATGATATTGGTGAAACCATAATTCAATAATTATTGAAACTATGTCTAACCCAAAAGCTTAGGCTAATAAGTGCCTAACTACTATTTTATATGTATCACCTTTTTTCTATTTTATTCCATGTGAGACTGTTACTTTTCACAAAGCCTTTTTCACTAACTCGGGCAAAGAAGTCTCCTTGTCAATTAACATTAGCGTGTGACATTTTTTATAGACACTGTTAGGAATAAACTCTATTGTATTATTCCAAGGGCAATAGCCCGATATATATAGAGTACAGGCAATGGTAAATAAGCACAAAAGACCCTATACAAAAGGGGTATATACATATACATCTAACAACCCCCCTTAAACTCATGGTGGATCAACAACACTGAGTTTGGAAAGATAAAAACTGCGCTGTGCTCTAGTCTGGGCCTTTGTGAAGAAATCCGCGAGCTGATACTCAGAAGGCACATACTGTAGAGCAATAACATTATCACGTACCTGTGAACGCGTAAAAGAGGCGTCCACACCAATGTGCTTGGTGAGCTTGTGCTTCACCGGGTCACGAGCAATACTGATGGCACATGTACTGTCAGACAACAAAGGAGTATGTATGGAAATAGAGACGCCAAAATCCTCAAGTAACCAACGGAGCCAAATAATCTCTGCTGTCAACAAGGCCATCGCACGCAACTCAGCCTCTGCACTCGATCGAGAAACCGCCTGCTGCTTCTTGGTCTTCCAAGTGATGAGAGAGCCACCCAGGAAGACGCAATAGGTAGATAGAGACCGACGATCAGAAGGATCACTGGCCCAAGTCGCATCAGAGTAAGCATGGAGCTGTAAGGGACCAGAGCGTGGAAAGAATAATCGACGGTGGCTGGTCCCGCGCAGGTAACGCAGGACACGAATAAGGTGGCTGTAGTCGAGCTGAGTAGGTGCAGAAACAAACTGGCTCAAGATGTGCACGGAATATGAAAAATCCGGTCGAGTGATCCCAAGATAGACCAGACTGCCAACAAGATGGCGATAACGAGTGGGGTCCGGAAGAGGCTCACCGTCAGTAGAGCGAAGATGTACATTCAGCTCCATCTGTGTATCAGCGGTACGCTGATCAACAAGAGAAGCCCGATCAAGAAGATCATGAATATACTTCTCCTGAGAGAGATAGAAGCCATCAGGTGTGGAGGAAAACTCAATCCCCAGAAAGTAACGAAGAGGACCAAGATCCGTCATAAGAAACTGTTCGCTCAGCCGTGCTTTCACAAAAGCAATATACTAGGGATCATCTCCAGTGATAATCATATCATCCACATACAAAAGGAGAAGCGTCCGACCACGAGATGAAGTATGAACAAAGAGAGCAGGATCATGATCACTCGCAAGAAAACCAGCAGCAGTGACGACAGAAGAGAACCGCTGAAACCAAGCACGTGGAGCCTGTCGAAGACCATATAGAGAGCGAAGAAGGCGACAAACCATGCCCTCGGGGACAGAATAACCAGGTGGTGGTCGCATATAAACCTCCTCATCAAGAACGCCATTGAGAAAAGCATTCTTGACATCAAGCTGGGAAATAGACCATGAACGAACAGCAGCAACAGCAATAAGACTGCGAACAGTAGTCATATGAGCAACAGGAGCAAAAGTCTCCTCAAAATCTATCCCATGCTCCTACTGAAAACCGCGCGCTACAAGACGAGCCTTGTAGCGCTCCAGAGTACCATCAGATCTGGTCTTAACCTTGTAAACCCATTTGCACGTGATAGGACGAACACGGGCAGGCAGGGGTACAAGATCCCACGTACCAGTACGCTCAAGCACAGCAATCTCCTCTGCCATAGCATGCTGCCACTTCTGGTGAGCAGCGGCATCCCGATAAGAGGTCGGCTCGGCAAGAATAGCACCCAGACAAGTAAACCGACCAGGAGGGCGTAGTGACTCACGATCACGAAGGTGGTAACGAGGAGGGTCACTGGAGGAAGAGGGCAACTCAGGAGGGTCACTGGTGATGGAGGGCATCTCATGAGAAGGCACTGCAGGAGGATCCTCGACTCGCTGACGACGAGTGTAGTGAAGAGGAAAGGGAGAAACATGTCCTGGGATAGGTGCAGAGGTGACCGGAGGCACATGGGGCACTGGTGGTGGAGCTGAGGGCACAGGTGATGGGGGTATGGGTGGTGGAATGGTGGATAGTGGACTATCAGGAAAAATGAGAAACAAGAGAGGCTCAACAATATAAGCCGGACTGGAAGATGAAGAAGGACGAGGGAAGAAGGGACGAGACTCATCAAAAGTCACATCACGAGAAATCTGCATCCGTCGAGCTACAGGATCCCAACACCGATATCCCTTGTGCACAGCACTATATCCAAGGAAGACACACTCAGCAGACTGGGCTGTCAACTTGGTGCGCTCACGAGGGGCCAACAAGACATAGCAGACACAACCAAAAAGACGAAGCTCAGGATATGACGACAGATCTGGAGTTGGTGTAGGAAGGCGCTCAAGTGGAATCGTACCCTAAAGAGGAGAGGATGGCTGCATGTTGCTGAGATATGTAGCAGTAGATACAACCTCAGCCCAAAACTGAGGGGGAACAGAGGAAGCAATCATAAGGGCACGAGCAGTCTCAAGTAAATGACGATGCTTGCGCTCAGCAACGCCATTCTGGGCATGAGCCCCAGGACAGGAAAACTGTGAGAGAGTGCACTGGGTATCAAGAAAGGCACGAAGGTGCCGAGATAAGTATTCTCCAGCAGAGTCAGCACGAAGAACCCGAATGGGAGTGCTATACTGTGTACGGATCATGGTAGCAAAAGATTTATAAATAGACAAAACCTCAGTACGCGAGGACATAAAGTATATCCAAGTGTAGCGAGAAAAATCATCTATAAATATAATATAGTAGCGATGACCCCCTTTCGAAACGAAGGGGGCCGGACCCCATACATCTGAGTGAACAAGATCAAAAGGACTCTGAGAGACAGACTCACTAGTAGGATAAGGTAGCTGTAACTGTTTGCCAAGTTTACAGCACATACAGTCTAAAGACATATCACCAGAGACAGACCCTAATAAACCTCTACGAACCAAAGAAGAAAGACGCGAACCACAGAGATATCCTAAGCGATGATGCCACTGGGCAAACGAACCGGTGGAGGATGCAGCAGAGGCGGAGGCAATAGTGGTGATGGGGGGACTGGCAGAGGCAGTGGAAGGAAGATGAAGCCAGTCAAGCTCCCAAAGACGCGGAGAATCACGCCTGCGGGGGCCAGAACCAACTAGACTGCCCGTGCGACGAGCCTGGATAGTACAAGAGTCAGAATCAAGAATAACACGACAGCCATGATCAGTAAGTTGGCCTGCCGACATAAGCTGCATGGTGAGTTTTGGAACGAGGGACACATCAGGGACATGAAAAGTGGGATTAGACAGTGTGTCTAGCCCTGTAACTGAAAGTGTGGTGCCATCTGCAGTGAGAACTGTGACAGGGCTGGAGGGAGTACTAATGGAATGTAAAGTAGTAGAGTCAGGAGTCATATGAAATGAAGCACTAGAGTCAAGGATCCAAGGAGAGGTACCTGAGGTGGTGGAAGATGGTGTCGCAGTACCTGGAGGCTGACTGACAGAAGAAGCAGAGCCTGATGCCCCAGAAGCAGACATCCGACGAAATAACTTGAGAAGCTCCTGCTCAGTATCAGATGGGGTGGTGCTCCTCTGATAGGGGAAACCCCCAGTGTCAGTCTCCTTCTTCTTCTTGGCAGCAGCCTGATCCCTCCGCTTCTTGTGACACTGCGCCTCCACATGTCTGTCTCGATAGCAATAGGTGCAGCGTCTGGTGTCACCTCGCACGGGTGCTGTAGCAGAAGGCAAATCTGATGTGATAGGAGCAGAAGAAGCAGGAGCACGGGTGGCCAAAACAGAAGCAGAAGGTGCCACAAGACCAGCAGTACGAAGACGAGTCTGCTCCGTACGAATAGCAGCAAGAACCTCCAAGAACGTCACGCGTGGGTGACGGGCAAGCAGCTGGGCACGTATCTGCTCGACCTCAGGCCGAAGTCGGGTCAAAAAGTCATAGACCCGACGAAGCTGCAGGTGGGAGTGCTGATGCTGACAACACTGGCAGATACGACAGATCGCTGGTCCCAAAGAGTCGAGCTGACGCCAGATAGCAGATATCTGTGCATAGAACTCATCGACCGTGGCATCACCCTGCTGAAGAGCCTGCTCCTGTCGGACGACAGCAAGGTAGATGGAGTCACCGGTAGGCTCATAGTGAGAGCGAAGATGATCCCACATCAGCTGAGACGTCGCCAAACTCACAATGTCGCCAGTCAGGGACACATCAATGCTAGCGATGAGGATGTTGGCGGCACAAGCATCGTCATCACACCACCGCCGATAGAGAACATCCTGAGAGGAATAAACAGCAATAGCAGTCGCATACGCATCGGTTGCCGCCTTCTTGGCGGTGTCATCAGCAGTGGGGGGGAGTGGTGTCTCGCTGGGAAGCACCGGTCGCGGTGGGCAAGGACGATCGCCGGTGAGAAGGTCCCAAAGGCGCTGACCGCGCATATGGAGACGAATGTACGGTATCCACTCCTTATAATTAAGGCCATCAAAAATCAACGAACACCGAGGGATAGCAACATGATGATGATGATGAGGTAGATCCGTAGGAGACGCCATATGAAGGGGGCACCGGCAGCGGCGCGACGCGGAGCGAGCGCGGCGCGGATCGGGCTGCAGGCTGATCGGGGCCGACGCGTGGGGGCCGGCGCGGATCGGGCGCAGGCGGATCGGGGCCGGCGTGTGGGGGCGCAGGCGGACGGGGCCGGTGAGACGGCGCGTGGGGCCGGTGAGACGGGCGCAGGCGGACGGCGCGTGGGGGCGCAGGCGGCAGGCGCACCGGTAGGCGGATCGACAGGCGCACCGGCAGGCGCACTGGTAGGCGCAGGCGGACGGGGCCGGCGCGGCAGGCGCGCGGCAGGCGCACCGGTAGGCGGATCGGGCGCGGCACGGCAGGCGCGCGGACGGCGCGTGGGCGGACGGGGGCCGACGCGTGGGCGGACGGCTCGGGTGGGAGACGCGACGGGAGAGAGAGCAAAAAGACGGCTAGGGTTTAGGTTAAACCTAGCTCTGATACCATGTTAGGAATAAACTATATTGTATTATTTCAAGGGCAATAGCCCAATATATATAAAGTACAGGCAATGGTAAATAAGCACAAAAGACCCTATACAAAAGGGGTATATACATATACATCTAACAGACACTAGATGTCCATATTCTCAAAAAGAAGTATATAGTAACGTCTTATTTATTAAGTTTTACAGTTGATTTAATTATAATTGGGCAAGTCTGAAGTGGTACAGATCTCGTCCACCTTTCTCCTCGGGGTTATTCCACATGTTTATAGTGGTGAAATGGTGATAATCCTACAAGCTACAATTTATATGTATTAACATACACCTAACATGATTTCGGTATATAATATATATATATATATGTCATGAGGGAAGTAGTTGATTTGGGCGATCCTGGCGGCGGTGGCTTCGTCACCAAACCAAATCCTCTGATGAGGGAAGAAGGAACTCAGGTCATGCCAATGAGGAAGATGCTACAGCAACAGCGAATGGGTCTACAACTGAAGAGAGTTGGAGATTGGTCACGAGGAAAGATAAGAGAAAGCTGAGATTGGGTGGCAACGGGCAGATCCAAGGTGGATGCAAGGTGATCGCCGGTAGGGGAAATCCGACCATGGAAAATCGAAGCTCTCACAGATGGGTAATAGCATGCACACTTATAACTCTGTTTCCAATAGGCAAAATGTTCAGGCTATTAGTGTGAGGAAGGTGTTCGACAGAATGCCTGTTAGGCCCAAAAATATTATTAAGATTGACACCTCTGCGTCAAAGCTATCTTGGTCGGATGTGTGTGCTAATAGGCGATCATATGAAGATTCCATGGCCATGTCCTTCATCCCACCAGTAATCAAGGATGACGGCTCGACCATTGCTAGAGTCTATGGCACTCTCCTGGCCCGTGGGGCTGAACAGTGGAAGAACACTATGGTTGGCTACGTGCTTGGTGATGTCCCTTACTACAGGCAGCTACAGACATGGGTTGATCGACTGAAAGATCAGGAAGGTAGTTCAAATCTACCGTCGTGATAATGGGGTTTTTACTTCAGGTTCGAATGTGAAGAGGAATGTGAGAGATTCTTGCATGGAGGGCCATGGAATTTTGATGGCCGATTGGTCGTCCTTCAACGTTGGAGCCCTACCCTCCGCCATGACCGCGACATTCTCTCCTCGGTTCCGGTATGGGTTCAACTACACGGTGTCCCATTAAGCATGTGTACTCTTGAGATTTTAAATATCATTGCATCAGTAATTGGAACTCCATTATGTTTGGATAGATCAACTGCAAGACTGGTACGATTGACATATGCTAGGTGTTTGGTGGAGGTCGATGCAAAACAACCCCTCCCTCAAAGTGTGGTGATTGAACTAGACGACGGAGCCACTCTGACCATCAGAGTTAAATTTGAAGGGGAGCCCCCTCGATGCAGTCATTGTGTCTGCTTTGGGCATTCTGACCTTCAGTGTCCAGCTTCAGCGAAGCTCTCGTCAATCCAAATCAGCGAGCCCCCTCGATGCAATCTGTTGTTCAATCACATATGCTGCAGACTCAGGTTAATGTGGAGGCAAATAGTTCAAATGGAGGGGGAAATGTAACAGGTGACGTTGAGGCTAATGTTACAGGTGACGTTGAGGCTAAGGATGTTACAGGTGATGGTGAGGTTATTATTGGGGATAATGGGCTATCACCAGGCCTGAGTGATGATGATGTAAATGTTCCAGGTGATGTTGAGGGTGGCAATACTAGGGGAATACAGAGTATTCTAGGATGGGGGATGGGACTGAGACTGTTTTGGGAAAGGTACACAAAACTGGTGATCCAGGAGCAGATGGAGCTTCAGTTGGAAGGCAAGCAGGATGATACTTCAGATACTCGCAAGTCTGCAATTGTCATAGACAATGACAACATATCTAGACCCTCCCCTTCTCTGCTTGATGAGAGACCATGGATGTCAACATTGACAGAGTGCCAAATGAACTCACCTATGTTAATTCTGAATGTGAGTTGGAGCAAGAAATACTGAGAAAGAAAGCTGACTCTGTAAGGACCAATGCTCAAAGGAAAGACTTCACCCAGGGCTCTACTACAGGTGGAAATCGGAAAAGCTCCTGACTAAGAAAAGGAGCGCTTGGGCGCCAAAACCCACCCCCCAATTATTGACGTTATTCGTTTGGAACACGCGAGGTCTTAATAATTCTGTCCAGACGCAGAGACCTACGCGATAGGCTCAAAGAGTTGAAACCTTCGATAGTAGCTCTTTTAGAGACGAGGCTGAGATCTGGGGTGAATAAATTGAGATCTTTTCTCCCGAAAGATTGGAAGATGATTGACAGCTTCTCAGAACAGAAAGGTGGCCGCATTCTCATAGGCTTTGACCCCAATGCTAGGCACTGCAATGTGATGGCCCGCTCTCCTCAACGTATTACTGTCCCATGCCTCAATGCAGGTGGGCTCTCACTCATATTTACAGCTATCTATGCCTCTAACCTTAGCACAGATCGACAAAAACTTTGGCTGCAACTTGAAGAGGATGCGGCAAAGCTAAATGGGGCAGTTTGGCTATTGGGCGGTGACTTCAACTGTGTGCGCTACTCTAAGGATAAAATCGGAGGGCACAAGCTTGTCTCTGGGGTGGGGGATGAGTTCAATGCTTGCCTCAACCATTGTGCCCTACTCGAGCTCAAGAGTATATGGGATGAAACTGAGTTGGTGTAACAAAAGATTGGGCGCAGACCGTATTGCAGCGCAACTCGATAGGGTTTTCTGCAATGCTGATTGGATCAACAAGCTGCCGGAGTCCTTCATCGAATATCTGGATCCACTCTCGAGCGACCATTCCCCCATGTTGATCAATCTCCACACAAAGGTAACATCCGACCTCAAGCCATTTAAATTCTTCAATCACTGGGTCTAATGACCAGGTTGCAAAGAGCGTATCGAAGCAAGCTGGGAGCAATACACCCATGGCTCCCCTATGCAGTGTGTAGCTACCAAACTTCGGCGGCTTAAATCAGCTCTTAGGGAGTCGGCTAGCAAACAAGCATCTTCGAATTCCTTATCCATTTGCCGCAAACAGCTCGCAGAGACTCGTTCCTTGACTCCATGTTGATCTAGACTTGCAAATAAAGGAGCAGGAGCTCTCACTCCAACTGGCGAACCTCATTGAAATGGAGGAAGAGATGTGCCAACAAAAGAGTCACCATGATTAGATCAGTCTGGGTGATAAAAATACTAAATTTTTCTACGTTGCCATGAAGGCCAGACATGAGCACAACAATTTTGCACATTTGGTAGATGCTGATGGAAATCAAAACAGATCTTTTGATGATTTAAAGGGTGAAGCTCCTAAGTTCTTTGAAGCTCTTTATAACCAAACTCATTATTGGAACGTGTTTCCCAATATTATTCCAAAGCGCAAGTTGACAAATGAGGCGACTGTTTGGATTGAAAGACGTGTCTCTGCCGAGGAAGTCAAAGAGGATGTCTTCCAAATAGGAGCTGACAAATCTTCGGGACCCGATGGTTACAATGGGGCTTTCTACCATCAAAATTGGAATACGATTGGAAAAGACATAACAGATGCAGCTCAATCTTTTTTCCGATCAGGCTCCTTGCTGTGTCAAATAAATCACAATTTCCTCATTCTAGTGCCCAAGAATTCTAATACTACTGGTATGGGTGATTATAAACCAATAGCCTGATGCACGTACTCTACAAGGTTATTAGTAAAGTCTTGTGCAACATGCTTAAAGCAGACATTCATGAGCTCATCTTTCCAAATCAAGCAGCTTTCCTTAAAGGACGGCTCCTCTCTGACTGTGCTCTTCTGGCGCACGAGCAGATTCGGGACTTCAGCAATCCCATGGAGGCCAGAGCATGCATTAAATTGGACTTAAGGAAGGCTTTCGATAGTGTGAACCGTGAGTTCGTTTACTTCATACTGATCAATTTGGATTTAACAGAGCATTCTCCAACTGGATTAAAGAGTGCATCTCAACCCCAACCTTCTCGGTTATGGTCAATGGTTCTCCTGTGGGGTTCTTTGAAGGTAATATAGGACGAAGGCAAGGGGATCCTCTCTCCCCTTACCTTTTTGTCATGGTTATGGAAGCTTTCTCACTCCTGGTTGGCAAGGCTACTGTTGCCCGTAGCATCCATCATATAAGACGTACAGGATCTATCTCCCACATTCTTTTTGCAGATGATCTTCTTGTCTTCTGTCGTGCTAATGCTTACTCCTTGGATGGTCTAAAAAGTTTGCTAGATGATTTTTATAACCTAACATGACTCCAGATAAATTGGGACAAGAGTACGTCTATCTTCAGCAATGGGACTAAGAATCCCGCGAGCTTAGCTAACTTCCTGGGTATCAAGCTTGCGAACTCAATTACAACCTACCTAGGAATGCCACTCTCCACTAAATACCCGAAGGCTACGATGTACAACAGGTTAATGGATAAATGCAAGAAGCGACTTATAGACTGGTCATCATCTCTACTTTCCATTACTGGACGCATTGAGTTAGTGAGAATTGTTATTTATGGCATGGTTTCTTTTTGGATGCATGCTTTCCGCATCCCAAAATTAGTATTGCGCACCATCACATCAGCTTGCAGGAAATTTATTTGGGGCCCTCCCGTACTTAGGCTTGGACAGACGTTTGTACCCCTAAGAAGGAGGGAGGAGTGGGACGGAGACTGCTTATTGATCTCAATTTGGCATCAGGAATCAGACTAACTTGGAGGCTATTATCTATGGAGGGTCTGTGGGCACAAAGTATGAGAAGCAGCTACGGGGATATTGATACATTCCTTATTGCTAAAGGCAAGACTACTCATTCAGGTACCTGAAAGTTTAGGCTTCAATGCAGGAGTATTGCTCAGAAACTCATAAAAAGGTACAGGATGGCAACACCACTCTTTTCTGGCATGACAATTGGCTTCCATGTGCTCCACTTAGAGACTTATATGATATCCCCTCTGTTGATGAAAACAAATGGGTCAGTGATCACTGGGGGCCTACGGGCTGGATTGTGGATCCATCTATTCTCCACATCCATTCTATTCTTCAGCAGATTTCACTTCGGCAAGGTACAAATTATTGGGATTGGGCTCCTGAACCGGTTTTTCGCTTTCGTTATGCTTGGGAGGGCACCAGGAGGTAATGTACCTTATTCCCCTATTATAGGTTGGTCTAGCATAAAAACATATTCCAAAGGTGGCGCTAACTCTATTGCGAGCTTTCCAGGGGAAACTACTCACAAGAGAATTACTTATTAAATGTGGACTTGACTCGCTTGGGCACTGTGTGCTTTGTGATGAAGGGGTGAATGAAAGTATCAGTCATTTATTCTTTGAGTGTGATTACTCTAGCTATATACTGAGCAGAAGCCTCCTCAAATTGGGCGTACATACACCTATTATCTCTCTACTCCCCGACGTGGAAAACTATTATCTTGCTCATTTTGCTAAAAGGGATGTTCTGAGCTTGCTTGCCAATACTACACTTGCTGCTATGGTTTGGCATATCTGGAAAGAATGGAATAGGAGGATATTTGAGAACACTAAAAGGGCCAAGACCCTACTATTTGAGGACATTGCGGCGGATATCAGAATTGTGTTGCGAGACCAAGATTGCAACGACCCAGATGCTGTTGAAGCCATGTCAAATAGGGAGTTTAGAGACCTAGGCTGAGAACTATTGTATATTGTACATTCTTTTGGGACAGGAGGGTAGATTGATAGTAGAGAGTGACGGCGTTTGTGCCCTCTCCTCGCTCTATTGAATCCAAACTCCATTAGCTCCCACGTTGTTCTGTACATTTCATTACCCAATAAAGATACACACTAACTTTCCAAAAAACATGATTTCAGTTACTTATCGTCATGCTCAAATGGTCTAATGTTCTATGAAGTGTGATAATCTAATATACAATTGAGTGATGTTTTTGAATATGGTTGCTGATTAGGATAAAAGGGTGAGTAAAAACGGTTGAGATTGAATCTTGAGGAAACAATAGATAGGAAGAGAATTTGTGAAATTTTCAGGTAGAAACCCTAAAATTTTGGGAGAAACTAAATCTGGAAGGAATTAAATTTTGATGAACTGAAATTTTAAATTTTGGATAAAACTAAATCTAGATGGAACTAAATTTTAGGTAGAACTAAAATTTTTGAGGGAACTAAATTTTAATTTAAAATTTTAGGTAAACTAAATTTGAAGGGAACTATAATTTTAAATTTTGGAGGAACTAAATCTGGGGAACTAAATTCTTTGGTAGAACTACATTTTAGTTTGAATGTGGTTAAAAATTTTGTTGGTGGGAATATTTCGAATGTGGCTGCAAATTTTTTTAGGGGGGTTTGAAGAATCTACAATTTTTTGAGAGGAAGATTTTGCATGGGTTGAAATTTTTCCAGGAAATATTTTGAATACCACATGACCTATGGTCACGTATTATGACTAGGTCACCACTAAGATTAAATGGCATAAATAATCACAACCCATACAAATTTTTTTTGGTAATGTAAGCACTAATGTGCGAACTTCTCCAAGTTGTCCTACAGGCTCCAAGATTCAATAGCATAAATAATCACCAGCTATACAAATTTTCTGGAAATGCAAGCACTAATGTGCAAACTCCAATTGACTTCGGGTAGCAAAACTTGTGTTGCAAACCACAATTATAATGATACTAACTTCATATCACGAAACTTCACATATAAAACATATAACATCTGAACAATAGATACTCATAATTTATACACATCCCCAGTTGCCCCTGATTGCCTAGTTCAGGATGTCAGGTGGCAGGTGGGTAGCTGTGGGTTGTGGGAAGTCCTAGGTTCAAGCCCTGCACCTTTGTTAAATAAAATAAAATAAACTAATTAAAAAATATTCATTCAATTATTAACATGCCATAAGTGAGGTTAACAGACAAAAGTATTGAAAAAAAGGAAAGTGAAAGAACAAGAGAGAAACAAAAACTATTAAAAATGTAATGAAAATAACTGAGATTTTATTTTGGACAAGTACTCGTCAGAGATAAAGCATAACAAGCGACACGTTACGACATGTGTAACATGTCAGCATAATATTTAATGAAAATATCAACAATACTCCAACAAATACAAAACCAATAGTTAGCTATTAGTCAGCACAAGTTTTCATTGCATGTAATGGTAGCAGACCAACAAAAGGACTTAAAAGTAATAATGATCAATATCTACAAATATGAACGGAGGTGAAACGAGTATTCAAGAGGCCTAAAGGATACAACAATCCACGGGCAAAAAGTAAAGGAGTTCGAATAATAGAAAGCATTTGAAAAGGTAAGATAATAAGCCATAAAATTAAGAATTCAACATATTAAATATTACCTTGCAGCATACTCAGAAAAGTATTTTCCTGGCTGACGTTGTCGCAGAGTGTGCAAATCACCACCTGGACAGAACTCCATAACTAAGCATGAAAATCTATCAGTCTCAAAGTGAGTGTACAGGGTTGGAAGGAATGGATGATCCAGAAGCTGAAGAATCTCCCTTTCCGTTTGAGCCCTTGTCAGCTTCTTCCTGCTCGCGAGGGATGCCTTGTCCATCACTTTCATAGCAAAGAAGCACCTTGTCCCACTCAATTCTGACAAGTAAACACTCCCAATATCACCACACCCCAACCTTCTGAGCAACCTAAAATGACTCATACCCAACATACCATCCCGAGTCCGAACGGCAAGAATAGCCTTCCATCTTGGATCATTCCCCTTGTGTGGCTTATTAGCATTCCTTGTAACATTGCTCCAATTACTATCATCACTGAGGCCACTGCTATCACTTGCTCTACTAATGCTAGTCTTTGCACTTTCAAGTGAGTCACGTCTGACACTTCCCTTACCACTCTCGCAGGTTCTTTCCACGCTAAGCATTCCATCACTGGTTATCACATCGCTTCGATAAGTATTCGTGCAACTGTTCGCAATACTCATTGAGGTTGCCACCCCAACACTGTCGATGCTACTGTGCGGGCTGACATTGCCGCTAGGAGGTAGCGATGCATCCCACAAGATTTCCTTCTCCTCAGAATCCTGGGGCAAGCACGCAGTCTCTATGGTCTGTGATGCCCTCGCAATGCTAAATGGAGAAAGTGGTGCGAGAGACTCGACAGCCTCTTCAGGACCATTCAATTTCAAACCCGAAATCCTAATAGGAAGATCTTCTATATGAGAGCTTTTCACGGGTAGACCTTTCATCAAACACCCTGCTTCGGATTTGTTTTGATCTATTGCTACATAAACAGTCCTCATCAGATCCATATCCACAGGTTCAGCGGGGTGGCTAGCCCCTGAGAATGTAGAATGCACCTCTTCCTCACACGAGTCGCTAGCAACATCAGGTGCTAAATCATCTAGCTCTTTAAAAGACCCTTTCCCTTTCCGTTCTTTCGAAGATATCGCTCCATCTAAATTCCGAGATTTTGCTGCATGGGCCAGTACTTGTTCACCTTTACTCCGTGCTTGAATGACAGCAGGGAGTTCTTCAGCTAAAATCTTGGATTCTTTGATCATATCCATGCCCAACTGGCCTCGAGCATCACCTAAATTCAGTAATGTAGGTTGTTACCCATAGAAATTAAAAAACTTCTCACACCCAAATTACACCTTCCTTTGTTTTCCAGGAGCCTAACAAAAATCCCAGGAAAAAAAGGAAAAATTTCTAATTCGGCGAAGTTGGAGCTCTTAACCCCATTCCTCTAATAATACCACTAAATGCGCTATGATTCTCAGTAAATGTAACAGAAACAAGGTAATAATTCCGTATCTTTATTCCAAATTCCAATGAAAAGTCAGCAAATAAAATTTCTACATTCAAAATTCCAACTTAAAAACCAGAAATGTAGCAAAAAAATAATTACCCCGATCGCACCTCTCCAAAGAACGCAGCGAAATCGAGCAGGAATTCAAACTAGGGTTTCTTGAACTCAAATTAGGGGTTTTTAACTTCCGCTCGCTCGCTCTATCTCTATATGAAAGAACAAATGAAGGAAGAAAGAGAGGGTAGCAAGAGAGAGAGCGGAGCAACGACTCTCGCTTTCTCCTGTTCTGCTCCTTTTGCTTTGTGGATCGTTAATGACCTCTACTTTAATTTAATGTGATTTTAATAACGGCAGTAATTCATGTACTCAAAAGCTTTTATTTGTCTAATTTAATCGGCGCAGAGGCCAATGAGTCATAAAGCAAAAGAAGAAGCTGTCGCCATCGCTGGGCCCCACCGTGCGCCCCGCTTGACCCACTCTCGCTAACCTTGGGCCAACGCTTCGTGGGCCTATTTATAATCGTACGGACTCCAATCCAGCAGTTGTCCGCCGTTGGATTGGATCGGATGGTTAATATTGGTGTGGTCCTGAGGGACATCCTACCGGTGCCTGCAGGGTGTTCAATCTAATTGGATAAGCTAATTAGGTACGTTATGAGACTTTGTTTAACAAAGTAATAATCCTCTGCTGCTGCTGTCAGCGGAAAAAGACAAAGGCGTCGCGACTGGTTGACTACTTGAATTGTGTTTTGAACGGTGGTCTCCCTCACTAACTCCGCCATTACACACTAAATAGTAGTGTGTGTTCTTGGGTTCTAGATAATGTAATCCATATATGAATTACTGTCCAAAGGGCACTGCGATTTGAGAGGGAGGTCCACGACCAAATTTCAATTTTCAAATCTTTCCCACAAATTTCCCCCCAAAACTTATCTCAATCCTAGTCATCAAGCCCTTATCCTAGTCATAAGTCTCTTTGTCCTAGTCACTTGTCCTACTGGGACAAAATTCAAATCCTTCACCAAATATAGAATAGATATGTACTATGGCTATGGCTTAGACCATGAGCTAGTTATTCCAACTCTTAACACGTTATCATACACGATTACCTCTAGAAATTTTTCTCTACAAAAATTCTTTCCAATAAACAAAAAAGGCAAAGGAATCTTATATCTGTTGGCGGATCGTTAGCCATCAACGCAAGGAGTTTGATCGTTTGCGTAGCCACTGATTTTCCTACGTCCTCAAGGAGCGGGATTATTTTCTGCGGATTTTTCGCGCTCCGATCTTCCCTAGATCTAACGGATTTAGAGGTAAATACTAATACTCCTAAATCTAAACATAGTTTATATATATTCATTATGTTTAGATCAAATTACATGAACCAAATTAGATCATACATATTCAGTGTATATCTCTTTAAATTACATAACAAATAAAAAAACAATCATTCACTGCCTGAAGCGGTTCTCCGTCCCGGCCTCATCCACAACACACACACACACACACCCACACCCCCCCGGCCGCCGCCAAGAGGGGGCCTTGATCTGGCACACCACCCCCGAAGGGGGAGGCTTTTAACGGCACCCCACCCCCCTCGCGTCGCCGCCGCGAAGAGGTGGCCTTGCTCCGGCACACCACCCGGCACCCCCGAAGGGGGGATCTTTAATCTGAAAGATGAAGAATCAAACATATATTCCCACGACTATATGTTAAGCAAAATGCAATTATTGGTAAGGCTAGGAGTGACATATGACAATTATTTCCGGGGGGCATTCGCTTATGGGCCTGAAAATTTGAAGCAAAAAATTAGAAGTATCATTATATTCGCTTATGGGTCTGAAATAATTGTCATAAAGATGTAATAATGATAATAGCATTCCCTTCAGGGGTGCTTTAAGCAGAATATAACGATACTTGTTGTTACGACCTTAAGGCCGGCCCATAAAATTGAGATCTGTATGCACTAAGGGCCCAAGTGAACACCTCACCGACCTCTTGGAAGGGGCACTAGCCCGAGCGAAAGATCGCATCAATCCAGGGAAGCTCGCCTCTCCCCGCCACTAGCTCGCCTCCGAGGTCAACCAGGGAAGCTCGCACGTCCAACCGTCAAGCTCGCCGTGTCGAGGATAGGCTCACCTACTCTCTAACAAGAAGCACCGTCCGGAGGAGCCGAGCTTCGTCGTCGAGCTTGGCTCGCCCCCGAGGGTGACCATGCATAAATAACTCTGACAGGGTGACGTATGCTCACCTCCCCACCATTAATGCCAGAGGATAAGGGCGAGAACTGATGGCCGCCCCTCACGTCTCAATAATACACCTGACACCACCTGACACCATTAATGCGAAAAATATTCATGACACAGCTCGCCAACCTATCGCTTCACTACTCGAGTGCCAGCTGGGTTGATTCGACAACTGGCGGGATGGCGAACAAGCGCCTATCAGCCATATAAATACCCCCCTCCTGCCTCCATAGAGGGTGGTTGGTCAGTTAAAACCTCTAACTCATTCGCATATTAAAGGTCGAATACCTTCCATATATCAGCGCCTTCCTCATAAGCTCGCCACACTTCGCCGATCTGTATTAAGATTGCCAAACGTGCCCGACGCATACTTTTCACGTCACTTACTAACTTAAGCATCGGAGAGGCTACGGGCAAATAACCAACCCCGCCTTTCTGATGAGTTGCTATTCTCGCAGAAAGCTTGCCTCAGCAACTGGGAGATGGCGACCTTCAGCGACCTCCAGGCGACCTTGAACCATCCACCTTCAAAGCGAGTTCTGAGCCGTGCAAAACCTCGCCATTAGCCAAAAACTTGTATCATTTTACCCGTGATTTCCAGTATCAAATAAATCTCATTGTTGGTGGATCTGACCCGTAACAATTGGCGTCATCTGTGGAAACAAGGGTTACACTCATGTCAGGCTCCACACGTCCTCACCGTAATTCTCGCCACGGCAAGTCGCCCGATGTCACACCCCCTCCGCCTCTGAGGAGGTAAAGTCGACTTGAAACCATCATCAACGACACTCTGAGGCCATCCTTGGCCGAAGAGCCCCGTTCTCCCTGAAGGACTCCCCCAATGATTCAACCCCTTGAGGGATCGGTCGCGATCATTCAGGACGCGGCTCTCGGTATCTACAAGAGCTTTCAGAGCTTTACCAAGATGATGCAGGAGTGGATCGTTGCCTGGCAAGCGGGACCATCTCGGACAGAAGGCCCCTCCGAGGTCCGCAATGTGAGGAGAGACCTCCTCCCCTAATTTGACGAAGAAGCAGTAACACGGCAGATGCGGTTCGAAGAAGCAAAGGTAGCCACTCTGCAAAGGGAGATCAATAGGGGGAGGAGGCCGCTCATCAGAGACGACTAGAGGAGGAAGCATCCGTTCGACGGTTTCGCCTCCTCGAAGATGATATGGAGAGGCTTCAAGAGGGGAGCTGATGAGTCCCCCTGTCGTCGGCCTCGATGGTGCGGAGGAACACCGTGCTAGACCATCTTGTGGAAAGCTATCGTTGCGGGAGATCGCCTAGCCAGATGCGAGGAGGGCGTGAATATCGTAGCAGGAGCCCCCCGACAAGATCGCCACTCTCTTAGGCATGGAGACGGGCGGTGGAGGAGCCGTGACCGCAGTCCTACCCCTCGTGAGAGAGGGAGGAATGCCTCTGAGCGCCAATGTAGCTTATTCGGTGGTTCCAACCATCGACGGGAGCATTGGAGCGACATGAACATTCCTCGAAGGTCGCTGACACATCCCATCTGCCCCGAAGAAGCCAATCCGCTGACCTAAAGGGTGATCTCAACCATGGTAACCCATATGTTCAAGCTACCTTAGATTGAACTGTTTGACGGTTCGGACGATCATCTGTAGCATGTCAATCTATACCGAGGAATTATGGAGATCCATGTGGCAGGTGACGCCCTCCTTTACCGAGCTTTTCGGACGACCTTGAAGAAGGCGGTAGTGGAGTGGTACAACGGCTTGCCCAATTGCTCTGTTGATTCGTTTGGCGACCTCTCACAGAAGTTTTGCCACCAATTCCTGGTGGGGCAAAGAAAGAAGAAAGTGTCGGACTATCTGTTTGCGGTGATCCAGAAGGATGGGGAGACCATATGCAACTTCTTGCAGCGCGTTAACGAAGAGAGACTCAGCCTGACGAGCTGCAGAGACGAGCTCCTCATGGTGGCCTTCAAGAAGGGATTGACAAACAGAAGCCTTAACAAGTTGAGGCTCCGAGATTCGCCCGCCGATGTCTCTGCCCTCTTCGCTCGGGCAAAGAAGTTCATGTTGAGCGAGGAGGCCCTGGAGACGGTGAAGAAGGCCCTTCCCGTCGTAGCTCATCATGTTGAAGCGAGGCACAGTGAGCGGTCGAGACAAGATGAACGCCCCCAAGGGCGCGACCAGGACCGCAACAGGGAGCATGACCAAGATTGTCCCCAAAGGCGTGACCAAGGGGTCCCCGAGCACAAGATCGTCCCGGACCTCTGAGGGGGTTCTTCATGCCCAAAAACCCCGCTCCGAGCGGCAGGTCAGAAAGAGCGCAGGAGGTGATACATCACACCAGACTCAACGCCCCCTAACCGAAGTGATGGCAGCGGCCCTGACTGGCGAGCTTCTCAGAGACTTGCCCCCGGAGATGAGGACAAGAGCGAGTGGGAAGAATATGCAGAAATATTGTCGGTACCACCACGACAACGGCCATGACACCGACGACTGCTTCGCCCTTAAGAAAGATATTGAGCGATTGATCCAGGGCAGGCACCTCCGGAGATTTGTCGAACCAGAGAGACCCGGCCGTGGGAGAAGGGCAACCGCATGGCCTGATCAACTGCCCCACGACGCCAAGCAAGTGGCACACCACAGGCCCGAGCCAGTTGTGCGCGTGGATGTAATCTGCGATGGGTCGTCCTGGGGGGCACATCAGCATCAACAATAAAGGCGTACGATCGACCAGTCATGACGGCAGATGTCGGCACGGGGGCAAAGTGGAGAAGGGTGGCCCATCCCCCTATCTCCTTCTCTGATGACGACCTGGAGGGGGTTGAGCTGCCGCATGAGAACACCATCTTCATTGAGGCCTTCATCGAGCCGGCGATCGTGAGCAGGCTCCTGGTCGACACATGCAGCTCGGGTGACATCCTGTTCTTGTCCACGATTCTGAAGATGTGGCTGGACCAAGCAGAGTAGAGGCCATGCTTAGGCCCGATTGTCGGCTTCACCGGACATTCGATGCCCATTGTTGGAGTGATCACGCTACCGGTCACATTTGGGGAGAGGCCGAGGGTCATCACTCGAATTATGCAGTTCGTTTTCGTCGACATCACCTCGGCGTACAACGGCATCATAGGGCGACCTTATATGAACACTGTCGAAGCTCTCCCCTCTCTCCTGCATCAAATGGTGAAGTTCCAGAATTTACATGGAATTGGACTTGTGCGGGGATCCCAAAAGCTCTCCCGAAAGCTGCTACGTTGGCTCCACCAAACACAAGAGGTCTGAGCAAGCCTTGCCGATCTAACTCCTCGACGATCAGAAGGACTTCGATCATCAACGACCTGCTCCAGTGGAGGACGTGGAGGAGGTGCCGGTGACGGAGGAAGCGTGCAAAACAGTGTCGATCGGCACGAAGCTCGCCGCGGAGCTGAGGGCAAGTCTAATTGACCTCCTTAGGGTGAATGCAGACATCTTTGCATGGTCGTCCTCAGACATGCCCAGAGTCAACCCAGAGGTGATCGTCCATGAGCTACATGACGACCCCGAAGCACGCCCCTATCTGGAAAAGAAGAGGGGGGCAGGAGGCAACAAGTCCATACCTTGCATTTCCTAAGGAAGCTACTCTAGTTGGCCCAAATAAATCTAGATGTAATAGCTCTAGTGGCCTTTTAGTAGAGATGCTTTTCTTAGGTTTAAATGAAGATTTAGGAAGCTTGCCGCGTTGACAACAATCACGAAAACTTTTCTTTTCAAAAACAATCTTCGGAAAACCTTTAATAGAATTCAATTTTGAAAGCTTATATAGTGTTCCAAAGTTCACATGTCCAAAGCGTCGATGCCATAAGTGTTGTTCACTTGTGTTGGCAACGAGACATTGTTCATATGACTTAGGAAGATCCAAAATATAAATTTCTTTACGACGAGTTCCGGAAAATAATAATTTTTCATTATCCTTTCTTAAAATATGACACAATCCTTTCGCAAAGCTAACTTTGTAACCTTTGTCACAAAGTTGGCTTATTGAAATAAGATTATGATTTAAACCACTAACAAGATAAACATCACTAATTAATGGTTTAGAGGGGTTACCGACTTTACCAACACCTATGATGGTTCCGCTCTCGTTGCCTCCAAATACGACGCGGTTTCCATTCGCAATGGGAACCACTCCGGAGAGCAAACGAGCGTCACCCGTCATGTGTTTGGAACACCCGCTATCGAGTATCCAATTCCCTTTGGAGCTAAATTTAAATTTGATGCTCCTTTTCTTTTTCTTTTCCTTGAGTACCTAAAGATAGACACTTTCATATCATGGTACCCAAGGTCATTGGGTCCAAGGGATTAGACCTTTGGAAGCCAAGTCCAAGTGGACTTAGACTTCCCCACATAATTCTTACTATGCACAACATCCGAAAAATAAGCATTCATGTACATTTGTTTTTCGTCCATGCTTGTGTCCTTTGGGCTCCAAATAGTGAATATTTTGGGAGCCATCATCCTATTGGGTGCATGCATGCTACGTTGATTTCTACGTGATGCATGTTGTGGATAGGCATACGGGACATGATGGAATGGTGCACGAAAAGAATTATTCAAATGACGAGGTGGGTGTACATATGCATGTGTGGAAACACGTGCGTGAGGGTGTCTCACTTGGTGTGCACGTGCCCGAGAATGTGTTGCATAAAAATCATCATATGTGTGAGATGGTGGAGTAAGACGTGTGTTCCTACGTGGCATGTTATCGGTGTACATGTAGGCATGCCCCTTCTTTGGAGGTCCACCCAAAGTGGGTTTCTTTCCAAAAGAGGGCGTGGATGAGGTGGAAGCACCATTGGTAGATGAACTACCAATAGAGTGTTTGCTACCACTCGTAGAGTCACCGGAAGTTGGCCTAACAAAAGTAGTGGCCGCTTTGGATGGACATCCCATCGTATACCACAAACCAATGTGGTGATTGGCCGGAAGTAAGTCACTTAGGATTTTATCCAAATGGTCCTTACCTTTGTTGAATTTGTTAATTCGGCCCAATGTGTTCTCATATTTCTCTTTGAGAGAACGCAAAGAAGTATCCAAAGTGGATATTTGCGAAGTGAGCACATAAACACGAGATTTAAGATTCTCGTTCTCAATACTCAAAGTCGAGTTTTGAGAAGTTAAATCCGCTATCTCATGTTCTTCCGCATCCTCGATGCTAACATGTTCAAGTTTAGATTTGAGATTAACAATCTCATTTCTTAACTCTTCAACAACGGTGTCGTTGTTGGTGATGATATTCTTAGGCGATGTTTGAATGCTAGCTAGGTCATCTTTTACCTTAGTATACCTATTTACTAACTTAGTGTATTTTGACCAAAGTTGAGAGTTAGCATTTCTAAGATCATCCATCGTTACCTCATCGCTTTCGTCATTACTATCATCGGAAGAGGATGATCCTTGATCGTTCTCCTCTCTTGCCATGAAGCACATATGTGCTTGCTCCACTTTCTCATCATCCGACTCTCCGCTTGAGGAATCCTCGGAGTCGGTGAATGTTGCTCCGACAAGTCCTTTCTTGTACCCCTTTTTGTATTTCTTGGACTTATCGAATTTTGGCGCCTTCCACTTCTCCTTGTGCTTATTGAGGGGACACTCCGCTTTCATGTGTCCCGGCTTATTACAGTTGAAACACAAAGGAGAGGAAGAGGCGTTAGTAGAACCAAATTTAGCTTTGTTCTTGAAGTTACCTTTTCGGAAGAAACGGTTGAACTTCTTGGCCATGAGTGCCATGGACTCCAAGTCCAACTCGTTTTCCGAGTCTTCATCATCGGAAGATGTGGATGAAGCCGCCTTGAATGCAATCGCCTTTTTCTTAGGCGCATCTAGGTTCAAATATGACTTCATCTTTTCTTGTAGCTTCACCTTGCTATCTTTGCGTACCTCGTATGACATCAAAGTACCCATTAGTTGAACTACGGTATATTTGTTCATGTCATTACCTTCCTCAATGGCGAAGGTACGTTTTTCCCAAGAAGAGGGAAGTCCTTCAATAAGCTTTAAGCACTTCTCCTTTTGAGTGTAGATCTTGCCGAGGGCCTCTAACTCGTTTATTATGTCAACGAAGCGAGCGTAATATTCTTTCATCTTCTCGCCCTGTTGCATATGAAACATTTCGTAATCTTTGGTTACGACTACGAGTTTAGAGTCTCTTACCCGACTCGTCCCTTCATGTAGTATGAGGAGAGAGTTCCAAATTTGATATGCACTCTTACATGTGCATATCTTATTAAAATCCTCGGGCTCCAATGCGCATTACAAGGCGTTCATTGCCTTGGCATTGCTTACCTCCGCGGCGACCTCCGCGGTAGTCCATTTCTCAAAATCTTCTTCTTCGGGCTCGTTGTACTCCTTCATTGTAGTCCTCCATAAAGATGCACTCCGGAGGAAAGTCTCCATCCGGCACTTCCAGTACCCGTAGTTGGTACCGTTGAAGAATGGAGGCCTCGTAGAGGAATGTCCTTCCATCACCGATGACGCTCCTTCACGGTTCCTGAAGGTGTCATAGTTGGAAGGTGGAGGCACGGTCTTGTTGTCGTTGGCAGACATAGCTGTGTATCTGGCTCTGATACCAAATGTAATGCCCTACCAGCTACTGCACAAGTACTAGAGGGGGGGGGTGAATAGTACTTTAAAATAATAAGGAGTATAATTCCAAATTAAATTGCAATCAACTACCAAATCAATTTGCGGAAGCTTAAATTGAACGACGACAACGAAATTGACAATGCTAACAAACGATGTTAATGGGTTCGGATCCACCCAAGTCTCCCCGACTTGTTCCCGGTGATCCTACGTCCCAACCACCCGGATCCCCTCCGGATACTTGAGTTAGAAACCCTAACTCAAGATTTCCACTATGAATATCTTGTGAAAAACCTTCACAAGATCAAATCATACATGCAATGGCAAAGTGAATCCCACAACCCGGGATCACAAACTTCTCTCACAACCGAGAGAACCAATAAGCAATATAAAAGAGTTTATATGAAATAAACAAGCTTACCACAAAATCCTATACCTTGAGTTTTTCTTACCCAATAGGTGGAATGAAGGATTTGAGGAAGATGAAGTCACCAAGCCCTAGCACCAAGGAAATGAGCAGCAATGGGTGCCTAGGGAAGAGTTGGAGACTTGGATCAAGCAATAGCTTGAAGAGCTCACCAAGAACAACCTTCTCTCTAGATCTAGAAATGAGAGAGAATGGGTTTCTTGTGAGGAAGAGAGCTTTAGATTTGAGGGAGAATAGCTATCTCTTTAGAACTCAATGAATCTCTTAATGGCAGCTCTATTGAAGATAGAAATGACCTAGGTTCGTATTTATAGGGTCCCATAAAAACAAGTTAGGTCAATCTCCAACGGAAAGAAATCTGTGAGTATTAGTCGGTCAAAGAACACTCACTGACCGACTAGATCATCAACTAGTCGGTCAGTCACAAAGCATGGACCGACTAAGAGCAGATCTGAGAAGAGATAGAATTTCAGACCTAGAAAACTAGTCGGTCATCCAATGAACGTAGACCGACTAAGAGGCAAAACAACTTAGTCTGAAGGCAAGTTGACTTAGTCGGTCCAAGAACAAAAGTTGACCGACTAGATTGTCAACTAGTCGGTCATCAAACGTTCTTAGACCGACTAAAGGTAAACAGTAGCTTAGGAGAAATTTAGAGTGAACAGTAAGTCACAACTAGTCGGTCAAAGAAGCATCACTGACCGACTAGTTCACAAACTAGTCGGTCGGTGAGTCAACGTAGACCGACTAACTGTAAACAGTAAAGTCCAAGAAATTAAGGAATCAAACTAGTCGGTCCAAGAACAGTTGCCGACCGACTAGATCACCATCTAGTCGGTCAGTACTTGTTCTTGTACCAACTAACATGCACAACAAAGTCCGAATCGAAGCGCGACGCTTCGAGGAAGTTAGAATGAACTTGTGCAAGAATCCTAGAGATACGAAATGAGCGTAATGAAGATAGAAACGTAAGATATACTCAAGGCTTAACATTCTATCAATCGAAACTAAAAGACTATAAATAAAACCTTAATAAACGGTCTTAGAGAGCTTCGATTGAATCTTCATAACTTCCAAAGCGCTGCAGGAGCTTCAACGAAGCTTTAGGCTTGAATACGAGCTTTTGGAAGTGTTGAGATGTCGCTTTGAATATTCTCGTGAAATTGGCGACGATCTCCAATACTGCGCTCACAAATTGTTAGTTCATGAATTATTTATGTTTGCTCATCATCAAAACCAAATCCGGGGAGTCCAATATTCAACATTCTCCCCCTTTTTGGTGATGACAAACCAACATAAATAATAATCAAAAATAATAATTCAAATGTAAAATACTTACTCCCCCTGCATTGATGACACGTTAATTCCCAAATGAATATATATGAATTGCATCAATCAGACGAGTAAGATATATAATGAGAATTGATTTTTGAAATATCGGATTTTGAAAATCCTTATATGTATCTTAACTCCCCCTGAATCTAACATATCAAACTAGATTCTTGGAAATTGAGTTAAATTTTTCATTTGCACTATTTATTATCATTATCTCTCCCCCTTTGGCATTATCCCAAAAATGGGGGGCATACAACGACAACAATTAGGAAATGTAAAATCCAACATCGGGAGTCGTAGACAATGACGATGGAGCTAATTGACACCAAAGGAAAAACGATTAAATCAATTCAAAGTGTGCCAATTGTCCATTATCACAAAGTGAAAATCAAAATCATCAAAAATACCAAATAATTATTCATTAATTGAATAAAGAAACATACTCTTCAATATTCAATATACTTGGTTAATTTTGTGCAATGAAAACAATTCTATACAATTATAGAATTTAAATCTATTTAACCAAGTTTTTATGCGTCGAGCGACGAAATCTCATTTCAAATACATTCAACGAATATTAAAATTTGCACGACGAATAAAAGACAAAGCAAATGACGATGAACATATATATATGCAGAGACAACATGAGTATATCCAAAAAGATATCACATCGAATATATGAGATACATCATATCAAGCGCTACATATCATCAAAAAGAAATACATCAACATCATCGATACAATATACCCATCAAAATGAAATACACCATCATCATCATCATTCTCATCAAAATAAATACAGCAGCAGCGACGACATCCAAAATACATCAAAACATAATAACCCTCATACCCTATCCTAACCCATAATCCTCTCGCTAAGATATATCATCCAAAGCGTATATGGAGAGTCCTCGGAACAACGATCACGAGGAGGTGGCAGGATCTGCAGCGTCCGTGGGTCCAGTCGACGGAGTGGACTCAGACTCTGCAGGGAGAAGAGGCGTCTCAACAGATGGAATCGTCGGGGCAGGAGTCGAGATCTCAGGAACAGGCTCTACAGCAGCAAGGGTCTCGACAGCAGAAGTGTTAACTGGAATATCAGCAGGCTCAGCAACAGGGTCAACAGCAGGCTCTGAAGACTAAAGTGCTGAAGCAGAAGGCTCTGGAGCACCGGAAGAGGTGCCAACTCCAGGAGCAGAAGTGGAAACACCAGCAGCAGCAGCAGTGGCCTCATCGCCACGGGCAAAAGAAGTGACAAGCTCGTCAAGCTCCTCATCGTCCATCTCCTCGGCCTCAGACACCGAAGGAGGAAGCTCAATCCCCATCATACGAGCCATACGACATACGACCTCCTCAGTACGAGCCAAACGGGAGTCGTGCTGACGAAGTAGACGTACGACATCGTCCAAAGTAGCAGGGGAAGAGGAGGCTGCAGCGGCTGACGGAGTAGACTGAGAAGCAGATGCGGTAGACCTCTGTACGTGACGAAGTGCCGCTAAAGATTTCTTCACGGCCGTCGCGTTCAGAGGCGTACCCAAAGGACGCTCATCGTCAGGAGGGAGAGGGACTCGGAAATGACGGAATACGAGAGTCAACAAGCAGGGGTATGGAATGTGCGCAGACTTATTGGTCTTGCGTAAACACTCGAAAGAATCCATCTTATCGAGTATCACGCGAGCCCAATTTATCTCGCACCCCAAGAAAAGAGCGTATATGAGCTTCAAAAACGGCTGAGAGGGGAGTGAAGAGGATCCATATTTCGGAAGAAGACATGATTTCAAAATCAGGTTAAGAACCCACGCATTCGGCTTAAAGGATTTCGAAGGAACACCAATGAATGCGGAGGGGATAACCTGGAAAATATCTGCAAGAATAGACTGATCCAAGGAAGAAATGTCGTCTACAGAAATGTCCGAGGGGAGGAGACCACACGACGCACAACCAAGGATCTCCCCCAAGATTTCTGCCGTGAGAACTATAGGAGTTCCTAAGACAGTCGTCTCAATGGAGTGGCTGGCGTCGTACTGGCCTCGAATACGATTGGCATAGAACAATTTCACGAGGCGAGGGTACGGTTTGGGATTGGCCTTGGGGTCGTATCGGAGATAATCTAGAAGGCCACTATAAGACAGAAGATCAGCAAGGCCGAGGAAATCAGAGAACTGAACGTAATGCTCTAACAACAGTGGACAGTGCTCTATACGGTTGTACGCGGCGAGACACTGAGGGTCATCGCGGCACAACGATATGTCTACACCGCCAACTGGCATAGGAGCTTTACCCTTGGCCTTACGGGTCTTCGGAGGTGGGGTAGGTTCCCTAGTAGGCTCATCCTCAGGGATAAAATCAGTATCGGAATCGGAATCGGGAGGAGTAGCCGGAGTATGAAGAATAGGCTTTTTGGTCTTGGATTTGCGGGGCTTGACGGTGGCAGTCCTAGGCTTCTTAAGAGGAGGCGATGAGGGAGAGGCTAGGGTAGACTTGGCACGACGCTTAGGCTTCGGGGGATTCCTAGGGTCGGAAGGCCCTACGGTCATAGGAGAGGCCCCGGAAGAGGCGATCGGAATGCGAGTCTTAGCCATAGTTCTAAGAGCACAAGCAACTGATAATAAGATCAAGTACAACCTAGAGATCACAAGCTAACAACCCTAGAGATCAAGAAAATTCGAAAATCACAAGCCCTAGGTTAGAAATTGAAACCCTAGGATCTAGAGCTTGAAATCAAGGAGAGACAACCCTAGAAAAAGAAATCGACCTAGGAGAGGGAGGGGGATACCTAGGAGGTGGAGTCGACGGCGGCGGATGGCGGCGATCGACGGAGAAACGGCCGGAAGACGAAGGGTTTCGAGTTGAGGGTTTTGGGTTTTCGGGCTGGAGCAAGAGAGAAGACCGACTAAATGAGAGTTTAGTCGGATGAAATCGAGTATAAGTCGGTCGGGATGCGAAAAGACACAGCTGCCCTAACACACTTAGTCGGTCACAGTTCAAGTACTGACCGACTAGATTACGATCTAGTCGGTCGGTCAATGAGCTTGAACCGACTAAGTCGAAACAGTAGCTCAGAAGAATTTCTAGGGCAAGAATTAGTCGGTCGCAGTATATTTACTGACCGACTAGTTTTCAATCTAGTCGGTCGGAAAGTATACTATGACCGACTAACGAAAGAAAAAGATAGGAGATGGATATTTGCATGATCTAGTCGGTCTGAGTTCATATGCTGACCGACTAGATGAGCATCTAGTCGGTTGATAAGTGAACTAAAACCGACTAGAAGAGTCCAAAAGTAGAAATTTGATTTCTCTTCACAAACCACTTGGATGAAACATCCTAACTCACTCATTAGTCATCTAAATTACCCCATAAAACGTCGAAATCTTAAATACGACATTGAAATACGAATTCGAGCAATAAATTCAAATAAATCACATAAAATTCCCAAAAATTCAACTAATCTAGCATGAATGAAATATCACGAAATATATTAGCATGCAAGATGATTGAATTAAAATATGAATCCTATATCTCGGATTCACCCATAATCCCCAATTCTCGACGCAACCGCACAAAGGAGTCCTCCTTCAGGGGTTTCGTGAAAATATCGGCGATTTGCTTTTGGGTTTCAACGTACACTAAAATGATGTCCTTTTTAGCAACATGATCATCTAAGAAATGGTGTCGGACATCTATGTGTTTCGATCGGGAATGGTGCACCGGATTCTTTGAAAGACAGATAGCACTTTGGTTATCCACCATGATAGGGCTAGTATCACAATGAATACCAAAATCCTTCAATGTGTGTCTCATCCAAAGAACCTGGGCACAAGCGGCACCGGCGGCAATATATTCCGCCTCGGTGGTTGAAAGTGAAACCGAATTTTGCTTCTTGGAAAACCAAGAGATAAGAGAATTTCCTAGAAAATGGCAAGTGCCACTAGTACTTTTCCTGTCGGATTTGCATCCCGCATAATCAGCGTCACTGTATGAGACTAACTCATACGTGCTAGATTTCGGATAAAGTAATCCAAAATCTAAAGTGTAACTTAGATAGCGAAAAATACGCTTTACCGCTACTAAGTGAGACTCCTTAGGTTGAGACTGATAACGAGCACATATACATACGGCAAACATAATATCGGGCCTACTTGCGGTAAGATAAAGCAAACTACCTATCATACCTCGATATAGACGAATGTCTACATCCTTACCGCCCGTATCCTTGTCAAGATGCGTAGTCGTGCTCATCGGAGTCTTTTTCCCGGAGGCATTCTCCATTCCAAATCGCTTTAGCAACTCCACCGTGTACTTCGTTTGGTGGATGAAGATTGCATCGTTCATTTGGCGAATTTGGAGACCTAAGAAATATTTGAGTTCGCCCATGTGGCTCATCTCAAATTGTTCCTTCATCACATTAGAAAACTCTTCGCAAAGAGCGAAGTTAGTAGCACCGAAAATGATATCATCAACATAAATTTGAACTAATAAAATATCATTATTCGCATGCTTAATAAAAAGTGTTGAATCGGCTTCGCCCATTTTAAAATTCAAATCCAAAAGAAAATTCTTTAGGCGATCATACCAAGCTCGAGGAGCTTGTCTTAAACCATAAAGAGCTTTCTTTAGTTTAAAAACGTGATTTGGAAATTTTTCATTTATGAAGCCCGGAGGTTGAGAAACGTAAACTTCCTCAACGACATCTCCGTTTAAAAATGCACTTTTAACATCCATTTGAAATAATTTAAAATTCTTATGGCATGCAAAAGACAAAAGTAATCTAATTGATTCTAATCTAGCTACCGGAGCGAAAGATTCTTCGAAATCGATACCTTCCTCTTGACGATAGCCTTGAGCTACTAACCGAGCTTTGTTCCGGACGACGACTTGGTTTCGTCGGTTTTGTTCTTGAAGATCCACTTTGTCCCTATGACGGTGTGGTTCTTCGATGGCAATGGAACAAGCTCCCAAACTTCATTTCTTTCGAATTGAATGAGCTCTTCCTCCATGGCTAAGATCCAAGCGCTATCTTCGCATGCTTCATTAATATTCTTTGGCTCTATCGATGAGGCAAAGGCACAATTTGCGAAGTGGTGAACTTGCGATCTCGTCTTGACACTATCATAGATATTGCCAATGACTTGCTCATGGGGATGGCCACGAACCGAATGAAGCCGTTTGGGAATACCTTGATCACTTGGAACATTCTCAACAACTTCATTAGTTGGGTTAGTCTCAATAGAATCAATAGAATCATTAGACTTAGAATTATCAAACGAATCACATAAAACATCCATAGAATCATTATCATTTGAAATTCTAGTTGGAACAAATCCTTCATTAAATGAGACATGAAGCGACTCCTCGATCGTTGAGGTTCGTTTGTTGAATATCCGGTAGGCTTTGCTACGCGTAGAGTATCCAACAAAGATCCCCTCATCGGATCTTGGATCGAATTTGTCCAAACTACCATATGTGTTCTTAATAAAACATTTTGAACCGAAAACACGAAAATGTTTAACTTGAGGCAACCTACCAAACAACAATTCATAACAAGTTTGTTTAGTGCCGGGCCTCAAAAGTATTCTATTAAACACATAGCAAGCGGTGTGTACCGCTTCCGCCCAAAATTGATGGCCAAGTTGCCTATCATCAAGCATAGTGCGAGCACACTCCACTAGCGTCCTATTCTTTCTCTCAACTACACCATTTTGAGGAGGTGCACGAGGGAAAGAGAAGGTGTGAGTAATACCAATTTCATCACAAAATGTCTCAAAAGACTCATTCTCAAATTCACCTCCATGATCACTACGAATAGTGACAATGGTGGTTCCTAAGAGATTTTGTACTTTCTTAACAAAAATTGTGAAGTTTTCAAAAGCTTCATTTTTATTGCACAATGAAAATACCCAAGTAAATCTTGAATAGTCATCTACAATGACAAATCCATACCTTGCATTTCCTAAGGAAGCTACTCTAGTTGGCCCAAATAAATCTAGATGTAATAGCTCTAGTGGCCTTTTAGTAGAGATGCTTTTCTTAGGTTTAAATGAAGATTTAGGAAGCTTGCCGCGTTGACAACAATCACAAAAACTTTTCTTTTCAAAAACAATCTTCGGAAAACCTTTAATAGAATTCAATTTTGAAAGCTTATATAGTGTTCCAAAGTTCACATGTCCAAAGCGTCGATGCCATAAGTGTTGTTCACTTGTGTTGGCAACGAGACATTGTTCATATGACTTAGGAAGATCCAAAATATAAATGTCTTTACGACGAGTTCCGGAAAATAATAATTTTTCATTATCCTTTCTTAAAATATGACACAATCCTTTCGCAAAGCTAACTTTGTAACCTTTGTCACAAAGTTGGCTTATTGAAATAAGATTATGATTTAAACCACTAACAAGATAAACATCACTAATTAATGGTTTAGAGGGGTTACCGACTTTACCAACACCTATGATGGTTCCGCTCTCGTTGCCTCCAAATACGACGCGGTTTCCATTCGCAATGGGAACCACTCCGGAGAGCAAACGAGCGTCACCCGTCATGTGTTTGGAACACCCGCTATCGAGTATCCAATTCCCTTTGGAGCTAAATTTAAATTTGATGCTCCTTTTCTTTTTCTTTTCCTTGAGTACCTAAAGATAGACACTTTCGTATCATGGTACCCAAGGTCATTGGGTCCAAGGGATTAGACCTTTGGAAGCCAAGTCCAAGTGGACTTAGACTTCCCCACATAATTCTTACTATGCACAACATCCGAAAAATAAGCATTCATGTACATTTGTTTTTCGTCCATGCTTGTGTCCTTTGGGCTCCAAATAGTGAATATTTTGGGAGCCATCATCCTATTGGGTGCATGCATGCTACGTTGATTTCTACGTGATGCATGTTGTGGATAGGCATACGGGACATGATGGAATGGTGCACGAAAAGAATTATTCAAATGACGAGGTGGGTGTACATATGCATGTGTGGAAACACGTGCGTGAGGGTGTCTCACTTGGTGTGCACGTGCCCGAGAATGTGTTGCATAAAAATCATCATATGTGTGAGATGGTGGAGTAGGACGTGTGTTCCTACGTGGCATGTTATCGGTGTACATGTAGGCATGCCCCTTCTTTGGAGGTCCACCCAAAGTGGGTTTCTTTCCAAAAGAGGGCGTGGACGAGGTGGAAGCAACATTGGTAGATGAACTACCAATAGAGTGTTTGCTACCACTCGTAGAGTCACCGGAAGTTGGCCTAACAAAAGTAGTGGCCGCTTTGGATGGACATCCCATCGTATACCACAAACCAATGTGGTGATTGGCCGGAAGTAAGTCACTTAGGATTTTATCCAAATGGTCCTTACCTTTGTTGAATTTGTTAATTCGGCCCAATGTGTTCTCATATTTCTCTTTGAGAGAACGCAAAGAAGTATCCAAAGTGGATATTTGCGAAGTGAGCACATAAACACGAGATTTAAGATTCTCGTTCTCAATACTCAAAGTCGAGTTTTGAGAAGTTAAATCCGCTATCTCATGTTCTTCCGCATCCTCGATGCTAACATGTTCAAGTTTAGATTTGAGATTAACAATCTCATTTCTTAACTCTTCAACAACGGTGTCGTTGTTGGTGATGATATTCTTAGGCGATGTTTGAATGCTAGCTAGGTCATCTTTTACCTTAGTATACCTATTTACTAACTTAGTGTATTTTGACCAAAGTTGAGAGTTAGCATTTCTAAGATCATCCATCGTTACCTCATCGCTTTCGTCATTACTATCATCGGAAGAGGATGATCCTTGATCGTTCTCCTCTCTTGCCATGAAGCACATATGTGCTTGCTCCACTTTCTCATCATCCGACTCTCCGCTTGAGGAATCCTCGGAGTCGGTGAATGTTGCTCCGACAAGTCCTTTCTTGTACCCCTTTTTGTATTTCTTGGACTTATCGAATTTTGGCGCCTTCCACTTCTCCTTGTGCTTATTGAGGGGACACTCCGCTTTCATGTGTCCCGACTTATTACAGTTGAAACACAAAGGAGAGGAAGAGGCGTTAGTAGAACCAAATTTAGCTTTGTTCTTGAAGTTACCTTTTCGGAAGAAACGGTTGAACTTCTTGGCCATGAGTGCCATGGACTCCAAGTCCAACTCATTTTCCGAGTCTTCATCATCGGAAGATGTGGATGAAGCCGCCTTGAATGCAATCGCCTTTTTCTTAGGCGCATCTAGGTTCAAATATGACTTCATCTTTTCTTGTAGCTTCACCTTGCTATCTTTGCGTACCTCGTATGACATCAAAGTACCCATTAGTTGAACTACAGTATATTTGTTCATGTCATTACCTTCCTCAATGGCGAAGGTACGTTTTTCCCAAGAAGAGGGAAGTCCTTCAATAAGCTTTAAGCACTTCTCCTTTTGAGTGTAGATCTTGCCGAGGGCCTCTAACTCGTTTATTATGTCAACGAAGCGAGCGTAATATTCTTTCATCTTCTCGCCCTGTTGCATATGAAACATTTCGTAATCTTTGGTTACGACTACGAGTTTAGAGTCTCTTACCCGACTCGTCCCTTCATGTAGTATGAGGAGAGAGTTCCAAATTTGATATGCACTCTTACATGTGCATATCTTATTAAAATCCTCGGGCTCCAATGCGCATTACAAGGCGTTCATTGCCTTGGCATTGCTTACCTCCGCGGCGACCTCCGCGGTAGTCCATTTCTCAAAATCTTCTTCTTCGGGCTCGTTGTACTCCTTCATTGTAGTCCTCCATAAAGATGCACTCCGGAGGAAAGTCTCCATCCGGCACTTCCAGTACCCGTAGTTGGTACCGTTGAAGAATGGAGGCCTCGTAGAGGAATGTCCTTCCATCACCGATGACGCTCCTTCACGGTTCCTGAAGGTGTCATAGTTGGAAGGTGGAGGCACGGTCTTGTTGTCGTTGGCAGACATAGCTGTGTATCTGGCTCTGATACCAAATGTAATGCCCTACCAGCTACTGCACAAGTACTAGAGGGGGGGGGTGAATAGTACTTTAAAATAATAAGGAGTATAATTCCAAATTAAATTGCAATCAACTACCAAATCAATTTGCGGAAGCTTAAATTGAACGACGACAACGAAATTGACAATGCTAACAAACGATGTTAATGGGTTCGGATCCACCCAAGTCTCCCCGACTTGTTCCCGGTGATCCTACGTCCCAACCACCCGGATCCCCTCCGGATACTTGAGTTAGAAACCCTAACTCAAGATTTCCACTATGAATATCTTGTGAAAAACCTTCACAAGATCAAATCATACATGCAATGGCAAAGTGAATCCCACAACCCGGGATCACAAACTTCTCTCACAACCGAGAGAACCAATAAGCAATATAAAAGAGTTTATATGAAATAAACAAGCTTACCACAAAATCCTATACCTTGAGTTTTTCTTACCCAATAGGTGGAATGAAGGATTTGAGGAAGATGAAGTCACCAAGCCCTAGCACCAAGGAAATGAGCAGCAATGGGTGCCTAGGGAAGAGTTGGAGACTTGGATCAAGCAATAGCTTGAAGAGCTCACCAAGAACAACCTTCTCTCTAGATCTAGAAATGAGAGAGAATGGGTTTCTTGTGAGGAAGAGAGCTTTAGATTTGAGGGAGAATAGCTATCTCTTTAGAACTCAATGAATCTCTTAATGGCAGCTCTATTGAAGATAGAAATGACCTAGGTTCGTATTTATAGGGTCCCATAAAAACAAGTTAGGTCAATCTCCAACGGAAAGAAATCTGTGAGTATTAGTCGGTCAAAGAACACTCACTGACCGACTAGATCATCAACTAGTCGGTTAGTCACAAAGCATGGACCGACTAAGAGCAGATCTGAGAAGAGATAGAATTTCAGACCTAGAAAACTAGTCGGTCATCCAATGAACGTAGACCGACTAAGAGGCAAAACAACTTAGTCTGAAGGCAAGTTGACTTAGTCGGTCCAAGAACAAAAGTTGACCGACTAGATTGTCAACTAGTCGGTCATCAAACGTTCTTAGACCGACTAAAGGTAAACAGTAGCTTAGGAGAAATTTAGAGTGAACAGTAAGTCACAACTAGTCGGTCAAAGAAGCATCACTGACCGACTAGTTCACAAACTAGTCGGTCGGTGAGTCAACGTAGACCGACTAACTGTAAACAGTAAAGTCCAAGAAATTAAGGAATCAAACTAGTCGGTCCAAGAACAGTTGCCGACCGACTAGATCACCATCTAGTCGGTCAGTACTTGTTCTTGTACCAACTAACATGCACAACAAAGTCCGAATCGAAGCGCGACGCTTCGAGGAAGTTAGAATGAACTTGTGCAAGAATCCTAGAGATACGAAATGAGCGTAATGAAGATAGAAACGTAAGATATACTCAAGGCTTAACATTCTATCAATCGAAACTAAAAGACTATAAATAAAACCTTAATAAACGGTCTTAGAGAGCTTCGATTGAATCTTCATAACTTCTAAAGCGCTGCAGGAGCTTCAACGAAGCTTTAGGCTTGAATACGAGCTTTTGGAAGTGTTGAGATGTCGCTTTGAATATTCTCGTGAAATTGGCGACGATCTCCAATACTGCGCTCACAAATTGTTAGTTCATGAATTATTTATGTTTGCTCATCATCAAAACCAAATCCGGGGAGTCCAATATTCAACAGTTCCGCCACGCGTCAAAGATCCGAGCCTTCTGACGCTTCGAATAACGGCCGTAGTCACATCCGCCACGCGTCACTCGCATAATGGTCCAGATGCTTCGATATCCTCCCGCCTTCGATTCGAAATGATTGCATCAAATCGTGGAGCGGGGTTTCGAAATTATTCCCGCCCTTTCTCATCACTCGGACCAAGGACACGCCCCACTGCGTTTAATGCGGGCCAAAAGAGAATGCAACCAACGGGCAGGGCCGGACTACCGCGCCAACCATACGCGGGCACATTCTGGTGCACTATTGCGGCAACCAGCATAACGGACCGGGATAGCACTTTCCCCCAAGCGAGCTTTCACACCGCACTGCAGGCCCTGAGAGCCGAACGGCGAGCTGGTACCCAAACCGGGAGTAATTTACACGGCTTGGCCAGAAACTGATCGGGGACGGTCTGGGCTCAGGCCGTGGCTCGCCTCTTCTCCACCCTACAAGTAAATTTTTGTGCTCTCTTATCTGTGCCTAATGGCCATTGCAGATAGTCCGACCGCCAAGCTACGTGCGAGCAACCGTCGCATCGGGCCAGACCCAACAATGGTGCCCCTCCCCCTCCACTTTTCAGGAGGCCGCCCTCAAATCCAGGTCGGACATTCTACATCACAACATTCCCCCCTCTCCCGGCTCAGCGCCCGTCAGAAGGAGAATGTTGGGGGCATTCACACCCTTTTTACAAGGAGAGCAAGCAAAGTTTCACAAGGAAATCAAGCATTCACAAGGAGAGCAACCAAAGTTTCACAAGGAAATCAAGCAAAGGGAAGGTCTGACATAAAATTTATATATAACTAACTTCTTACAGCCCAGGATTTACCAAGAATACAAATCGACATCAGGCTCTGCCCAAAGCCGACCATACAAAATTCGCCCTACCCTAAAAGCTCCTCGACTTGCCCGCTTCATCATCGCACGTCACCCCCTTGGAGCCTGCATATCCACCTGGCCACCTGTCGGACCACCGACCCCTGGCGCATCTCTCGTTTCCTCTCTTTCCTCAGGAAGGGGTACATCAAGCTTGGGGAAATCGACCACGAGCGAAGGGTACAACTTCGCCAGTCGGCCCTTCATCCTGGTCAGTCCGCACTCAACGCCCACTTCCTTCGTTTCTCGCAGCAACGGGATGAGCGCTTCGTCCTGATACCGTCAGACGGTGGCGTCCATCATTCCCTGGTCTATCTTCCCTGCCCCTCCATCTGCTTCTTCAAGATCGCCCTCTCCCTTTTCCCCGCCTTGATCACTGGCTTCAGGTCGGCAATTTCCCCTGCTAAAGTTTCACGACCCGCTCCTTGGGATACTCAGGGAGGTAGGGTACATGACGAGAACTAAAAACGTATCTGTAGGTCTACTGCGCATTGCTGGGAATAGTACAGGTAAAGTTCAACAAACAGCCAACCAACAATCACAAAATGACCCAGAGTCACAGAGAAGTACCAAAAACCAAACACTGACAATTTCATATACACCTCAAACGTCCCATTGCATCAATTCATATAGTACAAACATCTCTCACCCCAAAAGAAAACCCAAGGTACACATAGCTCTCTCCTCACCCCTCACCACCTAACCTAAGCTAAAACCGCCAACAACAGAACTCCAGACTCAGCCTCCAGCTCTAACAGCCATCTCCAAGAACCACACCTGAAAAGTCAACAGGGGCATGTCTACGCGTGACCCAGTAGGAATGCCAACTCCCTCTAGTATGCCATTATGAAAATGAAACTATTTTACTTGCATTCTTAGCAAGGTGCAAATGAAGCATGGAATGAGCTAAAAGAAACATATGTATGACATAAAACATTGAATGCATAACATAACGAGTGTACAACAATTAAAGAGTGCAACAACATAAGTAGAATAAACGCAAGCGACATGAACTACAATAGATGATGCATATAACAAGGGTATACAACATAGAAGTGCTACAAGTAAAGAACGTACAAGTAAGCAACATTTAATAATGCTACAAAAGTAACGAGAGTTATTCATCGGTGATTTGGACCCTAAGTAGTGGGTAGACCTTCTTGAGACAGGACCTCACCCCCAGTTGGGGTGGACCAGGCAAACTTCCCGAGACATGCTCTTACTAAAGGAGCTCTGTTTTCCCCTTATTTCCCCTTCACATTTTCTCCCATTTCCTCATTTCTGCCACTCCCCGCCACTTGGGCAAGAACACGATGGCCACCAACCACCAGTCCGGCCCCTCGTGTTTTCCCCACGACTCAGTGTCCCCAAATCCTCGTGTCACCCTAATTTAAGAGGACTTAATCACTTATTAACATCCAAATCAAGTGGGCTAGCATACAACATTTAGAGAATTGTATTTAACTACACTAAAGTGACATAAAATGACATAAGGGAAACAACAATGCTAGCATATTAGAGTTACATTTAAATTAACAAGAACATGAACCATTTACATTCAAACTTGGTATGCAATATTAAGGTGACATATAAAGCTCCATGATCAAAAGAAAGCAACATGAACCAATTCCAATGGAACATCATGGTGGGATTAAAGAATAGTTGGCAACATGGACCTCTTTCCATAATCCTCATTTGTGCACCATACACCATTCTTCATGCAACATACACAACATAAACCAACTCCATGCAACCCGCATCATTTTCCATTTACATCAACAATTCTCCAAACCACAAACATAACTTCATTATGAATCTTTTGCAACATGAGACATATTAGAGTCATGACATGAAAAGGGATGCATTCCATAATTAAAGATAATGCTTGGATGAATTTGAATAATAATCCATAAGGAGATGGAATTCCTACTTCAAGTAACACTTGTTACGACCCAGAGATCGTGGGAGTCCGACTCCCGCCCAGATCCGCTGACATACCCCAGTGACTCACCCCTTGGCAAAAGAGCCGTCGTCCTGGAGGCCCGAGGCTACATGGGAAGGGACGCACCTCACAGCACTCCCCCCTCCCGACCGAGGCGTACAACCGCTATCGCTCGGCCCGCCAGGGGCAGTGCGCCGGGGGAGCGCCCAGACTACCGCCGGGATGCTGACAGAGGCATGGGCATATCCCTCCCTGCCAGCGCTCCCCGACCTGCGACCGAAAAGGTGTGCGGCCGGGCCGGACAACCCGCCGGGACCCCACGAGCTCCGCCGCCGGGAGTAGTATCGCCGGACCTTCAATTCCTCACGCACGACAAACAACCTAGTGTAAGGACATGACTGACACTAACGCCACCTGACCACCTGACAAAGCACCCCCTGGCCGCTGAGCCCCCTGACACTTAATGCTTTCGGTCCTGACATCCTGACAAAAGTGCCCCTGGCTGTTGCGCCGTCTGACAAAAGCGGGGCAGGCACTCCTGTTCCTGACATCCTCATCCGAAGCTTCCGCTGACAGCTGAGCCAGCTCAGCACGTTGAGTTGGTATGCCAGGTCAGCCCCACCTAATCATCTCCCATCAGGTATAAATACCCCCTCACCTCTTACGGTGAGGGGGTTGGCAAATTCTCTCTCAATCCATTGTTCACACACGAGAGCAAAGGTCGTCCATATCTTTGTTCTCCCACATATAGCTCGTCACGTACGGTCGACACACCCTCAGTCCGACCTGCGTGCCTAGCCCCCGCTTTAAGTCCTATAACTAACTTAGGCATCGGAGGGGCTAAGGGTTGGACCCCAACCCAGCCCTTCTGACGAGTTGCTCGTGGTGCAGGATAGCTCACCCTTGGACGGCCTCCGCCTTCGAGTCTCGCCGCCTGATCTTCCTCCGCCGTGTCTGGTGAGATTTGACTCCATGGTCTCCCCGGCGGCAAGCTCAACCTCTTCACCCCACTAATCACTTGTTAAACAGCCCACCAAAACCCTCTCATCATTATAACCACCGTGCCCTTGGTTCCCCTGAATACAAATTCATTGTACGCGAGTTTCACCTCGTAACAATTGGCGCCGTCTGTGGGAACGAAGGGTCACACCCATGTTAGACTCCATGCCGATCACACGGAACCCTGACCACAGCAAGGATCCTGTGGGTCAGGAGCCACTCTCTTTACTAATCACCCCGGCGCCCGACCCCCTCCGGGGATGGGCACCGAGACATACCATACTTCGGCCCGCGCAATCCTGAAGAGCTTCGAGGCCGTTACTCAGGCGATGGGAAGCTACGTGGCGGCGGGAGTGGAGCCACCGCCCGGCCCCTCGGAGCCCCCGAACGTAAGACGGAATCTCCACCCTCAGTTCGAGGAGGAGGGGGGAGACAGGGGGCTCGCCAAGGAGGTTGCGGCCCAGCAGAAGCTCCTGGAAGAGGAAATGGAGGTCGCGCAGCTGTGGAGGCGCCGGGAGGAGGCGGCCGCCACGCAAAGGCATTTGGACGAAGCGGCCGAGACCGCCCAGCAAGCCTACCAGGACGAAGAAACCGCCCGCCACCAGCTCCGCTTCATCATCGCGGAGCGCGAAAGGCTAAGGAGGGAGAACAAAGGCAACCGGGAAATCCCGGAGGTGACGGCGACGGGCCGGCGGCTCGGGGACGGGCGGGGCCCGTTGTTGGCCAGGTCCCCACCGGGAGGAGGGAGTTCGCCTCGCCAGCACCACTCCCCTGATCGCCTGCATGAGGAAGCCGTTTGTCGACAACTACGCTTCCTCACCGTCGAGCGCAAAAGGCTTCTGCGGGAGAATCAGAAGCGGATGGAGACCCGGGGGGAGGCTGTCGGAGGGCGATGGTATTGGGAGAACCGTAGCCCGCAACCCGTCGAATCCTCGACCCGGGGAAGGAGCCCCGCCGGGCGACCGTCACGCTACTCCCCGAGGCGGGAGGACCGTCGGCGGCCGAGGCGCGACCGGAGCCAGACCCCCGAATGGCGGAGAGGGGATGCGCCCGAGCGCCCTACCTACCTGGAGGAGGCCACGTCGCTTGCGCGGTGGATCACGTCCGCCCCAAGGCCAGTAAGGTTCAAACCCCCCCCCCCCACCTGGCCACATACAACGGAAGAGGCGACCCCCTCACGCACGTGCAACAATACCGGGGGGCAATGGAGGCGCATGATGTGAATGAGGCGTTCCTGTGCCGGCATTTCTCCCAAAGTCTGAGGGACATAGCATTAGACTGGTACTTCGGCCTACCCGCAAGATCCATTGGGAGCTTTGGCGAGCTGTCCCACAAGTTCTGCCAAGAGTTTCAGGCCAGGCGGACGAAGAAGAAGCCATTGGACTATCTCAGCACGATAGTCCAAGGAGAAGGGGAGACAACAGGTAGATACCTGTGTCGCTTTCAGGATGAGAGACGGGCGGTGGTGACCTACGGCAACGAGGTACTTATGCTGGCCTTCAAGACGGGATTGCGGACTCGGAGCCTCCACAAATCCCTGCTCCGAGATCCGCCGGCCGACTATGAGGCACTGGTCGCTATGACGGAGAGGCATGCATTGGCCGAAGAGACCCTCGGCCCGAAGGCCCTATTTCCCCCAGTGAAACCGCTTCGAGGCGAGCCCAAATCACCCCCTCGGCCAGGGCAGGAGGAGGGGCGTCGGGGCCGCGACCAACTGGCCTGACCAAGGCGCGACCCGACGGGGCGTCGCCCACATGATCGCCCTGATCCGGTCCGAGAGCTTGCCCCGGCCCAAGGTGCCGCCTGAGCCATCCCAAGACAGGAAGGCCCCTTGCAGGCACACTACACACAGCTCAACGCCCCCATGTTAGAGGTTCTGGCCGCGGCGACGAGGGCCGGACTACTGCTGGAGCCTCCCCGGGGATGAGGTCAGATCCGGCAAAGCGGGATCTCCGGAGGTATTGCCGATATCACCGTGACCACGGCCACGATATCGACTATTGCTACACTCTTAAGAGAGAGATCGAGCGGCTGATCCAGGCGGGCCACTTGGGAGGCTTCGTGGGGGACAGGCGGGCAGAACAAGAAGAGAGAGCCCCCCGGGAGGCGCGGGGGCTGGAACCGCCAGCAGACCACGATCAGGAGGAGCCACGCCCCCCGGGGCGATCATGCGCATAGAGATGATAAGCGGGGGGCCGCCCCAGAAGGGACGTCGCCCACGATCTCGGAGGCAGGTGCCCGACAGGTGATGGTAGCGGGCGCTAGCAGCAGGCCGAAGCGGAGAAGGACAAACCGACCCCCTATCACCTTTACTGAGGGAGATCAGCGGGAGGTTGGGAGTCAGTGCGATGACGCCCTCGTCGTCGAGGCTCGGATGGGGCGGTCGTCGTCAGCCGGCTCCTGATTAACACCGGAAGCTCCTGCGACATCCTGTTCCTGTCAACGGTCGAAAGGATGGGGTGGGGGCGTGCGGACCTAGAGCCCTGCGCGGGCCCCATTGTCGGCTTCACCGGCCATATGATCCCCATAGTGGGGACGATCACCCTGCCGATGACTCTGGGGGAGGAACCGAGGGTCGTCACCAGGGCGACACGGTTCGTCATCGTCGACGTCGCGTCGACGTACAACGGAATTTTAGGGCATCCATACATGACGGCCATAGAGGCGCTCCCCAGCCTGCTACACCAGATAATGAAATTCCGGACCCCGCAGGGGGTGGGACTGGTACGAGGAAACCATGAGGTGTCTGGGGGCCGCGACTGATCGTGCCCCGGATACACACCCGAGGCGACGGTTGTAGTTTTACCGCAAGCGCACGGTGTAGCGGCGAGCGGGATATCGAACACAGGGAGGACGAATGACCGTGCTTGCTCCTAATCAATCTGGCTACTTAAGAGAGAAATTTGCCTTTGGTGATCCTGTCACAATCGTCAGACAAAACGTGCAGAAATATCAAATCGAATAAAGAACGTCTAGGGAATGGGGAATCCCCGCTACTCACCGTATTTCATAAATGTAGTTCGTTGGTATCAAAATTGCTTGAATAAGAATTTGGATGAACTAGTTGCAACTGAATGTAGAACCAAGCTCACGCTCTCACGCTGTTGCCGGTCTATAGCTATCCTAGGTTTGGATCCAATCTCTTGCAAACCCTAACCTAGGGAAGCTAGCATTAGGATCAACATCATCGTCCAATCGCGCACCGAGTCCAATCTCTTGCAAACTCGGTCCACGATCTAGATTGTGATAGTTCCTACCCGTCCAATCTCTTGCAAACGAGTATCGGCATGGAATTGCAACCGGAAATCCTAGTATCGGTCCAATCTCTTGCAAACCGATACTTTGAAAATCCGATTCCAACCCAATTCGGATTTCTAGGGCTTCCTATCAAATTGGGATCCAATCTCTTGCAAATCCCAATCGATATGAATACCTAGCCATCCGTAGTAAATTGATCACAATCTAATCTCTAATTATTGATTCTAGCACAATTTCTACCAATTCATCACAAATACGAAATTGGGCTTGTAGGGTTCATCCCCACGCCCCAAGACGTGGAGACTACTCACAATTCATAGCAAGTTCACAAAAATAATCAATGAAATAAGCAATAAAATTCATCACAATATTGATATAAGCAATAAAAATAGAATCTTTAAGGAAAAGAGATGCAAACCAATGGAGTTCTTCAATTGCTCTAACAAAAATCACAAACTTGTCTCTTCTCCAATCACAAGAATAAAGCTAAAACCTAATCTAAAAAGCTGCAAAAAATCTAAGAGAGAGGTTCCCTAAACTAGGGTAAAAACAGGGATTAAATAGCCCTCAAAATCGTCCAAAAATCGTGACCAAAATACCCCTGCACAGCCTGTTTTCCGCAATTTTCGCTACAGGCAGCGCATCGCACTCGGCCGAGTGACAAAAGTCGCTCGGCCGAGTGAAAACCCTGTCATTTTCCAGTAAGTCGGGGGCTTCAGAGGTCTTCAGTTCGGGGGCGGCTCGGCCGAGTGAGTTGTCGTCACTCGGCCGACGGCTTCAAGGCACTCGGGCGGACGTAATAATCCACTCGGCCGAGTGGGTCTTCTGAAGCTCAGGCAGCCGAAAACAGTAACTTCGATGTTTTGGAAGGGCCTCGTCTGGGCGCCACTCGGGCGGACGCGATATCGTCACTCTGCCGATGTGGTCTTCGGTGCTCGGCCGAGTGCACATAGGAATCGTATCTGTTCAGGTCGGCCGAGCAGTGTCTCGCTGGTCGGCCGAGTAGCTCCTCCACTCGGAGCTACTCGGCCGAGTGGAACACAAAAAATGCCCATTCTGCTTGTTTTGGCCTCCTCTTCGCTCCTGTGACGTCCATTCTTCTTCCGCTCCTCTCCAACAGCAAAATACCCCTCGGGGAGGTCGTCGGTGACCGTCTAAAGTGAGCGTATCTCAAGATCACTCCAAATCGCGCCAAATCACCTGAAATGCGACAAAAACAACAAATCGTGAAAAGCATCGCAATATCGTCGATATATCGTGAAAAACATGATTTGGGCGATCTAAATGGCATGCAAACATGCGGAAAAAAGGTGTAAAATAAGGAGTGATCAGCGACAAGGGGCCAGTCAGGCACGGGAGCCCGAAGCGGCCCCTGACGGTCCTCATCCCCGACGAAAGGGAGGACTTTTGCGACCAGCGGCCGACCCCAGCCGAGGAGGTCGAGGAGGTTCCCGTAGCCGCATAGGAAGAAAGAACCGTCTCCATCGGGACGAAACTCCCGGCCGCCCTGAGAGCGGCCCCCGTCGGCCTGCTCCGGGAAAACACAGATATATTCGCCTGGTCACCCACAGACATGCCGAGGGTTGACCCGACGGTGATCTCCCACAGGTTGAACGCGGACCCAGAAGCCCGACCGGTCCGACAGAAGAAGAGAAGCGCGGGGGCGAAAAGAAGAGGGCGACCGAGGAAGAAGTAGACCGGCTCCTCGAAGCCAAGTTTGTCCGGCCAGTGGATTACCCGGACTGGCTCGCCAATGTCGTTTTGGTGAAGAAGCCCAGTGGAAAATGGCGCATGTGCGTCGACTTCACCGACCTCAACAAGGTGTGCCCAAAGGACAGTTTTCCCCTACCCCAGATCGACCGCTTGGTGGACCAGGCGTCCGGTTACGAGTTGTTAAGCTTTATGGACGACTTCTCGGGCTACAACCAGATACCGATGGCGGAGGATGACGAGGAAAAGACATCCTTTGTCACCGATAAGGGCACCTTCTGTTACACTAAGATGCCCTTTGGACTGAAGAACGCCGGGGCGACCTATCAGCGGATGGTAGACCGAATATTCAGCCCTCAGGTGGGGCGAAACTTGGAGGTCTACATCGACGACATGCTGGTAAAGAGTAGGAGGGCCCCAGACCACCTCGCCGACTTACAGGAAACGTTCCAAAGGATTCGCCGATACAACTTAAGACTGAACCCTGCAAAGTGTATCTTTGGCGAGCAGTCGGGAAAATTCCTAGGCTTCATGATAACGAAGCGGGGATCGAGGCGAACCCCGACAAGGTGACGGCCCTCATCAATATGGCGGAACCCCGGACGATCCGGGACTTGCAGCGACTGAACAGCCAGATCACTGCTCTGGGGCGATTCCTGTCGAAATCTGCGGAGAAGTCACTCCCCTTCTTCAGGGTCTTGCGCACTGCCTTTGGCGAAGCTAAGGACAAGAGGAAGGTGATCCCATGGGACAACGACTGTGCATGGGCGTTCGTGGAGCTAAGGGCTTACCTACAAAGTCCACCGCTCCTCGCACGGCCGGAAGAAGGCGAACCCCTAGGGTTGTACTTGGCAACCAATGAAGAGGCCGTTAGTTCCATCTTGATCAAGGAGGAAGGGGGGTGCAGCGCCCTGTTTACTACGCCAGTCGGATCCTCCGGGAGGCGGAGACTCGCTACAGTCCCATCGAGAGAGCCGCCTACCGCCTAATCACTATAGCCCGAAAGCTTCGACCATACTTCCAAGCCCATCCCATCGCCGTCCACACCGACATGTCCCTCGAGAAAAACCTGAAGAGGTTGGAGCGGTCGGGGAGGATGCTCAACTGGAGTTTCGAGCTCAGCGAGTTCGACATAACATACAAAGCCCGGACGGCGATCAAGGGCCAGGCGCTGGCCGACTTCGTGGTGGAATGCACCGCAGGGGGCGCTCCGGGGGACCAACCAGAGCCCCCATCGGCAACCGTGTCCCCGCGGGGGACCGGGGGGGCGAACCCTCAAAGCCCTCCCGGATGGACGTGGACGAATTATGGACCATCCATGTCGATGGCTCCGCGACGGGATCCGGGACGGGGGCGGGTATCGTCATTCAAACCCCCGACGGGTGCTCGTTGGAATACACCCTACGCTTCAACTTCCCGGCAACCAACAATGTCGCGGAATACGAGGCCGCGGTCAACGGGTTGAAGCTCGGTAGGGCGGTGGGGGCGACGAATGTGTTGCTCCTTAGTGACTCACGGCTCGTCGTCTAACAGATCCAAGGAAGCTTCGAGGCCCGAGAAGAAACGATGAAGCGCTACCTTAAGCGCATCCAGATCGAGCTCCGCAAGTTCAAGAAGGCGGACGTCCAGCACCTGCCCCGCTCCAACAACCTCCGGGCGGACGCCCTGTCTAAGCTGGCCTCCTCCTCCGCGGCCGAGATCGGGAAGGCCATCTACGTCGAAAGCCTATTGACCCCAACCATTGACGAAGAAGAACTGATGTGTGCGGGCACGGTGACGACGTGGATGACCCCCATTATGAAGTACTTGGAGATGGGGGACCTGCCCGAGGAGCGGATGCTGGCTAAAAAGGTGGAGAGGCTGGCCATGTCATTCGTACTCCTCGACGGAGTGATGTACCGCCGCCGCCGCGCCAACTTCGACGTCCTGCCCTATCTAAAGTGCTTGGGCCCGGAGCAGGCTGAGCAAGTCATCCGCGAAGTGCACGAAGGTTTCTGCGGAAACCACCATGGAGGTCGCACCATCGCCCATAAAATAATGCGACAGGGGTACTATTGGCCGACAATGATCCGGGACGCGGTACAATACGTCAAGAGGTGCGAGGCGTGCCAGAAATTCTGCCGACGGACGACTGCACCTCCGGCCAACTTGATGCCCATTGTGAGCCCGATCCCATTCGCCAAATGGGGACTCGACATCCTTGGGCCTTTCCCGAAGGCCTCCGGGGGAAGAAAATATCTAGTCGTCACCGTGGACTACTTCACGAAGTGGGTGGAGGCAGAGCCGCTAGCGCGTATCACGTGGACGGACATGAAGGGCTTTATCTGGCAATCCATTATATGTCGCTTCGGTATACCCCGCTCGATAGTCACGGATAACGGAAGGCCGTTCGATTGTGAAGGCTTCCGTGACTTCTGTTCGGGCTGGGGGATCAAACTCCATTTCGCGTCAGTCGCCCACCCGCAGTGCAACGGATTGGCGGAGGCCGCGAATAAATGCATCTTGAACCCTATGAAGAAAAAAGTGGACGCCGCCCTTGGGGCATGGGTCGACGAGCTGCCGGGAATCCTATGGTCCTATCGCACCACCCACAAGGCCTCGACAGGAGAAAGCCCGTTCATGCTGGCATACGGATCGGAGGCGGTCATTTCCGTGGAAATTGGAGAAGAGACGCTCCGACTAAAACTCTTCGACGAAGAGATCAATGGAGAGGGACTCGGCCTCAGTCTTGAATTGAGAGACGAGGTAAGAGACCGGGCCCTGACGAGCCTCGTCAAGCACATCCAGAGGATGGCGCGACACTACGACTCCCAGGTGAAGCAGCGGACTTTCAGGATCGACGACTTGGTCCTCAGAGACGCCACCTTCAGACCCGAGACCGCCCTGCGGGGAAAGCTGGCCGCCAAATGGGAAGGGCCCTACAAGGTCATCGATATCGTCGGACCAGCCACGTACATCTTGGCAACCATAGATGGGAAAGAGCTGGCACATCCTTGGAATGCAAAGCACCTGCTAAAGTTCTACCAATAGTTGTGAGTTTTTCTTTTATATATACGAGATACACATCTACCCGCTTTCCCCAACATTGTTGTTTCCACATAAGTGTTTCAGCGTGAACCTCCGAACCTCTAGGGCAGGGCCAACCCTAGCCACCCAAACCAGAGAAGGGCACGGGACGGGCTACGCTCCCACTCCCCCCCTCAAGACATCTGGGGCAGGGCCAACCCTAGCCACCCAAACCAGAGAAGGGCACGGGCCGGGCTACGCGCCAGCTGCCCCCCTCAAGACCTCTGGGGCAGGGCCAACCCTAGCCACCCAAACCAGAGAAGGGCACGGGCCGGGCTACGCGCCCGCTCCCCCCTCAAGACCTCTGGGGCAGGGCCAACCCTAGCCACCCAAACCAGAGAAAGGCACGGGCCGGGCTACGCGCCCGCTCCCCCCCTCAAGACCTCTGGGGCAGGGCCAACCCTAGCCACCCAAACCAGAGAAGGGCACGGGCCGGGCTACGCGCCTGCTCCCCCCCTCAAGACCTCTGGGGCAGGGCCAACCCTAGCCACCCAAACCAGAGAAGGGCACGGGCCGGGCTACACGCCCGCTCCCCCCCTCAAGACCTCTGGGGCAGGGCCAACCCTAGCCACCCAAACCAGAGAAGGGCACGGGCTGGGCTACACGCCCGCTCCCCCCCTCAAGACCTCTGGGGCAGGGCCAACCCTAGCCACCTAAACCAGAGAAGGGCACGGGCCGGGCTACGCGCCCGATCCCCCCCTCAAGACCTCTGGGGCAGGGCCAACCCTAGCCACCCAAACCAGAGAAGGACACGGGCCGGGCTACGCGCCCGCTCCCCCCCTCAAGACCTCTGGGGCAGGGCCAACCCTAGCCACCCAAACCAGAGAAGGGCACGGGCCGGGCTACGCGCCCGCTCCCCCCCTCAAGACCTCTGGGGAAGGGCCAACCCTAGCAACCCAAACCAGAGAAGGGCACGGGCCGGGCTACGCGCCCGTTCCCCCCCCTCAAGACCTCTGGGGCAGGGCCAACCCTAGCCACCCAAACCAGAGTAGGGCACGGGCCGGGCTACGCGCCCGCTCCCCCCCTCAAGACCTCTGGGGCAGGGCCAACCCTATCCACCCAAAACAGAGAAGGGCACGGGCCGGGCTATGCGCCCGCTCCCCCCTCAAGACCTCTGGGGCAGGACCAACCCTAGCCACCCAAACCAGAGAAGGGCACGGGCCGGGCTACGCCCCCGCTCCCCCCTCAAGACCTCTGGGGCAGGGCCAACCCTAGCCACCCAAACCAGAGAAGGGCACGGGCCGGGCTACGCGCCCGCTCCCCCCCTCAAGACCTCTGGGGCAGGGCCAACCCTAGCCACCCAAACCAGAGAAGGGCACGGGCCGGGCTACGCGCCCGCTCCCCCCCTCAAGACCTCTGGGGCAGGGCCAACCCTAGCCACCCAAACCAGAGAAGGGCACGGGCTGGGCTATGCGCCCGCTCCCCCCCCTCAAGACCTCTGGGGTAGGGCCAACCCTAGCCACCCAAACCAGAGAAGGGCACAGGCCGGGCTACACGCCCGCTCCCCCCTCAAGACCTCTGGGGCAGGGCCAACCCTAGACACTGATTTGGGTTCAATATTGCGTATTTAACTCCCCATTTAGCCCTATTTTGTGCTCATGTGATGCTATATTGGTCTCTAGTACATACGTATTTTCTACACATTTATTTATTAGAGAAAACACACTATTTGAGCACAAAACAGTAATTAATGGAGTATTTCTGCACTTTTTATATTTTTCCTAGCTTGGTCTCGATCTTACGATTCCAACGACTATTTATTTGTATTTTTCTGAGATCTGTGCTAATTACTGTGAATTTTTGAATACAGAATACCATTTAATTGAAGAAATACAGAAGAAATACATTTTAAAATACGGCGCACGAATCTTGGAGTGCCACGCGGCGTCATCACCGCGTTTCCCCACCGTATCGGACGGCGCTCAGCGCATCAGCGACGCGGCAAGACGTCGCCCGCTCGATCCGCATCCAACGGCCCCCATCACCCGTAGACGAAACGAAGAGCGCAGATCTGCATGGCAACGTGGCTCGATCGCGTTCGTCGATCCTCCATCCAACGGCGTATGAGCGAGCGGAGCGGGCGCAAAAGCAAGCGGCGACGTGGGCGACGCTGATGCGTCCGATGGCGATCCGACGACTATTATGAATCCCGCATCCGAGTCCTATTCGACGATCATTGAGCTACGTGGCGCGATCCTGGCCACCTCCCACTTGAACAAACTGGTAGGAAGAAAGACGAGTTGGGTTCGGGTTGCAAGCGGATGCGAGAAGATCCGCTTTGGGCGGACACGTGGCGAGTTCTTGTGCGATCCCGCAACGATCAACGGCCTACAATTGATCCGCTCCAGATCTACGGCCAGGATGTGTTTGGGCGTGAAGCGGGTGCGGATTTTAAACCCGTTAAGCCCAATAAACCCGCAATGTTATTATTTAAGCGTATTCTAGGGTTTTTGGGCGTATATTTGGCGTATTGGAGCACTTAGGAGCCGTATTCTCTCTCTGAAAAATTCTGTAAATTTTCAGAGGCATTTCTTATTATTTCCAGAGAGTTTGAAGTCGAAACTTGGAGATTTGGTGATATTTCCTTTAACTCAAACCCCGTATTTTGGTGTTTTCTAGCGTATTTTGCTATAAACTTGATGTATTTTGCTATGGAAGTTGCTTATTTTCGCATGATGTGTAGCTAAATCTCTGTTGTGCATGATATGGAGTAGTTAGGTGATGTGATTCGTGCTATTTAGGTTGAATATTGTTGTTCTTCATCGTAAAATTCGCTAAAATTGTATGTTTTCGCTATTTAATCCTCTTTTCGTCTTCTAAAAGAAGCGAATACGTTGATGATCATCCCACAAGGGTGACATATGATCTCTCCAAAAGAGAGCTTCATACCATATTCGTAGAACTATAGTTTTAGCGACGTTTTTATTCAAATTGTGCGTGAACCCCCAAAAGGGTATTTTCCGACGAATCGCTCCCAAAAGGAGGGTTTGTTGAGTTATATTTAATCAACCAAAATACACGAATCGCTGATCCTAACGAACCCATGTCATGTGCACGTTTCTCATATATTCTCATACACGACTCTTTCGTTGTTCGCTTTGATTACGTATTCACGACACACGTTCACACCATCATCACTTTCATTATTAAAGTGTTTAGTTTCTCTACGTAGATTTTCTATTTGATTTAAGCTTGTGGTTTCAACAGATTTCTCCCGAGGATTCGACATCTGGACTCCCATATTTTACTACTTGAACGGACTCTTGCGCTTGAGAGAAGCACCTTTCGGAGCCCACCAAGTTTTTGGCGCCGTTGCCGGGGAGAACGGTTTGTTACTACGGTTTATTTCATTCAAAAGACCTTCGGTGAGATCTTTCCACTTTATTGTATATAAACTTTTGTTTGCTTTCATATAAAAAAAATTGTGCTAGTTTATGTGGCATAGGACTCCTAGGACACATAGGTTGACTCGACGTTTTGATATGGCTAATAATAATATGGATGAAAATTTTAGCAACAATAACGAGAATAATGTGCAACCTGGAGTGCCTAGGACTTTAAAAGATTTACTTCGACCCACTAGGACTAGCACTGCTTCATGCTTTGTTTTACCTGCCGAAGCAAATTCTTTCAATTTTAAACCACCTTTCATGGGTTAGACAAGGAAAATCCATATCTTCATATTAAAGGATTTGAGGAGGTTTGCTTGACATGATTTGATGGGAAAACTAGCGAGGACACGATATATCTTAAACTGTTCCCATTTTCATTAAAAGACAAAGCTAAAAATTGGTTGAATGCATTGCCATCACGCTCTATTACTACATGGATTGATTTGCAGGCTGAATTTCTAAAGAAGTTTTTTCCTATTCATAGGACACAGGGACTGAAGCGGCAGATTATGAACTTTGCCCAGAAAAGCGAGGAAACATTCTACCAGGCATTTGAAAGGTTCAATGAGTTGCTGCTCGCATGTCCGCACAATGGCTTCGACAAAAGCAGGATTATTGGCTTCTTCTACGATGGACTGCAGCCGCAAATGAAGCAATTTGTAGAGATGATGTGCAATGGAGGATTCTTTGATAAAGAGCCAGATGAAGCTTGGACGTACCTGGAGGAGATAGCAGAAAATGCGCAGACATGGGACATTACTTCAGACTACGAGAGAGGAGGCCACTCTGCACCATCCCAGCCCACACGAGGAGTGGTATTCAATTTGAAGCAAGAGGATGCGTTGGAGGCAAAGATGGAGGCCATGATCTCAAACAAGCTTCATGCCATGAATCTGAAAGAGGCCAAGGCGGTTGAGATAGAGCAGACTTGTGCACTTTGTGACGTTAGTGGCCATGACACCAGTGCATGCCCCACACTTCCAGCCTTGAAGAGCATGCTAGGAAATCCTACTGGGGTGAATCAAGTGTCTTCGAACTACCAAAATTTCAATTCCATCAAGGGGTGGCGCAACAATCCAAACTTGAACTGGGGCCCCAATCAGCAGACTCAGCAGCAGCAGGCTCCCACTCAGTTCAGACCGCCGCAATACAACAATAACAACTACCAAGGTGGGAACCAGAGGAGGGACCATGAGCAGATGCAACCATTTGGCGATGCACTTCAGCAGCTCATTCAATTGCAACAAGCTCAGATGCAGCAGCAGCAGGCGCAATTTCAGGCTCAGCAGACTCAGAATCAGCAGATGAGCGAGAGCTTGGCGAGGCTTACAGCGACATTAGAAAAAGGTAAGCTTCCATCTCAGTCAATTCCAAATCCTAATATGGGCTCATCTTCTTCTGCAGGTAACAATATGAAGCCTTGCCAAGCTGTGTCCACTTTGAGGAGTGGAAAAGAGATTCAGAAGCCTGATCCACCGAGCAGACAAGCTGAGCAGGAAGAGGGAATTCAGATCCAAGAAGAGGGAATTAAAGAACAAGAGGAGGTGCAGGAAGAGAGCACGGACGTGGGTGTGAGCAAAAGCGTCATTAAAGAGAAGGAACCCGCAGCATATGTACCTGCATCACCCTACCCTCATCGGCTACTTCAGAAAAGCAAAGATAAGTATCAAACTGAGATTCGAGAAATTTTTCAGAAGTGCCAGATCAATATTCCATTGCTTGATGCTATTAATCAAATACCTGCCTATGCTAAATTTCTGAAAGATTTGTGCACTGTTAAAAGAAAGTTAAATGTGAAAAAGAAAGCATTCTTGACTGAACAGGTTAGCTCTATTGTGCAACAAAATACACCACCTAAATTTAGAGACCCTGGATCACCCACCATCACTTGCACCATTGGCACTAAGAAAATTGGAAATGCTTTATTGGATTTAGGATCTAGTGTCAATATATTGCCATATCCTATTTTTGTGCAGCTTGGGTTAGGACAGCTAAAGCCTACATCTGTTATATTGCAACTAGCTGATAGATCTATTAAAGTTCCAAAGGGATGCATTGAGGATGTCCTCGTTCAGGTGGACAAATTTTACTACCCCGCGGACTTTATAGTTCTAGACATCCAAGGACCCCAAACTGCCAATGCTACTCACATCATTCTAGGTAGACCATTCCTAGCGACATGCAATGCTTTACTAAATTGTAGGGATGGTCAACTGAAAATTACTTTTGGCAACATGACTTTAGATTTGAATATTTTTAATACTTGCAAGTTGCCACATGTGGATGATGAGATTGAGAGGGTGCATATGATTGATTCGTTGGTGGATGATTATATTTGTTCTGAATTTTGTGATGATGCTTCTATTGTTGAGACTTTTATCGGTGATTCTGATGACATATCTTTTGTGCAGGAGAACGTGAAAGAGCTCAATGCGGTATGGGAGCCTAGGTTCGAGGCTTTGCCACCTAATGCATCAATTCAAATTTCATCTGAGGTGGAGGATCCAAAGCCAGAGTTGAAGCCACTTCCTGACTATCTTAAGTATGCTTTTCTTGGAGATGAAAATAGCTTCCATGTGGTAATATCTTCTAAACTTTCTTTAGAGCAGGAAAGCTCCTTACTTGATGTGCTGAGGAAACATAGAGTTGCTATTGGTTGGTCCATTGCTGACATAAAAGGTATAAGCCATATTGTATGCATGCATCACATTTATTTAGAGGATGACGCCAAACCCACTAGAGAAATGCAACGTAGGTTAAATCCAACATTAAAAGAAGTGGTTAAAGGCGAGGTACTAAAATTATTGGATGCAGGCATTATATATCCTATTTCTGACAGCAAGTGGGTTAGCCCTAAACAGGTTGTTCCTAAAAAGTCTGGCCTCACTGTGGTTAAAAATGAGAATAATGAGCTTATCCCAGTTAGAGCCACCACAGGTTGGAGGATGTGTATAGACTATAGGAAGTTGAATTCTAGAACTAGAAAAGACCATTTTCCTCTTCCATTTCTTGACCAAATTTTAGAGAGGGTGGCTGGACATGAGTACTATTGCTTTCTAGACGGTTATTCAGGATATTATCAGATTGAGATTGCACCTGAGGATCAAGAAAAGACTACTTTTACTTGTCCCTTTGGTACTTTTGCTTTTAAAAGAATGCCGTTTGGTTTATGTAATGCTCCAGCTACTTTTCAGCGATGCATGCTCAGTATTTTTGATGATATGGTTGATAAAATTGTTGAGGTATTTATGGATGATTTTTCATTATACGGTAGCTATTTTCATGATTGTTTAGCTAACTTGGCTCTTGTTCGTGACAGGTGCATTGAAAAGAACCTCCTATTGAATTGGGAGAAGTGTCACTTTATGACCACAGAGGGACTTTTCCTAGGTCACCTGGTTTCTAAAGATGGTATACAGGTAGACAGAGCCAAGGTAGCAGTAATTGAGAAGCTACCAAGTCCTAAATGCGTGAAGGACATCAGATCATTCTTGGGACAGGCAGGATTTTATAGGCGATTCATCAAAGATTTTAGCGCCATATCTCGCCCTCTTTGCAACTTACTTACTTTAAATGTGGATTTTATTTGGACACCTGAGTGTCAAATTTCTTTTGAAACTTTAAAGAAGTTGCTGATTTCTGCTCCTATTTTACAGGTGCCAGACTGGTCCCTACCATTTGAAATAATGTGTGACGCAAGCAATTACGCAGTTGGTGCAGTCCTAGGCCAAACAAAAGACAAAGTTCCAGTGGTGATTTACTACGCTAGCAAGACACTAAATGACGCTCAGAGGAATTATACGACCACAGAGAAGGAGTTGCTTGCTGTAGTATTCGCGTTGGAAAAATTCAGGAGCTATATTCTGGGATCACCTATTTTGATATATACTGATCACTCTGCTTTAAAATATTTATTGTCTAAAAAGATGCTAAGCCTCGATTGATACGATGGATTTTATTGTTGCAGGAGTTCAATGTCACAATCAAGGACAAGAAAGGCGTGGAGAATCTAGTAGCTGACCATTTATCACGATTAACAGTAGGCCTTGATTCAGCGGATGTGCCTTTGAAGGACTCCTTCCCTGACGAGCATCTTTTTAGCGTTTCCACCTCTCCATGGTATGCTGATATCGTTAATTATCTGGTAACTGGTAAGACCCCTGACACTTGGTCTCTTCAAGACTTTAAACGGTTCAAGTATGAGGTAAAATATTTCTTCTTTGATGATCCGTACTTATATAAATATTGTAGTGACCAAATTGTTAGGAGATGCATTCCTGATCATGAAATAACCAGTGTGATACAATTTTGCCATGATGGAGTATGTGGTGGACACTTTTCAGTGAACAAAACTGTGGCAAAAATCTCGCAATGTGGCTTTTATTGGCCAACTATGTTTAAAGATACATTTCATTATTGCAAGACTTGTGCTGCATGCCAACAATTAGGGGGTATTACTAAACGTAACATGATGCCTTTAAACCCCATTTTGGAAATTGAAATATTTGATTGTTGGGGCATAGACTTCATGGGACCTTTCCCACCTTCATTTGGATATGCTTATATTTTGGTTTGTATTGATTATGTTTCTAAATGGGTGGAAGCTATTCCTTGCAGGTCGAACGACACTTCCATTGTGCTTAAGTTCCTCAAAGAGAACATTTTCTCTAGGTTTGGAGTGCCAAAGGCCTTGATCAGTGATGGAGGGTCTCATTTTTGCAACCGCATGTTCGCTACTTTAATGAAGAGGTTTGGGGTCACACATAAAGTTTCTACGCCATATCACCCCCAAACCAATGGCCAAGCAGAGTTGGCAAATAGAGAGATCAAAGGAATTTTGCAGAAAACTGTGAATCCTTCAAGGAAAGATTGGAGTTTGCGCTTACCTGAAGCGTTGTGGGCTTACAGGACGGCCTACAAAACAATTTTGGGGATGTCACCTTACCGTCTTGTTTTTGGGAAGTCTTGTCACTTACCTGTTGAGATAGAGCATAGATCTTATTGGGCTATAAAGAAAATGAATTTTGATACTGATGTCACTTTTTCTTCTCGCAGGTTACAATTGTTGGAGCTGGAGGAGTTGAGGAGAAATGCGTACGACAACGCTAAAATATCAAAAGAGAGGATGAAATCCGTCCACGACATGATGATCTTGAGGAGGGAGTTCACCCCCAGGCCAAAAAGTACTCCTATACAATTCCAGGCTACACATCTTTCCTGGGAAGCTTCGCTCTAGGTGGTATGGACCTTTCGTCGTCAAAGAAGTTTTCCCAGATGGCGATGTGCTCTTACTAAATGAAAAAGATGGAAGCGAGTTCAAGGTGAATGGCCAGAGATTGAAGCATTTTCACGAGCCTTGGACCAAGGAAGCGAGCACCATGGATCTCACAGACCCACCTTCGGGTGGGGACTAATCAGGTGTGTTCTTTCCATGCTTACCTCTTCCTAACATTGAGGACAATGTCTATTTTTAGTTGGGGGGAGGGAAATAACTTTTAGGAATTTTTTTTTCTTTTTCTTTTTCTTTTAGGATTTTATTTTTTTTAGTTCCCTTTTTGCATTGAAAAAAATTTTGAGTTAAAAATATCACCAGAATCTATTTTACCTAGAAATGAACCTCATGTGATGAAATTTCTCGAAATATACTCACCACCGTACACATATGATTTATTTTTCCCCCACCACTATTGTTCAACATTTCAGTCTCATTTTACATGAATTTGAGTGCTTGTGGTGAATTTCTTTTTATACATCTCAATGGCAAGATTAATCGATGACGTAATGAATCTAGAAATTATGGATTAGCAAGTGGTATGCTCTCATTGGAACACACCAAAGTTCATGCACCAATAATTTATAAATTAACTGGAGCATTGTTCTTTATCTCGTATTCATTGCTATTTGCATGCTTGGTGTGATTTTGGGTAGAAAAACGTACCACGTCATTTGAAATGATCGGGATACCCATTCTTGTGAAAAAGTAAAGAAGAGGAAGTTATCTTGCCACGTTGGTTATGCACACACAAAAGAAGAAAAAACGAGATGAATGAAAAAAAAGAAAAAAAATGAATAAATGTGCTATCAAAGAAATAACTTGGTTGGCTCGAGTAGTACAGTCCGAGGGGTCCTTCTTGGCCTAATGCCCTATGATCGTCTGATTTGGGAGCCATTGACCGGAATCTCAATTATTTGATAGAGCGTTCCAAGTTATATACTTTTTCGCGAATGTTGCTTGATGCGCGTTACGCGGAACTATGGAAAAAAGCGAAAGAAAATAGAGGATAAGTGTGCATAATTAGCAAGGCAAGAGAACTTCCAAAGCTTAAAGAAAACACAAGATGTGGTGTGATCTCTTATGAATAAAGATTGACGTGTGTATGCTTTGATACCATTTTATTTTTAATGCTTGCTCTGCATAAAAAATTCACGCTCCAAGTTAAAATATGTGATTGAACGGTGTGTACCATTGCTTTAGTATACTATGAGCCATGAAGTAATTGATAGTGAATTTGAGTCAACTTTATAACCATTTGAGATGCTTGACTTTCATTTTTGAAAACCCACAAGTACCATTACTTGATGAGCTTGAAATATTGATATTAGTGTTTGGTTATCTCTTTTGTCGTAGTAGTATGATGGTGAGTAATTTGAGATCTGATAAGGTGATCTAGGCGTATTTTTAATCGCTCTTTTTTGCTAGAGACTAGCAAAACGCTAGTTGGGGGGTGTGATTTGGGTTCAATATTGCGTATTTAACCCCCCATTTAGCCCTATTTTGTGCTCATGTGATGCTATATTGGTCTCTAGTACATACGTATTTTCTACACATTTATTTATTAGAGAAAACACACTATTTGAGCACAAAACAGTAATTAATGGAGTATTTCTGCACTTTTTATATTTTTCCTAGCTTGGTCTCGATCTTACGATTCCAACGACTATTTATTTGTATTTTTCTGAGATCTGTGCTAATTACTGTGAATTTTTGAATGCAGAATACCATTTAATTGAAGAAATACAGAAGAAATACATTTTAAAATACGGCGCACGAATCTTGGAGTGCCACGCGGCGTCATCACCGTGTTTCCCCACCGTATCGGACGGCGCTCAGCGCATCAGCGACGCGGCAAGACGTCGCCCGCTCGATCCGAATCCAACGGCCCCCATCACCCGTAGACGAAACGAAGAGCGCAGATCTGCATGGTGTAACGGCATGTATTTTTCCAAAAATATTTAAATTAAGTATTTAAAGTAAATTCAATTTTAATTGTATTTTATAATGGTTTGTTAGGAGTCTTAAACTGATTTCAAAAATTTCCTATAAAAATGTTTTGAAGTACCAGACTAGTTATGGAGTATTTTGGTAAGATCGGATTTCATCAAATACCTTTAAAAGATCTGATAAAAATTCGTTTTCAGATATTGCAGTTTTGGATCATTGAATTTATTTTTTATTCAAACGTTTTCAAAACGATTTCAAACTTCTGCAGTAGCATCCTATGATCATTTAGGGCTCCCCACATTAATTTCGTAATTTTCTGATATCATTTCAGTAGAGAACCCGCAAACCCGCTTTCTAAACGTTTTGGCCAAAAACTAGTATCCCCGTAGCCCAAACCCTGGAACGGTCTTCGTATTCGCCATCCTCGTGACGATACGATCCCGTGGGTATGTTTTCGTAATTTTTCGGACACGTTTACTAGTAGGGGCATTTTCGTAATTTCGCTTTTGTATTCTCACTAATGACCTTTGCTAATGAAGTTTATCTATAGCTAATTACCTAATTAAATTAACCCCTAACCCAACCCGTAACCCCCTCATTCCCATCTACCCTCCCATCTACCCCCCTCATCTACCCCTCCATCTACCCCCTCTAATTACCATTTTGCCATTCACTAACCCTATAAATAAACCCATCCCATTGTATTAACCCACACACAGATACTCTCTCTCTCTCCGTTTCATTTTGAACCCAGGCGTTCTCCCCCCGCTCTCCCTCACTCTCTTCTCCCCCTCTCTCGCTCTCCTCCCCCGTACTCTCTCTCCCGGAGCTCCACCACCCTCCCTCCGGCCTCGACCCGCGCTCTGCCGCTGACCGCCGCCTCCGCCGTCATCCGCCAGCCGCAGCGGCGCCGGAGCACTCCCCCAGCACCGACGAACACCCCACAACATCGCCAGCCTCCGCCCGCCGTCTTCGCCGCCGTGTCCCGCCGCCGTCGCCATCGCCGTCGCTCCCCGACGTCGCCCCCAGTCGCCGCCCTTGCTCGCCGCCGAGCCCCCGCCGCTGTCGCCTCCCTCTCTCTCCCCGTCATGCAGCGCTCGAACGACGGCTGCGTAAGTTAATATACTCAATGGCAAACTGGTAAATACGCGATTATTTCGTAATTTCGTATTTTATAATAATTAATAAATGGGTTTTAAGGTTATAAATCCATAACTAATTATACAGGGGCCAGAGAAATGTGTGACTAGTCCCAGAAAATCAGAAACGTCGAAACGAATCCATTGGCGCTAGTTTCGTCGCCATCAGGCAAGTATATTTCTCACAGTGAATTTTTAAAGGCAAAACTTAAATAGGTTAAAATTCTTTTAAAATTCGTAGCTTGCAATTTCTACGTACACTGCTATACGATAAAAATATATGTTACAGTACTTGTAAATACGATCGTTTTAACATCTTGTTTGCATATTTCTGACGTACGGTTTGTCTGGAATAAATCTTTGAACATGGGTATTATTAATAATTTCTTGTTTTAAAAATCCTTTTAAAATTCGTAACCTGTGATTTTTACGTAAACCAATGTACGATAAAAATATATGTCTTAGTACTAGTGTATACGACCATTTTGACACCTTGTTTGAAGAATTCTGATGTACGGTTTGCTCTAAACAATTCCTTGAACATATGTTTTAAAAATCACTTCTTGATTTAAAATTGCTTTTTGGCTATTTAAAATTGTTTAAAAATTGTTTAAAAATCTTGAAAAATAACTACTAGTCTTAGAAAGTATTTTAAGCTAATTTAAACTCTTTTGCTTGGTTAAAATCACATCTTACTTGTTCTTTTATTTATTTAAGTGATCCTGATGTTTTCATTTAATCGAGTCGTGAAGTTGTGAACTTTCACGAGACTGTTGTACAGACTATTGGAACACCGAGATTGAATTGACTGAATGGAAGATGGAACTTCAACAATATTGAATGGAAGATGGAACTTTAATAATATAGAATTAAAGATGGAATTTCAATAATAGACAGATAGTACACATTCTTTTGACCGCCACTTGACTTGACCCGGGTTTGGGGTAGTCTATGATCACAAGTGTTACAGAATGACTGGATGCGCCATACTAAATTACCTCCAACACATTACGGGGGTTAGAACCTTGACCGTTGCCATATCGGAACGGTGGGTAAGCCTCGGAGTTGCTCCCGTCGCAGGCTGCATGTTGGTTATCTCTAGTACTCTTGGACATGGACTTATCACTAGGATAGACTGGTTTTTGACTATTGTTCTAACATCTTTTTGCAGGTTGCTACGGTGTGTTTATTTAATGCTAAATTGTCACAGGTTGCAAATGGTATTGCAAATTGTTATTGAATGATTAAATTGCTACAGGTTGTAAACGATATTGCAAATGGCTATCGATGATTAAATTGCTGCAGATTGCAAATGTTTAACCTCTTTAACTGCTTTAACTATTTTAACTGCTTTAAACTGCTTTTATTGCTTATTTTAAATTAAACTTATTGCTTGTCTTTAAAAGTCCAGCTTGGTTTAATTTTAAAAACGTCTAACGTTTTGGTTTTGAGATTATCTTGCCGAGTAAACCTCGCTGACGGACATTTCATTTTGTTGTTTTACGAAATGTCCGTCAGGTATCGATAGTGAGTTCCTTGAAGACACTACTGCAGGAGTCGAGCCAGTGCTCGAAAACTACGTGGAGTATCTACCCACAGAAGACTAGACTTTTACCTTCGCGTCAGCACTTATATATATATATTTGATTAATGTAATTCGTGTACCTTGTTTGTATTGGCCATGCTAGGCCAAGCTGTATCTTAATTATTGTACACTGGATATGTAATAATGTTGTTTGAGCTGCTTCTTAAACTTGCAAGCAAGAATCTGCAATTTTTATACAGACGCTTAGTGTGTTTAAGCCAAGGAGGAAGAAAAGAAAAAGATTTCAAAAAGAAAAAAAAGTACTCCTCCTTGTTTTAAGCACATCGCGGACCCGCTCGCGTCCTCGCTCCCGGTAGAATGGGAAGCGGGGCGTGACACATGGCAACGTGGCTCGATCGCGTTCGTCAATCCTCCATCCAACGGCGTACGAGCGAGCGGAGCGGGCGCAAAAGCAAGCGGCGACGTGGGCGACGCTGATGCGTCCGATGGCGATCCGACGACTATCATGAATCCCGCATCCGAGTCCTATTCGACGATCATTGAGCTACGTGGCGCGATCCTGGCCACCTCCCACTTGAACGAACGGGTAGGATGAAAGACGAGTTGGGTTCGGGTTACAAGCGGATGCGAGAAGATCCGCTTTGGGCGGACACGTGGCGAGTTCTTGTGCGATCCCGCAACGATCAACGGCCTACAATTGATCCGCTCCAGATCTATGGCCAGGATGTGTTCGGGCGTGAAGCGGGTGCGGATTTTAAACCCGTTAAGCCTAATAAACCTGCAATGTTATTATTTAAGCGTATTCTAGGGTTTTTGGGCGTATATTTGGCGTATTGGAGCACTTAGGAGCCGTATTCTCTCTCTGAAAAATTCTGTAAATTTCCAGAGGCCTTTCTTATTATTTCCAAAGAGTTTGAAGTCGAAACTTAGAGATTGGGTGATATTTCCTTTAACTCAAACCCCGTATTTTGGTGTTTTCTAGCGTATTTTGCTATAAACTTGATGTATTTTGCTATGGAAGTTGCTTATTTTCGCATGATGTGTAGCTAAATCTCTGTTGTGCATGATATGGAGTAGTTAGGTGATGTGATTCGTGCTATTTAGGTTGAATATTGTTGTTCTTCATCGTAAAATTCGCTAAAATTGTATGTTTTCGCTATTTAATCCTCTTTTCGTCTTCTAAAAGAAGCGAATACGTTGATGATCATCCCACAAGGGTGACATATGATCTCTCCAAAAGAGAGCTTCATACCATATTCGTAGAACTATAGTTTTAGCGACGTTTTTATTCAAATTGTGCGTGAACCCCCAAAAGGGTATTTTCCGACGAATCGCTCCCAAAAGGAGGGTTTGTTGAGTTATATTTAATCAACCAAAATACACGAATCGCTGATCCTAACGAACCCATGTCATGTGCACGTTTCTCATATATTCTCATACACGACTCTTTCGTTGTTCGCTTTGATTACGTATTCACGACACACGTTCACACCATCATCACTTTCATTATTAAAGTGTTTAGTTTCTCTACGTAGATTTTCTATTTGATTTAAGCTTGTGGTTTCAACAGATTTCTCCCGAGGATTCGACATCTGGACTCCCATATTTTACTACTTGAACGGACTCTTGCGCTTGAGAGAAGCACCTTTCGGAGCCCATCAGCCACCCAAACCAGAGAAGGGCACGGGCCAGGCTACGCGCCCGCTCCCCCCCTCAAGACCTCTGGGGCATTTACCCTAGCCACCCAAACCAGAGAAGGGCACGGGCCGGGCTACGCGCCTGCTCCCCCCTCAAGACCTCTGGGGTAGGGCCAACCCTAGCCACCCAAACCAGAGAAGGGCACGGGCCGGGCTACGCGCCCGCTCCCCCCCTCAAGACCTCTGGGGCAGGGCCAACTCTAGCCACCCAAACCAGAGAAGGGCACGGGCCGGGCTACGCGCCCGCTCCCCCCCTCAAGACCTCTGGGGCAGGGCCAACCCTAGCCACCCAAACCAGAGAAGGGCACGGGCCGGGCTACGCGCCCGCTCCCCCCTCAAGACCTCTGGGGCAGGGCCAACCCTAGCCACCCAAACCAGAGAAGGGCACGGGCCGGGCTACGCGCCCGCTCCCCCCTCAAGACCTCTGGGACAGGGCCAACCCTAGCCACCCAAACCAGAGAAGGGCACGGGCCGGGCTACGTGCCCGCTCCCCCCTCAAGACCTCTGGGGCAGGGCCAACCCTAGCCACCCAAACCAGAAAGGGCTACGTGCCCGCTCCCCTCCACCAGACCTCCGGGGCAGGGCGTAGGCAATGCCGTGTAACCACACCCCAGACTTGGCAGACCCGTGATCCTTGAAAAGTCGAACTTGGGAAAGAGGACAAGGGCACATAAACCGGGACAAAATGGCGTCAGTTCCCGAGGAGGCGGCCCTGATGTGACTCGACGAAACGAAAGGACGCTCGAGAAATACGCCACCATTAATGATACACTCCAAAAGAGGTTCCATAAGGGCCACCTGGCAAAAGCGGTTTCCAACGGGCGTGATTCCGAGGAGCCCATTAATAATGCCAACTCATCGTAATAATTATGGAGGAAACCGTCAGCAAAATCCCCCTATAAAGACACCACTCACCCTTCCGAAAGAAAAAGAACAAAGAGTCGGAAGACATGAGAAATCGGCCCCGCCCCCACCCGCTGGGAAACGGGCCGAGATACAACGCCCAAACAAAAGAGAGGTCACCGGCCACCAGTGGTTCCCTTCGCCCTGGGTGGCGATCCCTGCATCTCCACCACCTCCGATAGGATATTCCCCTTACACATGGAAGGCCCCGCCTGCCAGCCTTCCTCCTGCTCTCAACCAGATGAGACAACATGTTCGGAAGACTTGCAGCGGGTCGCCACACCCCAATTAACATTCACCCCCCCCCCTGATCCCTACCGGGGGTGAGGGTGGAAGCCCCCAACGGATCTCCCCACGACCCACTGGCCCGCCGGACTCCCCCTCCGGGAGGGCAACGCCGCCACCTCCACCTCGTCCTCCGCCTCCTCCAGGGTTCCCCCTCGATGTGCGGGATCCCCGGCGAGGCCGGGCAACCATCCAGCATGGCGACGGCGAGACACAACGCGATGAAGCAAGGGAGGGGAAGGAAGGAGGTCCACCCGACAAACTAGGGTCAGCCCTCCCGAGGGGGGCACCGCAGGACTGCATCCCCGATGAAGCCAAACGGTGATTCAGGGCATGTCAGCCCGCCCCCGGACAATGAGGCAGGAGGAGTTCAGCGGTCTGTAGAAAGGAAGGCCGCCCCGCAACAGGGACCTGCTCACCCCGGTGCAGCGGGCGACGAGTTAAAGCAACCTCCTGCCCCACCCCCGGGTTCGGTCACACCTGCCCTATTGTTGTAAATACCATCTAGGTCTCCAGTAAAGGTTGATGAATGATATTCCTCCTTACAGACTCCTCACCCTAAGCCCAAGCGCACAATAGCTGGGAAGTCCACCAGGCACGTGCGGCTGAAGCCCCGCAAAAATAGCAACCGCGTCCGGTAAACACATTACAGCGAAAACCATGACCTTCTCAAAAAGTCAGGCTCCCCCAAAGTCCGACCCAGCCGCCACATACAACGACACGTCGTTAAGGGGCAACGCTTCGCAGTATCTCGCCTCCTCGCTTGGTTCCCACTCGAGAAGAGAACTCGCGATCCCTCAACGGCGGGCAATACCCAGCGGGAGCCGCGTCGCCACTCCTGAGCTTGGACCCAAGTCTGAATCATGTTAGAAAGGAGGTAGTGTTACGCCATCCGAGCCAAGCCGGGCTTCCGCCTCGCACTCGAATGCCGGGGGCAATTATTATGACCCAGAGATCGTGGGAGTCCGACTCCCGCCCAGATCCGCTAACATACCCCAGTGACTCACCCCTTGGCAAAAGGGCCGCCGTCCCGGAGGCCCGAGGCTACATGGGAAGGGACGCACCTCGCAACACTCCCCCCTCCCGGTCGAGGCGTACAACCGCTATCGCTCGTCCCGCCAGGGGCAGTGCACCGGGGGAGCACCCAGACTGCCGCCGGGATGCTTACAGAGGCATGGGCATATCCCTCCCTGCCAGCGCTCCCCGACCTGCGACTGAAAAGGTCCGCGGCCGGGCCGGACAACCCGCTGGGACCCCACGAGCTCCGCCGTCGGGAGTAGTATCACCGGACCTTCAATTCCTCACACACGACAAACAACCTAGTGTAAGGACACGACTGAAACTAACACCGCCCGACCACCTGACAAAGCACCCCCTGGCCGCTGAGCCCCCTGACACTTAATGCTTTCGGCCCTGACATCATGACAAAAGTGCCCCTGGCCGTTGCGCCGTCTGACAAAAGCGGGGCAGGCACTCCTGTTCCTGACATCCTCATCCGAAGCTTCCGCTGACAGCTGAGCCAGCTCAGTACGTCGAGTCGACATGCCAGGTCAGCCCCACCTAATCATCTCCCATCAGGTATAAATACCCCCTCACCTCTTACTGTGATGGGGTTGGCAAATTCTCTCTCAATCCATTATTCACACACGAGAGCAAAGGTCGTCCATATCTTTGTTCTCCCACATATAGCTCGCCACGTACGGCCGACACACCCTCAGTCCGACCTGCGTGCCTAGCCCCCGCTTTAAGTCCTATAACTAACTTAGGCATCGGAGGGGCTAAGGGTTGGACCCCAACCCAGCCCTTCTGATGAGTTGCTCGTGGTGCAGGATAGCTCGCCCTTGGACGGCCTCCGCCTTCGAGTCTTGCCGCCTGATCTTCCTCCGCCGTGTCTGGTGAGATTTGACCCCATGGTCTCCCCCGGCGGCAAGCTCAGCCTCTTCACCCCACTAATCACTTGTTAAACAGCCCATCAAAACCCTCTCATCATTATAACCACCGTGCCCTTGGTTCCCCTGAATACAAATTCATTGTACGCGAGTTTCACCTCGTAACAACACTAACGCACATGCATAATAGAAGAAAATTTAGCATGAAGTCATAGTTATAGCATCTCTTAACATTCAGCTTGCTGGAAATTGCACAGCAGTCAGATTGAATTGCAGTCTACTCCATATTTTTGTATGGAACATAACCATGAAATGTAAATGAAAGTTGTAGGTATAATAGTGTTGGATTCACATATAAAATTTCAGGCAAAAATGTTACGTGGATGATTTATAGTGAATTATTTGGTGAAGTCTGCCAGATCTGTTCTCCAGACAGATTTCAGAGTCTGTCTTGATGGCTAATTTTGGACCTATTGCAGTCAGAATTTCGAAAATTAAGCATGATGATGAAGTTCGAGAAAAATTTGTTAACTTTCCAATGAGACTAAAATCATGCAATTCCAGTGTGTGTGTGTGTGTGTGCAGGTAATAAGCTTCGGGTTTCTAAACTGTGTACAGGTTGACAGAATTGCAGACATGCTGTAAAGAATGAATTTTTTAACATAATTTCTAGTTCGAATTGGAAAAGTTTTGAACGTGAAAGTTGCTCATAACTACGTAATAAACAACATATAAAATTTTCAAAGCAATCCTAATATCCAATTAAGCACAGATCTTAGTCAAAGTTTCAGCTTTTCAGGATAAAATTTTCAGCATCAAGAACAAAATTGTTTCTTGAAAATTAATCAAGTATTAAGCTCAAAATTAGACATGAACCAAATTTACAAATGACAACTAATTAGCATACTAGGGGAAATTGGATTCCTACCTCAAGCTAGGATGAAGAAATCTCCTCCTTCCTTTCTCATTCCCTCTTTCTCTTTCCTTGGATTCTCCATTCCTTTCTCTTCTTTCTTTCTTCCTTTCTTTCTCTTTTCTTTCCTCTTTCTTTTTCTTTTTCTTGCTCTTGAAAATTTCAGCCCATAAGACAACAAAGGGAGGGAGCAGTAATTGTTGGGAGAGTGTAGAAGGGAGAAGAAAGTGGAGGAAATGTGTAGAAGGATGTGGAAGGGTGTTTAATTAAACACAATCTCTTCTTAAGATCCCATTTATTACAAGTTTGCCACCATCTACAAACTTCTCATCTCTCCCATACACACAACCCAAACCTAATTACAAGTATGCCATTCTCTACACATGGCATGTTACTACACACTCTCTCCTAAAACCTAATTACAAAAATGACATCCTTAATAATAATAATCTCATCTCTCATTCTAATGTCTCGAGCCCAAGAACAAGGCCCAACAAACAACCCACTAGCTAATAAAATTAGGTAAGACCCAACTATATTAATAACATCAATAATAATAACAACATCCAATAATAAGAATACTAAAACTAATAATATTAATATTAATAACACTAATTGTTACGACCTAAAGATCGTGATAGTCCGACCTTCCGTCGAAGCCCGCCAGATACCTTGCCAGCTCGCCTCTCCTATCACGAAGGCTAGCCAATAATGCGGAAGGGCGCTCCCCGATTTCGCCCGTCGCCCGTCGACCACGACGTCCGCCTCATGTAGCAGATAGGGTGAACTCCACCGAGGACCATGCAGGCACGAGCCCGCCTCCGAGTCCATCTCGCGTAGCTCGCCAGGCGTGCAACTAGCCCGCCCGTCATCGGCCAAGGACGACCAAGCGAGTCAGACATGACCCCGCCTCGCGGGTGATGCATATCGGCCCATTGTCCCATCGGACACGACAAACAACCTTCCCTAATCATCCTCCACATCATAACCATCGTGCCCTTGGTTCCCCATAAAACAAATTCATTGTACGCAAGTTCTACCTCGCAACAACTACTATACTACATGCACTACAATCAATACCATAGGCATTACCATATGCAACTCACCAATCAATATGAACTATAGTCAACCAATATCACTACATATCACATTAACACTATCTAATTCTAATTACTCCACCAAATAGTAGAATACTATACACACTGCGTATATACTTCACACACTAACACATATATGCAAGTACATTTATACTACATATCACACAAAAAGATACATCATATTGTATCAAGCACTCGGGGCCATTACATGAAGGTCGATCACCCGCTTCTTACTGACCATCTCTTCAGAATGCCTCTTCACGAAGTCAGCCCGCCTGGTCTCTTCCACCTGAAGCTGTTGGATGAGCGTGGCCTGCCTCGCCTCTAAGTACTCAACGAGATTCTTCTGAGCGTCACTGACCCTCATGACTCGTCCCAACTCAGTGTCATTCTCTCGCAACTTTTCCTGCGCCTCGTGAAGCCGACCCTCGTCCTCTCGAGAGACGCCCTGACAAAGGCCATCGGGGTGTGGCACTGCAAAGCCGTCATCGTCACCACCGCCTGCAAAAGAAGCCAAGGCACAGTTAGACGCATGATCAGGGAGACTTGTAGGACGAAGTAAGAAGTTCAACCTACCCGCATACTATTCCAGATCGCAGATGCACACAGCCGTTCCGCTTCGACATTGGTCAGGGATTTGCGGTCCCGCGGCAGCACGCTATTTTCCGCCAGGCGGGCCGCCACTCCGACATCCTCAAAAACGGACTCCTCCCTGCCTATCGGGTAGGTCGGCTGGAGGACATCCTCCCTCGGAAGGGCTTCAACCTCAGCCCGCTTCGACTTAAAACTGGCAAGCTCCCTCTCGCAGCTTGGGTGCGCCACCCTTCCCATCTCCCGCAGGGGAATCCCGTAAGTTCACCGATCAACGGTGGATGCCCTGCTGGGTTTCTCCATAGCCAGGGTCTCGGAAGAACCGTTACGGCCTCGCCCTGGTCGGCCTAACCCACAGGTGCGACCCCGCTAGCACGAGGGGTGGAAGTGTTCGCTTCGAACGGATGTTGCCTCTTGTCTGCCATGTCCCCAGTCGCGGTCTCAGCTCCTCGTTTTCGAGCAGACGCCTTCGCTGGCCCTTCCTCATCCACCGCCCCCTTACCTTTATCCAGGGGGTCGGTCCTCCTTGCAACAGGCACCCCGCCCGCCCTCAGCACCTCCTCCCTCGAGAGCATCATGTCTTCGCCTACAAAGAAGAGAAAGATCAGGGTAAGCCTACATGAAAAATCCCCCAGGTTCAAATTACCATCGGGCCAAAAATGCTGGGCAAGCCGGTCGTCCTGAAAAAGCCCCCATAACATTTGCAGGAAGAAGCTGGGATTGTGTCTGACATGTGGAGCTGCCACGCACGCGGTTAGAGATTGCCCGAGGCATCGTCATGTGGAGGGCGGAGCGCCAGTTCCAGTGCAGCGTAGGGCGCCTGCCCCAGTTCAGAGAGGAGCTGCTGTCCGTGGACCACCCTTGGCCCCACAGGAGCAGATGTTTCGACAAGCAATGCAACTTTGGAGGCCGGCGTACACCATGACAGCCGGAGAGGCTGAAGACGTGGATGGAGTTATTGCAGGTATTTCTTCAGATCCAGTCTTTCATTTCATAGTTAGACTTTGTTAGCATTGTTTGATTGTCTTGTTTGTTAGAGTAGTCTTGTTAGACCTTAGTTCTTTATACCTTAGGCATCACTCTAGTGTCCGCTCGCCTGGCCTTGGCCTTATTCAACTCTGGTGCATCCATGTGCATCTTATCCCGGAGGCTTGTAACAAGACACTTTATATCCCACCCATACACTTCCAAGTGTTGGGATATCGCCACAGGGAGCGGAGTGGTGGCGGTGAATCTGGGTTGTCGATCGATTCCCTTGGTGGTCAGTGGATATGAACTATTAGATTTCATTGTCCATGATCTACCGCTTTTTCAATGTCGTTCTTGGCATCAAATTGCTGGGAGACTTTCCACGCTCTGTTTGAATGCCACAGTGAGAAGGTGGTATTCAGGATTCCGGGCCATCTTAAGTTCGAGTTCTCGAGGAATGCAGAGCCGATGACGAAGCTGACGAGGAAGGACGTGGAGTTTCATTGGTTAGAAGCTGATGAGGAGGCCTTCAGTATCTTGAAGGCGAGGTTGACTTCAGCACCGGTTTTTGCAGTACCGGATCAGAACGGAGCCTTTGAGGTATATTGTGATGCATCGGGGAAGGGCCTAGGATGTGTCTTGCATCAACATGGCCACATGGTCGCGTACGCTTCTCGTCAGTTGAGGACTCATAAGAAGAATTACTCGACGCATGATCTGGAGCTGGCAGCGGTGATATTCGCACTGAAGATCTGGAGACACTTCTTGCTGAGTGAGAGCGTGAAGATTATTATCGATCAAAAAAGATTGAAGTATCGCTTCACGTAGAAGAGCTCAACAAGCGTCAGAGACGATGATTGGAGCTTATGGCAGATTATGAGATAGACCTACAGTATCACCGACTGGAGGATATATCAGGAGCTGAAAGGGATGGATTTAGAGGTCGTCCTACCTGGTGCGGTTCATTCATTCAAGAATTTGTAGATTCAGTCCACGATCGTGGATCGTATCAAGGCAGCACAGGCAAGAGATTCGAAGCTGCAAAGGATCAGGAGGCAGGTTGAAGCTGGACTACGGACGGAGTTTGTGATTCATGAGGATGGTTTGCTGCGGTACGGCAGTAGGCTCTGCGTACTTGCAGGTGATGTTCGTGAAGAGCTTTTGAGCGAGGCTCATAGCTCGCCATATTCTATACATCCTGGAGGCACCGAGATGTATAAGGACCTCCGTCTGAATTGCTGGTGGATTGGCATGTAGAGGAGTGTGGCACGGAGCGTTGCCAAGTGTTTAATATGCCAACAGGTGAAGGCTGAGCACCATCGTACGGCTGGTTTGCTACAACCGCTTCCTATCCCGAAGTGGAAGTGACAAAATATCACGATGGATTTAGTGACTGGTTTATCTCGGATCTCGAAGCAGAACGACGCAGTCTGGGTGATCGTTGACCGATTGACTAAGTCTGCACATTTCATCCCTTTCCAAGTGGGCCAGTCTAAGGAAGTCTTGGCGAGAAAATATTTAGAGGTAAAATTTCTTTTACTTCTCTTTTAATTTCCTCTTTGAGTTAGTTGTGATGTAGACCGTGTACGTGCAGGAGATTGTACGCTTACATGGAGTCCCTGTGAGCATCGTGTCTGACAGAGACTTGAGGTTCACATCTCAATTCTGGAGAAGTTTACATGAGTATTTGGGTACGAGTCTGAGTTTCAGCACGGCGTACCACCCGTAAACCGATGGCTAGTCCGAGAGGACTATTCAGATTCTGGAGGACATGCTGCGAGCTTGTACGCTCTATTTGGAGGGATCTTGGGAGGACCATCTTCACTTGGTGGAGTTTTCGTATAACAACAGCTACCAGGCGAGCATTGGCATGGCGCCTTTTGCTGCCTTATATGGGAGAAAATGTCGGTCGCCACTGAGCTGGGATGACATTGGAGATCGGGAGCTTTTGAGTCCCGAGATGATAGTGAAATCTATGGATGTCGTGAGAGACATCAGTGAGAAGCTCAGAGTTGCGCAGGATCGCTTCAAGCATTGGGTAGATGCCAAGAGGAGACCCCTGGAGTTCCAGCCTGGAGATCACGGTCCGCTCGGACCTGACATATGACTAGCAGCCGGTGCAGATTTTGGACCGTCGACAGAAGCATTTGAGGAATAAGATAGTCGACCTGGTGAGAATGATGTGGCGTTACGGATCACCTGGAGAGTCCACTTGGGAGCGCGAGGTGGAGATGAGAGAGCGTTTCCCATTTCTGTTTGCTGATTAGTGTTGTTGATTCCGAGGACGAAATCTTTATTTTAGTGGGGCAGAATGTAACGGTCGCTTTCCGACCTTATGGATTTTCTACGTGCACGTGCTTTATCGTGCACGTATTTTATTTGGCTCTTTCTGGATTTCGGTATATACGATGTGATATGCCGTTGTGATCGTATGGGAGTGTAGAATTTTATAGAAATTTTTGGGAACGTCATTTCACGGCTCGTTTTCTCGCAAAACGGCTTGGAATGGAAGGGGCGTTTTAGTCTTTTACCTTAAAACCCAGTTCTCGATTTTACATTAATTTTTGGTAGGCGTAGCACACGATCAGACACCGTAGCCCAGTACTTCTCGTCTCCACGACCATTCCGGTATTTTCGGATTATTTTTCCGATGACCAAGGTAGAAGTTATCCCCTAATCAAATTCCAACCCTTGATTAGCCCTAATCATTTCGAATTTCAAATTTGAAATCAAATCTTATTAGATCCCTAAATAATATCATGCGTATCTTTCCAAATTTTCTACTTCTATTGTTCCCTAAACTTTCCCCTATTTTGTACACCCTCTATCTCTATATCTCCCCCCTTTAACTTATAAACCTATAACTACATATCAAATAATGTCATTTTATAAACCTAGACCTATCAAGCCCTATTCACGTGAACAACCCTAGGCAGAGAAATTCTCAGCCGCCACCAAAGAAGCAAACCCGATATCACTCTCCCCCCTCGCAACACATACACTCTCTTGCCCTCAACCCCACGCCCGCCGTTCACCTCGTCAAGATCCTTCTCCACGGCGACACCCCGACCCCAACTTCCCCGCGCCACCGCCTGACCGCCGGAGACCGCCCCGATCCGGCGGGTTCTCCCTGTAACAGCAGCAGCGGCAGCAGCAGCTCGGAGCTGCTCTGCGTTTTCCGACCGCCACACAGCCGTTAGCGACCCCCGGAGCTCCTGTCACCGGCCAGCACGACCCCCTCTCGACGCCTGCGCTCCCCAACGCTGCCCGCCTCCGTCAGGGGTTTCCACCAAAGCACAGGAGCAGCAGCCCCCGTCGGCACTGCGAGACCCCGCCGCCGCTGTTGTCGCTCCCCGCGCAACCCTCAGCCGCCTGCAGGAACTCCTCGCCTTCCTCCTGTGCCCCAAACTCCGTTCAACTTCAGAGCTCCGATCTCGCCTACTTCCGGCAGCCCTAGCTGCACAAACCCTGACCCTAAGCCTCGTGACAGAACAGATCGCCTCGCCTCTGTCTTCCGCTCTGACACATCCACACACCTAGTCGCCCTACACGTGAGTTAATGCTTTTGGTGTATTTTTGAACTCAGCAGTAGGTTATAGGGGTATAAACAAACTGTGCATTGTTAGTTGAACGATAGTTGAATTGCTAAAGGAATTTTATAGTGTGTTGGTACCTCATGCTAGTTAAAATAGTTTCATATGTTCATATGGGTGTTATAGTTCGTAGTAATAATACTATGTTGGTTTAGGTTAATGTGCAGTATACTATCTTCAGATGTTAATTCTGTTAATACGAAAATTTATATATATAGTAGGTTTTAAAGTGCCTTATGTATATGTATACATAAATTCCATAATGATTTTAGTAGTGACAGTAGTTTGTCATCAGGGCTAACCCTAATGCATAACATCATGCACATATGACGCAGATAAATCCGCGCCACTGTAGTCGAGTAACTGGAGCCGCAACGTGGTCCGTAGATGTTCCCAGAACCGACGTCAGATTTACGCGTGACCATCGCAGCAGACGGACTACCGCAAACGCGATGCTTGGACGAGACGCTCCGGACGGACGACGCAATCGCCACCGCAGGCAAGTGTACTCACTTGTACCTTCGGCCGTGTTTAGGCCTTAAACTTGTAGAATTGTTAAAATGTGAACAAAGAGAACCGGACGTGAAATGATAGAGTCCGGGACACCCCTTGACAGCTTAGACTTGACGACGAAGTCTAAGCTCAATAACAACTTTTGACACCTTAGGGTTATCTTGTGTGTGCGTGCGTGTGGACCCCCTAGAAGAACCATCCCTGTCTTGTCCTGTCGCGTCTTGTTTTGCACAGCCTGCGGGCAATAGGGCACTCACCAGTGAGTGGGTGATCCCTTGTACTGATACACAGCTTGTGGACAATAGGGCACTCACCAAGCTAGAGTGAGTGATCCCTTGTACGGACGTGTCTTGTGCACTTGGGGTTGGGTAGGGTTGAGCGTGCGCACGGGGAGAGGGTCTGATCCCCCTCGAACCGTGAGGCGTGAACCCTTCGAGTCACACGTGTCTTGTCTTGTTCCCGTGCACAAGGTTGAACGTTCCCTTGGTTGAGAAGGTGCTGGCCACCTTCTAACCGAAAGACATGAACCTTAGTGACACACTTCTTGTCTTGTCTTGTCCCGTGCATAAGGTTGAGGGTTCCCTCGGTTGAGAAGGTGCTGGCCGCCTTCTAACCGAAAGGCATGAACCTTAGTGACACACTTCTTGTCTTGTCTTGTCACATCTTGTCCGGGCCCGTTTAGGTTAGTCCCGTAGTCCGTAGTACTCGCTACGGCTACTGCTTGACGTGTTTTACTTTTCCTGCTCCGTTTACCTTCTTTTGTTACTATGTTATAACCCCAGCATACTAATCAACCAGTAAATCGTTGCTTAAAATTTCAGTACACTAGCAGTAGAGTCTAACCCACTTTTGTAGACTTTACCTGACGTACAGTTCCTTTCTTTTGGGTGATGTACGTCAGGTGTTGAGCCAGAGTACGTTGACGAGGCGGACCTGCCAGAGTATATAGAGCCGGAGGACACAGACCCAGAGTACGTGCCCGTGGAGGACCGGAGCTAGAGATCTTCATGTTGCTGATCCAGAGGTTTCACTGCAGTTTAGTTGGGTGCGTAGCACCGTTTGTTTTCTTTCTAGGTTGGGTGCTTGCACCAGTAGTTTACCTTTCAGTTGTTGTAGCCGTGTCAGGCTTTTGTTAGACTCTCAGTACTTCTGGATTGTCATTTTGGAATAAAATGAATGTTCCCCCTTTTTGTACTTTTGTTGTTCTGTACTAACCTGCAGGGACCTGTTCCTTCGTCTTGGAGTACCACACAGATGCTTATTGGGTCTGAGCTTCACAGCTCCGGCCTAAGCGGGACTTAGTCACGCTCCGCCTCCGTAGTTTTGGTAAGCGGGGCGTGACAGGTTTTAGTGGTGGCCCATGCAAGTCCTTTTCTGCAAAAATTTCGGAACGATAGAAGTATTAACATTCTTTTATTATTATCCAGTGATGTGTGCGAGTCTAAGTTGTGTTTTTCCTGTCGTTAGGATGGTGGGAGGACGTGAAGCTCGAGATGGACCTTCAGCTGACGGGACCATGGATGGTCGAGGTGACGATTTTCGCCAATTACTGGGCGTTATGAGGGAGATGTTAGATGTTCAATATCGGTTGGTTGATCAGGCGCATCAGATTGCCCGTGCTGCCCAGGCTCCTCCGACTACACCACCACTGCGAGGGAACCGAATAGTGGAGCAATTCAGGCCAACAGCTAGGCCTGCAGTGGGACCCGCTCAGCCGGCCTCTTTCAAGAGGTCTGGGGCACCTGCGCAGAGTCAGAGCAAGGGACCGTGTCATTACTGTGGCAAGCCAGGACATCGGCAGAACATTTGCAGGAAGAAGCTGGGATTGTGTCTGACATGTGGAGCTGCCACGCACGTGGTTAGAGATTGCCCGAGGCATCGTCATGTAGAGGGCGGAGCGCCAGTTCCAGTGCAGCGTAGGGCACCTGCCCCAGTTCAGAGAGGAGCTACTGTCCGTGGACCACCCTTGGCCCCACAGGAGCATATGTTTCGGCAGGCAATGCGACTCTGGAGGCCGGCGTACACCATGACAGCCGAAGAGGCTGAAGACGTGGATGGAGTTATTGCAGGTATTTCTTCAGATCCAGTCTTTCATTTCATAGTTAGACTTTGTTAGCATTGTTTGCTTGTCTTGTTTGTTAGAGTAGTCTTGTTGGGCCTTAGTTCTTTATACCTTAGGCACCACTCTAGTGTCCGTTTGACTGGCCTTGGCCTTGTTCGACTCCGGTGCATCCATGTGTATCTTATCCCGGAGGCTTGTAACAAGACACTTTATATCCCACCCATACACTTCCAAGTGTTGGGATATCGCCACAGGGAACGGAGTGGTGGCGGTGAATCTGGGTTGTCGATCGATTCCCTTGGTGGTCAGTGGATATGAACTATTAGATTTCATTGTCCATGATCTACCGCTTTTTCGATGTCGTTCTTGGCATCAAATTGCTGGGAGACTTTCCACGCTCTGTTTGAATGCCACAGTGAGAAGGTGGTATTCAGGATCCCGGGCCATCTTAAGTTCGAGTTCTCGAGGAATGCAGAGCCGATGACGAAGCTGACGAGGAAGGACGTGGAGTTTCATTGGTCAGAAGCTGATGAGGAGGCCTTTAGTATCTTGAAGGCGAGGTTGACTTCAGCACCGGTTTTACAGTACCGGATTAGAGCGGATGCTTTGAGGTATATTGTGATGCATCGGGGAAGGGCCTAGGATGCGTCTTGCATCAGCATGGCCACGTGGTCACGTACGCTTCTCGTCAGTTGAGGACTCATGAGAAGAATTGCCCGACGCATGATCTGGAGCTGGCAGCGGTGATATTCGCACTGAAGATCTGGAGACACTTCTTGCTGAGTGAGAGTGTGAAGATTTTCATCGATCACAAAAGCTTGAAGTATCGCTTCACGTAGAAGAGCTCAACAAGCGTCAGAGACGATGATTGGAGCTTATGGCAGACTATGAGATAGACCTGCAGTATCACCGACTGGAGGATACATCAGGAGCTGAAAGGGATGGATTTAGAGGTCGTCCTACCTGGTGTTGTTCATTCATTCATGAATTTGCAGATTCAGTCCACGATCGTGGATCGTATCAAGGCAGCACAGGCAGGAGATCCGAAGCTGCAAAGGATCAGGAGGCAGGTTGAAGCTGGACTACGGATGGAGTTCGTGATTCATAAGGATGGTTCGCTGCGGTACGACAGTAGGCTCTGCGTACCTGCAGGTGATGTTCGTGAAGAGATTTTGAGCGAGGCTCATAGCTCGCCATATTCTATACATCCAGGAGGCACCGAGATGTATAAGGACTTTCGTCTGAATTGCTGGTGGATTGGCATGAAGAGGAGTGTGGCACGGAGCGTTGCCAAGTGTTTAATATGCCAACAGGCGAAGGCTGAGCACCATCGTACGGCTGGTTTGCTACAACCGCTTCCTATCCCAGAGTGGAAGTGGCAACATATCACGATGGATTTCGTGACTGGTTTATCTCGGAGCCCGAAGCAGAACGACACAGTCTGGGTGATCGTTGGCTGATTGACTAAGTCTGCACATTTCATCCCTTTCCAAGTGGGCCAGTCTACGGAAGTCTTGGCGAGAAAATATCTAGAGGTAAAATTTCTTTTACTTCTCTTTTAATTTCCTCTTTGAGTTAGTTGTGATGTAGACCGTGTACGTGCAGGAGATTGTATGCTTACATGGAGTCCCCGTGAGCATCGTGTCTGACAGAGACTCGAGGTTCACATCTCAATTCTGGAGAAGTTTGCAGGAGAATTTACGTACGAGTCTGAGTTTCAGCACGGCGTACCACCCGCAGACCGATGGCCAGTCCGAGAGGACTATTCAGATTCTGGAGGACATACTGCGAGCTTGTATGCTCTATTTGAAGGGATCTTGGGAGGACCATCTTCACTTGGTAGAGTTTTCATATAACAACAGTTACCAGGCGAGCATTGGCATGGCGTCGTTTGCTGCCTTATATGGGAGAAAATGTCGGTCGCCACTGAGCTGGGATGACATTGGAGATCGGGAGATGTTGGGTCCTGAGATGATAGTGAAATCTGTGGATGTCGTGAGAGACATCAGGGAGAAGCTCAGAGTTGCGCAGGATCGCTTCAAACATTGGGCAGATGCCAAGAGGGGACCCCTGGAGTTCCAGCTTGGAGATCACGGTCCGCTCGGACCTGACATATGACCAGCAACCTGTGCAGATTTTGGACCATCGACAGAAGCATTTGAGGAATAAGATGGTCGACCTGGTGAGAATGATGTGGCGTTACGGATCACCTGGAGAGTCCACTTGGGAGCGCGAGGTGGAGATGAGAGAGCGTTTCCCATTTCTGTTTGCTGATTAGTGTTGTTGATTCCGAGGATGGAATCTTTATTTTAGTGGGGTAGAATGTAACGGTCGCTTTCCGACCTTATGGATTTTCTACGTGCACGTGCTTTATCGTGCACGTATTTTATTTGGCTCTTTCTGGATTCCGGTATATACGATGTGATATGCCGTTGTGATCGTATGAGAGTGTAGAATTTTATAGAAATTTTTTGGAACGTCATTTCACGGCTCGTTTTCTCGCAAAACGGCTTGGATTGGAAGGGGCGTTTTAGTCTTTTACCTTAAAACTCAGTTCCCGATTTTACATTAATTTTTGGTAGGCGTAGCGCATGATCAGACACCGTAGCCCCGTACTTCTCGTCTCCACGACTATCCCGGTATTTTCGGATTATGTTTCCGATGACCATGGTAGAAGTTATCCCCTAATCAAATTTCAACCCTTGATTAGCCCTAATCATTTCGAATTTCAAATTTGAAATTAAATCTTATTAGATCCCTAAATAATATCATGCGTATCTTTCCAAATTTTCTACCTCTATTGTTCCCTAAACTTTCCCCTATTTTGTACACCCTCTATCTCTATATCTCCCCCCTTTAACTTATAAACATATAACTACATATCAAATAATATCATTTTATAAACCTAGACCTAGCAAGCCTATTCACGTGAACAACCCTAGGCTGAGAAATTCTCAGCCGCCACCAAAGAAGCAAACCCGATATCACTCTCCCCCCTCGCAACACACACACTCTCTTGCCCTCAACCCCACGCCCGCCGTTCACCTCGTCGAGATCCTTCTCCACGTCGACACCCCGACCCCAACTTCCACGCGCCACCGCCCGCGACCGCCGGAGACTGCCCCGATCCTGCGGTTTCTCCCCGCAACAGCAGCAGCGGCAGCAGCAGCTCGGAGCTGCTGCTATGTTTTGCGACCGCCACACAGCCATTGGCGACCCCTGGAGCTCCTGTCACCGGCCAGCACGACCCCCTCTCGACGCCTGCGCTCCCCAACGCTGCCCGCCGCCGTCAGGGGTTTCCGCCGACGCACAGGAGCAGTAGCCCCCGCCGGCACTGCGAGACACCGCCACCGTTGTTGCCGCTCCCCGTGCAACCATCAGCCACCTGCAGGAACTCCTCGCCTTCCTCCTGTGCCCCAAACTCCGTTCAACTTCAGTTTGCTCCGATCTCGCCTACTTCCGGCAGCCCTAGCTGTACAAACCCCGACCCTAAGCCTCGTGACAGAACAGATCGCCACGCCTCCGTCTTCTGCTCCGACACAGCCACACACCTAGTCGACCTACACGTGAGTTAATGCTTTTGGTGTATTTTTGAACTCAACAGTCGGTTATAGGGGTATAAACAAACTGTGCATTGTTAGCTGAACGTTAGTTGAATTACTAAAGGAATTTTATAGTGTGTTGGTACCTCATGCTAGTTAAAATAGTTTCATATGTTCATATGGGTGTTATAGTTCGTAGTAATAATACTATGTTGGTTTAGGTTAATGTGCAGTATACTAGCTTCAGATGTTAATTCTCTTAATACGAAAATTTATATATATAGTAGGTTTTAAAGTGCCTTATGTATATATATATACATAAATTCCATAATGATTTTAGTAGTGACAGTAGTTTGTCATCAGGGCTAACCCTACTGCATAACATCATGCACATATGACGCAGATAAATCCGCGCCACTGCAGTCGAGTAACTGGAGCCGCAACGTGGTCCGTAGCTGTTCCCAGAACCGACGTCAGATTTACGCACGACCATCGCAACAGACGGACTACCGCAGACGAGACGCTTGGACGAGACGCTCCGAACGGACGACGCACTCGCCACCGCAGGCAAGTGTACTCACTTGTACATTCGGCCGTGTTTAGGCCTTAAACTTGTAGAATTGTTAAAATGTGAACAAAGAGAACCAGACGTGAAATGATAGCGTCCGGGACACCCCTTGACAGCTTAGACTTGACGACGAAGTCTAACTCGACAACAACTTTTGACACCTTAGGGTTATCTTGTGTGTGCGTGCGTGTGGACCTCCTAGAAGAACTATCCCCGTCTTGTCATGTCGCGTCTTGTTTTGCACAGCCTGCGGGCAATAGGGCACTCACCAGTGAGTGTGTGATCCCTTGTACTGATACACAGCTTACGGACAATAGGGCACTCACCAAGCTAGAGTGAGTGATCCCTTGTACGGACTTGTCTTGTGCACTTGGGTTGGGGTAGGGTTGAGCGTGCGCATGGGGAGAGGGTCTGATCCCCCTCGAACCGTAAGGTGTGAACCCTTCGAGTCACACGTGTCTTGTCTTGTTCCCGTGCACAAGGTTGAGCGTTCCCTCGGTTGAGAAGGCGCTGGCCGCCTTCTAACTGAAAGGCGTGAACCTTAGTGACACACTTCTTTCCTTGTCTTGTCCCGTGCACAAGGTTGAGCGTTCCCTCGATTGAGAAGGTGCTGGCCGCCTTCTAACCGAAAGGCGTGAACCTTAGTGACATGACATGTCTTATCTTGTCTTGTCACGTTTTGTCCGGACCCGTTTAGGTTAGTCCCGTAGTCCGTAGTACTCGCTACGGCTACTGCTTGACGCGTTTTACTTTTCCTGCTCCGTTTACCTTCTTTTGTTACTATGTTATAACCCCAGCATGCTAATCAACCAGTAAATCGTTGCTTAAAATTTCAGTACACTTGCAGTAGAGTCTAACCCACTTTTGTAGACTTTACCTGACGTACAGTTCCTTTCTTTTGGGTGCTGTACGTCAGGTGTTGAGCCAGAGTATGTTGACGAGGCGGACCTGCCAGAGTATATAGAGCCGGAGGACGCAGACCCAAAGTACGTGCCCGTGGAGGACCGGAGCTAGAGATCTTCATGTTGCTGATCCAGAGGTTTCATTGCAGTTTAGTTGGGTGCGTAGCACCGTTTGTTTTCTGTCTAGGTTGGGTGCTTGCACCAGTAGTTCACCTTTCAGTTGTTGTAGCCGTGTCAGGCTTTTGTTAGACTCTCAGTACTTCTGGATTGTCATTTTGGAATAAAATGAATGTTCCCCCTTTAGTACTTTTGTTGTTCCGTACTAACCTGTAGGGACATGTTCCTTCGTCTTGGAGTACCACACAGACGCTTATTGGGTCCGAGCTTCACAGCTCCGGCCTAAGCGGGCCTTAGTCACGCTCCGCCTCTGTAGTTTTGGGAAGCGGGGCGTGACAAGTTCGCCATGCCTTCGCAAAAGCCACACCTTGGCTGATGAAGGGTCGACAATTCTACATCCTGACCTCGTCAGTGCGGCGCCGATTCCCCCTCCTAAGCCCGTCAACCCCGAAATCCGCCACAAACAACAGAGAGCCCCGGGTCGCCTCGATCTCCGTCCGCTGGGCACCCATTCCTCCGGAGCTCGCTGGGAGAACAACTAGGTCGCCAGACGACTGCTCAATGCGACCTGATAAGACGAGTGCGGGCCAGCCACGCGGACGCACCCCGGTGACCCGTTGGCACATCAGACACGACAAACAACCTAGTACAAGGACGCCACTAACATTTCCGCCGCTCGACAACCTGACAAAGCACCCCCTGGCCACTGCGCCGTCTGACCGTTTGGTGCTTTCGGCTCTGACACTGAAAAAGTACCATGGGCCGTTGCGCCGCCTGACAAAGGTATGTCTGACGTGCACATATCTGACATCCTCGACCGAAGCTTCCGCTGTCTGGTCTACCAGCTCAGCTTGACAGGTCAGCCCTAACTAACCGCCACGATTAGGTTTAAATACCCCTCCACTTCCATCAAGGTGGAGGGTTGGCTAATTAACTCTCATTCTGATTACTCGCACACGAGTAAAGGTCTCTCATATCTTTGTTCTTCCAACATAGCTCGCCGCGTAAGGTCGACTCACTTTCAGTCCGACCTGCGTGCCTAGCCCTGTTTCTAAGTCCTAATTCTAACTTAGGCATCGGAGAGGCTAAGTGTTGGACCCCAACCCGGCCTTTCTGACGAGCTGTTTCGTGTGCAGGTGAGATCGCCTTCACAGCTAGCCCGGGAGTGCGACGGACAAGCGGAGTACTCACGCAATCGATCCAGTGGTCGGTCTTCGCCATGCGATTAACCTCGTCACCTCACTCACCACCTGTCAAACAGCCTACCTAAACTTCATCCCCTTTACAATCATCGTGCCCTTAGTTCCCGCAACTAACAAATTCATTGTACGCGGATCTTACCTCGCAACATAGGCGATAATAAATGACTCTTCCAACCTAGCCCAACAAAACATGCATACTGTCCGGACTCCCTATTGCGGAATTGCTCGTCCCCGAGGCCTGTTCCGAGGCCAGCAAGAATCCGCACATCAACATCTAGCAAACCAGCCGCATAGTGAAGCCACGGTTATTCCCCTGTCTGCTAATGTCTTCGGTGACTTTTCACAGTGCCTCTCGGCGGCCTTGCCATGCCCAGAGGTCCAAATCAGCCGGCTCCTTTCTTCTCAAGAATTTGCTTGAAGTTTTCGTATTTCTAAAGTCTAGATAGCGAGTTTTTTTACTAGTTTTCCATTTAAGCTACCTTGTTCAGCAAGCAACTATTTTGCTATCCCAACTTAAGGCGGTTCAGGAGGGATAATTGTCTTTTGGAATTCCAACTTAGAATTCGTTTATTGCCCTTCAGTTCTATTACTGGAGTTGATTAATTATCAAAATGACGCATCTGCTTGTCAACTAATTGACGTGTTAATAACATTTCTCTGCTCTTAAATTGATTGACTGCTTCTTCAAGGAAACCGCTGGAAAGCAGAAGACTTTATTGTAATTCTCTAATGCCAAGTCAACATGTAATAGTCGGCACGCATACGTAATTTGCACCGAATATTTCCCATCTCGTACACTTAACGAATTCTAAAGCCGTGTTTTACTTTTCCTATTCCCACCCCCTCCATTTTTTTTTAAAATACCTCTTGACTTCACACATCCATATAATGTCCATAATCAACTCCCAACTTCAATTTATTAACCACAAACAGCTGGCAGACGTTGGGCTTCCTCCTTCAAACTCCTCCTCTCATGTCCCTTAGCACCACCATCCCCGCCCCCTCTCCGGCAGGGACGGCAGCCTTCCCCCCGTCCCGCAGCTCACATCTCAGCCCCTCGATGCTCCCCCAGTCGTCCACCTCCGTCAGGCCCACCACCACCACTCACCTCTCCAACCTCGACCGCCTCCTCGGCAGACAACCACCACCACCGCCACCGGCGCCCCAGCAGCCCAACCGCGACTCCTCCGAACCCAACACTTGTTCATCCTCCAAAGGTCGCGGCGTAAAGAGGCCGAGCAACGGCGGCAGTGGCGGCGGTGACAATAACCTCTTCAACGCCCTCAATCTCACCACCATCCTCCCTTGGAACCCCACCACCGAGTCCATGACCCCCAAAACCCTCACCCACCTCCAGCGCCTCCTCGAATCCCCGCGCACTTCCCCCAAAAACTCCATCGCCTCCCGCTGGCCCCTCTACCACGGCTCCAACGACTGGGCCCACCTCCTCGACCCCCTCGACGAGAACCTCCGCCGCGAGCTCGTCCGCTACGGCGAGCTCGTCCAGGCCGCCTACCACGCCTTCCACTCCCACCCCGCCGCCCAGCCGACCCAAAAGCGCCACGTCATCCTCCCCGACAGGTCCTACCGCGTCGTCAAGAGCCTCTACGCCACCTCCTCCGTCGACCTCCCCAAGTGGCTCGACGGCGTCGCCCCCTGGATGACCCAGCGCTCCAGCTGGATCGGCTACGTCGCCGTCTGCGACAACCCCCATGAAATCAAACGCATGGGACGGCGCGACATCGTCATCTCCCTCCGCGGCACCTCCACCTGTCTTGAATGGGCCGAGAATCTCCGCGCCGGCCTGGTCCCTATGAGCGACAGCCCTGCACCAACAGCGGAAGACGATCTCCATCGCGTGCCCAAGGTCGCCAACGGGTTCTACAGCCTTTACAAGACCCCCGGCCAGCACGTGCCGAGCCTGTCGGAGACGGTGGTCGCCGAGGTCCGCCGGTTGACAGAACAGTACAAAGGCGAGGAGCTGAGCATTACCGTGACGGGACACAGCTTGGGCGCCGCCCTGGCATTGCTCGTCGCCGACGATCTCAGCACCCGCCTTCCGCACGCGCCGCCCATCGCCGTCTTCTCCTTCGGCGGGCCCCGCGTGGGCAACCAGGCGTTCGCGGACAGGGTAAGCAGGAGCGGAGTCAAGGTGCTGCGGGTGGTCAACGCGAATGACGTCATCACGAGGGTGCCGGGGCCGATCACGAGGGAGGAACTGGGGCGGAGGCTGCCGGAGAGATGGGGCTCGCACGTGCTGGATGGGCTGGACACGTACGTGCACGTGGGGAGCGAGCTGAGGGTGAATACGAAGTCGTCGCCTTATCTGAGGCCGAACGCGGGTCCCTCCTGCTGCCACGACCTGGAGTCGTACTTGCACCTGGTCGATGGTTTCACCGGGGCGGACTGCCCGTTTCGGGCCGATGCGAGGAGGAGCCTGGTTCGGTTGCTGGACCAGCAGCGGCCGAACGTGAAGAGGTTGTACGTGAGCCAGGCCAGGGCGCTGGGGTTGGACCGGATTGCGTCGGCCCAGTGGGACCGGTTCGATGGCGGGGAGTGGGAGCGGCTCGAACCGGCTGGGTTGGCGTCGCCGCGTTTGACCGGGTGCTTGGCCAGTCCCTCCGCCTAAGGCGACTGGGTCGGGGCCTTTTTGTCTTTTGATTTGTTCATTCATTTTGTATGAGCTGTCGCCGTCGTCGCTGGTTGGGGATGGCGGTGGATTGATTTGTAATTAAATGATCATATTCAATAATAAATAAAATATTGTTTCGTTTTGTTGGCGGTTGGACAAATTAATTAATAAATTAATTTGAGTAAGTTTTAGCCGCGTGATTTATCTCTAGGGAGTTTGCAAACATACCTTTCTCCTGAATGCACATGTCGGTTAACTTTTTTGAAAAATAACGAAAATGTTATAAATGTTAGAAGGTAATAGGACTCTTGAGAGAGAGAGACAAGCTTTCTTAGTAAAAGAATGAGTAACCATGGCACTAGGCCATGGTTCTCTATATATTCATCTAATGAGGGGAGATGGAGGGTCTCAAGGAGACCAAGGGTCCCCATTACTCATAGTAATGGGGACCAATGAAGTGGGTAATGAAGGAGGGGAGGCCAAAAGGCCTCCCTCATTCATAACACTCCCCCTTACCCATTCATCACTTTGGTCTCAGCATTTGAGGCAAAGAGGGGTGGATACTTCTGGATCCAGAGTAAGTGTGTTTGCCTCGTTAAAACCTTAGCTGTGGAAAACCCAGTGGGAAAACCCAACAGCTTAAGGAAAAAGAGTACAACCCACAAGTTACTCCCCCTGATCCGTACAAGCTTCAGGCTTGCAGGTCTTTCAATTGTCGCATACCAATGTTCTTTACAAGCTTTACAAAAGTACATTTGGGCAAAGACTTAGTAAAAAGATCAGCTAAGTTGTTGCAGGACTGTATCTGCTGAACTTCGATCTGCTTGTCTTCCTTTAGCTCATGTGTCCAGAAAAACTTGGGAGATATGTGCTTCGTCCTGTCGCCCTTGATGTAGCCTTTTTGAAGTTGAGCAATGCATGCAGCGTTATCTTCAAACAGAACGGTAGGCTCCAAATCACCGGTCTTCAGGCCAGTAGATTGAAGAATGTGTTGGACGACGGATCGTAGCCAATAACACTCTCTGCTTGCTTCGTGGATCGCAATGAGCTCTGAATGGTTGGATGATGTAGCTGTTGTGGTTTGCTTCACCGATCTCCAGGAGATAGCAGTACCTCCGTAGGTAAAAACAAAACCTGTTTGAGATTTTGCCGTGTGCGGATCAGAGAGATAACCTGCATCAGCATAACCAAACAATTTGGGGGAGGCACCTCTCTGGTAGTAAAGTCCAAGATCAATGGAACCATGAAGGTATCGCAGAAGATGCTTTACTCCGTTCCAGTGGCGCTTTGTGGGCGCTGCACTGTGTCTGGCTAGAAGATTAACTGTAAACGCTATATCGGGACGCGTACAGTTAGCCAGATATAGAAGTGCTCCAATGGCACTGAGGTAGGGTACTTCAGGACCCAGTATCTCCTCCCCCTCTTCTAGTGGCCGGAAGGGGTCCTTATGTACATCTAGTGATCTTACGACCATAGGAGTACCTAAAGGATGACATTTATCCATATGAAACTTGTGTAGAAGTTTCTTTGTATAATTAGATTGGTGTAATAGGATTCCACCTCTTAGGTGTTCTATCTGTAAGCCAAGACAATACTTTGTTTTGCCTAGGTCCTTCATTTCAAAAGTATGTTTAAGGCTTTCAGATATCTCTTTGATCTCTGCAGGAGATCCTATGAGACTTAAGTCATCTACATATACAGCTATGATGACGAATCCTGTTCCCGTTCTTTTGATAAAGATACACGGGCAGACTTCGTTATTCGTGAATCCTTGCTGTGCAAGGAAATCACTAAGTCTGTTATACCACATCTTTCCTGATTGTTTTAGACCATATAATGATCTATGTAGCCTTACAGAGAATACGTCCCAAGGTATCTCTTTCATCTCTGGGGGTAGATTAAACCCATCAGGAAGTCTCATGTAGATATTTTTATCTATATCGCCATATAGATATGCAGTCACAACGTCCATGAGCTGCATTTCTAGGCTTTCCAGAGAAGTTAGGCTTATTAAAAATCGGAATGTGATCGAATCCATGACCGGAGAATACGTATCTTCGTAATCAATCCCCGGTCTTTGGGAAAATCCCTGGGCTACAAGGCGTGCCTTATAGCGAACGATCACATTATTTTCATCTCTTTTTCTTATGAAAACCCACTTATATCCCACAGGCTTTACACCTACTGGTGTTTGGACTACTGGTCCAAAGACTTTGCGTTTCAAGAGTGAGTCCAGCTCTACTCTTATTGCCTCGTCCCACTTTGGCCAATCATCTCGACGTTTACATTCCGCCAGAGATCGTGGTTCGACGTCATCGTCATATTCAGTGACGTGAACGGCAATATCGAACGCAAAATCGTCGTCGACGACTATGCTATTTCTGTCCAGTACTTCTCCAGTACGTACAAAATTTAATGATGTTTCTCCTATTGTTTCCTCTGCTGGGGAAATCAGGAGGGGAGAAGTAGCTGGTCTGAGCTCAGCATCCTGTGGAGGGATAATCTTAGTATCACCAGGAGTCTTCCTCTTTCGAGGAACTTTATGTTTTGAACCTGGTGGGCGTCCTCTTTTCATTTGAGGAACTGCCAAATCTGCTGCCGGTGGGTTGCATCCATCTATGGGGATGTCAATCCTAGCTGGCGTATTGGCAGCAGGGACGTGTGATCGGACAATCTTCTGGTTGTCCGTGAATTTATCCGGTAAAAGATGTACTGTATTCTGGATGTGAAGGATCTTCAGGATCTCATCTTCACACAGATTAGTACGCGGATCATATAGGGACAAAGACTTCTGGTCCCAACTAATGGTCTCAGAAGCTTCTGGCTTCTTAGACTGTGTGCCCAGTTTAGGAAAAAATTTCTCATTAAATTCACAGTCTGCAAAACGTGCCTTGAATGCGTCACCCGTCAGGGGTTCAAGGTATCTTATAATAGAGGGCGAATCAAACCCAATATATATACCTAGACGACGCTGAGGACCCATTTTGGTCCTCTGAGGTGGTGCTATTGGGACATATACCGCACAACCAAACACTCTCAAATGAGAGATATCCGGAGGTGCGCCATATGCTAGTTGCATCGGGGATAAAGTATGACCTCCAGAGGGTCTTATCCTAATAAGTGATGCGGCATGTAAAATAGCATGCCCCCAAGCATCCACAGGCAACTGGGATTGCATAAGTAATGGACGTGCAATCCATTGGAGTCTCTTTATAAGGGACTCAGCTAATCCGTTTTGGGTGTGAAATGTGCTACCGGATGTTCAACTTCAATACCCGTTGCCCGGCAATAGTCTTTGAAGACTTGTGAAGTAAATTCTCCCGCATTATCAAGACGTAGTTTCTTGATATGGTTATCGGGGAAATGAGCACGCAACCTTATTATTTGTGCCAATAGCTTTGGGAAAGCTAGGTTGCGGGTGGACAAGAGGCACACATAAGACCATTTGGTTGATGCATCAATCAGTACCATGAAGTACCGAAATGGGCCACTTGCGGGGTGAATAGGCCCGCAAATGTCACCATGAATTCTCTCAAGGTAGCCAGGAGACTCTAATCCCACTTTCAGGAGGGATGGTCTCGTTATTAGTTTTCCCTTAAAACAAGGGAGACATGGAAATTCACCCTTTTGAAGAATCTTCAGGTTCTTCAATTTGTGTCCACGGGATTTAGAGATGATGCGTCGCATCATTGCTGTTCCAGGGTGACCAAGTCTATTGTGCCAGAGTTCGAACTCTGGCAAGGATTGGCACGTCTGGTGCTCAGTCATATTGGCTTCTATTGGTTGAATGTATGTTTGGTAGAGACCCGACGGGAGTCCCTTGAATCGTTCGCAGATGATCTTCCGGTCATCTTTCTGACGAGTTACATACAGATATTCAACCGTATTTTCATCTCTGGTTTCTAAGTGATATCCGTTTAAACGGAAATCTTTGAAACTTACGAGATTCCTATTTGATTTAGGAGAGAATAATGCATTTTTTATTTGAGGTCTTGTGTTATTTGGGAGCAATATAATTGCTTCACCAGATCCTTCGATTATTTGGGACAGTCCTGAAATTGTGATAACAGGACCGTCATATTTATTTACACTATTAAAATAGCAATGATCGCGAAGGATTGTGTGCGTTGAGGCACTGTCCACTAGGCACTCAGACATCATCTATATAAGCAAAAACGAAATTTTATTTGAGCGAAAATGTAAACATTCATTCGAAAATAAAAGTTCGTACTTAAGCAAATAAAGATGAAGATATATTGAATTCTAAAAGCATAGATAAAAGATGATGCTCAATCGAGAAGGTCGTTGTTTTCGAAGTCTTTTGCAGTAAACATTGTTGGCGGCTGAATAGCCGCCAAGTTTGTATCAGGTAGAGACTTCTGGCTCGCCTGGTATAGATCCTGGAGGTGGCGAGGAGTGCGGCAGTTTCTGGACCAATGGCCAGTCATGCCGCATCTATGGCATTTATCCTCCCAGTTCTTCTTTGGAAGTGACACTTGCTCGGTGTTCTTTCGTTTCCAAGTGAAGTTTCTTTTTCCCTTATTGTTTTTGTTTGTCTGGGGAGCTGCACCTCTTGGTTGCTTCATTACAGCTTTCCCTTTAGTGTTTTTAGCCTTCCTCTTGTTTTTCCACTTCTGGGGAGAAACGTGATGGGCTTCAGGGATAGGGGCAGTGCCAGCTGGACGTAAGTTATGAGTTGCAAGCAGTAAGTCTCGATTCTGCTCTGCCCTAAGTAGGCATGAGATCAGATCGGAGAATTTCGTGAAGTTGCGTTCACGATACTGCTGCATGAGGATTGCATCTTTCTCGTGAAACGAGGTAAATGTTTTTTCCAACATGCGCTGTTCTGTCACTTCTTCACCGCACAACTTCAGGCGTGAGGTGATGTTATGAAGTGTAGAATTATACTCAGCGACGGACTTATAGTCCTGAAGTCTGAGGTTTTCCCACTCATAACTGGCACGGGGTAATATAACATCAATTTGATGTTTATATCGTGCTTCCAGTGCTGTCCACAGGTCCTTCGGGTCCTCAACCGTTAAGTATTCGGCCTTTAAGGTCCGATCTATATGCTTCCTAATGTAGATTATGGCTTTCGCCTTATCTACATCGGATACAGTGGTTGTGGGGCTGCTGCTAGCTGTAGCAGAAGCTTCGGCCGCTGCTGGGGCCGAGGAAGGAGCCAAAATGGACTCAAGGAGGGCCATTGAACGCAAGTGGAACTTCATGTCCACTCGCCAACTCAGGTAATTTGTCCCTGCAGAATCGAGGACCTCGAAATCGACGCTTGCCAATTTTGCCATTTATCTACGTATTTTAAAATGAGCATGAATTAATTAAAATTCAAAATTCATGCATAAAGAAATAAACAAGTAAAAATGCGGGGATCGACCAGATACCCAAAAATAAACAGTCCAAAGTTCGTTTACAGTCCATAAAAGGAGAAAAAAAATACAACTTCGGAAACCCAAAGTGGGTCCCATTATCTTCGTCTTCATATGCTGTTGCACCGAGCTTTGGCTTACACAGTCATTAATCGACTCCTTGCGGTCCAGCGGACGCGGCCAGGGAATTGACTAAGCCAGGACCACTTGTTACCCAGTCAAGCTAGGTTGGTCCAGCAAACTTAGCCAAGCACATTGACCGACATCATGATCCATTGAAGGAGTTTTCATCAATTCTATGTGCGGTTGCATCGAGTATTTGGATTTTAAATACAAATTTCCTCACTTACAAATTCTCTCAAAAGAAAATAAAAGTGCAATGAAAGTAAATAGGTATACAATGGCCGATCCCGAAAAACACATTTTTACTGATTTAAACATCCACGCAGTTCTAAATATGCTACTGGCATAAAAGTAAACAACCACGCATATATCTCAAGCAAAACATATGGTAAGGGAAACTAGAAAATATAAATATCTTGTAGACCACGTGGAAACGTCATACACCGTTTGGTTAGTTGACTAACGGCAGAGCGGTCTCAGGATCTTTAAGATAATTATATTTTGAAAAATAGAGTCCTAGTAAACCATAGATTATAATTTGCAAAAGCGATGTTTAAATAAAGTTGTCAACATGGGCTATAGAAATTATTTGTGATTTAACATAGAGGATAGTCCCTTTAAGTAATTGGCTTCAGGCCATTATTTAGTGGGAAAAAATAATAACCGTTAAGGAATTGGGGCTGCAGGCCCAATTAATTTATTTAGTTATTGATAGGCACAAGTGGGCTGCAGGCCCAACAACAAAATAATCAATTTTATTGAATTTAAACAAAATCAGCCATTAAGCCCATTTTTAAAGATTATAAATTTTGTAGACACATATGTCATTCTACAAATTTTGTAGAATGCCAGTAAGCCCATTTTTGTTTTGGAAACCCAAACTGAAATTTGTAGAATGACAAAATCAGCCATTAAGTTACTGTCAAAAGAATCAAGTCTACTTTCATATACATCATCTTGTTTTCTGATTTTAGCCATTAAATCAAATTTTATTCGTATTTATCTACGGGGTTTACGAAAATTACCTCTAGATTATAAATCTAGGGACGATCGAAAAATGAGAAGATCCGTAGATATAAAATCCCACGCTCCGAGTACGCACAATAGGAACGCCGAAACGTAGAGCCGCAACAAGAGATTCCTTCGCGCGTCACAAGTAAGAATAGCGTAACAAATTTTTGGGATGGATTGAGGGTAGAAAGGCTCAAGAAAAGGGGAGCAAACGTGCTGATAACGTGTTAGAAGGTAATAGGACTCTTGAGAGAGAGAGACAAGCTTTCTTAGTAAAAGAATGAGTAACCATGGCACTAGGCCATGGTTCTCTATATATTCATCTAATGAGGGGAGATGGAGGGTCTCAAGGAGACCAAGGGTCCCCATTACTCATAGTAATGGGGACCGATGAAGTGGGTAATGAAGGAGGGGAGGCCAAAAGGCCTCCCTCATTCATAACAATAAACGGGCTTTTGAGGCCCAACTTGTTATTGAGAATCCACCTATTATGTAAACATATTGCTATAAATACAGGGCTAGGGATTCCGTAGCCACTAAGTTTACAACACGTTATCAGCACGCTCGAGGCTGAGCCGAACCTCTGCCGACGGACGAACGCGACGCGAATGGGCTTCCTTTACCGAACGTCGCTAGATCCGGCGGGTAGGATCTAGAGGTAATTCTTTTCCCTAGTGTTACGACCTAAAGATCGTCCTATGCTTACTTTCTACTATGGGACGCTCTAGCAGCGCAGAAGGTGCCCCCTCCCCCGAAGGAGGGGGGCGCTCAACATCCAGACCGCGCCCATGTGGCCCCAACTCTACGTCCCGGTCCGCCTCCCGACGGACTAATGGAAGTCTGCCTCCCAAATGACAAGAGTGTCACGGATCGCCCCACGACTCCGCCGTATGGGCGCCCGCTCCCCCGGAAGCTCACCGGGTGGACAGATAGGTCACCCGTCGCCCCTCAGAGCGGCCTGATATGTCGGTTACGGATCGCCTACGTCGACGCGTCCCGCATACCCTTGGGCACATCGGACACGACAAACAACGTGGTAAAAGGACACCACTGACACTTCCGCCGCTCGACAACCTGACAAAGCGCACCCTGGCCGCTGCGCCTTCTGACACTTAATGCTTTCGGCCCTGACGCCCTGACAAAAGCACCCCTGGCCGTTGCGCCGTCTGACAAAAGCGTGGCAGACACTCCTGTTCCAGACATCCTCGTCCGAAGCTTCCATTGACAGCCGGGCCAGCTCAGCATGTCGAGTCAGTACGCCAGGTCAGCCCCACCTAACCGCCTCCCATCAGGTATAAATACCACTTCTTACGGGGAGGTGGGTTGGCAAATTCTCTCTCAATCCATTATTCACACACGAGAGCAAAAGTCGTCCATATCTTTGTTCTCCCACTTATAGGTCGTCACGTACGGTCGACACACACTCAGTCCGACCTGCGTGCCTAGCCACCGCTTTAAGTCCAGTTACTGACTTAGGCATCGGAGGGGCTAAGTGTTGGACCCCAACCCTGCCCTTCTGACGAGTTGCTCGTGGTGCAGGGAAGCTCGCCCCTTGGTCGACATCCGCCTTTGGCTGTCGCCCGATCCTCTTCCACCGTGTCCGGTGAGATTTGACCCCGTGGCCTCCCCCGGCGGTAAGTTTAGCCTCTTCACCCCACTAATCACTTGTTAAATAGCCCACCTAAACCCTCTTATCAACATAACCACCGTGCACTTGGTTCCCCTCAGTACAAATTCATTGTACGCGAGTTCCACCTCGTAACACTTGGCGCCGTCTGTGGGAACGAAGGGTCACACCCATGTTAGACTCCATGCCGACCACTCGGAACCCTGACCACGGCAAGGATCCCATGGATCGAAAATCGCCCATCCACCCAAATATTCACCGTCGAAGACGTCCAACGCGAGGAATCTACCGAAATGGTGGTCTTGCTCCACGGCCTCGGCTGTATCTCCGACTCCGTTCGCCACATGATGATGTCACTGGCAGCCGCCGGGATCCGCTCAGTCGCCGTCGATCTGCCCGGTTCGGTGTTTTTCGACAAGTTGGGAGACGGTGGGAGTGAGAATTTGGGAGGTTCCTTGGGTTTGATTTTGGGGGTGTATCGTGAAATCAAAGAAAAGGGGATTGTTTGGGGGTTTGATCGGCTCGTTGAGACTGGGGAGATCCCAAATTTGCGACAGATCTTAGCAGAGGATGAACGGTCTGCATCCCCTATCGAAATGTCGGGGCGAGCCGTTGGCCAGGTGTTTGTCGAAATGCCGCTGAGAGAACCGGTTCATTCGGTGGTCCATGATTCGGCATGGGGGGCTTTTGCTGTTCAATCAGAATCAGACAACCCTCGACCTTCAACGGTGATTTTCGACCGTCGAGTTTGCTGATCCGACTACCATCGACCCTTCTTGATGTCATCCCAACGCCAAGATGATGGATCCAACTTAGATCGATCCAGGAGACATGCCTGAGTTCTACAACCAACCGTGCTCATCGACCTTGTCAAGCTCGTCGATCAGCAGAGCTTATAGAACCAGCGCATCGGATCGGGGCACGTCTACTTCAAGATCTCATCGACCCAGCGTCGTCGATCTGAGGATCGCCAACCCTCATCTGAAGCTCGTCGACCCCGGGGAAGGTGTCTCTTGCCTCAGACCGTTGATCCAGAGAGGCATCGACCCATATTGCCGCCCAACACCAAGTTGTGGGATCTTCTCCAAGATCGCTTGCGGTTGACCCAGGCGATCAGGTCCACGTAGAACTTGGATTCGACTCATCAAAATCGATCCGATCTTCGTAGCTCTGGTTCGAGATTCTTCAGAGCCTCGTTCGCACCTCGCACAAGCTCGATCGAGTTTGCCTTAGCATCGAGCCTCTTTACCCTGGCTTATCTCGTCGCCGTTCTTCTTCGACGTCGGAGCTGGATCGATCTCCGATCTAAGCTCCTCAGTCTCGTGGGAAACCCATCCGAGCTCGAAAGCCTTGGCAGAGACCGAGCCTCATCAGAGACTCGTCTATGATCCTGAACCTCGTCGGAGATCGATCCGGGACCATGAGACTCATTGAAAACTCATCTGCACACTTGAGCTTCAACTCCTCGGTATGTACTCTTTCTTCATCGAAATTCCAAGTTGATCGTTTGCTCTTTTTCCATCCAGAGAATCGTACGATCCAAGGTCGATCGAAGCCTCCGGGGGTCACCGTCGGAGGAGAGCCAAGCCTCCTCGACTCATCCACGATCGATCGGAACCGTCGGAGTCGTCGGCGCTCATTCTGAGTCCCCTCTCCACTTAGAGTGGATGATGCGTGTTCAGAACTTCAAAAGGATGAGACAACTTATTTCTGATGTCACTCGGCATTCACAGTATCTTATGCTAAAACTTGATTTTGTTCCAAGTTTTTGTGCTAAAAGGCTTCATCTTTGGCGATCAGCTTAATTTTAGACCAAGTTTCATCGAGTTACGCCGACTTTGATCGCTCCGGGATGTAACCCTAAAGAACGATTGTAGTTTTACCGCAAGCGCACGGCGTAGTGGTGAGCGGGTATCGAACACGAGGAGGTGGTGTTGGTTCCAATCTATCCTAGGTTGGTTTGACTACGAATGTTTTATTGGTGGAGATGGTTATGGTATAATGTAATGGCAATGGTGATGGATGTCGGTGTCGGAGATAGAGAAATCGGTCAAATATCAATTTAAATACAATACACTAAAAGTGTCCAGGGCTAGGGAATCCCCACTACGGACCGTCATTCGTCATTGTGAATAGTGAATCTCAATATTACTAGACTTGCGTTGAGGTGAACTAGTCGTAACTGAATAGAGAACCAAGCTCACGCTCTCGCGCTATTGCCGATCTATAGCAACCTAGATTAGAGCACAATCTCTTGCAAACCCTAACCTAAGCCACTAGCACGAAGATCGACATCATCGTTCAATCGCTCCTCGAGCCCACTCTCGTGCAAACTCGAGTTACGATCTAGGTTGTGATAGTTCGTATTCGTCCAATCTCTTGCAAACGAATATGGGTATAGATTTACAATTAAAAATCCTAGCTTTGGTCCAATCTCTTGCAAACCAAATCTAGAGAAACCCAATTGTAAACCTAAATCGAATATCTAGGCCTTCCCATCGATTAGAATCTAATCTCTTGCAAACCCCAATCGATGGAAATCCCTAGCTATCCGTAATAAATCAATCACAACTTAACCTCCTAGAAATTCTAGCCATTTGAAAATTCATTCATCACAAATATGAAATTAGATCCATAGGGTTCATCCCCATGCCCTAGAACATAAAATCTACTCAAGCATAGCAATAACGATATAGAAATCAATAAAAACCATTGCTTTCATACAAAAAGATAGAAAAACAAAGATTCAAATAACAAGAACAAAATACTTAGCTTTGATGAAGATCTTCAATCCAAATACAAGCTTTTAGATCCAAGAGGGGGCCTAAGGCATGGCCTAACCTCTAAAATAATCAATAAGAAAACATCTTGGAACCTCAAGAAAACATGGGGGATTCCCCTCTAATGGTGGCTACAAAACCCTTAAATACTCCCCCAAAAACCCTAGCAAAACTACCTAAAAAGCCCATGAAATTCGGGTCCAAAACTGAATCTGCGCGTGCCCAGAAATCTGCGCCAGTTACGACTCGGCCGAGTGGAAATCTCACTCGGTCGAGTGGAAATCTCACTCGGTCGAGTGGACAGCTCACTCGGTCGAGTGGAAATCTCACTCGGTCGAGTGAACTTTCCTGCAGAAACTCCAGAAAACAGCACTCTGTCAAAACTGTCAAAAACTGTCAAAAACTGGTCACTCGGCCGAGTGGAAATGTCACTCGGCCGAGTGACAATGACATGCAAATTCCAGCACTACAGCATCGACTTGCAGAAATTCCCCAGATTTCATCCGACCTCCGATTTACGCGTTCTTGGCGGCGTTGGAATAGTCATGAAGTCTACTATCCATAAAAAATATGATAAAAATAATTTACCGACTGGAATGATAGAAAATTTCAAAAGAGTTGGAGGATGTCTGAAAATCTGGGCGCTTCGTGTCCTCGGCATCACTCGGCCGAGTGGCAAATGTCACTCGGTCGAGGGGCTTTTGGAACTCGGCCGAGTCGGAGCTCGTAGTCGACTGACGGATTACAGAGAGTTGGACATTTTGGCTCGCCGTCGTCTGGGCGCCACTCGGGCGGACGTAGTCTCCGAACTCGGCTGAGTGGGCGTGCGATGCTCGGCCGAGTGCACGCTGATACATCTCTGTTGCATGTCCGATCTGGCCGGACGAGCAGGGTCTCAAAGCTCGTTCGAGTGACTCCTTCACTCGACCGAGTGGCATGCTGAAAATGCCCAATCTCCATCTTTTCGCTTCCTCGTCGCTCCTACGACGTTCTTTCTTCTTCCACTCGTCTTCCATTGCAGAATAACCCTCAAAAGAGCCATGGTTGACACTCCGGAGTGGGTGCAAATCCTTTAAGCTCATTTTTTCTCCCGATCGCTCCATATTTCCTGAAATCCGACAAAAACAAGAAATAGTGAAAAGTAACGCAATATCGTCGAATAATCGTGAAAAGCGTGATATGAGTGATCGAAATGGCATGCAAATATGCAGAAAAAAGGTGTAAAATATGGACCGATCAAAATCCCCCAAGCTTACCTCTTACTCATCCTCGAGGAAGATAAGTAAAAAGACGAACTCGGGAGTTGAAAAATAAGGAAAATGAAATAAAAGAATACGAAGTGGAAGGGGTCGCTAGATTATACTCTCATATCTCAAGCCATAAGCTACACATTACGATGACTTGGAAAATACAAATCACATGCTATAAGGATATCAAATCTTACATAAACATGATTCTTGCAAGTTTTTAAGAACAACAAAAGGGATTCTCTAAATTCATACAATCAATTCATATCCACGTCACGCATTTCATAGGATTTAATATACAAATGTTGGCAATGCACTTTTCAATCAAGAGTTATAACTGAAGCATATAAGAATCACACCAAGCATTCAATAGAGAATGGAATAAGAGACATGTCATTCACATATTTATTTCAAATCATGAAAAATCTCCATATCTAATATATTTTGCAAAGTCTAAGCATTATCGAATATCCCCATTCATGCACGTCTCCACTCTAAGGTCATACTCACTCATTTGGTCAAATGAATTCACCCCCCCAAGCTTAGCTTGGGGCATCACATCTAAAGGAATATGATAGTGGAAAATGGGATTTTTACCTTGGTTTTCCCAAGTATTTTGTGGCTCCAATATTGAGGTAGAGAAATATTTTTTTTTCTTTTGGACTTTGTTTCTCATTTTTCGTTTTGGCTTTTTGTAGGAGCTATATGATTTGTATTTTTTTGTTTTTGGCTCCTTTTTTGCTTTTTTAGACTTTTTGGAGCTAACTTTTCTTTTGTGGGGATTTTTGGGAAATAGATGTGATATAAGTAGCTTTAGGAGGTGAACTCAAGTGACATGTAGAGAATAAAAAGATATATGTGGAGAAGGAAATAATGTAACACTCGGTTCACTCTAAGATGTGCAAGAACGGTTCAATAAAATAATACTTCAACTAAAACTCATATGTAAGTATGGATATTCTCAATCATCTCAATAAAAAGCGAAGTCAAGCGGTAAATAGTACTTTCATATCAAAGCATGCAACAGAAGGTGAATAAGATAATAAGGCAGATGCTTCCGTTATACAATTGATGCGTGAATCTTGGAGCACTTCCAACAAAAGCATACCAAACACTAATCCATACATTCAGCTTCAATTAATATCATGCATTCATATAGAGGAATCATCAAAAGAATATATAAGCAAGCACATGGATAGTAGGACTATGAAATACTCTAAGTAGCATGGCAAGGAATAATTAGCATCGTGATGGTTGCTAAAGCAATAAGAGACATCATCATAAGGAACAAATCTAGCGAAAGGAGGAAAAGAAAATAAAGATATAAAATAAAAGAGAGGAAAGAAAAGAAAAACAAGCACACAATATGATGCATGAACACATATAAAAGGAAAATAAGATGAAAAAATCAAAAAGATGATGCAAAAATTTTGAAATTTTTTTAAAAAACCTAAAATAAAGTAAAAATGCAACTAATGCATCTAAATGGCATGGAAATGCACTCCCCCAAGCTTAAACTTCACATTGTCCTCAATGTGATCATAATGAAAGAATATGAGGAACAACGATAATAATAAGGGGGTGAATGAAAAATGATGTTATGAATGACATGAAATCCTAATGTAACCACATGCACATACAATGATGCATGAGAGCGCATTCCCCCAAGCTTATACCAAACAATCCTATTCAAATGACTTGACCAAAAATGTCATGGCTTTGCAAAGCGTGATCAAGTCAAACGAATAAGAAAGTAAGGGTTCACTTGAAAGAAATGCTCGAATGTGGTGAGCAAAAAGATGTGACACATCAAAATATGGAGAGGGCAATTAATATATATAATGGGTTTGGGGTGTAAAAATTTTTGTTGCCGTCATATGAGGTGATATTTATTCAAGCAAATCTATACAGTCCTCTCGCTGTCGAGAGGATTCGTGTTTATTCAAAGCATAAAAATTTCTACACTACTGGATTGATATCACCTATAGCAAAAGGCGGATCCAATATCTTTGCTGGTACAGGAAATTGCTCCAACTGCTCCTTCCGTGGCTCTGCCAGACGCACATGTCCACGGACTCCATCAGATTCCAGCAATGCGGATCCCAGCATCTCTCCAAGGACTCCACCTGTACCCTGCAAGAGATAAGCCGCAGCAATCTGATGTGGATAATTCTTCCCCAAAATAAATGTATTCCAAAGAGGGTCATCAACATAAGTATTTAAAATTAAAAACGGTTGAAAACACTTCCCTGGAAATAAATCTCTACTCTCGTGTACCACATCGATCAACTCCACATTGTGCGCCTCAGGTTGTTCAGGTAGCTCGGGCATATAAGCGTAGGTCTCATCAGGCAGCTCCTCATCATCATCAGACTTATCCCATCGCACCTCCTGATCATAATTAATAGCATCCATGGGTGCTAACTCCTCGCTCTCCTCCTCGTATACGTCCCATCGTACCTCTTGATCGTATGTACATGAATCCTGCAAAAGGCATGATGAGTCGCCAAAATCTGAATCATAGCAAGCATCATACAGGGGAGGGGAATCAAATATAAAGGGCGAGGGAGTAATGAGATCTCCTTGAAGGGGAGCCATAAGCTCTGTGGGATTGTCCTCGGCGTCAGTGTAAGGGTAGGCCTCTGAGGGATGCTCAGCCTTTGTAGAAAGTAGAGGTGGCTGCGGTAGCTCGAAAGGAGGAGGGTAATGCTTGGGATCCTCATGAATGGCTGTGTCCTCGTTCCAATGCACGGCCGCCCCGGTGACAAGCTCTGGCTCCGCATGTAAGGCCTCCTCAACAGCAAGCTCTGGCTCATGTGGGTGACAAGGGGGAGCGACGATGGCACAAGCTGACTCTCCCCCAAGCTGAACGTGGACATCCTCCTCAGGCTCCTCAGGTATAGAAGGCAATGTAAACGTCATCATCTCCTTTTCATGCCTCCTTCTTTGTTTCTTTCCTGGAGCTCGAGTCACCCGATTGCATGGCTTGGCCTCCTCAATAGTAGGTGCAGGTGGCTCTATATGCTCATGTATCTTGACCGCGGTATAAAAGTGGGTCTTGTGCCCCTCAACTAGAGCATAGACTCCATCATCAATTGTGCCCGTGGAAGAGATACAATGAGTAATAAAGTTTTGAAATTCGAGCTCAAAAGGTTCACCTGTTGTTATTGTCAATGGACCGGAATCTCGAACTACGTCAATAATGTTTCTCAATAGGTCCATATATGTGTCCTCCTTTGACAGTTCAGATGTCTCTATTTGTGGAGTGTTGATGGTGTAAAGGTGGATATGATCACCTTCAAGTGAAGCATACACTCCATCTATGATAGTACCTGCGCTAGAGACATTAGCCATAACAAAATCGATGAATACTTGGTCGTATGGTTTACTTACCGTAACGGTTAGTGAACCGGTAGATCGAGCATCATCTATCATTTGCTCCAAGACTGCTGCCAACTGTAGATCACTGAACTTCCCCACTTGCATCCTCTTCAAAAACTCACGTGAGGGTCCCTTTAGCCTTCTAGTGAAGATATCAAATAGCGTGGAGTCATTCCACTCATGGTCTGACTCCGTCTGGAACATTTCTAACATTCCTTCAAACCTAGACAAGGCTTCCCCGAAGGATTCTCCATCAGCCTGATAGAATGCAGCGAGATATATGTAGGATTGTATAGAGCTCGCTCGCATTTTCTTTAGAAGCACCATCGCTGCAACAACTGTACCTGATCAATCAAAGTAAACAACCTGGAAAAGACGTCAGTGGTACAAAGAGAGATAAAGATAATAATAGCAGGTGGTGGGAAAAAAATCTCTCTCAATGTTTTTTTTTGAATTTTTTTTGATTGATTTTTTTTTCAATGTAATCTAATCAACCTAATTGTGACAAATTGGCACCCAACGGGAAACACCTCCCCGGCAACGACGCCAAAAACTTGATCGCTCCGGGATGTAACCCTAAAGAACGATTGTAGTTTTACCGCAAGCGCACGGCGTAGTGGTGCCTCGTTCAAAATTGTGTTACTCTCAAGTGTAAGAGTTCGTGCAAGTAGTAAAGTTCCGGGAGTCCGGATATCGTATCCTCGGGAGAAAACCTGTTGCAACCACAAGTTTAAATCAGTTAGAAAATTATCTTAGAGAAACTAGCTACTTTGGATGGTGGTGATTTAATGGTTTTAGTTTTTAATTTAATGGAAAATGAGAAAATAATGTTTTTGTATTTGAAATTTTTTTAAGAGAAATATGTACATGATATGGGATCATTAGAATACACGAATTGTATTAACTTGATTGAATAGAAATAACTCAATGACTTCTCTTTTTGGGAGAAAGTCATCGGAAGATGCCTTCGTAGGGGTTAAAGCTCAAAATCGATAAAATTGTTATTAAAATAATAATCTTTCAAATAAGAGAAGTACTTCCTTTTGGGAAGACCAAAACTCACCTTTGTAGGGTGATCATCAACTCATTCATAAACTTTTGGAAGATGAAAGAGAGGATTTTAAATTAAGATTATAACTTTAAAAACGTGAAAGTGATAGCATTAGAATTCAACCAAATTAACACAAAACGTGTTTTCTAACTACACCATATCATGAACAAATAAAAGTTAGCTACTCATGTTGAAAATAAAAGAGAATATAAATGTAATAAACATGATTTTATTCAAGAGAAAAGAAATTTAAAAGAAAGACAAGTAAGATGAGAAGATAACACCAATTACACCCTTCAAGCTTTGCACATGAAGCTTCTTCTTCCTCCTCTAAAATTCTCACCAAACTTAGTCACAAAAGCCTCTCTATAACCAGAACTATATAGTAGAAAAACTCTCCAAAATCTGATGCCAATAGCTCAAGAGAGAACACCTATTTATAGGCTTCTTTGGTTTAATGTGTTTGGCTCTTCATCTCCCCCATAATCAATATGAATAACTCCATGAAACCCTTCAAATTCTGCCCTTTGAGCTTCCTGATCTGAAAATAAACTGAAGAATCAAAATCTGCATCAAATTCTGATCAAAATCGTGTCCAAAATCATTAAAATCCATCAAGAAATGCATCAAATACACTTTAAAGAGCATTGCGGGTCTGTCTTTTGCGTTTCGGGTCGGATCCGTGCCCTCAGCCCGCACCCGCACCCGCGCGCGCGCTGCTGTATGAGGAGTGAACCGGGGCGGGTCGGGTCGGCTTAGCCGCCCGACCCGCAGGAGACCGCCCCGCTCAGGAGAGCGGGGCGCTTCCGCTCCGCTGCGGAAAAAGCCCCGCTCAATTTGAGCGGGGCCCGCTTGTTTGCGCGCGCATTTTTTTTTTTTTTTTTTTCAACAGCGCACGGGCCGGCCAGGCGGGCCGGCCCGTTGGGTTTTTTTTTAATTTCTTTTTTTTTTGCTTTTTGCTTTTTCTATTTGAACTGTTTGGCTTCTAAAAATTGTAGAAAATTCATCCGAGCTCCGAAAAATATGAATGAACAGCCGTTGGAATCGTGGGCTCGAGTACTAGTCCTGAAAAATATAAGGAAGCACAAATTAGTTCACAAAAATTGATAATTGTGCAAAATATGAGATTAGGCTCTAATATCATATGATTTTCTGAATATAACCATACTAGAGCTATTTTAACACGTACGTATGCACAAATTGGGGTCCAATAAGGGGGAAATAATGTAATATTATGCTGAAATCATACCCCCCAACTAGCTATTTGCTAGTCTCTAGCAAATAATGCGATAAATTCGGATTCAATCAAAAAAAACGTGTACCAAACTCATGATATTATTATGGCATACTCCAAAAATTGCTTCCAATTGATTTCAAATCCAATATACACATGTATGAAATAACATATGACACTCCCTCAATTTAATTCAGAAAAGAGTAAAGTGGTAAGCACAGTATGTATGTGTTAGGATATATCACAAATCATATCATAGTTTTCAATTTTCAAGGATTTGGTCAAAAACAATGCAAGGCTTCTTCTAACTTGTGGGGGTTGAGATTGCATGAATCATTCGCTTCTTATTCCTTCATTTATTGCATCATACTCATTTTTTATATTTTTGTTTTGCATACACGCAATAACGCTATGAAATGCAAACACGGCTACCTTTGTGTACACGCGATAACGCTATATAAACAAAGGGCTAGAATAACTTCCTAAATCACGTCTTTGGCGTCATCCCCAATGTTTCGTGGGGCCCCAGCTACTCAACTTGACTAGGAGAATCATTCGTTTTTTCACTTATTATATTTCTTTTTTTTTTCACTCTCAACTTGAGCTATCAACTCAACCACCCACTCATTAAAAGTTACCAAACATATGTAAATGTCCAAAATCCCTATCCAATTTAGAACCAATCCACTCAATTGCTTCATCCTATCACGCATAACAATTGCTTGCACAAAACTATTCTCAAAATTATTTCAAGGAAAATATCATGACATATAAACAAGTTTCACACACTGCATATTAACATTTGATTCCAATGTGGAAAAGAAATTAAACCATGCCATTCAAATATCTATGAATTTGATACCAAACAATGATCCGAGAGAAATCACATGGAATTAAGCTTTTAGAGACTAAGCAAAAGGAAAAATGATGAAGTCTTCTCCAAAAAAAAATTTATTTATTTATTTTTAGTTTTTATTTATTTATTTTTTTTTTTTTTTTTTTTTTTGTTTAGAGAGAAGAAAGAAAAAAAATGAAATGAAAGAAAAGAAAAAAAATCAAGAGAAAATAGAAAAATAACAATCTATACTCTCCCCCCAACTTAAAGTAAGCATTGTCCTCAATGTAAAGGAGAGTAGTCATGGAGAGAAAACACCTGATTAGTTGCCACCCGAAGGTGGGTCCGTAAGCTCGATGGTGCTCGCCTCCTTGGTCCAAGGTTCATGAAAATGCTTCAATCGTTGACCGTTCACCTTGAACTCACTTCCGTCTTTCTCATTCAGTAGTAGTACCGCTCCATGGGGGAAAACTTCTTTGACGATGAAAGGTCCAAACCACCTTGAGCGAAGTTTCCCAGGGAAGATGTGGAGTCTGGAATTGTAGAGAAGAACCTTCTGTCCAGGCACGAACTCTTTCCTAAGGACCATTCTGTCATGAACAGACTTCATCCTTTCCTTGGAAATCTTAGCGTTGTCGTAGGCATCTCTCCTCAGCTCCTCTAGCTCCAATAGTTGTAACCTGCGAGATGTAAAAGATGAATCAATATCAAAGTTCAATTTTTTAACAGCCCAATAAGATCTATGCTCCAGCTCAACAGGTAAATGACAAAACTTCCCAAATACTAGACGGTAGGGAGACATCCCTAAAATTGTCTTGTAGGCTGTCCTGTAGGCCCACAACGCTTCAGGTAAGCGCAAGCTCCAATCCTTCCTTGATGGGTTAACCGTCTTTTGTAGGATCCCTTTAATCTCTCTATTCGCCAGCTCTGCTTGACCATTGGTTTGGGGATGATATGGGGTAGAAACCTTGTGAGTGACCCCAAACCTTTTCATTAAATTGGCGAACAGGCGGTTGCAGAAATGAGACCCTCCGTCACTGATCAAGGCTTTGGGTGCTCCAAACCTAGAAAAGATATTCTCCTTGAGAAATTTGAGCACAATTGAAGCATCATTCGTCCTGCAAGAAATAGCCTCCACCCATTTAGAAACATAATCAATGGCAACCAATATATAAGTGTATCCAAACGAAGGTGGGAAAGGTCCCATGAAATCTATACCCCAGCAGTCAAATATTTCTATCTCTAAAATGGGGTTCAAAGGCATCATGTTTCGCCTTGTAATACCTCCTAACTGTTGGCATGGAAGACATGTTTTACAATACCGAAGGGTATCCTTAAACATGGTTGGCCAATAAAAGCCACATTGCAAGATTTTAGCCACAGTTTTATTTGCAGAGAAATGTCCTCCACACACCCCATCGTGACAAAATTGTATCACGCTATCTATCTCATGGTCAGGGATGCACCTCCTAATAATTTGGTCACTACAATATTTATAGAGGTATGGATCATCAAAGAAAAAGTATTTTACCTCATTTTTGAACCTTTTAACATCTTGAAATGACCAAGTCTCGGGGGTCTTACCAGTCACAAGATAATTTACTATATCCGCATACCATGGCAAGGTGGAGACGCTAAAAAGATGCTCATCAGGAAAAGAGTCCTCCAAGGGTACTTCTGCTGAATCAAGGCCGACCGTCAATCGTGATAGGTGGTCAGCTACTAAATTCTCCACGCCCTTCTTATCTTTGATTAGGACATTGAATTCCTGTAACAATAAAATCCATCGTATTAATCGAGGTTTAGCATCTTTTTTAGACAATAAATATTTCAAAGCAGAGTGGTCCGTATAAATCAAAATAGGAGATCCTAAAATATAGCTCCTGAATTTCTCTAAGGCGAACACTACAGCCAGCAACTCCTTCTCTGTGGTCGTATAGTTCCTTTGAGCATCGTTCATCGTTTTGCTGGCGTAGGAAATAACCACTGGGTGCTTATCTTTCCTTTGTCCTAGCACTGCGCCAACTGCGTAGTTGCTAGCGTCACACATGATCTCGAATGGTAGTGACCAATCTGGAACCTGCAAAATAGGAGCAGAAATTAGCAACTTTTTTAAGGTATCGAAAGAATGTTGACACTCAGGTGTCCAATTAAAATCCACATTTTGAGATAATAAGTTGCTAAGAGGGCGAGAAATGGCACTAAAATCTTTAATAAATCGCCGGTAGAATCCTGCGTGACCAAGAAATGATCTGATGTCTCTTACACACTTGGGACTTGGTAGCTTCTCAATTACTGCTACCTTGGCTCTGTCTACCTGAATCCCCTCCTTTGAAACTACATGACCAAGGACAATGCCCTCAGTGGTCATGAAATGGCATTTCTCCCAATTCAATAGGAGGTTTTTCTCAATGCACCTATCAAGAACACGAGCCAAGTTAGCTAAACAATCGTGAAAAGAGCTACCATAAACAGAAAAGTCGTCCATGAATACCTCTACAATTTTCTCAGTCATATCATCGAAAATACTAAGCATGCATCGCTGAAAAGTAGCAGGGGCATTACACAGACCAAACGGCATTTTCTTAAAAGCAAAAGTACCAAAAGGACAAGTAAAGGTCGTTTTCTCCTGATCCTCTGGTGCAATCTCAATCTGATAGTAACCAGAATAGCCGTCTAGGAAACAATAATACTCATGTCCAGCCACTCTCTCTAAAATTTGATCAAGGAATGGTAGAGGGAAGTGGTCTTTCCTAGTTCTGGAGTTTAGTTTCCTATAATCTATGCACATCCTCCATCCTGTGGTAGTCCTAACAGGGATAAGTTCATTATTATCATTTCTAACCACAGTGAGGCCAGACTTTTTAGGGACAACCTGAATGGGACTAACCCATTTGCTATCAGAGATTGGGTAAATGATACCTGCATCTAATAATTTTAGAATCTCGCCTTTTACTACTTCTTTTAATGTAGGATTTAACCTTCTTTGAAATTCTCTAGTAGGTTTGGCGTCATCTTCTAGATAAATATGATGCATGCATACTATGGGACTAATTCCTTTAATGTCAGCAATAGACCAACCAATAGCCCCCCTATGCTTTTTCAAAACGTCAATTAACAAACTTTCCTGTTCTAAAGAGAGTTTAGAAGATATTACCACGGGAAAGCTGTTCTCATCTCCTAGAAAAGCATACTTGAGAAATTCGGGAAGTGGTTTAAGTTCAGGCCTTGGATCTTCCATCTCAGATGGTTTGAGAGTTGATGGATTTGATGGCAGAGCCTCGAACCTAGGCTCCCATATCGCATTGAGCTCCTTCACATCTTCCTGCACAAAAGCGATATCATCAGTATCCTCCATAATAATAGTATCATCATCAAATTCAGAAATAATGTGATCATTCACCAAAGAATCAATCATGTTCACCTCTTCAACTTCATCATCCACACTTGGAAGCTTACATGTATTAAATATGTTCAAATCTAAGGACATGTTTCCAAATGTGATTTTTAGTTGACCATTCCTACAATTGATAAGCGCATTACATGTTGCAAGGAAAGGTCTACCAAGGATGATGGGAGTAGAATTTGTAGCTTGGGGTCCTTGGATGTCTAGGACTATAAAGTCTGCAGGGTAATAAAATTTGTCCACTTGGACAAGTACATCTTCAATACACCCCTTAGGAACTTTAATGGACCTATCAGCTAGTTGCAGTACAACAGATGTAGGTTTTAGTTCTCCTAACCCAAGCTGTGTAAAAATAGGATAAGGTAAAATGTTGACGCTAGATCCTAAATCCAATAATGCATTTCCAATCTTTTTAGTCCCAATATTACAAGTAATAGTAGGTGATCCAGGGTCTCTAAATTTTGGTGGTGTGTTTTGTTGGACTATGGAGCTAACCTGTTCAGTTAAGAAGGCCTTTTTCTTCACATTTAACTTTCTTTTAATTGTGCAAAGGTCTTTTAGAAATTTAGCATATGCAGGGATTTGGTTTATTGCATCAATCAGCGGGATGTTTATTTGACACTTTTGAAAAATTTCGCGAATCTCAGATTGGTACTTATCTTTTTTCGTTTGAAGTAGCCGTTGAGGAAATGGTGCTGAAGGTACATGTGGTGCAAGTTCTTCCTCTTCAATGTCTTTATTATTCAGGCCACCGTCAGTGTTCTCCTCTTGCGCAGGTTCGTGTGGTTGAATCACATCCTCTTGTTCAGCTTCGTTACTTGGTGGATCAGGCTTCAGAATTTCCTTCCCACTCCTTAGTGTGGTGACAGCTTGGCAAGGCTTTACGTTGTTACCTGTAGAAGAAGACGAGCCCATATTAGGATTAGGAAATGGTTGTGATGGAAGCTTACCTTTTTCTAAAGTTGCTGTAAGCTTAGCCAGGCTTTCGCTCATTTGTTGGTTCTGGGTTTGCTGAGCCTGGAATTGAGCCTGTTGTTGTTGCATTTGGGCTTGTTGTAGTTGGATAAGCTGTTGAAGTACATCGCCAAATGGTTGCATCTGTTGTTCTTGCGTTGGCTCTTGATTTCTCCTCTGGTTTCCCCCTTGGTAGTTGTTGTTGAATGGTTGTCTAAAGGGAGGAGGAGCTTGTTGTTGCTGTTGTTGGGGTTGTTGTTGGGGTCCCCAACTTAGATTGGGATTATTGCGCCATCCCCTATTGTTAGAATTGAAACCTTGATAATTGGTTGAGACTTGGTTTACCTCCGTAGGATTGCTTAGCATACTCTTCAATGCTGGAAGTGTTGGGCAAGTACTAGTGTCATGGCCACCAACCTCGCAAAGTGCACAGCTTTGAACGACCTCAACTCCTTTGGATCCTTTCAAATTGAGGGCTTGAAGCTTCTTTGTGAGTAAAGCTTCCATCTTTGCTTCCAGCGCATCTTCTGGCTTCAAAGTGTGCATCCCTCCACGTGATGGCTGGGAAGGTGTTGAGATGGTTCCTCGGTCGTACTCTGAAGTGGTGTCCCATGTTTGTGCGTTCTCCGCTATCTCCTCCAAGTACGTCCACGCCTCGTCTGGCTCTTTATCGAAGAATCCCCCGTTGCACATCATCTCTACGAATTGCTTCATTTGCGGTTGTAGTCCATCGTAGTAGAAGCCAATGATCCTGCTTTTATCAAAGCCATTATGTGGACACGCTAGCAGCAGCTCATTGAACCTCTCCCATGCTTGATAGAACGTTTCCTCGCTTTTCTGGGCAAAGTTCATGATTTGCCTTTTTAACCCCTGTGTCCTGTGTATAGGAAAGAATTTCTTCAAAAATTCAGCCTGTAATTCAATCCAAGTTGTGATAGAACGTGGTGGCAAAGCATTCAACCAATTTTTAGCTTTGTCTTTTAACGAGAATGGAAATAGTTTTAGATATATCGTATCTTCACTAGTCTTTCCATCAAAACATGTTAAACACACTTCTTCAAATCCTTTTATATGAAGATAGGGGTTTTCCTTGTCCATTCCATGAAAGGTGGGCAAAAGTTGGATTACCCCTGGTTTAAAATTAAAAGAATTTGCATCAGCGGGTAAGACAAAACATGAGGATGTGCTAGTTCTAGTGGGTCTGAGATGATCTTTTAAAGTTCTAGGAACTCCAGTTTGCAAATTGTTTTCATTGTTGTTACTAGTGTTTTCATCATTGTTTATAATATTTTCAGCCATTTGAAAGCGTCTAGTTAATCTCTTTGTTCTAGGAGTCCTATGCCACATAAACCAAGCACAAGTTCTTTTTTTTTAGAAAGAAGAAAAAAAAAGAAAGGAAAAAAAAAAATTCAAATTTTTATGGGTTTTTATGTTGAAGAAAGAAGAAGAAGAAAGGAAAAAAATGAAAACAAAATTATGAACAACAAAGTGGAAAGATCTCACCGAAATCCTCTGAATGAAATAAACTATGGTAGCACGCCGTTCTCCCCGGCAACGGCGCCAAAAACTTGCCTCGTTCAAAATTGTGTTACTCTCAAGTGTAAGAGTTCGTGCAAGTAGTAAAGTTCCGGGAGTCCGGATATCGTATCCTCGGGAGAAAACCTGTTGCAACCACAAGTTTAAATCAGTTAGAAAATTATCTTAGAGAAACTAGCTACTTTGGATGGTGGTGATTTAATGGTTTTAGTTTTTAATTTAATGGAAAATGAGAAAATAATGTTTTTGTATTTGAAATTTTTTAAAGAGAAATATGTACATGATATGGGATCATTAGAATACACGAATTGTATTAACTTGATTGAATAGAAATAACTCAATGACTTCTCTTTTTGGGAGAAAGTCATCGGAAGATGCCTTCGTAGGGGTTAAAGCTCAAAATCGATAAAATTGTTATTAAAACAATAATCTTTCAAATAAGAGAAGTACTTCCTTTTGGGAAGACCAAAACTCACCTTTGTAGGGTGATCATCAACTCATTCATAAACTTTTGGAAGATGAAAGAGAGGATTTTAAATTAAGATTATAACTTTAAAAACGTGAAAGTGATAGCATTAGAATTCAACCAAATTAACACAAAACGTGTTTTCTAACTACACCATATCATGAACAAATAAAAGTTAGCTACTCATGTTGAAAATAAAAGAGAATATAAATGTAATAAACATGATTTTATTCAAGAGAAAAGAAATTTAAAAGAAAGACAAGTAAGATGAGAAGATAACACCAATTACACCCTTCAAGCTTTGCACATGAAGCTTCTTCTTCCTCCTCTAAAATTCTCACCAAACTTACTCACAAAAGCCTCTCTATAACCAGAACTATATAGTAGAAAAACTCTCCAAAATCTGATGCCAATAGCTCAAGAGAGAACACCTATTTATAGGCTTCTTTGGTTTAATGTGTTTGGCTCTTCATCTCCCCCATAATCAATATGAATAACTCCATGAAACCCTTCAAATTCTGCCCTTTGAGCTTCCTGATCTGAAAATAAACTGAAGAATCAAAATCTGCATCAAATTCTGATCAAAATCGTGTCCAAAATCATTAAAATCCATCAAGAAATGCATCAAATACACTTTAAAGAGCATTGCGGGTCTGTCTTTTGCGTTTCGGGTCGGATCCGTGCCCTCAGCCCGTACCCGCACCCGCGCGCGCGCTTCTGTATGTGAGAACCGGGGCGGGTCGGGTCGGCTTGGCCGCCCGACCCGCAGGCGACCGCCCCGCTCAGGAGAGCGGGGCGCTTCCGCTCCGCTGCGGAAAAAAGCCCCGCTCAATTTGAGCGGGGTCCGCTTCTTTGCGCGCGCAAAATTTTTTTTAACTCCAGCGCACGGGCTGGCCAAGCGGGCCGGCCCGTTGTTTTTTTTTTTTATTTCTTTTTTTTTGCTTTTTTGCTTTTTTTTTGAACTGATTGGCTTCTAAAAATTGTAGAAAATTCATCCGAGCTCCGAAAAATATGAATGAACAGCCGTTGGAATCGTGGGCTCGAGTACTCCTCCTGAAAAATATAAGGAAGCACAAATTAGTTCACAAAAATTGATAATTGTGCAAACTATGAGATTAGGCTCTAATATCATATGATTTTCTGAATATAACCATACTAGAGCTGCTTTTTGTCCAATCTCCAACATGAGCAACGGAATTCAACCCAAGCTCAGGGCTTCATCGGGGCTCGCTCAGAGGTTTCGACCTAAGGTTGTTATCCTAAAGGGTAGATCCAATCGGGGCTCGCTCAGAGCTCTGAATCTTTTAATGCTGATGCATCGAGAGGGAGTGCATGTTACCGAGCTCACTATATCATGTGTCCTCATTTCCTGTGCTATGAAACATGTGTTTTTTGAGAGCAGACGGTCGCATTCTATCGCACCTAAAACTGGCGGGGATGCTAATGTGCATGTTGGAATTGCATTGCTGGATGTTTACTCTGAATTCCGCATGATTCATAATGCATGCTTGGTTTTTGAAGACATGCCCGAGAGACCCGTAGTCGCGTGGAGATCTATGAATTCATGATATGTGCACAATGACCAAGATGAGGAGGCTCTTTTTTATTTCTAAGAATTCAGAGGGTGTGGCTCTGGTTGATGCAGCTTTCGCTTTCTGCTGTCCTCTGTGCCTGTGCAAAGTATTGCAGTAGTTATTGAAGAGGCTCAACTATATTCAGTTTTAGCTTCTCAAGACATGCTTGTTTACTTAAGGCCATGGTGTCTTTTGAGAAGATGCAGCAGATGTGTGCACACCCAACTGAAGTTACTTATGCATATATCATATCTACATGCAGTCATGCTGGGGTGCTTGAGAAGGGTCGGGCCAATTTTCATCTGATGATGAGAGATGTTAATGTGACGCCCAATGTCATACGCTATTCTTGTATGGTTGATGTTCTTGGCCGTGCTGGATTTGCGAATGAAGCTTGGGATTTAATCATACCATTGAAGCAGAGTGCCTTAATGCCCAGTGTCTCTGCTTACCTCATGCAAGATTCATTGTGACCATAAACTGGCGGAACCTGCTGCTGAGCATCTGTTTTGATGTGGGACTCAAAATTGCAAGAAACCATGTTTTGCTTGCGGGGGAGGCTTCGGCCAATCTGTACCCGCGATCTTGAAGACCTCCGGGGCAGCTCGTCAGCTCGCCACCAAAACCGGAGAGAAAAAAATGCGGGGGAGGCTTCGGCCAATCTGTACCCGCGATCTTGAAGACCTCCGGAGCAGCTCGTCAGCTTGCCACCCAAACCGGAGAGGAAAAATGCGGGGGAGGCTTCGGCCAATCTGTACCCGCGATTTTGAAGACCTCCGGGGCAGCTCGTCAGCTCGTCACCCAAACCGGAGAGGAAAAATGCGGGGAGGCTTCGGCCAATCTGTACCCGCGATCTTGAAGACCTCCGGGGCAGCTCGTCAGCTCGCCACCCAAACTGGAGAGGAAAAATGCGGGGGAGGCTTTGGCCCATCTATACCCGCACTCTAGAGGACCTCCGGGGCAGCTCGTCAGCTTTCCACCCAAACCGGAGAGGAAAAATGCGGGGGAGGCTTTGGCCAACTTGTACCTGCGATCTCGAAAACCTCTGGGGCAGCTCGTCAGCTCGCCACCCAAACTAGAGAGGAAAAATGCGGGGGAGGCTTCGGCCAATCTGCACCCGCGATCTTGAAGACCTCCGGGGCAGCTCGTCAGCTCGCCACCCAAACCGGAGAGGAAAAATGCGGGCGATGCTTTGGCCAACTTGTACCCGCGATCTTGAAAACCTCCAGGGCAGCTCGTCAGCTCGCCACCCAAACTGGATAGGAAAAATGCGGGGGAGGCTTCGGCCAACTGTACTCGCGATCTTGAAGACCTCTGGGGCAGCTCGTCAGCTCGCCACCCAAATCGGAGAGGAAAAATGCGGGGGAGGCTTTGGCCAACTTGTACATGCGATCTTGAAAACCTCCAGGGCAGCTCGTCAGCTCGCCACCCAAACTAGAGAGGAAAAATGCGGGGAAGGCTTCGGCCAATCTGTACCCGCGATCTTGAAGACCTCCGGGGCAGCTCGTCAGCTCGCCACCCAAACCGGAGAGGAAAAATGCGGGGGAGGCTTTGGCCAACTTGTACCCGTGATCTTGTAAACCTCCGGGGCAGCTCGCCACCCAAACTGGAGAGGAAAAATGCGGGGGAGGCTTCGGCCAATCTGTACCCGCGATCTTGAAGACCTCCGGGGCAGCTCATCAGCTCGCCACCCAAACCGGAGAGGAAAAATGCGGGGGAGGCTTTGGCCAACTTGTACCCGCGATCTTGAAGACCTCAGGGGCGGGTCATCAGCTCGCCACCCAAACCGTAGAGGAAAATTACGGGGGAGGCTTCCCCCCATCTGTACCAGCACTCTAGAGGACCTCCGGGGCAGCCCGTCATCTCGCCACCCAAACCGGAGAGGAAAAATGCGGGGGAGGCTTTGGGCCAACTTGTACCCGCGATCTTAAAAACCTCCGGGGCAGCTCGTCAGCTCGTCACCCAAACTGGAGAGGAAAAATGCGAGGGAGGCTTCGGCCAATCTGTACCCGCGATCTTGAAGACCTCCGGGGCAGCTCGCCAGCTCGCCACCCAAACCGGAGAGGAAAAATGCGGTGGAGGCTTCGGCCAATCTGTACCCGTGATCTTGAAGACCTTCGGGGCAGCTCGCCAGCTCGCCACCCAAACTGGAGAGGAAAAATGCGGGGGAGGCTTTGGCCAACTTGTACCCGCATTCTTGAAAACCTCCGGGGCAGCTCGTCATCTCGCCACCCAAACTGGAGAGGAAAAATGCGGGGGAGGCTTCGGCCAATCTGTACCTGCGATCTTGAAGACCTCCGGGGTAGCTCGTCAGCTCGCCACCCAAACCGGAGAGGAAAAACGCGGGGGAGGCTTCGGCCAATCTGTACCCGCGATCTTGAAGACCTCCGGGGCAGCTCGTCAGCTCGCCACCCAAACCGGAGAGGAAAAATGCGGGGGAGGCTTTGGCCAACTTGTACCCGCGATCTTGAAAACATCTGGGGCAGTTCGTCAGCTCGCCACCCAAACCGTAGAGGAAAATTGCGGAGGAGGCTTCCCCCCATCTATACCCGCACTCTAGAGGACCTCCGGGACAGCTCGTCAGCTCGCCACCCAAACCGTAGAGGAAAATTGCAGAGGAGGCTTCCCCCCATCTGTACCCGCACTCTAGAGGACCTCTGGGGCAGCTCGTCAGCTCGCCACCTAAACTGGAGAGGAAAAATGCGGGGGAGGCTTCGGCCAACTGTACCCGCGATCTTGAAGACCTCCGGGGCAGCTCGTCAGCTCGCCACCCAAACCGGAGAGGAAAAATGCGGGGGATGCTTTGGCCAACTTGTACCTGCGATCTTGAAAACCTCCGGGGCAGCTCGTCAGCTCGCCACCCAAACTGGAGAGGAAAAATGCGGGGGAGGCTTCGGCCAATCTGTACCCGCGATCTTGAAGACCTTCGGGGCAGCTCGTCAGCTCGCCACCCAAACCGGAGAGGAAAAATGCGGGGGAGGCTTTGGCCAACTTGTACCCGCGATCTTGAAAACCTCCAGAGCAGCTCGTCAGCTCGCCACCCAAACTGGAGAGGAAAAATGCGGGGGAGGCTTTGGCCCATCTGTACCCGCATTCAAGAGGACCTCCGGGGCAGCTCGTTAGCTCGCCACCCAAACTGTAGAGGAAAATTACGGGGAGGCTTCCCCCCATCTGTACTCGCGATCTTGAAGACCTCTGGGGCAGGCCGCCAGCTCGCCACCCAAACTGGTCACCACTTCAGCTCTGACGCTTGTCTATTTTTGACTGACGCACCATGTGTTTCTATGATTTAAGATGACCTAATTCAAGATCGGCACGATCGCCAGGGGTGGCCTCCGGGGCAAGCCTGCAAGCCGGGCCCCCCGGTAGATTGCCCAGGCTTGCGAAGCTCACTGCCAACAAAGAGGCACGAAGGTCTGATGCATCATCCGAACTTGGCCGGGAATCCACCCCAAGCACGAATGACGGGGGTAATTGTTACGACCTAAAGATCGTCCTATGCTTACTTTCTACTATGGGACGCTCTAACAGCGCAGAAGGCGCCCCCTCCCCCGAAGGAGGGGGGGCGCTCAACATCCAGACCGCGCCCATGTGGCCCCAACTCTACGTCCCGGTCCGCCTCCCGCCGGACTAATGGAAGTCCGCCTCCCAAATGACAAGAGTGTCACAGATCGCCCCACGACTCCGCCCTATGGGCGCCCGCTCCCCCGGAAGCTCACCGGGTGGACAGATAGGTCACCCGTCGCCCCTCAGAGTGGCCTGATATGTCGGTTACGGATCGCCTACGCCGACGCGTCCCGCATACCCTTGGGCACATCGGACACGACAAACAACGTAGTAAAAGGACACCACTGACACTTCCGCCGCTCGACAACATGACAAAGCGCACCCTGGCCGCTGCGCCCTCTGACACTTAATGCTTTCGGCCCTGACGCCCTGACAAAAGCACCCCTGGCCGTTGCATCGTCTGACAAAAGCGTGGCAGACACTCCTGTTCCAGACATCCTCGTCTGAAGCTTCCACTGACAACCGGGCCAGCTCAGCATGTCGAGTCAGCACGCCAGGTCAGCCCCACCTAACCGCCTCCCATCAGGTATAAATACCCCCCACTTCTTACGGGGAGGGGGGTTGGCAAATTCTCTCTCAATCCATTATTCACACACGAGAGCAAAAGTCGTCAATATCTTTGTTCTCCCACTTATAGCTCGTCACGTACGGTCGACACACACTCAGTCTGACCTGCGTGCCTAGCCACCGCTTTAAGTCCAGTTACTGACTTAGGCATTGGAGGGGCTAAGTGTTGGACCCCAACCCTGCCCTTCTGACGAGTTGCTCGTGGTGCAGGGAAGCTCGCCCCTTGGTCGACATCCGCCTTTGGTTGTCGCCGATCCTCTTCCGCCGTGTCAGGTGAGATTTGACCCCGTGGCCTCCCCTGGTGGCAAGTTTAGCCTCTTCACCCCACTAATCACTTGTTAAATAGCCCACCTAAACCCTCTTATCAACATAACCACCGTGCCCTTGGTTCCTCTCAATACAAATTCATTGTACGCAAGTTCCACCTCGTAACACCTAGATCTAAATTTGTATGCGCATATATTTAGATCCAAATACTTGGATCGATGTCTTGATTAGTATAGATCTATTTTTTTAATTAAGATCTCAATACTTAATTAATCGTTTTAATGCAAAATCGTTGTTTTTATTGTTAAAAATCAACTTTTTACGATAAAAAACGCCGTTTGAAGACTAAAAATGGATTTTTCCAATAAAAATCGAATTTTTATCATCTTCTTCCCCAAAAACCATTAAACCCTAGAGGGATTCTCTATCGCCACGCGGCCGGAAGCCGCCACGCGAACCCTCCACCCCCTCGATTCACGTCGTCACTGCCGCCGCCCGCACGCGGCGGCTACCCCCGCCGCCCGCACGCGGCGGACGGAACCGCCGCCTGCACGCGGCGGGCCGCACCCGCCGCCAGCAGCGGCGGTCCCTCCCGCCATCGCCAGCAGCGACGGATGGGCCCCGCCGCCTACAGCGGCGCCCACCCCCCGTGCACGCGCGTGTCCGAAACCCTAGCCCCCGGATGCGGCAACACACGCGACCGAAACCCTAATCGGGTGCACGGGATCGCACGACATATCGAACCTAAAAACCCTAACTAGGGTTTGACCAATTTCAGTTTCGGATTATTTTTTCAGATTTAATTACGATTTTTTTCCATTAAAATCTGGATAAATTACACGTTTTTAATTCATCGCATTTTGGTTGGATTATCTGATTATCATACTGTTGGCCTATTTAGTTCACTAAATAGGTCATACGAGTTAATTTTGATGATAACAAACAAGGCGTGTGACTAACGTCTTTTATTTAGTGATTACAGGGAGCAAAGTGCAAAATAAATTTTATTTGCAAGAGGAAGCGTGTATGTGGATATTGGTGCAAAAAGGAAATTCAAATGAACTGATTGGTTACTCATGGATTATCTACTTGGATTCAAACTCCATGTTCTCATCCTAAACACAATGCACTTGGTCTCCAATTCAATCTCCAATTCAAAAATCTTATCCCATTTTCACACAAAATAGGATGGAAGCCAAGCCAAATTCTCAGAATCACAAATTGCCGCATGATCTCAAAATGCCTCTGCCGCATTCTTATTCAAGTTTGTTTGTTTTGTTTTTGTTTTGACCTCATCAAATTATCTGCTGAAGCATTCGGCATTTGAAAAAAAAACAACAAACAACAGAATACACAAACACAAAAAAAAGGAGCAGCATGCAAAAGTTATATCCAGGGCACTTCTTTTTTTGTAGTGCTTCTCATTAAAGCATGAACAAGAGAAAATCTATCTAATTACGTTTTCTTCAGTGCTGATGTCAAAAGATAAGTCCAAAAGAAAACAAAAACAGTAAGATCAAATCAAATTTGATTGTGCCCACTTACTTTAATTCTTGAATCATGTTTACACAGTAGGCCGAATAAAAAAGGAAAGTGTGCGAAATTTTTTTATACAAAAAAAAACATCATTCCTCTCCTTTAATATTTCCGAGCGGCTCTTCAAATTTAATCAACACAAGAGGCGCTTACGGTAAGGGGTTCTTCAAGCAAGTTCAAGCTTTCAACGTCTACAAATCTGTCTTGATCGCGCATCCGACTTCGTACGCTCATATCTCCTGATCCAGACGTCGGATCGACGAGCCGTTTGCGCCCACGCGACCACATCTTCATGCCCTTAGCAACGGTTATAGTCTTCTTCGCTCAGTCCTCAGGATTATATACAGTTCGGATGTTTTTCTACAGATTCGTCACTGCAGATTTCAGATTCGCGCATCCGACTTCGTACGCTCATATCTCCTGATCCAGACGTCGGATCGACTCGCCGTTTGCGGCCACGCGACCACATCTTCATCCTCTTCATAACGGTGATAGTATCATATGCTTAGTTTACAGCATACACTGTTCTGGTGTACTTGAATCTGTTTTAGATCACTACCCGTAAGTGTGATCAGTTTTATTAAGTGAAATCCTCATAGGTCTTGGGGTCGGAGTTTTGGCAGGGAGCCACAGGGTGTATTTCACATACGTTTAATAATTAGGAAGATCCTGCGACCGCTCTGCCGTTAGTCAACTAACCTAACGGTGTATGACGTTGCTTAGTGGTCCAATAATTATTAAACAAAAATATTTTCATTTCCACTATAAAATGCATGTGATGATTAATTTCCTGTAATGACTAAACTGCCTGTGATGATTAATTGTCTGCAATGTAATAAAATGCCTGCTGCATTTTTCTTCCTGCGACGTATGTGTATATTTGCTGTGGTTTTGGATCGGCTAGCTATCACCATTATTTTCCTCGCATTCTTTTCTTTTTCTTTGAGAGAAAAATGCAGTGATGATATTTTTGTAAAATTTTGAAGACTGGCAGACGTCCCACGAAGATGATGACCCATTCCAGAAGAATATGGGCCCTACGTGGGTTCCCGAGTTGTATTTTCATTTTTATGGGACTGTATGAACTTTATTTAAAATGGTGATTAGCAGATCCACGCAGCAAATATCTATGTCTGAAATACTTAATTATTTATTTTTCTTTAAAAATATCTAATTATTGCTTATTTTTAAAACATGCTAGAGAGATAATGGCTAAAATTGCGAGCGTCGACTTTGACGTATTAGATGATACAGGTAAAAATTATCTGAGCTGGCAGTTGGATATAAAATTCCATCTGCGCGCACAGGGACTGAGCCATGCCATCGCTGTAGGCGATAAGGTTTCTGATATAGATAAAGCGAAAGCAAGTATCTATATCAGACACCATATCAATCAGACCCTGAAGGCCGAGTACCTCACGGTGGAAGACTCTTATGAGTTATGGACCGCCCTCGAGGATAGGTATAAACATCAAAGAGATGTTATACTTTTCCGAGCGCGATATGAATGGGAGAACCTCCGTCTCCAAGACTTTAAATATTTCGCTGAGTACAACTCGGCACTTTTCAGTATCACCTCACGCCTGAAGTTGTGTGGTGAGAAAGTGACGGAGGAGCGCATGTTAGGGAAGACGTATACATCCTTCCACAAGAAGGATGTTATACTAATGCAGCAGTATCGTGCACAAAAGTTCACGAAATACTCAGAGCTTCTCTCATACCTTCTGATGGCAGAGCAAAATAGAGACCTCCTTCTGGCCACCCATAACTCACGCCCTACCGGCACTACTCCTGCGCCTGAAGCGCATCACAGCTCCTCCCAAAAGAAGAGGAGCAACTTCAAGGGCAAACCCTAGAAGGGTAAGGTAATGAAGAAGCAGGCTAGAGGACCCCCTCCAAGAACCAAAAATGAGGGAAAGAAGAAAAATGTATGAAAGAGAAAAGACGATGGCCAGACATCTGCCCCCAGAAAGGACTGTGAAGATAAGTGACACAGGTGTGGCATGACTGGACACTGGTCCAGGAATTGTCAGCCTCCACACCACCTACATGACTTGTATAAAGCTAGCCAGAAGCAAGCTGAGACAAACCTGGTGGAACAAGAAGACCTGGCACCAATCAGGTTCATCGCTGAGGACTTCTCAAACGATGACCTGCTCGACTGAAGCATTATCTACTTTCTATGCATTGTAATTTTGAAAAACAATTTACTATCTGGCTGTTTGATTTCTGGCATGTTGGATGAATTTTCAGACATTGAATAATTATTAGTAGTAAATCTTTTTATTGTGTCTTATACTGCTATGTTTTTTCTCTTAAAATTAGATGGATAATAAATCCGTAGTGGACAGTGCCTCTATGCACACGATCCTCCAAGACATTTGCTTTTTCCAAAGCATAGATAAATAAGATGGAACCGTAAATACAATCTCCGGTCCATCCGGAATTATTGAAGGATCAGGGGAAGCACATTTTATGCTCCCCAACAAAACAAAACTACTAATAAAAGATGCGCTTTTCTCCCCTAGCTCTCATAGAAATCTGTTAAGCTTTAAAGTTATCCGTTTAAATGGATACCACCTTGAGACGGTGAGTAAACAAAACGGAGAATTCTTGTATGTAACGTCTCATAAAAATGGTGCTAAAACCACCGTCGAGCGTTTTGAGAGACTCCCATCGGGTCACTACCATACAAGAATAAGAGCAATGGAAGCAAACACACTCGAGCACCAGAAGTGTGACAATCAACCAGAATTCCAACTCTGGCACAATAGACTAGGACACCCTGGAAGGAATATGAGGCGTCGCATCATATCCCAATCCCATGGAATTAACTCGAAAAGCCTGAAGCTACTTCGAAAGGGTGCATCTCCTTGTCTCCCTTGTCACAAAGGGAAATTGATAACGAGACCATCCCCCCTGAAGGTGGACTCAGAGTCTCCGAGCTTCCTAGAGAGAATACATGGAGACATTTGCGGGCCTATTCACCCTGCAAGTGGACCATTTCGGTACTACATGGTACTGATTGACGCATCTTCCAAATGGTCGTATGTGTGCCTCCTGTCCACCCGCAACGTAGCCTTTTCAAAGCTACTGGCACAAAACATAAAGTTGCAGGCACATTTCCCAGATAACCAGATCAAGAAATTGCGTCTGGACAACGCTGGGGAATTCACATCACAAGTCTTCCTAGACTACTGCCAAGCAACCGTTATAGAAGTTGAACATCTTGTAGCTCATGTTCACACCTAAAACGGGTTAGCCGAATCTCTTATAAAGAGACTACAATGGATTGCTCGTCCATTGTTGATGCAATGCCAGTTGCCAGTAAATGCATGGGGACATGCCATCTTGCACGCTGCATCGCTAATAAGATTACGACCGTCAGGAAGTCAATCTTATTCTCCAATGCAACTTGCATATGGGAACCCACCGGATATCTCTCACCTGAGGATATTCGGATGCGCTGTCTATGTCCCCATAGCACCACTACAGAGGACCAAGATGGGTCCTCAACGTCAACTGGGTATCTACACAGGATTCGATTCACCATCGATCATTAGATACCTGGAACCCCTACCGGGTGGACGCCTTTAAGGCACGTCTAGCAGATTGTGAGTTTGACGAAAACACTTTTCCCAAACTAGGCATTAACATAGAGAAGCCAGAAGCTTCAAAGACCATTTCATGGGATACCAAAATTTTATCCCATTTTGATCCGCGTACAAACCAAAGTGAAGACGAGATCCTGAAGATCCTTCAAATACAAAATACAGTTCACCGACAACCAGAAGATTGTCAGATCACACGTCCTTACTGCAAATACGCCAGCTAGGATTGATATACCCAAAGATGGATGCAATCCACTTGCAGCAGAAGCGACCGTACCTCAACAAAAGAGAGGACGACCCCCAGGCTCCAAAGATAAAAACCCTCGAAAGAGGAAAAATCCTGGAGCAATAATAACGATACCACCACAGGATGCTGAGCTCAGCCCAGATACCTCTCCCCTCCTAAAAACCCCTGAAGATGAAAATATAGGAGAAATATCATTAAATTTTGTACGTACTGGGGAGGTACTGGACAGAAAAAGCACAATCATCGATGATAACTTCGCGCTCATTATTACCACTCACATCACTGAATACGATGATGAGACCGATCCATGCTCTCTAGCAGAATGTAAACGCAGAGAGCATTGGCCAAAGTGGAACGAGGCAAAAGGGGTAGAGCTGGACTCACACTCGAAGCGCAAAGTTTTTGGACCTGTAGTCCTAACACCAAAGGGTGTTAAACCTGTGGGATATAAATGGGTATTCGTGAGAAAAAGAAACGAGAATAATGAGATCGTGCGCTACAAAGCGCGCCTTTTTGCACAAGGCTTTTCCCAATGACCATGAATAGACTATGACGATACATATTCCCCGGTCATGGATGCGATCACTTTCTGTTTCATTATTGGCCTATCTACAAAGGAAGGCCTGGATATGCAGCTCATGGACGTTGTGACTGCATACCTATATGGAAATATAGATAAGGATATCTATATGAGAATCCCAGACGGATATAAACTACCGACAAAATGACAGAAAGACCTCGGGACGTCTATTCTGTCAAACTCCAAAGATCACTGTATGGTCTAAAACAGTCGGGTAGAATGTGGTATAACAGACTCAGTGAATTCCTAGTGCAACAAGGATTCACAACAACTAAAGTCTGCCCTTGCATCTTTATAAGAGCAAAGGGAACATGATTCGTACTCATTGCCGTCTACGTAGACGACCTAAACATCATCGGATCTCTTGAAGAGATAGGTGAGATATCCAAGAGGCTCACACAGACTTTTGAGATGAAAGACCTTGGCGAAACGAAGTTCTGCCTAAGCTTACAAATTGAACACTTGAGCGGAGGAATACTGTTACACCAATCGACATACACAAAGAAGTCGCTGAAAAACTTCCTTATGGACAAATGTCATCCGCTTAGCATACCAATGGTCGTCAGATCATTGGATGTTAATACAGACCCCTTCCGACCGTTGGAAGAGGGGGATGAAGCATTGGGTCATGAAGTACCCTACCTAAGTGCAATTGGAGCACTCCTATACCTGGAAACTGCACGCGTCCCGATATAGCGTTCACAGTTAACCTACTAGCCAGATACAGTTCAGCGCCCTCAAAGCGCCACTGGAACGGAGTGAAGCACCTTCTGTGCTACCTCCAAGGGTATGTGTGACGGATCCTGTCAAATAAAGGACGTTAGGATCGAATAATAAAGTAGAGACTTATGCTTGCGTACGCGACAACGTAATCTCGGAACTTCACCCTCGGATTCGCCACAACGGTCAGTACTTCGTCACGGAGGATCGAAGCAGAGTTTCACCGCCTAAATCTCTATTTAGAAGAGGATTTTAATGGAAGGGAGAAGAAGAACACAAGTTGCCTTATGCAAACTTATGGCATGTTTAGATTAGTGTAAAAGGCATACCCTTGGGTCCTATTTATAGGCTTTAGGGGTAGTTATTGTAGGAAATAACCAATTATAAGCTTATTAGCCTATATTAGCCCTTTTACTTATCCTCTTCTTCATTCACTTATCGAGTGCCTTTATGCTCTTATAAAGTGACTTTTTCCACTTATCGAGTGGTCCTTTTCACACGAGAAAAGGTTCCCTTCGTGCACGCTTTCGTGCACGCGACATCTGAGGTCCGTATACCCTCATACATCCCCTCATGGGTGTATTCATGTCGTCCATATCCAACATCTTCCAATTACACTTGAGGGGATTGTAAGGAACCATCTTTCCTTTTTACTCTTCTGTTTATCATACCGAGAAATAGGCCGTGTGACCGTCATGCGCATAGAGTCCGCTGTTGTGCACTTGTTAGAGATACACAACACTCCTCGAGGTGCAAAGTTGAGTAGATCAACGCATGCTTTACCCTAGATTATTTCTTCACATTTCTTATACTTTATATTCAACAATTGAATCCCATCTGGATTACAATTGGCTGGCCAGCTTTGAATCTCTAAAGTCCAAATGTGAATATGAAATTAATCTTCCTCTTTTTGCGATCCTTTTGATCTTGACTTGACTTGCTTTTCTAACATGCCCCGCCGGACCTAATTGACCATAGTCCATAAGCAACATGCTAAGATAGCAATCACCCAGTCAAATCTAAAGGAACTAATTAGAGTCCATAAGGGTAACGAGTTAAGACCCATGTGGTCTTTGGGTCTCACATAATAGTAAACACAATTACTATTCTAACCCAATGGTCAAAATGCATACGCAGTATGAATACGTATTACAACATCACTCCTTTCCCAGGGAGCGTACGTCTTAATGATGTTGTAAGGATGATGATCAGACACCACAATGTCTGATTTTGAGTCCATTTTACTACTCAAATAATCTTCTGGACCCACATCCCGCATAAGACAGATAGGATTTAAGAATCCTATTAGATCTTTTGTAAGCATCCATATGATGCAGATCTTTCATACGACCATTTTGTTTAAGTCATGACTCTAAATCATCCGTCTGACGATTTTGACTTTAAACAGGTCTCATCTTTATTTTATCCGTCTGATATAATAAAGGCGGTTGCTCATGTGAGAGAGCCAACCTCAATCTGTCCGACATACTAAAAAACCAGCTGAGATTTAAAATGTACACAAACATTTTCAAGAAAGTCATATGCAATGTTGAAAAGAACTTATTCTTTTATTAAATTTGATCTTTTACAGACATGGGAATTTACATTGGTACAACTCAACTCTTACGCAATCCTTGAGATGATAAGTGTTTGTAAAACACATCTCTAGGGATCGCCTTTGTAAGCGGATCCGCTATCATCTCATGCGTAGATATGTAACTTATGTCTACCTTCTTAGTCTTGTCATAGTCTTTTGCAAATTTGTAGCAGATATCAATGTGTTTGGTCTTACAATGGAATTTTGGATCTTTGACATAGGCTATAGATGCTTGACTGTCACTGTGTATTGGTACATCACCTGAGTCACTTGCATCGATTAGACTGTCTAAGAATTTCCTAAGCCAAACAGCCTCTTGGACTGCCATGCTAAATGCTACAAACTCAGCTTCCATAGTTGAAAGTGCGATGCAGGATTGTTTCTTGCTACTCCAGGATATTGCACCAGATCCGAGTAGAAAAACATATCCTGAGGTCGATCGTCGCTCATCGAGATCACCCGCCCAATCAGCATCAGTGCAGCCTTCGAGCCTCAAGGCATCTACTTGATAGCATAAAGCATAGTCCGCAGTTCTTTTAAGATAACGTATTATCCTCTTAACCGCTTTCCAGTGTACTTGCCCTGGGTTGGATTGGTAACGACTTACCATTCCAACGACAAAACAGATGTCCGGTCTTGTACACATCATCGCGTACATAAGACTACCAACTGCACTGGAATATGGAACTTTTCCCATAATTTCCTTTTCCATTTGGTTCTTTGGACATGATTTCAGACATAAATTATCGCATTTGCTTATAGAAGTATCAATGGACTTGCAGTCCTGCATATTAAAACGTTTTAGAACCTTCTTTATATAAGTCTCCTGTGAAAGAGAAAGAAGTTTCTTCGAACGATTCCTTGAAATCTTAACTCCAAGGATATATGCGGCTTCTCCCATGTCTTTCATCTCAAAAACTGATGAAAGTCAAGCCTTGATATCCATCAAAAAGCCCTTGTCATTTCCGGCTATTAAAATGTCATCTACATATAGAGACATAATAACGTACTTGCTTTTGATCCTCTTGATATATACACAGTTACCTTCATCAAGCATGGAAAAACCATTTGATAAGACAACTTCTTGAAATCGTATATACCATTGCCTTGAGGATTGTTTAAGACCATATATGGACTTACGAAGTTTACAAACCTTATGTTCGTTTTCTTCTTTTACAACCCATGTTGGTTGTTCCATATAGATCTCCTCATCCAATTCTCCATTGAGAAAGGCAGTTTTTACATCCATCTGATGTAATTCGAGGTATAAGCAAGCTACCATAGCCAGAATCAGGCGAATCGAGGTAAAACGAACAACAGGTGAGAAAGTCTCTTCGTAGTCTATCCCTTCCTGTTGCGTAAAACCTTTCGCGACAAGGCGAGATTTATATCTGTCTATAGAGCCATCAGCCTTATGCTTGATCTTGAGAACCCATTTGTTTCCAATAGCTTTACATCCTCTGGGTAAGTCAACTAAGTCCCAGACTTGGTTACCTTTCATAGATTCCAACTCTTCCTTCATCGCTTCCATCCATTTGTCTTTCGCAGGGCATGATACCGCCTGTTTGAAAGTAGCAGGCTCGTCATCATCTTGTAGTAAAGTCATAAAGGTTTGCGGAAATTCATCCTCAAATCTTAGAGGAGCCAACCTTGTACGACTACTACGTCGTATTTGAGATTCTTCAAGTCCTTGTTGACTCGAATTTAGATCAATTCTAATATCACTCCCACTTGGAATGTCGTTAGAAATGCTCACACTTGGATCATTATTCCCGTATGGAATATGATTAGCATCATTCGTATCATCCATTGGTGAAGGTTGAAACGTATTTTCGTCTTCACCAAGAATTCTCCCACTCGAATGAGGTAATCCTTCTTGATCATTAATCTCAAATAGAGATAAGTCCTGACTTATCTCGCCCTGTCTTGGAAACTCGTTTTCCAAGAAAGTGACATCCCTCGACTCAAATTCAATTAGACCTCCATTGTCTTCCTGACTAATGAAAACATAACCTTTGGAGTTTTCTGCGTATCGTATAAAGATACATTTCCTTCCCCGTGGCCCAAGTTTGCCATACTTATGGGAGGAAATATGTGCGTAGGATGCACATCCCCAAGGTTTTAAAATGTTTAAGTCAGGAGACCTTTCGTTCCACAACTCATAAGAAGTGGAGCTAACTGATTTCGAGGGTACGCGGTTTAAAATAAAAGTGGCCGTCAATAATGCATCACCCCAAAAGGTGATTGGCAAGTTAGCTTGCGCCATCATTGAACGGACCATTTCCATTAAAGTCCTATTTCTCTTTTCTGCAACACCATTTTGTTGCGGAGTATAAGGCATAGTTACCTGATGAACTATGCCCTTTTCATCACAAAGTTCCTTAAAACTTGCTGATTGATATTCACCGCCCCTATCGGTTCGCAAGACCTTAATCTTGCGATCTAATTGATTTTCCACCAAACTCATATAGTTTTTAAAGCAGGTTAATGCTTCACTTTTGTGGGATATCAAATAGATATGACCGAATCGGGTGAAGTCATCAATAAAAGTGATGAAATAGGACTTCCCGTGTCTTGTCTTGACATTCATCGGACCACATATGTCCGAATGGATGAGCTGTAATGGAACCTCGGCCCTTGTGCCGGTTCCAAACGGCTTGCGACAAGATTTCCCTACAAGGCAATGTTCGCAAGTCGACATATCAACCTTTGAAACATTGGATAGCAGGCCATGTTTGGCAAGTCTATCCATACGCGTTGGTCCAATGTGACTAAGCCTTGCGTGCCAACAAATTATATCTGACTCATAAGTCGAAGAATTTGCAACAAGGAAATTTTCATTACAAAATGAAGAGTCATACATTGTATTTAATACAATAAATCCTTTAAATACATACCCAGAACCAATAAGAGTATTATTACAAGACAAGTCCACTTTACAATTTTGAAAGAACCAGCTATAACCAAGACCCATTAACATGACCACATATATAATATTCCTTCGAATATCTGGAGCAAAGAGGACATCATGTAGTAAGATAGTGCGGCCGTTGTCCAAGACTAGCTTGCAAGTCCCAACGCCTTTCACTTCAACACGTGTGTTGTTTCCTACATAGATCCACTTTGTTCCTTGGGGTATCCGGTGATACTCCACGAAGGACCGTCTGTCCCTTGCTATGTGGTCGGTGGCACCTGAATCAATTATCCAAAATGGATTAGATTCTACAAGAAATATTGAACTAGAAACACATATGTGACTAGCATTACAAGTTACCTTGTCGCCTTCATCCGTACAAGAACGGGCATAGTGACCTAACTTGTTGCACTTGAAGCACTTGATCCTCTTCAAGTCTTTCTTCTTATGCCATTTCTTGTGTCCACCCTTATGTTTGAGTTTCTTGGTAGACTCAGGTTGCTTATTACGTTCATTAGTAGACTTCGAACGATCTTTCCGTTTCTTTCCCCCGTGTGAGGAACTAGCAACCATGTGCACTTCTGCACTTGGCTTGGCAGCCGTAAGCCGCTCTTCCTCTAACTCGAGGTGCTTAGAAACATCACTGAAGGTCTTGATGCTCTCATTATGAGTGAGATGCATCTTCATTTGGTCCCACCCATTTGGTAGGGAACGTATGACTGCTTGGATTTGTTGCTCATCAGTGAGCACATGACCTGCATCCTTTAACTCTGAGATTAGATTCTCCATATGTCGCAGATGTTTCCCCATGGAATGATCTGGACGTTTCTTGTATGAATCAAATCTTATAGTTAAAGAACGAGTTTGGACACCGAGGTGCCACCAAACTTCTCCTCTAGCTTGGACCATATGTCCATGGCTAGGTCATGCTCTCGGAAGATGCGCATTATGTCATCGGCCATACTGGATAATAACGTAATGCGAGCTATCTTGTTCTTCCGAGATCAAGTATCAAAAGCTTCCTTGTCTCGTCTGTGTTGGGCCGTAGTGCCCAACTCGGGTTCAATCATCTTGTTCTTTAGAGTTTCGAGCACGTCTTGCTCCTCTAGAACGTATTGTATCTTGATGGACCATAGTTTGTAATTATCACCGTTGAGTTTTTCACCTCTATTTAACTCAGCGACGATGTTCTTTGAAGCGGAAGACATTTTAACTTTAAAATGCTGCAAAAGACACAAAATCGAAGGTTCGATCAAAAATCATTGCATAAAATTCTTATACATAGATATCACTCCCACTTGGAATATCCCACTTGGAATGATATTTATTACATTTGATAAGTTACTTTTGAAAAATATTGAAGATGTTGCTCTAGAATCGGAAAGGTCTCTACGATTCCAATCACCATCTAGAACAACCTTCAATATTTCCCCCTCACTTATCAAATGATAGTACTCTTATAGTACTTCGCAGCGGAAAAGCGTTTTTGAAAACGTATTTTTCAAAAGCAAATGCAATATTTCAACTTAGTACCCTTATGATACTAGCGAAATATACGGCAATTCCTGGCCATTGCCGGGATTGAGCCGTAGCCGTGCCTAGGTCGAATCCCCCTTGAGGGAATTTTTCTGCAAGCCACCGTCGTCGGCTCCCGTATGGATCATGCGCTCCCCCCTACAGGAGGATTTTGCCGCAGACGACTGCCGTTGGCCCCGTATGGGCTGGCCATGCATGTCCCATTCATGCAAGCCCCCCCAAATACAGGGTCAACCGGGGCTCGGCACTGGCCGAGGCCGGGGCCGGCAGTGGCCGGGCACTGGCCGAGGCCAGGACCGGCATGCCTCGGCCTGGAGGATTTTGCCGAGGCATGCCGCATACGACTGCCGTGCGCTCCCCCCTACATGAGGATTTTACCGCAGACGACTTCCGTTGGCCCCGTATGGGCTGGCCATGCATGTCCCATTCATGCAAGCCCCCCCAAATACAGGGTCAACCGGGGCTCGGCAGTGGCCGGGCACTGGCCTCGGCCAGGACCGGCATGCCTCGGCCTGGCCCTGGCCACTGCCAGGGCTGGCCGTGGCCCTGGCAGCAGCCAGGGCCGGTCTCGGCCAGGCCCTGGCCTCTGCCAGGGCCGGCCAGGCCCCTGGCCTGAGGCCAGGGCGACGGCCCTGGCCTCTGCCAGGGCCGGCAAGGCCCTGGCCCCCCGGCCAGGGCACCGGCCCTGGCCTCTGCCAGGGCCGGCAGGGCCCTAGCCTGGCCGCGGCCAGGGCCCCCTGGCCATGGCCGGCCAGAGCCGGCCAGGCCATGGCCGGGGCCGGCCATGGCCCTTTGGCCATGGCTGGCCATGGCCCATATGGCCTTGGCCAGCCACCCCCTTGCATGGGGTTGGCCGCACACTGATTCGGGATATAAATTGTATATTTTTACCCCTAACTATCCCCATTTTGTGCTAAAGATTAGGCTTAATGTTGCTCTTTTTGGGTATATTTTCGCTTTATGTCGATTTTAGAGCTTATTCTCATTCTTGGCACAAAATACGGATTTTATCGTCGTTATTGGCTTCCTATTATTTTTCATATGCTCCTGGTATTATTGTGATTATATGGTCAATTTTTGAGAATTATTGGAGCATTGAAATATTTTATATAGCTAATTGGGAGGTCAATATTGTGTTTTTAATAGTCATTTAATTTATTTTCACATCAAATGGACTAATTTCTCATTCTCCTTTTTTTCAGGTACTCCTGGGAGTCTTGGGGATTTTTTAGAATTTTCTGAGAATTTTCTGGGATTTCTAGGTATTTTTGGCGATTTAATAGAAGGAGAAAAGAGGTGTTTTAACCCAGAAAATAGATTTATAAAGGGGCGCCACGTGGCGCAACCAGATTGCGCCACGTGGCGCCGATCTGCCCTTCGAATGATGCGTGCGGCGGTTTGACTTGCAAACGCGCGCGCGTTTTTATTTATTGCGGGCAGGCGGCTCTTGCTGCGGGTCGGGCGCGATTTCGCCCGACCCGCAAGCCCGTAATGGGTTAAGTGTGGGCTGCTGTGCGCTTCATTTTTTTCGAGCATCTCTTTCCATTTTTCTTGTGTATTTTTGATATATCTTTATTGTAATGATTTTGGACGAATTTGTGAATGAAAATTCCATCGTTTGTTTCATGATGATAGAGTAGTATTGGATTGCTTGGGTTGTGACTCATTGAGATTGGATGTTAATTTAAGCCCTAATTTCCCTCTTTGCCCAATTTCAATGTTGATGTGGTATGTAACATTAGGGTTAATTTGATTGGCTAAGTCCCGAGAGGGCACGATTTGAGAAAATACCATGATCCTAACTTGATTAGTGCCATGATGATGCATCCCTCCATATTGCAAATTTGTTGTGTTTTTAAAGCTAAATATTCCGATTGGGTTTCCTTAGCCGGACGACCGATTGTGTTATATGCGGTAATTAGGACTTGATTAACGCCAATTTTAATGAGCCCACAACCCATGCTCTCTCTCCTAGCTATCCTAAACTCCACCTTTGGCTCTCTAACCCTAGCCACTTAGGTTAGATTTTTCATTTCACCACACTTTTCCGACATTTCCACCGTTAGCGAGGTGGTTGTAAATCACTTTATTTTTCTTTATCAGTCAAATTTGTGAACGTAGAACGACTTGTCCCTGTGATCCGACCCGGTACTCACCGGTTATTTTATATTGCATTGACGCTCCTACGCTTGGGAGTGGAAGGCGTGCGCTTGCGCGTTTTTCGAGTCAACCAATTGGCGCCGTTGCCGGGGACAACGGTTTCTAGTAGTAGCAATCTTTGATTGATTTTGAAACTTTTAGTGTGATACTTCTATCTCTTAGTGTGTGTCTTTTTATTTGTTGACTTTCCATTTTTTTGAGTCTTTTGCTTGTTTATTTTCATTTTCTTGGAATTTTTTTTAAGCAACAACATGGCATCTTCTTCGGATTTTTCAGACTTTGATTTGGAGGATATCCCACCCCCGCCATACTTTCATGGCACGGAGTGGGAGAGCCCTCACTTACATATTAAAAATTTTGAAGATTGGATGCATTCATGTCTTGGTGGGAATATCGATGACGATTGCATATATTTTAGATTCTTTCCCGATTCTTTACAGGATGATGCTAGACTTTGGTTTGATTCATTGTCTCTGGACTCACATTTTACTTGGTTGTCATTTCAGGCTGAATTTCTCCGAGTGTTTTTTCCTATCTTTTTGGAGCAGGTACATGGGCGGCAGGCCATGGAGCATGTAGCGAGCTTTATCCAGGCTGAGTGGGAGGCCTACCATCAGGCTTGGCAGAGGTTCACTGATTTGGTGCTTGCGTGCCCACACCAGAGCTTTCACGAGGATCATCTTCTGCAGATCTTCTACACAGGGTTATCGCCATCTGGGCGAGATTTGGTGCAGATGAGTTGCGGTGGGGAGTTCTTTGAGTATTCGACAGAGGATTCTTGGTGTTACCTGAGGGACCTTGCAGAGTGGGAGCGGACTGCGCCATCTGGAGAGCCGTCACTTGGATATGAGGATGATGGTCAGTCCCAGCTTCCACTTCAGGATGCAGAGCTGCAGGTCCAATGCCAGCCTGAGGAGCCAGCTGAGGGCTCATTCCAGTGCGACCCTATGGATTATCTAGAGAGACCTGTGAAGATGGTGCATTGGGGCCAAGTAGAAGAGTTTGAGCATATATATATTGAGGAGTTAGAGGAGACAGATGATGGAGTGCGTGTCGACCACGACGGTGACACGATGCATTTTCATTTTGAGGTTGATGATGTGGATGTGCATGATGGCCGAGAGCAGATCGAGTACACCATGGAGCCTGAGCCACAGGCCACTTCAGAGTTAGCTTCACAGGTCGAGGCGATTGAGTATTTTGGGAGGACGACTGAGATGAGCTATTTCTGGGATGTCGAGGATGATGCGTGCTTGGATTTGCCCGAGACATGTCTACCTCCAGTCCTGTCACAGATGTCACTTCCCTCGCCTCAGGATGCGCACTTGCCAGTCATCGAGGAGGTTTGTGAGGAGCAGTTATCAGATGTGGGGAGTGTCGCAGAGATCGTTGATGTTGATATGGATATCGAGGAGGATGATAGCGACAAGGATTGCGAGATGGTATATATTGAGCCCGAGCTCCCTCTTACTCCAGTTCTCCCTCTGCAGCCACTTCCACCTCCTCCTGAGGCCGTGCATCATCCCGAGCCTAGCATCACATTTCAGGGAAGTTCCCATCTTACTTTTTCCTCCACCCCCGAATCCAATTATTTAATTCCATATCATAGTGATTCGGATTGTCGTCATTTGATTGTAAATTCCTTTATTCATTTCGACGACCCATTTTGGCAAGCTTTTCAGTTGGATGGGCGCTCTCGCCCAATTATTTTTGACACGACCTATCTCCCCCATTTTGCAGGATTCCATCACAAGGAGATGCTTGGGGTTGTGTCGCTTGCCATTGATGCCCGCATTGGAGGTAGGGCATTGGATGTGGCGACGCTCGCGGAGGAGCGTAAGGATATGATCGAGCAGTTGCCACCACCGTTATACATTCGAGATCCGCCATTTGCCACGGTGTGTTCTTTCCATGTAGTGTAAATAAATAAAAATTAGTTAGTTTGCTTTCGTGTGCTTTTCTTTTTCTTTTCTAGGATCTTTTGTGAGATCTAGTACTCTCCCAACATTGATGACAATGCTTATTTTAAGTTGGGGGGAGAGTATTAGAATCTTTAGGTTTGGTAGGATTTTGGTGTTTAAAAAAAAAATTTTTTTTTTTGAGATCCCTCCATGTTTCACCACATTCCATGAATGTCATTGCATATCATTTTGGCCTTCTCGTTCCTACGCCGCTTGCTTTGTTTAGTCCATACTTGCTTAATGCCATGCGATTTTTCGGATTATCATTTTGGTATCGATTTCTCGATGTTTGATTGGCACGTTTTCATTTCTTTTCCAATTTGGAGTCGAATGTTAATATACCATGTATGAAGCTATTTCATTTGTCGTGATGTCTTTTTGAGACAATTTGGGAAAAGTTTGGTGTAAGCGATTTCATGTGTTGGGATAAATGGTGTAGTTTTTAATTGGATTGCAAGTGGCCAAATTGTGTTTGCTTTGTTTTCCTCTTAGGAGTGGGTGGATGAGTTGCTAATTTGTGTTGGAATGAGAAATAGAGTAGTATAAGTGAATGTTTCTTCCTAATCAAATCGAGTAGCCGGTGCCCCACGAAACATTGGGGAGGACGCCAAAAATGAGATTTAGGAGATCATTCCATCCATTTGCATATATAGCGTCATCGCGTGTATGCAAATGTGTCGGTGTTTGCATTTATGGCGTTATCGCGTGAATGCAAAACATAAACATTCAAAAAAAAAAGTAAAAGAAAAGAAAAGAAAAGAAAAATGAATGAAAAAATGAAAGAATAAGCCACATGAGTGATGCAATCTCATCTCCCACATCTTAGAGAAAAATTCTTTTGTTTTGGCCACTTTCATGAAAATTGGAAATTTTGACATCGTGATATCCCGATACATGTGATACGGGGCTTATTTCTTCACTTTTCTTTGAATTGGATTGAGGGGAGTATCATTTGTTTTTTACTCTCATACATTTGGTATATTGGCTTTGAAATCAATTGGAAATATCATTTGGGGTGTGCCATGATGATATCGAGGATTTGGTGCATGTTTTTCAATTTAATCCGAATTTTTCGCATATTTTGCTAGGGACTAGCAAAAAGCTAGTTGGGGGGTGTGATTCGGGATATAAATTGTATATTTTTACCCCCTAACTATCCCCATTTTGTGCTAAAGATTAGGCTTAATGTTGCTCTTTTTGGGTATATTTTCGCTTTATGTCGATTTTAGAGCTTATTCTCATTCTTGGCACAAAATACGGATTTTATCGTCGTTATTGGCTTCCTATTATTTTTCATATGCTCCTGGTATTATTGTGATTATATGGTCAATTTTTGAGAATTATTGGAGCATTGAAATATTTTATATAGCTAATTGGGAGGTCAATATTGTGTTTTTAATAGTCATTTAATTTATTTTCACATCAAATGGACTAATTTCTCATTCTCCTTTTTTTCAGGTACTCCTGGGAGTCTTGGGGATTTTTTAGAATTTTCTGAGAATTTTCTGGGATTTCTAGGTATTTTTGGCTATTTAATAGGAGGAGAAAAGAGGTGTTTTAACCCAGAAAATAGATTTATAAAGGGGCGCCACGTGGCGCAACCAGATTGCGCCACGTGGCGCCGATCTGCCCTTCGAATGATGCGTGCGGCGGTTTGTTTTTTTTAAAATAAAAAATAAAAAAATAATAAAACAGCAGCGGCCCGCTCTTGGAGCGGGCCGCTGCCTAATTTAAAAAAAAAGATTATTTTTTTTAAGCTTTCGAGCGGGCCGGCCCAGCGGCCGGCCCGCTCCCAAACACTTGCAAACGCGCGCGCGTTTTTATTTATTGCGGGCGGGCGGCTCTTGCTGCGGGTCGGGCGCGATTTCGCCCGACCCGCAAGCCCGTAATGGGTTAAGTGTGGGCTGCTGTGCGAATTTTAAAGGGGGGCTTCATTTTTTTCGAGCGGGGGCTGGCGGTTTTGAGTTATTTTTAGGGTTCTAAGTGGGGTTCTTCTTCCCCATTAGGATTAGGGCTAGGGAAGGAGGCCATTGGAGCTTGGGGAGCTTGGAGGAGGTGCCCAAGTGAGAGGGGAGCCTCATTTCTTGAGAAATTGGTGATCTATTTCCACTTTTCTTGTGTATTTTTGATATATCTTTATTGTAATGATTTTGGACGAATTTGTGAATGAAAATTCCATCGTTTGTTTCATGATGATAGAGTAATATTGGATTGCTTGGGTTGTGACTCATTGAGATTGGATGTTAATTTAAGCCCTAATTTCCCTCTTTGCCCAATTTCAATGTTGATGTGGTATGTAACATTAGGGTTAATTTGATTGGCTAAGTCCCGAGAGGGCACGATTTGAGAAAATACCATGATCCTAACTTGATTAGTGCCATGATGATGCATCCCTCCATATTGCAAATTTGTTGTGTTTTTAAAGCTAAATATTCCGATTGGGTTTCCTTAGCCGGACGACCGATTGTGTTATATGCGGTAATTAGGACTTGATTAACGCCAATTTTAATGAGCCCACAACCCATGCTCTCTCTTCTAGCTATCCTAAACTCCACCTTTGGCTCTCTAACCCTAGCCACTTAGGTTAGATTTTTCATTTCACCACACTTTTCCGACATTTCCACCGTTAGCGAGGTGGTTGTAAATCACTTTATTTTTCTTTATCAGTCAAATTTGTGAACGTAGAACGACTTGTCCCTGTGATCCGACCCGGTACTCACCGGTTATTTTATATTGCATTGACGCTCCTACGCTTGGGAGTGGAAGGCGTGCGCTTGCGCGTTTTTCGAGTCAACCACACACCCCCCGCCGGAGGGGTGGCCGTGGTTGTTATTAGACGTAGCCAACCCCCTCCACATGGGGAGGGGGGATGCATTGCCTCCATAGCCCATATGGCCATGGCGATCATGCACCAAAAATTTCATCTTCTCTGTTGAGAATAACTACCATCGTCTTCTCCGATGAAGCACCCGTTCGTCGAGAAAACGGTTTTGCTTCAATGGCCATGTGCCAAAAAATGAAGATAACGCGTTTTCAAGGACGTAAACTTCACCCTCTACATGAAGAGAGTTCACATTCTCAATTGAATGGAGACTCAGCATCCATGAGGAGCGCGAGTTTGGCAAGATGAACGGTAAGTTCTTCCCATCACGGAGAGTTCCTGCCATATCCGTAATGGCAGAAGACCCTAACGTGAAAAGAACAACTATTGCGATTCTCTCCGTCACGATGCGTTCCTACCATATCCATAATGGAAGGAGACTCATTCGTGAAAGAGACAACGCCACTTTCATCGGTGAGACCGGGGCGACGGTTAGACCGGGGCAAACCCGTATGGCTCCGATACCAATGACGGATCCTGTCAAAACAAGGACGTTAGGATCGAATAATAAAGTAGAGACTTACGCTTGCGTACACGGCACCGTAATCTCGAAACTTCGCCCTCGGATTCGCCATAACGGCCAGTACTTCGTCACGGAGGATCGAAGCAGAGTTTCACCGCCTAAATCTCTATTTAGAAGAGGATTTTAATGGAAGGGAGAAGAAGAAAACAAGTTGCCTTATGCAAACTTATGGCATGTTTAGATTAGTGTAAAAGGCATACCCTTGGGTCCTATTTATAGGCTTTAGGGGTAGTTATTGTAGGAAATAACCAATTATAAGCTTATTAGCCTATATTAGCCCTTTTACTTATCATCTTCTTCATTCACTTATCGAGTGCCTTTATGCACTTATAAAGTGACTTTTTCCACTTATCGAGTGGTCCTTTTCACACGAGAAAAGGTTCCCTTCGCGCACGCTTTCGTGCACGCGACATCTGAGGTCCGTATACCCTCATACATCCCCTCATGGGTGTATTCATGTCGTCCATCCAACACTGTGGACCTGAGACTATACTTCAAGAAAGGTGTATCCTCCGACTTAGTCGGTTATGCAGATGCAGGATATAGGTCCGACCCACACACTGCAAAGTCCCAGACCGGTTTCGTGTTCACATACGGTGAGACGTCCATCTCATGGAGATCTGTGAAGCAGACTTCTACAGCGACCTCATCCAACCACTCCGAGCTCATAGCGATCCACGAAGCTAGCAGAGAATGCTTTTGGCTTCGATCAGTCATCCACCACATCCTCAAGACTACCGTCCTGAAGGCGGGAGATCTTGGACCAACCACCATGTACGAAGACAATGCTGCCTGCATCGCTCAACTACGAGGTGGCTACATCAAAGGTGACAGGACGAAGCACATTTCCCCCAAGCTCTTCTGGACGCATGAACAACAAGTAGACAACCAGATCGACATCCAGCAGATCCAGTCTTGCAACAACCTGGCAGATCTATTTACTAAAGCTTTACCTCGCAGTACCTTTAGAAAACTTGTATTAGGAATTGGGATGAGACAGTTGAGAGATTTACAAGCATGAAGCTTGTACATTTCAGGGGGAGTTAATGTCGGGCTTTACTCTTTTTCCTTGGCTATTGGTTTTTCCCAATGTGTTTTCCATAGCCAAAGGTTTTAACGAGGCAACCGCATCAACTCTGGATCCAGAAGTATCCACATCTGATGATATCCATCGATCAGGGGAAGTTACAGAGACTGTACTATTTTCCCTTAGCCACTGGTTTTTCCCACTGGGTTTTTTCATGGCAAAGGTTTTAACGAGGCAAGAACTCTTAAACTTAGGATCCAGAAGTATCTATAGACCCATGATCAGATAAGCTCTATGAACCCTGAAGCGTCCATTACGGCTTACAACAATGGATGTATAAGGGGAAGTGTTATAAACGGGATTTTGGAGGCCCAACTTGTTATTGGGTATCCACCCATTATGTAACCCTATTGCTATAAATACAGGGCTACGGATTCTGTAGCCACCAAGTTTACAACAAAAAACTGTTATTTTTAAAAACTCCAAAATACCTCCAATCCCCTCACAAAAATTACCCGGTTCACCTACCAAATTACTCATCGCACATAGTCACCCAAAAAATTATTTAGCACATATACCTAATTACTCATGGCGCACATGCCACATCTTCTTCGTTTTAAAAATATTTTCCTAATTTTCTCTCTTCTTCTCCTTTTCTCTATCTTTCTATCAAGTTATTCTGCTTAGTTCACATACCACTTAACTTAAAAAAATTAATTAAAGAAACTAATTACACTTAACTATTTCGACTTACATTTATATTTACAAGTTTGCCATTATCTCTCCATCCTCCCTAGCACCCCTCTCCCATTTGCCCGCCCCTCCTCCCCAGCACCGTTCCGACCTCCGCCCGCCCTCCTCCGCCTCACTAGCCCCTCCCCCTCCCCCTCCGCCTGGCCAACCTCCCCAGCCCCCAACCCGCCCCGCCCTCCCTAGCCCCCTCCCCCTCCCCCTCGCCCTCACTCTCGCCCCTTCGTCCGCCTCACCCCACCCCTAGCCCAAGTCCCATCCCAAATTAATTTTCCCCTTAGCCAGACCCTTTCTTCAGTCCCCCCCCAACCTCCATACCGCCCTCCGCCCCTCCTCGTGTCCCAGCCCCCCTCCACATTCCAGAACTAATTAACTAATTAACCAATACACTTAACTAATACGTAATGAGCAAATAAAAAGGGTTTTAAACGATAGTTAGGTAGGGATTTGCACAATAAGTGAAAATTAAGTAGGAAAATTGTGAGGGTGTTTTGGTAAATCTTGGTATGTTTACTGAGAAAAAACTAGGGTTTTCAAAATAATAAAAAATGTGCGCTGAGTAAAAAGTTAAGCACATGCATTGCGCAAAAGTATGTCCGCAAAAGTAATTCACTTTATGTTATTGATACGGTGCATATACGAAATTTATAATTAGATGTTTATGCGTTGCTTCGGTTCGTGGGCCTAAAACATCAAAATCAGCAACATAAACAAGGGGCCGTTGAGGTGCTCTCTCTTTGGCGATGACGTGGATTGGGACTCCGAAAGGGAGGACACATACAAAACGATGTATTTATGTGGTTGGTTACTGTGGTATCTTTGGGTATATGGTCCTGATCACATCTTTAAAGTGATAGACACTATGTCTCGCTTATTTTGATATTCCACTGCATATGATTGCAAAAAATCACGAAAAGCTAGAAACTTGGCTTGACTTCACTTGACTAACTCATTCGTTTATTTGACGAATCAAGTTAAACAAAATTTTACTTTGGATTAGATGAATGAAATAACATGAGTAACCAAAAGCTCGGCTTGTTTGGCTGGCTACCTCAGACTTTCTCCTTGCATGTGGGACTATTTATTCTCGTATATAAAAAGCAGTGGATTTTTGGCAAATCCAACATCTTTCAAGAATAATTAGTGGGTGTAAATCCCTTGATTTAACAAGGACAAGTTGTTTTAACGAAAGGGACGGTGAGGATATCTAAATGGCCTATATCCGAATCTACTCTCGTAAATGAATAATTCATGTGATATGACGGACAAAATCCAAGAGGTCCCGTTCACAGGGCGGTTGCCAGACCCAATCCCCACGTCATGCTCGGTGAGAATTACTCGTATCCGTCAAACAAGTGATAAGGGCAGCAACCGTAATTTCAGTCAAATGAGTTGCACATATGGCACTGTTTATTTAATGGCTGAGTCCATCCAACACAAATTTCAAGTTTCTCAAAATTTCAAGTTTTCCATCAAAATTTCAAGTTTTCTTCAAAATTTAAGTTTTCTACCAAAATTTAAGCCCCTCCAAAATTGTCATTGCCACGTAGGACAACACTTTGTCCTAATAGGATAAGATTAAAAATCTTCATCCTTTATAGAATATTAGTCATAACCCGTGCCCTCGGGCACGGTTCATTTAAGATATCCCATCAAAATTTTTGTGCTCCCCAAAAATTATTACCTCCTCCAAAATTTAAACGGACAAAAATTTAGCTTAAAAAATTCGGCGCAGGCGCATTCAACGCGGAACAACAATTTCGGCGCAGACGCATTCGAGCGGAACAACAATTTCGGCGAGGGCGCCTTCGACACGGAACAACAAATTCGGCGTGGAACAACAAATTCGACGCAGAGGCTTTTGGCGCGGAACAACAAATTAGCGTTAAAAAATTTAGCAGGCGTTTTCAGTGCAACATATGGTTATAAAATTGAGATAAAATTTAAGGGATACATAAATATTTGGAGCAATCTATTAAAATGGTAAGTGAGATCATTAATGTGATTAGACTTAATTTTCTATCTTCTAGGTGAAAGTGAAAAAAAAAACGTAAAATCGACCCATAAATAGAGGGGTGTTGTGAGTGAGGGAGGCCTTTGGCCTCCCATCACTTTATCACTCTATTACTCCCCCTTCTTGGAGTAATGGGGACCTTTGGGTTCCATGTCTCTTGACATTCCTTCGAAGATTATAAATATAGAACCATGGCTCTTTGCCATGGTTACTCTTTTCTATATATATCTTAACACGTTATCGGCACGTCAGCTCTCAATTCTTTGAGCTTTTTCTTCCGTATCCCCTCAAATTTAACCCACTACGCGCTAAGGAATCTAATTGTTGCGACGAACCGTTGCGACGATCTTTTAGGCGTATCGGGAGCTGGATTTCGAGATGTTCAATTTCAATGCCAGTTGCATGTGGTTTTTTAGGGATACGCCATACTGCATTCCGCATCGCTTATCACGATACAGCCCTCTTGTGGCCATATCTTATTGCTGATGCCATTTGCTTATGGTTCACCACCAAACATATCTCATTTGAAAGTGTTTAGATGTGCTAATATATGTCCACATATCACCACATCTTGATAAACTGTGATTTTGATGAGCAAAGTCTCATTATAATAGGCACGCAGTCTAAAGAAGCCTAAAGCTTCTGAGACCATATCATAGGACACAAAAGTCCTAATCTCGTTGTGATCCACATACTATTTCTGTGTGAAGATGAGATCCAGAAGATCCTTCACATTCAGACTAAATTATATCAATTGGCGGATAAATTCACGGACAACCATAAGATTGTTCGTTTGCATGTCCCTGCTGCCAACACGCCAGCTAGGATTGACGTCTCTATAGATGGATGCAATCCACCGGCAGCAGAATTGGCTATACCTTAATTGAAAAGAGGTCGCCCGCCAGGTTTAAACGATAAAGTTCCTCGAAAGAGGAAGATTCCTGGAAATATTAAAATGATCCCTCCACAGGATGCTGAGCTCAGACCAGCGACCTCTCCCCTCCTGATTTCTCCTGCAGAGGAAACAATAGGAGAAACATTATTATATTACGTATGTATTGGAGAGGTACTGGACAAATACATCATAGTCGTCGACGACGATTTTGTTTTCGATATTGCCGTTCACGTCGCTGAATACGACGATGATGTTCAACCCACTTTTCTATAGCGTAAACGCATAGATTGGCCAAAGTGGGACGAGGCAATAAGAGTAGCGCTGGACTCACTCTTTAAAAGCAAAGTCTTTGGACCAGTAGTCCCAACACATGAATGTGTAAAACCCGTGGAATATAAGTTGGGTTTTCATATGAATAAGAAATGTGATCATTTTCCTATTTTCATACCAAGCCTAAACATCTCTGGAAAAGCTAAGAAATGCAGCTCATGGACGTTGTAACTGTATACCTATACGGCTATATAGATATAGAGATCTATATGAAACTTTCAGAAGGGTATACTATACCCCCAGAGATGAAAGAGAGACGTATGAACGTCTCCTCTGTAAAGGCTTCAAAGATCATTATATGATCTTACGCAATCACGAAAAATGTGGTATAACAGATTTAGCGAATTCCTTGCTGAACAAGGATTCCGTAAATAATGAAATCTCCCATGTATCTTTATCAAAGGAACATGGACATGATTTGTATTATTCGCCGTCTATGTGGACGATTTAAATCTAATAGGATCTCCTGCAGAGACCATTGATATATCTGATAGCCTTAAGCATACATTCGAAATGAATTACCTAGGCAAAATAAGGTATTGTCTCGGCTTACAGATTAAACACTTTCGTGGCGGAATCCTTTTGTACCTATCATATTTCTCATACACCAGGAGTTTATGAAGAAAGATGTCCATTTGTAATCTATTTAAAATGGATGCATATTTATGACGCCTTCCAGTCGCTGGAAGAGGGGGAGGACATCCTAGGTCCTGAAGAACATAGCTCTAGTGTACTAGTTACACTCCTTTATCTGACCAACTATACGTGTCTCTAATAGAACGTCTGTAGTAAAGCTGTTAGCCAGATATAGTGTTGCCCTAGAGAGCACCACTGGACCAAGGACAAGCTGCTTGTGCATAACTTCTAAGGGTCAATGATCAGCATCCAAGGAATAAATATAGCATATGCAGGTTTACAGACCATCGCGATGACTAAGCATAAATGGTCGGCAACCTCCTAAAGATCTACGCATCATCCTCCAAAAGTCTACATCTTTTGAGAAGCTTATCATCCAAAAAGCATATCTACAATACGCTCATCCAGGTCCAGCAGTACCTTGCAGACACGGTGTAGACTGAGTAAAAGAATACATACGTGGAGTCATCTACCAAACTTCGAAGTGCGTATCACTCCTGAGTGCCACTGTTTTCTAGTAGCCGCTAGATATGAGTGAAACTTGTATAGATGAGTGATGATTGTATTTGTTTTCAGAACATGATGGATGTATTGACGAATAAGAAATGACTGTATAGATACATATGAGATCTGCAAGCCTGAAGCCTGTACAGATCAGGGGGAGTTGATAGTAGGGTTGTACTCTTTTTCCCTTAGCTGTGGGTTTTCCCATTGGATTTTCCATAGCCAAAGGTTTTAATGATGCAACCTCATTTAACTCTGGACCCTGAAGTGTCCACCTCTAATGAAAGTTGAAAGACCTACAAGCATAAGGCTTGTACGGATCATGGGGAGTAACCTGTGGGTTGCACTCTTTTTCCTTAAGCTGTTGGTTTTTCCCATTGGGTTTTCCACATCTAAGGTTTTAACGAGGCAAACACGATTACTGATGATCTAGAAGTATCTACACTCTTAGCTTTATAAGCTAAGACCAAAGTAATGGATGGATAAGGGGGAGTGTTGTCAATGAGGGATGCATTTGGCCTCCCCATCACTTTATCCATCCATTACTCCCCCCTTCTTGGAGTAATGGGGACCGTTGGGTTCCATGTCTCTTGACATTCCTTCGAAGATTATAAATATAGAACCATGGCTCTTTGCCATGGTTACTCTTTTCTCTATATATCTTAACAAGGGGAAGTATAAAATGTGGATCATTGTTTTCTTTCTTGCACATGCGCGTGATGCATAGATTTAAAATTCTAACAAAAAGAGCTGCATGAAATTCAGCTAAATGTGTAGCATCGATGTAATTATTTGAGAAATCAAGAGTACTGAGATTTGAATGGTCAAATGGCGTGGGAACGCTGTGAAAAACGAAAAGGTGGCAGCTAGCTCATTGTTGAATTTAAATTTTTTGAATGAGTGGGACTATTAGCACCGCATGCTTGAGGTGCATACCATCATTTTGTTTCCGAAAACACAAAAAACAGGTGAGAGGATGAGTTGAATTGACAAATGAAGTGATATTTTGTTCCAAAATTAAGAAAAAAAGGATGAGCCGTACCACATATTTGCGGTGCAGTTAGTCCAGTTCTTTCGAATTAAATCACAATTTAGCACAAATTTCAAAATTTTGATATTTTCAATCAAATTGGTTTCCTCCAAAACTTTCTCAAAACCTATCTCAACCTTCCATTATTCAAAAACAAATCCTAGCTGTTGCGGGGTAGAACTCGTGATTCGGGATATAAATTGCATATTTTCCTCCTATTTCTTGGCATTTTATGTGTATATCATGTTTTTTTTAAAACCCAGAAAAATCCCCAACACCCTCCCCTTGCCTTCGACTTTTTTTAGAAGGGTAAGGCGAGAGTCCGGTCGAGACTATGCAAACTGGGGGTGACCGTCGTGCCCCCAACGGCCCCTGGGTTAGACCAAGAGGGGAGATTTAGCCCCAGGTTAAATAATTCCACAACAAATTCCACAACAATTACCAAGTCACGACGGCCATAGGCCTCGAACCCAGCATCCCTTGGCTTTGGAGCGGAATGACTTACCACTAGGACACCCTCTCGTGGGCGTATATCATGTTTAATTTGGCGTAGATACGTGTGTTTTCGTGATATCGTGGATTATTAACGCCTAATCTCTTTTTATACATAAAATGTGTGTTTTATGAACTAATTTTTGCTCCTCTTATTTTTCAGGTACTTCTGGAATTTTTCTGGAATTTTTCCAGATTTTTTTGGAGATTAAAGCTAATTTTGGGGATTTATTGGAGCTAGAAAAGGGTTTCTGGAATTTTAAAAAAAGAAAAACAAAAAAAAAGAAAAAAACCCAGTTTGTGGGCTGGCCGGCCCACGTTGCGGCCCGCTCTCCTGAGCGGGCCGTCGATGTGTTATAATTTAAAAAATAAAAAATAAAAATAAAAACTAAACGAGCGCAGCCCAGCGGGCCGGCCCGTTGGTCGGCCCGCGTTATCGCAAGCGGGGAGCCCGCCCGAAGGCGGGCAGGCGAGAAGCGCCCGCGGGTCAGGCGCCTGGCGCCCGACCCGCAATGTAAATAAAATGGGCCTGGGAGCGTTTTTGCGTGAGCAGTTCGTTTTTTTGATTCTTTTCGGCCGGAGATGCTGTTTATTGGGGTTTTTAGGGCTTGGGTGAGGAAGGAGGCCATTGGAGCTTAGGGAGCTTGGAGGAGGAGCTAAAGTGGAAGGGAAGCTTCATTTGGAGAGATCTTGGGTGAAATACTTCTTTTCCCCTTTAGTATTTTGCATCTCTCAATTTGTAATGGATATTGAGTTAATATTGAATGAAAATTCAACCTTTTGTTTTATGATAATTGAGTAGTGTAAATTGCTTGGGTTGTGCTTCATTGTGATTGGTAGTTAATCTTGGCACTAATTCCCTATTGCCTATTATCTTGTTAATGTTGGGTTATTATTAGGGCACAATTTAATTGACCAAGACCCAAGTGGGCACTCTTTGAGAAGAGACCATGATCCTAATTTGATTAGTGCTACGATAATACATCCCTCCATATTGCAAATTATTGTGTTCTTGAATGTTAAATTTTCCGATTGAGATTCCTTAGCCGGATGATCAATTGAGTTATTTGCGGTAATTAGAACTTGATTAACACCAATTTTAATGATCCCACAACTCATGCTCTCTCGCCTTGCTATCCTAAATCCTCTAATTTGGTTCTCTAACCCTACCCACTTAGGTTAGGAATTTAGACTCACCACACTTTTTCCCACTCATCCACCGTTAGCGAGGTGGTTGTTTCACGCTATTTCCTTTCTTTATCGATCAATTTTGTGAATATAGAACGACTTGTCCTTGTGATTCGACCCGGTACTCACCGGTTATAAATTTATTACATTGACACTCATAAGCTTGGGAGTGGAGGGCGTGCCCCGTGCGCGTCCCTCCGGTTCAATCAATTGGCGCCGTTGCCGGGGAAAACGGTTTCTATTATTAGCATTTTTTGATTGATTTCGAAAGCTTTAGTGTGATACTTCTATCTCTTAGTGTTGTGTCTTTCCATTTATTTATTTTCTACTTATTGATTCTTTTGGTTGTTTATTTTCATTTTTTTGAAAAAAATTTTAAAAGCATGGCATCATCTTCATATTTTTCCGACATCGATTTGGAGGATATCCCACTTCCGCCATACTTTCATGGCACGGAGTTGGAGAACCCTCATTTACATATTAAAAAATTTGAAGAGTGGATGTATTCATGTCTTGGTGGAAACATATATGATGATTACATATACTTTAGATTTTTTCCATCTTCTTTACAAGATGATGCTAGATTATGGTTTGATTCATTGTCTCTCGACTTACATTTTACTTGGTTGTCATTTCAGGCTGAATTCCTTCGAGTGTTTTTGCCTACCTTTTTGGAGCAGGTACATGGGCGGCAGGCCATGGAGCAGCATATAGCGAGCTTTGTCCAAGCTGAATGAGATGCCTATCATCAGGCTTGGCAGAGGTTCACTGATTTGGTGCTTGCGTACCCACACCAGAGCTTTCACGAGGATCATCTCCTGCAGATCTTCTACTATGGATTATCGCCATCTGGGCGTGACTTCGTGCAGATGAGCTGCGGTGGGGAGTTCTTTGATTATTCAACCGAGGATTCATGGTGTTACCTGAGGGACCTTGCAGAGTATGAGGACACAGTCCAGCAGGTCCAGGACCAGCCTGAGGAACCAACTGAGGGCTCATTCCATTGCGGCCCTACGGAGGAACAAGTAGAACATGATGATGGGGCGCAGTGGAGCCAAGTACAGGAAGCTGAATGTCCATATTTTGAGGAGTCAGAGGAGACGGATGATGGAGTGCGTGTCGACCATGACAGTGACACGATGCATTTTCACTTTGAGATTGAGGATGAAGCGGATGTGCATGATGGCCGAGAGCAGATTGAGGACATCATGGGGCCTGAGCCATAATCCACTTCAGAGTTAGCTTCACACGTTGAGGCGATTGAGTACTTAGGGAGGACGACTGAGATGAACTATTTCTGGGATGACGAGGATGATGTGTGCTTGGATTTGCCCGAGACGAGTCTACCTCCAGTCCTGTCATAGATGTCACTTTCCTCGCCTCAGGATGCGCACTTGCCAGTCATCGAGGAGGTTTGTCAGGAGCAGTTACCAGTTGTGGGGAGTGCCGCAGAGCTTGTTGATGTTGATGTTGATGTCGAGGAATAGGATAGTGACGGAGATTGCGACATAGTATATATTGAGCCCGAGCGCCCTCCTACTCCAGTTTTCTCTCCGCAGCCACTTCCACCTCCTCTTGAGGCCGTGCATTATCCCGAGCCTAGCATCACATTTCAGGGAAGTTTCCATCTTTCTTTTCCCTCCACCCCCGAATCAAATTATTTAATTCCATATCATAATGATTCGGATTGTCGTCTTTTGATCGTAAATTCATTTATTCATTTCGACGACCCATTTTGGCAAGCATTTCACTTAGACGGGGGCTCTCGCCTAATTATTTTTGACACGACCTATCTCTCCCATTTTACAAGAATCCATCATAAGGAGATGCTCGGGGTTGTGTCGCTTGCCACTAATGCCCGCGATGGAGGTGTGGGATTGGACGTGGCGACGCTCGCGGGGGAGCGTAAGGATATGATCGAGCAGTTGCCACCACAGTTACACATTCTGGATCCGCCTTTTGCCACGGTGTGTTCTTTCCAACAGTGTAAATAAATAAATGTTTTATTTTAGTGCTTTCGTGTGCTTTTCTTTTCTAGGATCTTTTGTGAGATCTAATACTCTCCCAACATTGCAGACAATGTTTATTTTAAGTTGGGGGGAGTATTAGAATCTTTAGGATTGTTAGGATTTTGGTGTTAAAATTTTTTTTGAGATCCCTCCATGTTGCCCTCATCCCATGAACTTCATTGCATATCATATTTAGCCTCCTTGTCAATACGCCGCTTGCTTTGTGCTTAGTCCCTACATGCTTCATGCCATGCAATTTTTTCGGATTATGATTTTGGTATCAACTTCTCGATGTTTGATTGGCACGTTTTCATTTCGTTTCCAATTTGGAGTCAAATGCTAATATGCAATGTATGAAACTATTTTATACGTCGTGATATCTCTTTGAAATAATTTGGAAAAAGTTTGGTGTAAGTGATTGCATGATTTGGGATGAATGGCTTAGTTTTTAATTGGATTGGGTGTGGCCAATTGTGTATGCTTTGTTTTCTTCTTAGGAGTGGGTGGATGAGTTGATAATTCATGTTTGGAATGAAAAAGAGAGCTAATATAAGTGAATGGTTTTTCTAATCAAATCGAGTAGCCGGTGCCCCACGAAACATTGGGGAGGAAGCCAAAAATGAGATTTAGGGGATCATTCCATCCCTTTGCCTATATAGCGTTATCGCGTGTAGGTAAAAGGTGGCCGTGTTTGCATTTCATAGTGTTATCGCGTAAATGCAAAATATAAACATCCAAAAAAAGAAGAATACAAAAAAACGGAAAAAGAAAAAAAAGAATGAATAAATGAAAGAATAAGCAACATGAGTGATGCAATCTCATCTCCTACCACTTAGAAGAATTTCTTTTGTTTTGGCCATTTCCATGAAAATTGGAAATTTTGTCATTTGCGATATATCCCGATACATGTGATACGGTGCTTATTACTTAACTTTTCTTTGAATTGGATTGAAGAGAGTGTCGTTTGTTATTTACTTTCGTACATTGGGTATATTGGCATTGGAATCAAGTGGAAATACTATTTTGTGTATGCCATGATGATATCGTGAGTGTTGGTGCATGCTTTCAATTTAATCCGAATTTTTCGCATATTTTTCTAGGGACTAGCAAAAAGCTAGTTGGGGGTGTGATTCGGGATATAAATTGCATATTTTCTCCTATTTCTGGGCATTTTATGTGTATATCATGTTTAATTTGGCGTTGATACGTGTGGTTTCGTGATATCGTGGATTATTAACGCCTAATCTCTTTTTATGCATAAAATGTGTGTTTTATGAACTAATTTTTTCTCCTCTTATTTTTTAGGTACTTCTGAAATTTTTCTGGATTTTCTGGAATTTTTCCAGATTTTTTTGGCGATTGGAGCTCATTTTGGGGATTTATTGGAGCTAGAAAAGGGTTTCTGGAATTTTAAAAAAAGAAAAACAAAAAAAAAGAAAAAAAAACAATTTGTGGGCCGGCCCGCTGGCCGGCCCACGTCGCGGCCCGCTCTCCTGAGCGGGCCGTCGATGTGTTATAATTTAAAAATAAAATAAAATAAAAACTAAACGAGGGCCGCCCAGCGGGCCGGCCCACGTTATCGCAAGCGGGGAGCACGCCCGAAGGCGGGCGAGCGGTAAGCGCCCGCGGGTCGGGTGCCTGGCGCCCGACCCGCAATGTAAATAAAATGGGCCTGGGAGCGTTTTTGCGTGAGCAGTTCGTTTTTTTTTTGATTCTTTTCGTCCAGAGCTGCTGTTTATTGGGTTTTTTAGGGCTTGGGTAAGGAATGAGGCCATTGGAGCTTGGGGAGCTTGGAGGAGGAGCTAAAGTGGAAGGGAAGCTTCATTTGGAGAGATCTTGGGTGAAATCCTTCTTTTCCCATTTAGTATTTTGCATCTCTCAATTTGTAATGGATATTGAGTTAATATTGAATGAAAATTCAACCTTTTATTTCATGATAATTGAGTAGTGTAAATTGCTTGGGTTGTGCTTCATTGTGATTGGTAGTTGGCACTAATTCCCTATTGCCTATTATCATGTTAATATTGGGTTATTATTAGGGCACAATTTAATTGGCTAAGACCCAAGTGGGCACTCTTTAAGAAGAGACCATGATCCTAATTTGATTAGTGCTACGATGATACATCCCTCCATATTACAAATTATTGTGTTCTTGAATGTTAAATTTTCCGATTGAGTGTCCTTAGCCGGATGATCAATTGAGTTATTTACGGTAATTAGAACTTGATTAACACCAATTTTAATGATCCCACAACTCATGCTCTCTCGCCTTGCTATCCTAAATCCTCTAATTTGGTTCTCTAACCATACCCACTTAGGTTAGGAATTTAGACTCACCACACTTTTTCCCACTCATCAACCGTTAGCGAGGTGGTTGTTTCACACTATTTCCTTTCTTTATCGATCAATTTTGTTAATATAGAACGACTTGTCCCTGTGATCCGACCTGGTACTCACTGGTTATAAATTTATTGCATTGACACTCCTACGCTTGGGAGTGGAGGGTGTGCCCTGTGCGCGTCCCTCCGGTTCAATCAACTTGCGTACAATGAATTTGTATTATGGGGAACCAATGGCACGATGGTTATGATGTAGAGGATGATTAGGGAAGGTTGTTTAATAGGTGATGATGGTAATGACGGGGTTGGGCGCACTACTGAGGCCGACCACGGGGTGAACTCCACTAGGACTTCGCTCAGCTGACGCATTGCCAGTGGTTGAAGACGAGCGTAACCTGTGGAGACGAGCCCGCCTGCACAAGGAGCAGCTAGTCAGAAAGGCCGGGTTGGGGTCCAACCCTTCGCCTATCCGATGCCTAAGTCAGTAATATGACTTAAAGCAAGGGCTAGACACGCAGGTCGGACTAAGAGTGAGTCGACCGTACGTGACGAGCTATCAGTTGTGGAAGAACAAAGATATGGGAGACCTTTGCTCTTGTGTGTGAGTAATATATGATTCAGAGTAAATTTGCCAACCCCCTCCCCATTGGAGGCGAAGGGGTATTTGGACCTGATGGAGGCGGTTAGGTGAGGCCGACCTGGCATGCTGACTCGACATGCTGAGCTGGCTTAACTGTCAGCGGAAGCTTCGGACAAGGATGTCAGGATTAGGGGTGTCAGCCATGCTTTTGTCAGACGGCGCAACGGCCAGGGGCGATTTTGTCAGGATGTCAGGGCCGAAAGCGCTAAGTGTCAGGGGGCGCATCGGCCAAGAGTGCTTTGTCAGATGGTCGGACGACGGGAGTGTCAGCTGCGTCCTTTGTACTAGGTTGTTTGTCGTGTCTGATGTGCCAAAGAGTCGTCAGAGCACGTTTGAGGAGCAGGGCTACCGGTGGGTCGTTGGGTCGCCCCTGACCATGGACGCGCAGTCTGGTCGTACGCCTTGCGCGCTGTTCCCGACGAGCTGGGGGGGAGCTCGGGCGCGCGATCAGCTGGGTCCGTGGTGGAGTGCACCCACATCACCGGTCGAGGCGGGGTGTGCCCCTTCCCCAGTCGGGTCTGACTCTAGGGTCGACAGGCGATCTGCTGGCCTGGGAAAACAAGCGAGCGGCCTCTGAAGTTGGGGCGAGGGGCGTCCTGTCGCTGGGCCAGCTGGCCTTATGGATGGAAGGACGAGCCGACATGGTATCAGGCGGACTGGGATGGAAGGTCGGACTATCACGATCTTTAGGTCGTAACAATTTCCCTCGGCATTCGAGTTCGAGGTGGAAGCCCGGCTCGGCTTGGATGATGTATCACCTTCCCTCACTGGAAAAGGCAGTTCGGATTTTGTTCCGCGCTAGGGGGCGGCGGCGGCAGTCTCGGGGCTCCCGCCCTGTCAGCCATTATTACGATTTGAAAGGGCTAGGGAAATCAAAGCATTTCCGCTATAGGACATGTGACGCATGGCTGGAGTTATGGTCACGCCAGCCGAGGCGTCAGAGGCGTTCCGATGGGCACCGTGTGGCGGCGTGTTAACGGTCGAGATGGCCTGATGTTTGCTATAAGTAGGGGAAGGAGAGGACCGATCGAACGTTTCTCCTGATTTCAACTTCCCTTTGCGCTTTCCAATTTCCATTTTTCACCCGCCGACGTCGTCACCATCGCCGTCGCCGTCGTCGAAGATTCGGTTTCGAGCGTCGTCATAGCTCGGCTGTTCTTTTTGGTAACTTCTCGATCCTCTCGACCAATGGCCAATGGCTTCTCGTTTTAAGTTCGGATGTGGTAGTGGGGAAGTGGAGGAAGAGTCAGCAGAAGAGGAGAGGTGGCAGTGGATGCAGAGGCCTCAGATGCGGAGCATGTGGCGAACGGACGTGCCGAGGACGATCGCGGCCGTCCGATGTAGGCCGACCAAGTTTAACATTAAGAAGATTCGAACGCGGTTCATCCATCCGCCTTGTGAAGTGCGACTCCCCATGCCATAGGAGAGGGTATGCCGACCTGGCGATCACGAAGTTGGGGTCTACATCCGGTCCTTCGAGTTGGGACTCCGCTTCCCGATCCACCCTTACCTTCTCCATCTTTTAAATTTCCTGGAGTTGCCGGTCTTCGCGTTGGCGCCCTGCTCCTTGGGTTTGCTGGTGGGTTTCGTCGTCCTATGCCTCGCCAGCTCCTTTAGGTCGTAACACTAGCTACTCTTTATCTTGTCCTAATCAGCCCTAAAATTCAAAAATAGTTGTGTTTTAATATATATAGATATATAAATATATTATAAATGAGGAGGGTGATGTGTCTTTGTCTCATGTGGCAATCTCACATCGCCACAAGGGATCCACATCACCCACTAACCCATATTTGCACCCAAAAATACTCAAAATCTCACCACCCCACTAAAAAAAATATTACAATGGAATGTGAACTGTGTAAAAAAGCGAAGTGGTATGTAAACTGAGCAACTTGGTAAGTTCGCATAGCAATTTTCCTCATATAGTAATAGAGGAATATGGAGGTAGTTAGCTAAGGAGGAATTTCCTCTTTGGCTTGCTCACCGCCCACTCTTTCTTCTTCTTTTTTTAATTTTTTTAAAAAATTGTTGTAGATATTCTAAAAACCTTAAAACTGTTATGAATAGGCCCATGAGGCCCATTGGGTATCCGGCCGACCATTGAAAGCTATAAATAAGAGGGTAGGGGGGCTCTTAACTCCCTACACCTATTTCCCTACTTTTCCCTTCACAACACGTTATCAGCACGATCACGCTCGTGGGAAAAGGCGGCGATGCTCGAGGAAGGAGATCCATCAACTGCTCAGTTTTAAGAAGATCGTAATCTTCTCAACGGGGAGCGAAAAGGGCATCCTTCACCAACTGTCGTCTAGATTCCCTTGTCGAATCTAGAGGTAAATCTCAAAACTTTTTAGATCTAAACTTGCGTTTCCCGTAGATCTGCATGATTTAAGATCAAAAAGTTTGAAAACACGGTAAAAATCACATTTTTATTTAGATCCGCATGTCTAAAATCAATAAAAATCGTTTTTTAGAGATCTAAATGTTTGAAAAATCAATTTTTTACCCCCAACCTTGATCCATACCCCGGACGCCCGAAGGGCGTAACGGCGGCGCTCCACAAGCGCCGCCGGCGGCATGCGCCGCGGCCATCGGCCGCGGACTGCAGCCGCGGCGGCCGCGGCCCGCAGCCACGGGCAGCCGTCGCGGCGGCGCGCCACGGGCCCCCTTAGGGTTTTTCGGAAACCTTAGCCCTTAACGGGCCAATTTTTAGGGGAGGCCCAATTAACCCTAATGGGATGTTTTCATGGCCCAAAAGCCTGAAAATTAGCACATTTACACAATAATTTTTCTTTTTTATTTTTGGCCCCAAAAGCCCAAATAATTAAAGAAATTTTTAATTTTCAAATAAGGGTTAAAGCGGAAAATAAAACATTAAAAATAGGGATCAAAGGTAAAAAAAATTTCAAAAATAATTTTTTAGCACATCACACACCATTTAGCTTATTTATTAATCTTTACATGCATGTGATATGATTATCTGCGTGGTTGTATATTTTTCATATATTATCTGCGTGGATGTGCTATTAGGCTATGTTTTTAGGGATCAGCCAGGTTTCCGACATCTTTACTTTTCAGCAATTTTTTTAAGAGAAATTTGTAAGTGAGGAAATATATGTAAAAAGAAGACCGGAGGACACCAAAAAGAGCTGAAGGCGTATGCACAAATAAAAAAGTGACTTCTCTTTGAAGTTCCCGAGTTGTATTTACTTTTCATGCACTTTTTGATGTAACTTTCGGACTGTCTTTTTCTGTTGATGTCGGCTGGCTCATCCCATAGTCCTAACTTATTTTCATTGCTTATACTTTAAATGTGTGGATGTTAAATATTTCATGCTATTTTAATGTTAAAATGAAAATGTTAAAAAACATGCGTGGATGTTAATTTCCTTTAATAATTCACGTTATGAAAATGTTAAAAAACATGCATGGATGTTAATTTTCTTTAATAATTCATGTTATGAAAATGGTAAAAATACATGCGTGGATGTCTATTTTTTTACAGTTTAATAATCCATGCTACTTTTCATATTGCTAGATCTTTTAATGGCCAGACTTGTGAATGTCGATTTCTCGGTCATGTAGGCCGATGGGTCGAACTACTTGAGTTGGCAGTTGGACCTGAAGTTCCACCTGCGATCACATGGATTCAGTCTGACACCCATTGAGAAGGCAACAACAAGTACTGCCACAGCTGAAAAGGATGCTTCTAAAGAAGCACCTCATACAGAAGAAGTTTCCGATATACTAAAGGCGAAAGCCGTTATCTATATCAGGAAACATTTAGACTCGACCTTGAAGGACGAGTATCTTACTGTAGAGGATCCTTACGAACTGTGGAACGTACTTGAGGAGATGTACATGCATCAGAGGGATGTCATACTCTCATGTGCACAGTACGAGTGGACTCACCTCCGAATACAGGATTACAAATCCGTAGCAGAGTATAACTCAGCATTGTTCTATATCACCTCACGCCTGAAGTTGTATGGTGAGACTGTGACTGAGAAAATATTGCTGGAAAAGACGTTCACGTCTTTCCACGAGAAGGACATGATCCTTATGCAACAATACCGTGAGAGGAAGTTTACGAAGTACTCTGATCTGCTTTCGTGCCTGCTAATGGCTGAACAGAAAAGAGATTTGTTGGTTGCCACTCACAACCTGCGCCCTCCTGGCACCGCTCCACTGCCACCTCATGCAGAGGCACACTTCCAGTCTTCCAAGAAGAAGAAGATGGACAAGAAGGCTAAATTCCAGAAATGGAAAGAACAAAAGAAGCGGAAGAATGCCACTCCCCAAGCTCCTCCTCAGAACCAGAAGTTCGTGGAAAAGAATCAAAAGTGGATGTCCAAAGGTGGTACTCCCAAGCAAGACTGGGAGGACAAGTGCTCCAAATGCGGAATGACAGGCCACTGGTCCAGGATCTGCCGCACCCAGAAACACCTACAGGACCTCTACCAGGCAAGTCTCAAGCCTCGCGCTGAGACAAACCTGATAGAGAGCGCAGCATTTCCAGAGACCTCATGGACTCTTGAAGATTTCATGGGAGACGACACTCTCTAGTTATGGACCATAAACAATTGTTATTGCTAGCAATGTATCTTCCATTTATGCATCGTATCTAGTTTTTTTTCCATGTCAAACATTTTTTGAGCATCTTAAATGAAAGTAGTTGTCTTATTTTCATATTATTTACTGCTTAAATGTCTTTCTTAATATAGATATGGATTCAATTTGCCTAGTGGACAGTGCATCGACACACTCGATCTTTCAAAACATAGACTACTTTACGAGCATAAGTAGCTACTCTGGTCCACTGAGAACAATATCAGGACCAGCTAATATAATCGAAAGATCAGGGGAAGCAATCATTTTGCTCCCCGGTAACACACAAATCACACTTAGAAATGCGTTATACTCCCTTAAATCTATCCGAAACCTCCTAAGCTTTAAAGATATCTGTTTAAACAGATATCACTTAGAGACGGTCGAGGAAAATGAAAGGGAATACTTGCTTGTAACGTCTCTTACAAATGGTTCAAAAACCATTGTGGAACGTTTCAAGGGACTCCCCTCAGGACTCTACCAAACAAGTATACAAACTCTAGAAATATCAATGGCGGAACACCTGCAGTGCCCCCAAACACCAGAATTCCAACTCTGATATAGTAGACTAGGACACCTTGGATCTGTTATGATGTACATCATCATAAAAAGCTCAAGGGTATAGACTTGAAGAACCTGAAGATTCTTTGAAAAGGTAAATTTCCATGTCCACCCTGTTACAAGGGTAAACTAATTACGAGACCCTCTCCACTGAAAGTGGACCTGGAATCTCCAAGCTTTCTGGAAAGAATCCACGGAGACATTTGTGGGCCTATACACCAATCAAGTGGTCCGTTCAGGTACTTTATGGTCCTGATAGATGCATCTACTAAGTGGTCACTGTCCACCCGTAACCTAGCTCTGTCTAAGCTCTTAGCTCAGATAATCAGGTTACGGGCTCACTTCCCCGACTACCAGATAAAGAAACTTCGTCTGGACAAAGCGGAGGAGTTTACATCACAAGTCTTTCTAGATTATTGCCAAGCACATGGAATTGAAGTCGAACATTCTGTAGCGCATGTTCACACCCAAAACGGGTTAGCAGATTCTCTAATTAAGAGACTGCAATGGATTGCTCGTCCATTATTACTTCAATCCCAACTGCCAGTGAATGCATGGGGTCATGCAATTTTGCATGCTGCATCTTTAATAAAATTAAGTCCCTCTGGAGGTCAGTCAGCTTCTCCAATGCAATTAGAACTTGGAGCTGTAGGGATCGACTTACCCTTGCAATACTAACAACACACACTAGAGGGGGGTGAATAGTGTAATGGCAATAAAATTGTCCAATTAAAATTTAACTTGCAAAAACGGAATTATAAATGCAAGAGGAATTAAAAGGCACAATCAATCTAAACGTAAACACAAAGTTTTACCCTGTCTCCCCAAACTTGGGTACATCCAGCCACACCAATATTCACTATATTCCCACACAGAGAAGTGAATACAAATCTCACAAGGAGATACCCCACAAAGAGGATTTATGCCATACACAAGGACCCAACCAATCCTACACGAGGATCAAGACTCCCACACAGAGAATCACTAACTCCCACTTAGAGAATTAGGGTTAACCATACACTAGGACACATGAACTCCCACAAAGAGAGTTAATTCCCACAAAGAGAATTCCCTAGTCCTACAAAGAGACAACCTCTCACAAAGAGAGAAACTCTTACAAAGAGGGTATCCTAATCCCACAAAGAGAAATAGGAAAACAAATTACACCAAGTAAAGTAAATACTCTTACCTATGCCTTGAGATGCTTACTCATGAATGAATGCAAGGCATGTAAAAGGATCTCCAAGTGTTGGAATATGCTTGAGAGCACTTGGATGATTTTCCTTGAGCTGGACTTCAATGCATGAAGGAAGGAAGATGAATGCTCAATAGAGGGAAATGAGGGAGCTTGAGAGTTGCTTATTGATCTCTTGAGATTTTCTATAGAGTCAAGAGTTATCAAGTGTTGTCAAGAGTTCTCAAGTGATGGCAGCACACTCATATATATGGGAACCCTATATCAAGCCCAAAAACCCAAAGAAACAGCCAAATGAACAGATCTACAACGGCTAGAAACTGGGTGAAAACGACAGGAACAATCGACTGATGATCAAAAGACAGTCGACTGATCAACGGCTAGAAAATATCCAACGACTATAATCTGAGCCAGGACAGTCGACTGACGAAGACAAAACAGTCGACTGACAAACAGGACAGGCGCCTGTTAATCCTTCAGCAGACGACTGCTGTAGGGGATGGATCGAAACAGAGATCTACACTCTTTCTCCAGTTTACGCACAGGTGACTGATGTCAATAATACAGTCGACTGTCAATTAGTCAGGCGACTGTAAACCTTAATCAGTCGTCAGCACAATACGATGGAGAAAAGACAGAGAGATGCAGAGAATGCACTTACGCTACACAGGCGACTGATAGCCAATTTTCAGGCGACTGTAGATATACAGGCGACTGTAAACTGATCGACAGACGACTGTGCGTAAATGTCAGGCCCCGTTCCCCAGAATACCGGCATTTAATAATTTTTTTCCAAGTATCCTGAAGAGTGCGTGTGATGAAGAGGAAAAGAGGAAGAAAGAAGAAACTGAATAAGCAGGTCACTGCGCACATGCTGAGATAGTACAAGTAAAAATCCACAGTTATATCAACCAACCTCCACGTATAGGTCAAAACAGGGCATTACAGTAAAGCTCAAGTTTGAGTCAATATAAATGTTGACTTGAGCTGTGCATATCAGACGACTGTAGAAGGATCTACAGGTGACTGGAAATCACCCAGTCGACTGTGTTTCCCTCATCAGGCGACTGATGGAAAGCCAGCGACTCCAAATGAGTCTTTGGACAGAGTGAACCTATTGGGTTGGATTCAATAACAATCCTAAGGCTCACTAAGATGGTTAAATGCATATGCATGATAAGTAAACCATCTAACAAGGCATTACAATAACCTAGACTCAAAAGAGAGAGAAAGCAATAAAGTAACTTACATGGATTACAATGCTTTCCTTCGAGTCTAAGTCTTCAATCTTGATGCCTTGATTGCTCTCAACCATCTCCAAGCTTTGGCACTGCTTGAGTCCAAGCTTAGGTCCTTCTTCACATGATGTCCATCCTTACACCAAGTGATTAGTCTCCAAGAAAGATATTCTTGAAATAAACTGAGAGACTAAAACATGAGATTCATTAGCACCAACATAATGTTGTGATCACCATCAAAATAAGATTGGTATGAAACACCAATACTCAACAATCTCCCCCTTTTGATGATGACACACATTATGTAAATCATAAAGAGTTAAAGCACAATGCTAATGATCTCCCCCTACTTATATGCACCAAATAAGCACTGAGCTACACAAAGGTAAATACTCATAATACCAATAAGAACATGGTGGCATATAGGGCTGTTGACGAACAGAACGTTCGACGAACTACTCGTGAACAAGCTCTGTACATGTTTGTTTACGTTCGTTTAGGAAGCTTAATGAACAAGCTTGAACAGATTTTTAGAGCTCGGTTAGTAAACGAACAGAGCTTGAACATAACTGTGTTCGTTTATTTATGTTCATGAACAAGCTCGTTAAGTGATGTTCATGAACACGCTCGTTAAGTGTTCGTGAATGAACATGTACCGAAAATGGTAAATTTAGCCAAATACTATATTTTTTACTATGCTTGGAATGCATGCATGTAACGGGATCTATGGAGCTATTATGCTGGATTTATTTGTTTTTGTCCTGCAAATATTTAATCCTTTTATTTAATTGATTTAGTCATTGGCAATTATGTTTAAATAATATTATTCCTAATTTAAAAATTGATGTTCGTTTGTTTGATTGAAAATCTGTTCATGAACAAAATTAATTGTGTGTTCATGAACATGTTCCTGAACATGTTCACGAACAAGCTCGATAAGTCTTGTTAACGAACAGAAAGTTCGATTAACTACTCGTAAACAAGCTCGATAAATATACGTTTACGTTCATTTACGTTCGTTCGGTAAGCTTAACGAACAAGCTTGAACAGGTTTTTAGAGCTCGGTTAGTAAACGAATAGAGCTTGAACATGGATTTTGTTCATGAACAAAACCAAGCTCCCCGTTCAAGCTCGTTCAAGCTCGTTCATCAACAGCACTGGCATATAATAGGCATGGATTACATAAACCAATTGTAATATAATTGTAATATACAATATCATGCAAACATGAAAGGTTTATCCAAATCCCATTTATCTCTCCCTATAGAGATATCTCTCCCCATATGCATATGTATATATCTCTCCCCCTATAGATATGATTACATAATGCATATATATCTCCCCCTTGACATCGTCAAAAAGATGGACATCAAATATAACCCCCTTTGTCATCTTCACTAAGATGTGACAATATGCAAGAAAAGAAAGAGATGTATGATACCAAATTGAACAATTTAGTGGGTATCAATTCGCTATCACATGCTCCCCCTAGATCATAGAAATGGTCAAGTTTTGACTTCTCAGATCTAATACAAATTATCCAATAAATGGAGCCATGGGCCTTAAGTGTATCAAAGTAATAGATATGGAAAAATCAAGCTTCAAAGATACACAAAGATATTACCAAAAACAAATATATCATGAAACAAGTTGGTAATAAAGAAGAGGTTTGGTTTGAGACCCAAAATAACCAAATGTGAATAAAGATCTCAAATAACCTCCGAAATGAGAGTTAAAATATGTTTTAAAATAATTTAAACATATTATATATTAACTCCCCTTCGACATACACATGAATCAAAAATGCATGTATGTCAACAAACCCTTAGGTCCCCATTTTCATGAAAAGAAATAAATTTGAAAATATTTTTCAAAATCATGAAACACACACAATCAATGGGTATGCTTAAAATAAATATAGAAGCACAATACACATGCAATATGCATATGTGTGAGGAACCTAACCATTAGGTAACCAAACCAAAGAGGAGTTTGATTTCCTAACGTAATCACACGAGGTGATCACATCCCTAGCTAGAGAGTTGATGTAACTATCCCTCTCTTGCATACTAACCATAGTGGGAATCCATAATCTCAAGGATTTCCTAGGCAAGGGTTTTGCCTTTGTAAAAGGGAAGGATGTGGCATGCTTATGTGTAGAAACAAATTTCTTAGCATGCATAGAATGAGGATTTTGCTTCTTAGCAAAAAATGAAGATTTTTCATTTTTCCTCATTACCTTGTGATCTACATGCTTCTTGTTGGTGTTCTTATTATACAAGAGAGCATGGTGATTCTTCTTAGGTGCTTTAGCAATATTTATTGTATTTGCACCATAAGAGGAATTAGAGGTGGGTTTGGGAACCGCATTTTGAATATAACCCAAATCTCCTCTATGATTTGCCGGATGTTGTTTTTCCAACAAATCGTGGAGTGAATCCCTAGAATACACAAAGCTTATGAGCTTCCGGGATTAATCTTCACATTTCAACGTAAGTTGTTGAATGTGAGCATCTAAGCTAAGGTTTTGAGCAACAAGTTTTTCATTAGAAAGGCTCAATTCCTTAGCTTGAGAGAGAAGTGTGTCTCTCTCACAAGTGTCATAAACATGCTTTTCCTCATGAATTACAGTTGCAATATCTAGTTCATGCAATCTACTCTTAGCAATCTTATATTTTGCTTTTAATCTATTGTAAGAGTTGATGCACTTACTAGCCTTTTCGGAGGCCAAGTCAAAATTGAACTTGAGCTCCTCGTATGAGATCTTTTCCTCCTCGATCTCAACAACATCATCATCATCCTTGTTAGAGCTTGATGATGACTTCTCCTCCATAGCCATGAGGCACGAATCCTCATAGGAATTGTATGCATCAAGCCAAGCATCCAACTCTTCTTCATTTAATCCGGAGGGGATTGGTGTAGGACCATCAATGGCTACAAAGCATGCGTGAGCATCCTTGTTTGTATCCTCTTGTTCGTTACTCGAAGTGTCCTCACTCGAATCATCAAAGGTCCCGACAAGTCCCTTCTTTTGATTCTTGGACTTGGACTTTCCTTTCCAATGATTCTTCCCTTTACCCTTGTAAGTTTCTTTGTTGGGTTTGGAAGGGCATTCGGTGGACAAGTGACCTTTTCCACTGCAAGTGTAACAAGTAGGAACCTTGTTAGAATTGGAGGCAAACTTTGACAAAGACTTACCTTGCTTGCATTTGAGGAATGCTTTGAATTGCTCGGCAAGCTCCTCAATTTCTTCTCCACTTGCATCTTCTTGCTCATCTTTTTCACTAGGAGCTTCTCTATGGAACTTTCTTCTCCACTTGATTGGCTCCTCCTTGGCATGGAATGCAATCCCCTTTTGCTTCTCTAGCATTTCGGGCTTTGTTGGTTGAATCTCCTTCTTGTGTTGAAGCTTCACTTCATACGCCATGAGATTTCCAATGCACTCCTCAACGGTATATTTGGACGTGTCATACGACTCCAAAATTCCGTTGGCCTTTGACACCCAATGAGGTGTGAGAGAGTCAAGGATCTTCTCTACACGATCCTCTTGGGAAGTCGTCTTCCCGAGTCCCTCCAAAGCGTTCACGATCTCAGTGAACCTTGTGAACATATCTGAAATGCTTTTGCCTTCCTGCATCTTAAATATTTCATATTTAGATCTAAACACAGTTTGTTTAGATTTCTTTACGTTCGTTGTCCCTTCATGACAAATCTCCAAAGTATGCCAAATATCGTTGGCCGTTTTGCACATGGAGATGCGGTTGAACTCATTTGCTGAGAGAGCGCAATGTAATGCGTTCATAATTCTCGCATTGAACTTGATCGATTCCTTCTCCGCCTTTGTCCTAGAAGCCGCAGGAGTAGTGGGCTTCTCAAATGGCACCTCCGTAATGTCCCATAGGTCTTGACCCTCCATGTAGATCATCATTCTGATCTTCCAACTAGGGTAGTTGGTTCCGTTGAAGAGCGGGGGTCGAACAGTTGAGTGACCTTCTCCAAGAGACGCGGATGAGGCGTTGAATGCCATGGTTGCAGTATGCTTTAACCTCGCTCTGATACCAATTGTAGGGATCGACTTACCCTTGCAATACTAACAACACACACTAGAGGGAGGGGGTGAATAGTGTAATGGCAATAAAATTTTCCATTTAAAATTTAACTTGCAAATGCGAAATTATAAATGCAATAGGAATTAAAAGGCACAATCAATCCAAACGCAAACACAAAGTTTTACCCTGGTTCCCCAAACTTAGGTACATCCAGCCACACCAATATTCACTATATTTCCACACAGAGAAGAGAATACAAATCCCACAAGGAGATACCCCACAAAGAGGATTTATGCCCTATACAAGGACCCAACCAATCCTACACGAGGATCAAGACTCCCACACAGAGAATCACTAACTCCCACTCAGAGAATTATGGTTAGCCCAACACTAGGACACAAGAACTCCCACAAAGAGAGTTAATTCCCATAAAGAGAATTCCCTAGTCCCACAAAGAGACAACCTCTCACAAAGAGAGAAACTCCCACAAAGAGAGTATCATAATCCCACAAAGAGAAATAGGAAAACAAATTACACCAAGTAAAGTAAATACTCTTACCTATGCCTTGAGATGCTTACTCATGAATGAATGCAAGGCATGGAAGAGGATCTCCAAGTGTTGGAACATATTTGAGAGCACTTGGATGATTTCCATTGAGCTGGACTTTAAGGCATGAAGGAAGATGAATGCTTAATAGAGGGAAATGAGGGAGCTTGAGAGTTGCTTATTGATCTCTTGAGATTTTCTATAGAGTCAAGAGTTATCAAGTGTTGTCACGAGTTCTCAAGTGATGGAAGCACACTCATATATATAGGAACCCTATATCAAGCCAAAAAACCCAAAGAAACAACCAAATGAACAGATCTGCAACGGCTAGAAACTGGGTGAAAATGACAGGAACGGTCGACTGATGATCAAAAGACAGTCGACTGATCAACGGCTAGAAAATATCCAACGACTATAATCTGAGCCAGGACAGTCGACTGACAAACATGACAGGCGCATGTTAATCCTTCAGCAGACGATTGCTGTAGGGGATGGATCAAAACAGAGATCTGCACTCTTTCTCCAGTTTACGCACATGCGACTGATGTCAATAATACAGTCGACTGTCAATTAGTCAGGCGACTGTAAACCTTAATCAGTCGTCTGCACAATATGATGGAGAAAAGACAGAGAGATGCAGAGAATGCACTTACGCTAGACAGGCAACTGATAGCCAATTTTCAGGCGACTGTAGATATACATGCGACTGTAAACTGATCGACAGACGACTGTGCGTAAAGCTCAAGTTTGAGTCAATATAAATGTTGACTTGAGCTGTGCATATCAGACAATTGTAGAAGGATCTACAGTCGACTGGAAATCACCCAGTCGACTGTGTTTCCCTCAACAGGCGACTGATGGAAAGCCAGAGACTCCAAATGAGTCTTTGGACAGAGTGAATCTATTGGGTTAGATTCAATAACAATCCTAAGGCTCACTAAGATGGTTAAATGCATATGCATGATAAGTAAACCATCTAACAAGGCATTACAATAACCTAGACTCAAGAGAGAGAAAGCAATAAAGTAAATTACATGGATTACAATGCTTTCCTTAGAGTCTAAGTCTTCAATCTTGATGCCTTGATTGCTCTCCACCATCTCCAAGCTTTGGCACTGCTTGAGTCCAAGCTTAGGTCCTTCTTCACATGATGTCCATCCTTACACCAAGTGATTAGTCTCCAAGAAAGATATTCTTGAAATAAACTGAGAGACTAAAATATGAGATTCATTAGCAAAAACATAATGTTGTGATCATCATCAAAATAAGATTGGTATGAAACACCAATACTCAACAGGAGCCCCACCAATTGTCTCACACTTGATAATATTTGGTTGTGCAGTATACGTCTCCATAGCACCACCACAAAGGACAAAGATGGGTTCACAACGTCGCCTAGGCATTTATGTTGGGTTTGACACCCCCTCCATAATAAGATTCCTAGAACCTCTTACGGGAGACGTTTTCAAGGCACGTCTAGAAAACTGTGAATTTGATGAAACATCATTTCCAAAACTAGGCTCACAGACAAAGAAGCCTGAAGCTTCAGACTGTATCACTTGGGATACAAAGACATTATGTCACTTTGATCCGCCCACAAGCCAGTGTGAGGAGGAGGTCCTGAAGATTCTCCATATCCAAAACACTGTCAAACTCTTACAGGACAAATTCACTGACAACCAGAAGATTGTCAGATCACACGTCCCTGCTGCTAACACTCCAGCTAGGATTGACATACTGCAAAATGGATGCAATCCGCCTGCAGCAGAAATGGTTGGACCTCTCAAAAAGAGAGGACGGCCACCGGGATCCAAGGACCAAGTCCCTCGAAAGAGTAGGACCCTTGGCAATGGTAAACAAATACCACCACAGGATGCTACTGTAAGCCCTGCTACCACATCTCTTGCAAACTCTCAAACAGAGGAAAAATCGGGAGAAAATGAAGTTTTGATACATTATGTACGAACTGGGGAGCATTGGGACAGAAAGAGCACAACCATAAATGACACATTTGCGTGTAATATTGCCATCAACGTCGCGTACTGCGACGATGATATTATACCACGCTCTCTGACAGAATGTCAAAGTAGAGATGATTGGCCAAAGTGGAAAGCGGCAATAGGAGTGGAGTTGGATTCACTCACCAAACGCGAGGTCTTCGGACCTATAGTCCAGACACCAAAAGGTGTAAAACCTATGGGTTACAAATGGGTATTTGTTAGAAAATGAAATGAACAGAATGAGATCGTTCGCTACAAAGCAAGGCTTGTAGTGCAGGGTTTTACCCAACGTCCAGGGATGGATTTTGAAGCCACATACTCCCCGGTCATGGACGCGATCACCTTCCGATTCCTCATTGGCTTAATAGCCCAAGAGGGTTTAGATATGCAGCTTATGGACGTCATGGCTGCATACCTATATGACAACTTAGACCGAGACATCTACATGAGATTGCCTGACGGTTATTCCTTGCCTACATCACTAAAAGAGAGACAACGTGACATCTACTCAGTGAAACTGCAAAGATTATTATATGGTCTAAAACAATCTGGAAGGATATGGTATAACAGACTGAGCGACTTCCTTGCAAAACAAGGATTTACAAATGACCCAGTCTGTCCTTACATCTTCATAAGAGCAAAGGCAACAGGATTTGTCATTATAGCCGTCTATGTGGACGACTTGAACCTCATCGGATCTCCTGAAGAGATCGCTGAGATTTCTAGAAGCCTGACAGAAACCTTCGAGATAAAAGACCTCGGAAAGTCAAAATTCTGTTTAGGTCTTCAAATAGAACATCTTAACGATGGGATCCTGTTACATCAGTCAACTTACACATCGAACTTATTGAAAAAGTTTCAGATGGATAAGTGCCACCCCCTCAGCACCCTAATAGTCGTCAGATCATTGGATGTGCACAAAGACCCCTTCCGACCGCTGGAAGAGGGGGAGGAAGTACTAGGCCCTGAAGTGCCTTATCTAAGTGCTATCAGTGCACTCCTTTACCTGGCTAACTGCACTCGCCCTGATATAGCATTTGCAGTCAACTTACTAGCCAGATATAGTGCTGCACCTACACAGCGGCACTAGGCCGGAGTTAAGCATATTCTGCGCTACCTCCAAGGTTCCATAGACTTAGGTCTATTCTACAGGAAAGGGGCATAAACTGGTTTAGTTGGTTATGCTGATGCAAGATACATGTCCGATCCTCATACAGAGAAGTCTCAGATCAGATACATGTTTACCTATGGCGGCACTGCCATACCCTGGAGATCTATAAAGCAGACCATGACAACCGTCTCATCCACTCACTCAGAACTTCTAGCGATCTATGAAGCAAGCAAGGAGAGTTTCTGGCTACGCTCTGTGATCCAGCACATTCTCACCTCCACCGGCCTGATGACTGGCGTACTTGCACCTACTCCTCTCCATGAAGACAATGCAGCATGTATAGCCCATCTACAGGACGGCTACATCAAAGGCGACAAGACAAAGCATATCTCCCCCAAGTTCTTCTGGACGCACGACCTTCAGAAGAAAAAGCAGATTGAGGTACAGAAGATCCAATCATGTAATAACTTGGCGGATTTGCTTACCAAATCCCTGCCTACTAGTATCTTTGAGAAACTTGTACATGTGATTGGGATGAGGAGAGTGAGGAAATGTAAACTGGGTCAGGATGAGAGGACTATGAATACATAGATACATAGGAGACTGATGTATAGATTCATAGGAAATCTGCAAGCCTGAAGCTTGGTCAGATGAGGGGGAGTCAACTGCAGAGTTGTACTCTTTTCCCTTGGCTACTGGTTTTTTCCCACAGGGTTTTCCGTAGTCAATGTTTTGAAGAGGCAACCTCGTTGACTCTGTATCCTGAAGATTCCACCCCTAGACACATCCCTAAAACAGGGGAAGTTATGGATTAACTGTTCTTTATTTAACAAGGCAGTTATCCTAACTCAGATCCTGAAGAATCCACCTCTTATTCATTGTTGGTTGGATAAGTGGAAGTGTTATTAATAGGCTCATGAGGTCCATTGGGTATCCGGCCCACCATTGAGAGCTATAAATAAGAGGGTAGGGGGCTCTTAAACCCCTACACATATTTCCCTACTTTTTCCTTCACAACAAAAACCTTAAATATGGGTTAATTTTAATGTTATCTGACCATCGATCCATTTGTTGCAAGGGTTCGGATTTGATGGTCCAACGTCGCCTCAACCGTAGGATTTAACCCCATTAATTACCCTCTTGATTATACGTTTACCCCAATTACTCCTCCTTAACGCCCTTAAACCCAGTCCCAAAATTCTCATGCGTCTTCTCTCCTCCACCTCCGCCCCAACCCCGCTGCAACTTGCAGGAATGGTATTTCGTCCTGAGATACAATCCAAAGCTCGACCCGAGATCGATTCCCAAAATTCCACTGCGCCTTCTCTTCTGCCACCTCTGCCCTAGCCCCTCTGCAACTTCTCCCCTCCCGCCTCCCCCAACTCTGCCCCACTGCCTCCCCTCTTTTCCCGACGATTATCCCTCCTCCAACCCAACTCCCCCCTGTTTCCATGCGATCATCCGTCAAAAGAGATATGAAGCTAGCCGTTCAAATCCTAATCCGATCCAATGCTCAGAACCATCAAAATTAGAAAGCCAATGGAATAAACCAAACTGAAAACGTACAGTTAGAAACACACACAATCAAGCACATAAAGAACAACATCACATAGTTACAAAACATGATCATGTGACCTTGGAATTACCCTGCAAACCAGAGGATTCTTCATCTTGCGCGGCATCTTCATGCACTCGTCCAAGACCACCGGATTCTCGGCAGGCGCACACTCGAAATTCTGAAGCAATTGTGCCAGCCAGAGATGAACTGTTGCCAAGGCCATTGCTTTCCCTGGACAAACTCTCCTCCCTGAACCGATTGGCGCCACCCTCAAGTCAGACCCCAATCCCAAGACGCTGACGTCCTCCACCACGAACCGCTCCGGCTCAAACTCATCCGGCCGAGCCCAGAGATGAAATGTTGCCGATGTCGGAATACGACACGGGCCTCTGCCCGACAACGGAATCGATCTCGGACCGAGCTTTGGATTGTATCTCAGGACGAAGTACCATTCCTGCAAGTTGCAACGGGGCTGGGGTGGAGGTGGAGGTGAGAAGACAAATGGGTATTTTGGGACGGGGTTTAATGTCGTTAAGATGGAGTAATTGGGGTTAATGAATAATCAAGAGGGTAATTAATGGGGTTAAGTTCTACGGCTGAGACGTCGAATGACCAATCCGAACCCTTGTTGCAATAAGCTCTATTGTTCTGAAATCGTTGAACTTGGAAATGGTTAATGAACGAGCAAAATTGCTTGGATTCACTTGAAAATTGATGATTTAATAACTTAGAACATGAAGATTAAAAATGAACTATTAATATGGAATCATGGAAGGGAAAAATAAGGGACTTGCTTCACGCACTCACCCTTTGACTCACGTGCAAAACAACCTATTTACAAGTTTGACATTACTCCCGCGCACATACCACTTATTAACAAGTTTGTCACTGAAATTACTCATCAGCACAACCATTTATTTGTTGCCGAAAATACCCCTGGGGTGCGGTGAGTAAAACGGCCGAACGACGGTCGGTGGCGACGACGCCCCCTCCTCCGACCTCCCCAGCATCCCTCTCACTCCTCCGACCTCCCCAGACCCGCCCCCTCCTCCGACCTCCTCAGCACCCCTCTCCATCCACTGACCTCCCCAGCCCATCCCCCTACTTCGACCTCCCCAGTCCCCTTGATCCCTCTTCCCCGTCCCACTCTGCTATCACCTCCTCCGACCTCATTGCCCGACCACCTCCTCCGACGTTACCAAGGCACTCTTCCTCTTCCGTCGCCCCCTCCGCCACTCTCCCCAGCTCCCCTCCCCCTCTTCCACCTACCCACCTCTCTCTCCCCCGCTTTCTTTCACTACGTTCCATTTCAAATCCTAGTAAATCGTCGTAGGAGTCCTCATCGACGATGCAACGAGAACCAGAATAAAAGAGAAATAAGTGGTATATCATAGAAATGACAAACTTATAAATAAGTGGTTCTTCTCATGAGCAGAACGGTGGGTGGGCGAAGCAAGTCCCAAAAATAAACCGGGCATGTCTCACACTATCTATGATAAATTTTCGTGGTTTATATAGCTGATTCCCATTTTTCACGTAATAATAATCACTTTTCTAATCAACTGCTGTCCCAGCTTCCCTTTTTTTCTCCGCCAAATTCCATCTCCTCCCCTGCTTCGCCCCAAGACAACAACGAAGATCCACCCTATTAGGTGCCCAAATAAGAATAAAAGCGGGGGAAAATTGAGTTGCATCAAGATTTGTGCTGGGAGCTCTGGGCAATGGAGAAGGAGACGGGATTGAAGCTGTTTGGGGTTCGAATCGAGGCTGCGGCGGTGATCGAGGGGGAGGAGGAGGAGGAGGTTATGAGGAAGAGCTGCAGCATGGGGAACCTCGCGTCCTGCGCTGCCGCGAATCAGGGCGCTGATCACGGAGCAGCTGATCATGGGTACTTGTCCGATGGCGGCCTTATCCAGAACTCCAAGACAAGGGCTCGGCAAGAGAGGAAAAGAGGTAACTTTGTTCTTCTTTCTCATTGGATTTAGCACCTCCCTGTTTTTTTATTCTTTATTTTATTTGCTTTAGATTGGGTGTAATTGTGTGAATTGGGTATAATTTGTCAGTTTGATTGGCGGGTCTTGTTTGTTTGCTAACATTGATTACAAAATCTGTTAAAATTGCCCTCTTTTTTTGGGTATGATAGTATTTTATTGTTAACATATTGTGTTTATTTAGCTTGTCTCATCAATTTGTAATCAGTGCATTATAATTTACTGTTCATTTTTCTCTTTAATTTGTTCTTATCCATTTGCCATTCGTTACTTGTGATAATCGAATTGTTAAGAGAAGATTGAAACGTGTGCTCAGTTTGTCTTAGTTTGGAAATTTTGTTGGGTGCTTTCTGGAGTTCACCGATGTAAACCTTCTGATTATAGTGTTGTAAATTTGTAAATTTGTAATTTTGATTCGATGTATAAAAAGTCTTGTGTTAGTTTGTACTTTCTGATATGTAGATATTTCTTTTATTTATGGATGGTTAATGTTTGATATTGTTCTTGCTATGCGTATCGGTTTTGTTAATCAGATACCTAGATAAAGTTCTTCGTGATTGAACTGATGATTTGTATAATTAGGCAATGGCTAAGTTGCAGTGGCATAAAGTATATCCTATAGAACTTCAAATTCTTTAGGTATCTATATGTGACCTCTTATGCAAACCGATGAGAAGTAAATGATAGTTCCTATTTTAAATGAATCAAATTTTATTATGTGTCCGTTTTGTTGATATTTACGTAATATGATGCGTTGTGACTGATCTGATCTGTTTGTATTTGCAGAATATTTGCATGTCTATTTCTTATTCAAATTTCAGTTTTGCTGAAATGAGTGGTATGTTGTTATGACCATATCGAGTTTGATCTGAAGACGGTTGTATCGTTTTCTTCATTCAGGAGTGCCATGGACTGAGGAAGAACACCGGACTTTTTTGGCTGGGCTGGAAAAGCTCGGTAAGGGGGACTGGAGGGGGATCTCAAGAAACTTTGTAACCACAAGAACTCCAACCCAGGTCGCGAGCCACGCTCAAAAGTATTTCCTTAGGCAGAGCAATCCCAACAAGAAGAAGAGGCGATCCAGCCTCTTCGATGTGGGGATGTATGATAATGTAAGCCTTCTTCAACTCATTTCCCTAGTTTTCTTGTAAAGAGAAAAGGCAATTATCATCATTTATATTTACTTGTCCATTATTAACAAAAAATGCTCTGTTTGCAGGCTGCCCCTCCTTTGGAAACTCCCATTGAATTATCTTTAAAGAAAGTTGACGTTGTGGAAAGAATTGATCATCAATCCATAGACAATCATCTGGTAAACTCCATACTCGAAACGAAACATGAGATTAATTTACCATGTTTGTCGCTCTGTGAATGAACTTAACATTTTTTATTTGTCTTGTAATCTCAGGTGCAGCCAACATCTTTTGTTCCTACTCAAGAAGCATTAGCTCGAATTGCAGATGCCTCCAAAGCCTTAACACTGTCAGCAAATATCAGCGGCACTCCAAATCTCCAGAGTGTCGATCTCCTGGTAATGTAACTAACTGAATTATGTTGTTTTATGTCTCAGATACCTGATTATTAAATTCATTGCTAATGTTTTGAGTCCAAACAGGGTCCAAGCTCGAGGGATCAGATGCACACAAAGTTATACTCCAAACCCGCGACAGTTGCAGTCTTCCCGGATTTCCTTCAGCTCTCTCTACCCATTTTCCCAACCCAGCAACCGGCCAAGCTTCACTCAGTCGACAACAGTGATCTTGAGCTCAGCATCGCCCCTCCTCAGCCTCGTCCACCACCTACATTATCTTCGCAACCTGCAAGCGGCGCAATCAGGGTGATCTAAATTTGTTCATTATTTGCGTTAATATTATTATATGTGCCCACCAGTCAAACATGTTTAGCAATAATGAAGGGGTGTTTGGTTTCATTGAGCTCAAAAGAGCATCCTCTTGTGCTTTTCTCTTCTTCCTAAATTGAGATGTGCCAATAATAGATAGAGAGAGGTGAGGGTGAGAGGTGAGGTGAAGGGATGAGAGGAGAGGTCTCCATCTTTGTGATGAATGTGTGCTGGTCGAGTGTTCCCATCTTAAGCAACAGTGATATGATGATGCTTGAGTGGCTATCACCTATTTCATGTACGTTTGGTTTCTTGGCTGTTGGGTTTGCTTCACCAAGAGGGATAACAATGTAGATGGCTAGATAATTGAGTGGAGGATTGAGACATCCGTGGTCCCTTGCATGGATTGAAAGGATAGTGAGCGGTCATACATGTGTTGTAGGTGGAGGCTAAAGGTGTGGGGAATAGACAGCCTCCTCCTTTGTCCTCAACTTTGGATGTGAAAACTACATGAAGGGCTAACAAAAGCTTGGCCTCATGTGAGCCTTTTGTTAGGTTTGATTCATTGAATCCGGACCCAGATCTTTTGAAGGTGCTCATTTCATTTTGGTGGTATGAAAGGCATAGATGAATGGAGTGTGATGTTGACAATGCAAAGGGAAAGGGGATGATATGGTTGATGGTGATGGTCGTGGATCAAAAGACACCACTCGTGAAGGGATTATGGTAGCAGGGGGGCAGATTTTTTTATCATTTGAAAATCTTTCTTCTCCGTTCTTTCTTAGGAGGAAGTGGAGTACAGCCACTCTAGTTCATTAAAATAGACAAGGGTGTATGATGCGGATCCGGACCCGGACCCGCATCCCATTGAGGCCGGCGGCTACCAAGGGGGGACCCACCCCCCTTTTATCACTTACGTGCGCCGTAGGAGGCGCGGTAGCACGTAGGATAGTTAGTTAGGGGTATTCTAGTCATTTTAGACTAGATTAGTAATTCCCCACTTTTCTATAAATTAGGGCTAGCCGTCTTTATTTTGTTTTATGCTTATTTTGTGAAGAACAATTGTAGGCGTCCTTTGTGAAGGTTTTAGGCTTTGTTCCGTGCAACAAAGCTAGGAGAGCGGGTCTCCTCTCGAAAGAGGCTCATTTATCAATCTATTTTCATCGTTCTTCGCAAATTGAGATTCCAAAATTCCACCTTTTTATATTTTTCCTCTTTAAATTCTGAAATTAATTGATACGAAACCCTAGTTCGTATCAAATTGGTATCAGAGCACTGAGATCCAATGGCGACGAGCATGAGGTCAAAGGCGGATGGCGTGGATGAGAAGGTACAAGGGCTACGAGAAGAGTTCAACCGGGAGATCGAGGGATTGAAGAAAACCCTAGGTGAATCCATCAAGGATCACGCCCATTCGCAAGAGGACATCCAAACCGAGCTTCGGGGCATGCGAAGGGAAGCCGCGCAGACGGCAAGGGACATCCAAGGGCTAAAGGAGGCAACTTCAGATCTGAAATTTTTACGGGAGGCCACTTCGTCAATTCCGGAGATAAAAGCTATGCTCCAAGCCCTAACAATGGAGAGAGGAGGAGATCGGAGCAAGAGGATCCAAGGGGGAGAAAACCAAGGGGAATCAACCCTTGAATCGGCAAATCGGGAGCAACCGGAGGGCGCGACGGCTACAACAACAAACCTGGAGCAAATCGCAGCCGCCACGAACCCTAGCGGGTCCGGAAATCCAAGGAGAGAGGCCGGAGGGCCTTTTGGAAGGCCGGCAGGCCCACCTGGGCCTGCCACCAGCTTTGCAGGCCAATCGGGGCCTGCGGCTGTACCTGCAGGCCCTCCAGGGCCTGCGGCACAGCCGCCAGGCCCTGCAGGGCCTGCGACAGGCCCGGCCGGGCCTGCTGGGACCTTTGCGGGCCCGTTTGGGCCTGCCACAGTCACGACAGGCCCAAACAGGGCCGCGGGAGGCCCATGGGGGCCCGCCACAGTTCAGGCAGCCCCCTGGGGGCCCGCGACGACGCCGACAGCCCCCTGGGGGCCCGCAGCAGCACAAACAGCCCCGTGGGGGCAAGACGGAGGCGGATGGGCCCGAGACGCGACGATTGGGGCTCCAGTAGCCCAATTTTGGGGACCAGAGGCTCATCTACAGGTACCGAGGCCGCAGGTTGATCCCAGGCAGGTTTTTGATGGCTTTCCGGGGCGGGGACAAGGCCCGGGAGGCTATTTTGGAGGGCGGACAGCACCGGTACAGCCACACAGAGGGGCAGGAGGGCCCGGGTGGGCGCGACAGCAGGAGTTTCCGGGGCACCATTATCAGCCCGAGGCGTGGGAGCGACCCGGGTGGCCCGAGGAGCTGTACGGGGCTGACGGAGGAGGGCCCGTGGAGGCAGTCGGCGGGGGATTCGGCCGTGGGGGAGACCGCGGTAGAGATGGGGGTCCACAGGGGGACATCAATGCAGACCGCCGCCTCATGAAGCTGAAGATGCCGATTTTTGACGGCACAGACCCGGACGGATGGATCTACCGGGCGGAGCGGTACTTCCAGGTGATGAGACTGACGGAGGAGGAGGTTCTGAGAGCCATAGGGATCTACTTTGAGGGGAAGGCGTTGGCATGGTACAGGTGGAAGGCGGCACGGACACCCTTTCGCACTTGGGAGGAGCTCTCCGCACTGATACTAGACCGGTTCCAGGAGACCCCAGGAGGAGATTTCTACGAGCAGTTATCTGCTTTGAGGCAGGAGGGGACGGTCAGGGATTATGTGGAGAGATTCGAGATGTTGAACAGTAGGGTGAAGGGGGTGACTGACGAGGTGATGATCGGAAATTTCATGAGGGGGTTGAAGCCCTCTATCCGAGCAGAGCTGAGGATGCAGAGTCCGGGGACATTGGAGGATGTCCTTCGCCTGGCCCACAAGGCGGAGGAGAAGCATACAGAGGAGAGGAGGATACGGGGAGCTTGGGGGACCCAGGGGACCCGCCCCACCCCCGCAGCGGCAGCACCGAGAGCACACACAGCCGCGCCAGAGTTTAGGGCAGAGAGTCGACCTGCGACTCTGGGGCGACGGATGACAGAGGCGGAGGTGAGGGAGAAGCGTGCCAAGGGGTTGTGCTTCCGCTGCGACGAGAAGTTCACCCCTGGACACCGATGTGCTAGTCGACTGCTTCAGATCACTATGGTACCGGACGAGGAGGGGTACGGAGGTGATGAGGAGGAGTTCGAGGTGGAGCAGGAGATACCAGTGGAGGAGGAGAAGTCTCACCTAGACTTCGCGGAGGTGTCCCTAAACTCTGTGGTGGGGTTCACTCCGAACCACACCATGAAGTTGACGGGGCAGCTAGGGGACACGGCGGTGACGGTGTTGATTGACAGTGGGGCCACCCACAATTTCATCTCCAGCCGGGTAGTGGAGAGACATGGGCTGCAGCTGAGCACGCAGGAGAAGTTTATCGTACTGCTGGGGACAGGGAAGATGGAGGAGAGCAAGGGGCTCTGCAAGGGTCTATGCCTGACCTTGCAGGGAGTACAGATCATGGAGGACTTCCTACCCCTGGAGTTGGGCAATGTTGACATCATCCTGGGCGTACAGTGGCTGAAGAAGCTGGGAGATATGCGGGTGAACTGGAAGCGACTCAGGATGGAGTTCGAGGAGGGGGAGCGGACAGTAGTGCTCACTGGGGACCCGACCCTATGCTTATCGATGGTGGCCTTCAAGGCCATCACTCGAGCCTTACGGAGAGAGGGGGAGGGGTACTTGGTGGAGTGCCGTCTAGCAGGGGCAGAACAGGAGCCCCAGGCAGGGGTTCCAGAGGAGGTGGAGCAGGTGTTGGGGCAGTACCAGGAGGTCTTCCAGGACCCACAGGGGCTACCACCAGAGAGGGGGCACGAGCACGCGATAGTCCTGAGGGATGGCGCAGCACCAGTGAGTGTGCGCCCTTACCGCTACCCCCACGTGCAGAAGGATGAGATAGAGCGGATGGTCGGTGAGATGCTACAGGCGGGGGTGATCCAGCCCAGCGTTAGCCCGTTCTCGAGCCCAGTCCTGTTGGTGAAGAAGAAGGACGGGAGTTGGCGCTTCTGCGTAGATTACCGAGCATTGAATAAGGAGACAGTGGCTGACAGGTTCCCTATCCCGATCATAGATGAGCTGCTAGATGAGCTGCATGGGGCGGTAGTGTTCTCCAAGATTGACCTGAAGGCGGGCTATCACCAGATACTGATGAGACCAGAGGATGTGCCGAAGACGGCATTTCGTACCCACGAGGGCCACTATGAGTTTCTCGTCATGCCGTTTGGCTTGACGAATGCTCCATCTACATTCCAGTCCTTGATGAACGACGTTTTACGGCCGTTCCTGAGGCGGTTTATACTCGTCTTCTTCGACGACATTCTGGTCTACAGCAAGACTATGGGGGAGCACGTGGGCCATCTGGAGGTGGTGTTCCAGGAGTTACTGAGGCATCAGCTGTATGCCAACCGGAAGAAGTGCCACTTCGGTCAGAGGCAGATAGAGTACCTGGGACACGTGGTGTCGGCCGCCGGAGTAGCAGCCGACCGGGCGAAGATAGAGGCGATGTTAGACTGGCCGGTACCCACCACTCTGAGGGCACTACGGGGATTTCTCGGGCTGACAGGTTATTACCGGAAATTTGTGAAGGGGTACAGCACCATTGCCGGGCCATTGACGGATCAGCTGAAGAAAGATGGGTTCCAGTGGGGAGAGGCAGCGGCCAAGGCATTTGAGGCCTTGAAGGAGGCGATGACCACAGCGCCAGTCTTGGCGTTGCCCGACTTCGGTATCACGTTCGTGGTGGAGACTGATGCGTCAGGAGTCGGATTGGGGGCGGTCCTTATGCAGCTAGGGAGGCCGATAGCCTACTTCAGCCAGGTGCTTTCGGCTAGAGCACGGCTGAAGTCTGTTTACGAGAGGGAGCTGATGGCTATTGTGTTGGCGATTCAGAAGTGGCGACCGTATCTGATGGGCAGGGAGTTCGTGGTCAGGACCGACCAGCGCAGTTTGAAGTATCTATTGGAGCAGAGGTTGGTGACAGAGGAGCACCAGCGCTGGCTATCCAAGCTGGTAGGGTACAGGTTCGTCATTGAATACAGGCCGGGGCTGGAAAATAAGGCGGCAGACGCCTTATCACGCAGAGAGGAGGGGGTGCACTTGAGAGCACTCTCGTTGCCGGTATGGATGGATGGTGAGCCCATGTTGCAGGAGGCCGAGGCCGACCCGGAGTTGAGACTGATTCGTGAGCAGCTGCAGGGAGGCGGGGAGGCGCCACAGGGATACTCGCTAGAGGGGCGGAGACTATTATACCAGGGGCGGTTAGTATTGCCGCGGACGTCCACCTTCATACCCGCATTATTTCAGGAGTTCCACAGTTCGGTGGTCGGGGGACATTCTGGGGTGCAGCAGACATATATGAGAATGTCCCGGGAGGTTTACTGGCCTGGTATGAGGAGAGCGATAGCACATTTGGTTGCTGCTTGTGACGTGTGCCAGCGTCACAAGTACATGGCCATGGCGCCAGCCGGACTTTTGCAGCCCTTAGCACTCCCTGAGCGAGTCTGGGAGGAGGTGACGATGGATTTCATAGACGGGCTACCCAGGTCGGAGGGGTACTCCGTGATTTTTGTTGTGGTGGATAGGCTGAGCAAGTACGCCCATTTTATACCGCTGAAACATCCTTACACGGCTGTTTCAGTGGCTGCAGCCTTCACCAGGGAAGTCATAAGGCTACATGGGATTCCAGCCTCCATCGTCACGGACAGAGATCAGGTTTTCCTGAGTGGGTTTTGGCGGGAGATATTTCGTGTCCAGGGTACCGTGCTGAAGAGGAGTACCGCCTATCACCCTCAGACCGACGGGCAGACGGAGGTAGTAAACCGTAGCATCGAGACATATTTGCGGTGCTTCGCGTCGGAGACCCCCCGACAGTGGTATCGGTGGTTAGCTTGGGCGGAGTATTGGTACAATACTTCGTACCATTCAGCAGCAGGTACGACCCCCTTTCGGGTATTATATGGCAGGGATCCACCAGAGCTACTGCGATTTGGGGAACGACAGACACCCGTTTCCCAGGTAGAGGACTATATGAGAGAGCGGGAGAACATTATGGAGGAGCTGAAGAAGCATTTGCTACGAGCCCAGCAGGTGATGAAGGCTAGGGCGGATGGGCATCGGCGGGATGTGCACTTCCAGGAGGGCGATATGGTCTATTTGAAGCTGAGGCCTTACCGACAGAGATCGCTAGCGAGGAGGCGGAACGAGAAGCTATCCGCGAGATTCTATGGGCCTTTTGAGATTACGGCCAAGATTGGCCAGGTGGCTTACAGGCTGAGGTTGCCATCGACCTCGACGATACACCCGGTTTTTCATGTCTCGCAGCTTCGGCGAGCCATAGGGGAGCAGACGGTGTCCTCTACCCTACCGCCTACACTTACTGAGGAGATGGAGGTGATGCTGGAGCCACTGGAGGTTCGAGCCGTTCGTCAGGGACCGCGTGGGCAGAGGGAGGTGCTGATACACTGGGCCGGGCTACCAGATTGTGATGCGACATGGGAGGCCTATCGAGTGATACAGGAGCAGTTTCCCCACTTCCACCTTGAGGACAAGGTGGCTCTTTTAGGGGGGGTATTGATGCGGATCCGGACCCGGACCCGCATCCCATTGAGGCCGGCGGCTACCAAGGGGGGACCCACCCCCCTTTTATCACTTACGTGCGCCGTAGGAGGCGCGGTATCACGTAGGATGGTTAGTTAGGGGTATTCTAGTCATTTTAGACTAGATTAGTAATTCCCCACTTTTCTATAAATTAGGGCTAGCCGTCTTTATTTTGTTTTATGCTTATTTTGTGAAGAACAATTGTAGGCGTCCTTTGTGAAGGTTTTAGGCTTTGTTCCGTGCAACAAAGCTAGGAGAGCGGGTCTCCTCTCGAAAGAGGCTCATTTATCAATCTATTTTCATCGTTCTTCGCAAATTGAGATTCCCAAAATTCCACCTTTTTATATTTTTCCTCTTTAAATTCTGAAATTAATTGATACGAAACCCTAGTTCGTATCAGTGTATTAGCTTAAAAATCATTCTAATTTCTTCTATTCTAATTTAATATCGCGGGAACTATCATTGTATATATAGCAGCCCCAGTTGGAAAGACAAAATGGCCATTTAGTGTGTTTTGTGTGTGTGTTTTTGGTGTTTTGTAAAGTTTCATTATGAACTAGGCCTATAGATACATAGGGATATCAAATATCTCTGATATCCATTTACAATATAGATAACTGACATGATCAGTGGCGAAACCAGGCCTTTGGTTTGATGGGAGCCCTCATGCGTATAATTTTTTTGTGCGGGCCCAATACATAGTCATGTATACAAACACACAAACAAATACAAATATACATATATAAATATATTTTTATCAAATTTTTATGGGGGCCCCGTGCCCCCACATTGGCCTTCCTAGTTCCGCCCCTGGACATGATCATAGCCAAATTAATACATGTCACAATGCACAGACATTTTTAGTTTTAGTATTTGCGTATGATGTTTAGGTTTGAAATAAAAATCAAACGCGTACAATCTTCTCTCTCGTAGCATTGTTGGCTAAAATTAACATGAACTAGGATGAAGCTATATGTTTTAATTCAAGAAGAAGAAACTTATCTTGGCCGAGGCATGCTGAGTACTGTCCTTAAAGGTAGATTTTCGTCACTCGAAGTCTATGTTTAATGCAGGGCATGACTGGCAGACTACACTTCAGGATACAACGACCTAAAGCCCTGCAAGCGTGCACTCGCAATACATGGCTGCAACGAGTAGCAGCTGGTATTCCTTCTCCCAGGAAGCGAGGTAGAAGAAGAACAGAGAACAAAGTAGGGGTTTTGGGAAGAAGATGATGAGCAGGATTGTACTTCTGTTTGTCTCACTATCTCTGTTTTTATTAGAAGAGAAAGCAGCGTTAGAAACTAGCTATTAGTATCAATCATATCGAGACCTTGGGCAGAATAGAAAGATGAGCAGTGGGGTTGGTCTAAACTGAACATGCAAGTCAGATCTGACTGAAAAGTCAAGTCAATCAAGTCAAACTAACATCAAGAATTAAATCTCTCATCAATATCTCTCATTAGGCAAGTTAGGATAGAATCAAATCAAGTATCTCAAATCAATTGTAAGGTAATGAATCTAAAATAATATGACAAAAATTTATAAGGAGATGCAAAACGAGGCACAATTCGCGTGCACCCATGAACCTCCATGTAAGCGTGCACTCGCAATACATGGATGCAGCGAGCAGCAGCTGGTACTCCTCCTCCCAGGAAGCGAGGTAGAGGAAGAACAGAGAACAAAGTAGGGTTTTTGGGAGGAAAATGATGAGCATGATTATCTCTGTTTTTATTAGAACAGAAAGCAGCGGTTAGAAACTAGCTATTAGTATCAGCCATATCGAGACCTTGGGCAGAATAGAACGATGAGCAGTGGGTTTGGTCTAAACTGAACATGCAAGTCAGATCTGAATGAAAAGTCAAGTCAATCAAGTCAGACTAACATCAGGAATTAAACCTCAGGAATTAAATCTCTGATCAGTATCTCTCATCAGTCAAGTTAGGATAGAATCAAATCAAGTATCTTAAATCAATTGTAAGGTAATGATTCTAAAATAATATGACCAAAATTTATAAGGAGATGCAAAACGAGGCACAATTTGTGTGCACCCGTGAACCTCCATGTAAGCGCGCACTTGCAATACATGGATGCAGTGAGCAGCAACTGGTATTCCTTCACATGAAGAGCTGTAGAAGAAGAATAGAGAGTGGATTTGGGAGGAAGATGATGAGCATGATTGTACTTATGTTTTTCTCACTGTCTCCATTTTTATAAAAGAGAAAGCAGCTGTGGGAAACTAGATGTTAGGATTAGTCATATCAAGACATTGGGCAGAACAGAAAGCTGAGCGGGTCTGGTCTGAACTAAACAGTCAAGTTATATCTAACTGAACACTCAAGTCAATCAAGTCAGACTGACAGCTAGAATCAAATCAGGGATCAGTAAATCTAATCAGTCAAGTTAGGTCAGAATCAAATCAACTATCTCTAATCAGCTGTAAGGTAATGAATCTAAAATAAAATGACAACAATTTTTAAGGAGATGAATAACAAGGTCCAATTTGTGCACACATGTGAACCTCCCTATGCACGCGTATCATGGGGCCACACACCCTGTTAATGGGTTTCCGGATCGGCATCCGGGCTCCTATGCATGTGAGCCACATCCTATTTCCAGCCTATACTAGAAGACCAATAGAACAGTGGAGGAAGTCCTAATATAAGCTCATCTAAAGGTGTGTTTCCAAGGTGTGACTGAACATAAAAGGGCTTCTCTTTGAAATTGTAGAATACCCTATATGCCCAACAAGCGTTTCACGTTAGACAACACTAAATTTAAAGATTAAGATCAAACTTGATGATTCTTGTACACGTGGGATAATGCTAGAATTAGCTTTCAACATGATGATTTCTTATGTGGGATAAAAGAAAAGGCAGGTGACCACATTTGCGAAGTTTGTTGTGCAATCACCATGACTTGTTTACTTGGTTTTGCTCATGGCTAACACAGATAAGCAAAGGCTTGGACTATATACACCCTCTAGAGGGGGTGTATGCAAATAGGGAAGTCTACGGATCTTTCTCAGATAAAAAAAACTATTAGTCTAATCAAACCCCAATCAAACCATGGATTTGATTAATATCACTTCACTTTCATCTTCGGAGACAAACGATCAAAACAAATTAATACGAGCAAGTTAAGGTGGTTGGTAAGCCGTCCGAATAAGATCCATATAATGAACTACATATTCGCAATTTTTAAATTTGGGGAGAAATGTTATCAGTCCCTTTTAAATAATTTCCATCTTTGTAAAGGAATCAATCGGACTTCGTTTCTTTGTTTGTAACTTACAACGAGTTCTTTCTATTTCTGCACGAAGAATGGCCATTTCTAGAACTACTAGAAATAACTCATGTATACAGTGCACGGAGCCAAAAAAAACCCATATGAAGAGGATACGGTGAACGCGCGGAACCAAAAAGAAGTGAGAAATGTGGGTGTACGTGCCCGTGCCGGTATCATCGGGGGAAAATGTGCAAAGTCTGGGGGTTAAAATGTAAAAAACCTTGGGCAGCAAACATGTAAATAAGTGCGTGGTTTTTGGTTTTTTGAGGGTAAATGGCAAACATGTAAATAAGTGAGGTTGGTGGGTTTTTTGAGGGGATGGCAAACCCGTAAATAAGTGGATTGGGGTGAGTTTTTTGGGGAGTGCTGATAGTTGCACCGTGTAACTTTATGGTTTCACCGCACTTCTGAATTAAACGCGTCCAAATCTTGTTATTTATTAATTCACCGCTATTTGTTTCGTTTTTACCCTTTATATAAACTCTCCCTCATTTTCTGTTAATTTCACCGCAATTTCTCCGATCGGAGGTCGGAGGCTGTCATTGTTTCTCTATTGAGTTCGCTCATGTTTTATGCTATATGCAAAGATTGAAAATGTCCTTTTATTTTGTTGCTGGATAAAAGTTGTTGGCGCTCTTTGACCGTGATACATAAGCTTAGACCCCAGGAACGATTGTTATTTTGCAGTAAATAGGAGCACAGAATGTTCCCTTTGTAATGATGATAGTGATCCATTTTATACACTTTTATGTTTTAAAAAATTATTATTATCATACAGTTAGGGAACAAGAAAGAATCCAAGCTTATAAGAGAAACCAAAGGAATGCCGACACGCGAAGGTTGCTCGCGTGGATTGGGTTCTAAACTTGGCTTTGTTTTACATCTACCGCAGCCGCAATGACCAGTGAAAATCATGGGCCCCACTTCACTCTCATTATATTCTGCGATCATCTCCTTTCATCGCCATCTCGGGATCTCCTGGCTGCATGTTTATTTCGTCTCCTGGAACCTGGTATTATTTGCCTTTTCTCTTATCTTTTCCTCCCTCCGTTTCTCTGCTGCTGTTATTAGATTCTTTATTGGTGCAATTTTACGGTGAAATCAGAAAATCAAATGGTAAAGTTTGTAATTAATTAACAAATTTAAGAGTTATAATTAAAACCTAATTAAGATTAAATTTGTAATTTTGAAAAAAATAAAAATTGCGGTGAAGTCATAAGAATATGCGGTGCATCTAACATCACTCTTTTTTGGGTGAGGTGAAAGGTGAGGTGGATGGTGGGACCCACCTTTGTCCTAGTCATATTTAGCCCTCCACCTAGGACAACTTCACTAAATGTAATATAGACTAGTCATAACCCGTGCCCGCGGGCACGGTTCAATTAAGATTTTCACCCGCAAAATTTTTATTCCCCAAAAAATTATTTTCCCCTCCCAAATTTTGGGATATATAATATTCTCTTTCAAAATTTAAAATAACAACAATTTAAGGCAAAAACATTCTAGCGGATGCCTTCGGACATGTAGCTTGTGATACAAAATATGTTGTTCCTACCAATTAACATGTAGCTTGTGGAACAAAATTCAAATAGTTTCCAGCACATTTGCCCAATGGGGAACAAAATGGCAATAATTTGATAATAGTTTGATCAAACTATTGGACATTCAGCTTCTTTTCATCCAGTTCCTAGCTAGGACAATATATTTCATGGAATTAACCAAAGCTCATTGGGTAACTTGTAAAGAAAACAACATGTTACATTGAAACTTGTTAACCAAAGGTCATTGGGCAACTCAGATGGAAATAGGAAGACTTGTTAACTTGAAAGAAAACATGTTAACCAACGTTCATTGGGCAACTCGGATGGTCGTCTTTCTTTTTACATAAATAAATTTTGATAAAACTTGTTTAATTGGATCGTGGGTTCTATTGATGTAAACTTAACAGGAAAAAAACTTGTGTAATTGAATCGAGTAGAGAATAAGCCGACCATTCCATGCTCCGTATTCATGGATTATGTCCTCCTCATCAAGAAGCTCCTCCAAAGTATAGTTGCCCTTGTCCAAAATAATGTCCACCTAAATTTTACAAAAAAAAACTAACCGCACAATTAAACTTATGCTAATTGCACAAAAAATTCCCGAATTCATACATAACCGATCGAATTCAAACAAATAAGAGGGAAAATGGGAACAAAATCATCAAAAACTTCAACTTACGGGCGAGGCCGCGATCAGCCCCGTCAAGCGCCAGAACTTCATGGTGCAGCTCGGAATTATTCATCCAATGCCCGAAGCCTATGATCGTGTGCTCCTGAAACCATAGATCAGGAAGTCGATTGGGAGGACAAATGCCAACAAATTTCTACAGAATTTCGTCCCTAACGTCATGAATCGACTCTGAATCAATTGATGGATTTCTAAATGATCGAAAGGATATTTTGATACAAAGTTTATGAACTAACATAATATTAAAAAGAGATAAAAAAGAATGGACAAAGTTTATAAACAATTGATCTTTTTTCCGTAAAAAAACCAGAAATTCTATTTTTAACTAATGAAGGAGACATGCTTAGCAGACTTATCAAAGAGAAGAAAGCTTTATGGGCATTTCAGCAAACATGTAGAGAGCAATAACAATGTTGCAGAAAAATTATAGAATTAAGAAATGGGAAATTTACGGTGAACACTACTTACATCTCTTGTTGGCATATCATTGAACTCATGGTGAACCCCACTTACACTACGATGGAGGTGAGCGTTTCTTTTTTTCAGAGGAAACTTTCTGGTCTAGGTACTCCCAAAGTTCAATTTTTGGAACTGGGTTCATCTCAAAATTGAATCTTGATACTCGGTTCTTTGATGTGCGCCTGATTTAGGAGCTGCACCCCTAGCTCCAAAATTTCTGATGGCTAGAATTCATGCTTCCAAGTATGCGCACAGCCCTGTTCATAAAGCAGTACTTGCCAGAGATTATTCTGGCTTGAACGGATCCTGTCCTCTCTCCCTCGGCTCGTCGACCCTTCGGAGATCAAGACAGAGGCCGCTTCGATTTCGGAGGAGAAGTAAGCCGAGCAAATCGCTGCGATGATCGACCGCAGAGACGTCCCCAATCGCGAGTCTCCGATTTATCTCGCTGTCAAGCTCGGGGACGCAACGGCGAGTCTACATCAGCTTGGCGGTGCCGATGACATTGGTCGTGGAAAATGCAAACATCACTGCCAAATTTTGTGCTCTTAAATGCGATGAAGGGCGAAGCAGATCAGTATACCCTGAATGATTTTAAGCCGGTTCTCGTTCTGATTCGCATTTGTTTTCTTCTCTCTGTCTGTTGCAAGCTAAAATGATGAAGGTTGGTGCTTTTTTCGGAGAACTGCATATTTTCCAACCAAAAATTTAAGTTTTTCCCCCACGATACAGTTCCCGAGTGAATTTCAAACGTTCAGTCCCCCAACCCAACACATTTGACCGCCTAAAATTTAAGCAAAAATTTCAAACGTTTACCCTAAAATTTAAGTTTTCTCTACAAAATTTATATATGAACTCATCTCATCCATTGATTTCTCAACATTCAATCACAGCCGTCTTTTATCAAACAGTTTGTCCTAGTCAGCCCTAGGATTCAAAAATCGCTGTCAAATGTATAATAGATAGAAAATTTGTAACGGCATGGTTTCATCAAGACAAACTATTTACGTATTTGACCAAAATTTTCAATTTTTAAACTATTTTATAATGGTTTGTCAGGAGTTTTACTGATTTCAAAAATTTCTTATAAAAAAATTTTGAAGTACCAGACTAGTTATGGAGTATTTTAGTAAGATCGGATTTCATCAAATACTCAAAACATTTCTGATAAAATTCATTTTCAGTTTTTACCGTTTTGACTTAATGAATTTATTTTCTATACAAATATCATCAAAACGATTTCAAACTTTTACAGTAACATTCAATGATCATTTAGGGCTTCCCATATTTATTTCGTAATTTTCTGAAGTGAAATCGATGGAGAACCCACTAACTAGTTTCCTAAACGTTTTGGCTTAAAACTCGTATTTTCGTAGCCCAAACCCTGAAACGGACTTCGTATTCACGATCCTCGCGACGATACGATCCCGTGGGTATGTTTTCGTAATTTTTCGGACACGTTTGCTAGTAGGGGCAAAAATCGTAATTTTGAATTTTTGACATTATCTAGTAATTGCGTTTTAACCTTTTTACTTAACTACTAATTACCTTTAACCCTAATTACCTTAACCCCAAACATGTTTCCACGTTTTAAAAAGTTTTCTAGGCTTAGTCAGAAACATAAACCTAATTACATTTATAACACACCTAATGTATTAAACACTTTTGACCAAACATTACTTAATTAAATTTTAATTATCTATAAATCCCCTAACCCATCTTCTCAAACCCCACACACACAGACCCGTTCTCTCTCTCTCCCATTTCATTTTGAAATCACCCAAGCCCGCTCTCTCTCTCTCCCTCGTTTCACTCTCTCCCTATCTCTCTCTCTCTCTCTCTCTCTCTCTCTCTCTCTCTCTCTCTCTCTCTCCCCCGAACCAAGGCCCCGTCGCTCGACCTCACCGTGCTCCGCTGTCTGACGAGGCCGCCCACACCGTCGACCGCCGCCCCCTCAGCTCGGAGCGCTCACTCGATCACCTCGCCGCTCTCCAACGTACCCCTGCACCCTCCGCCGTCCAACGAAGGCCACCACCCCCGAGAGCACCTCTCGCCGTCAGCCTCGCACTCCCCGAGCTCCGCCGTGCATCTCCGCCTCACCTTCGACGCCGTGCACCGACAGCAACCCACAGCAGCTCCGCCCGCCTCCGTGAGCTACGCCACCACTCCCCGACGTCCGCTCGAAGCTCCGAAGCCGTTCGTCCTCCGCCCACCGCTTCTTCCGACCCTCCGACACCGTACAGCTTCGCCGTCGTACCCAACGGCCCACAGTCACCCCGCACCGCCGCCGAGATCTGCACTGCTGCCGCCTCCGTTTCCTCTGCTGCACCGACAACCCAACGCCACGGGAGCCTCCACCTTCCGCCTCTCCGAAGTGCCCACTCGCCGTCGCCACGACTCCCCGACACCGCCCCGAGTCGCCGCTGCCATCGCCGCAGCACTGTTCCCCCGCCTCCTTGCCTCGCCTCATCGCCGCTGCTCCGCTCGACGCCACGAAGCCCGGAGAGCCGCCGCCGCGAGCTCCTCCTTCCGCCACCGCCCTCGTCGCCGACGACGTCGTCGCACCCGCACCCCGGAGCCCCCACGCCTCCGTCGCCGCTGCATGCGTAAGCGAGAGGGTGCGTAAGTTTTCACGATGTCAAACTTGCAAATACGAATTAATTTCGTATTTTCGTTTTTATATTAATTAATAAATAGGGTATTATGGTTTTAAATTGATAACTTAAAATATAAGCCCCAGAAAAATGTGAGACTAGCTCCAGAAAATCAGAAATAACATTCTGGACCCAATGGCACTAGTTTCATCTCAATCTGACGCTTAGATTTTCCAGAATTAATTTTTAACCCTAAAAGTTAACTAGGTTATTTTCATTCAAAAATCAGTAACTCGCTATTTTCACGTAAGCTAATATATGATAAAAATATATGTTAGAGTACTCTTCGAGACGGTCATTTTGACAGCTTATTTGTGACTTTCCGATGCAGATTTCATCCGGAATAAATTATTGAATAACTACGTACTTAGTTAAAAATAGTTTTTAAATTTTTTCTAAGCTTTCAAAAATTATAAAAATTAATATATTCTTCCGAAAAATATTTCCTCCTACGATAAAATTATTTTCATCATATTTAGTCTATATAAAAATTTAAAACGTTTTCCGACAACGTTTCAACCGATTTAGAAAATCGAAACGATCAGATTAAATAGGTAGAAAATAGGGTAACCCGTAACTAATGTTTTCTTGTGTTTGCAGGTACCAAATCTTGTGCACCAGCATCTTTATAAGTTCTAGCTCCAACCTCGTCTTACCACGAAGATCTAAAATAAGGTAAGTCACTCTAATTCTAACTTTGGAAATTTAGATAGTGTACTCGTATGAACTTAAGACCTCATTTATATTCTCAGAACACCTATTGACCTGAACAATTGACTAGAGACCTAATTAACTATAGAACTACTCAATAGTGGAATGACCAAAGGACTAAATTGAGATAGTACACTTTTATATAATTAGATATCATAGTTGTTGGACTTCAAATCATTGCTCGGACTAAATTGAGATAGTAAACTTTTATGAAATTTGATATCATAGTTGTTGGACTTCAAAGCATTGCTCAGGACTGATATTCTCTGTTGAGTCTTCTGCCTTGACTTTTCAGCAAGTATTTTTAGTAATGAATTGCAAATCTGGCCGTTCCAACTTAGTGCTAAATCTGATGTACTTGTAAATATCTGATAGCTCATTTAACTTGTTTTCATTCTTGTTGCTTTCTAATTTAAATGGACTAGTTATATTAATATCGATCATTTGGAACAATTGGTCACATGCTTGTAACTTAATTTGGACTGCTTTTACTATCTTCATGTTAACAAGCTAAATTAATTGGGAAAAACGAGTATGTTACAAACACACATGTGATGACCATCGACTACAGATGGGGTATAACCATCGAATACAGATGGGGTGAAACCATACATCGACTACAGATGTAATGGGACTCAGTCAGTGACTAAACATACACAAAAAGCCGAGTTGGCTACTCCCGTCAGGTCATGTGTGACTAGTCTGGCTCGTGTTCCAGTAGGGTCACATATGACTAGTCTGGCTCGTGTTCCAGTATATGGCGGTACACTTTGGGTGGGGTTGGTCCATTGCAGTAGGGTTTGTGAGTGTGTCTCGAACACGATTACGGCCCCTCCGGTGGAGGCAGCCATTGTGTTGGAGCGTCACGGTAAAACCACTGGTGATAAGGTGTATCGAGAACATTTCACCTACCCAGGCATGGACTTATCACGAGCACATTACGGAAAACACACTATTGAGCTTTCGTGCATTTACGGAACGCATTTACGGAGCACATTATTGGGCCCCTGCAGCATTTAAGACTAATGCACAAGTTAGTTTGTTTACTATGCCACTATTGCTGAATTGATACCATTGTTCTACAGACTAAGTCGAGACTACTCGAACGTGATAGAACGGTTTAATAATAAGCGGTCTTAAAATACAACCGAATCAGTGTCTAGAAAGGAATGGGAAGGGGGTTGGTCAACCAATGGACTTGTTCCTGCGGTCTTTGAAGTGACCTGTGCCTTCAAGCCCTGACTGACTGGCTGATTTGGGAGTTAAACTAGACTTATTATTATTAGGCCATCCTACACTATTAGATAGTCAAGCGACGTTCATCTTTTCTTAAGTATTACTAGGTCTACCTATTGTCATCCCATTACCGATTGGTCAAAACATTGTTAACCTGGTTGTCTTACTATTGCCATCCCATTGGTCAAAATATTGTTACTACCACATGCCACGCCACAGTCGTTACTTTTGCACTTGTACAGTCATCTTTACTTTATGCATCACTTACCACATCTGAGAAGTTACCAGTACTTTACTTATCACTCTTACATATCTATCAGCTCATACTTTACTTTTGTACCTATCTGATCATCTTTTGTTTACTATAGCTTGTTCCATACTTTTGCACTACTTTGTTTCTATTGCTAGAATTGTTGTGACTTACCTACGGTTCCATCTCTGTGGCACCGCAGACAACGTATATATGGAGGCAGATGCTCTAGAGTTAATAGCGCCAGAATGTAACCATGAGACCGCAGCTTTCAGAGTTGTTTCCAGTTGTATTTACTTTCCTTCATGTACGATTGTTGGACAATTTTTGTACAATACGGATGTAATAATTGGACACTATTTGGGTATTTTTGTACATCTCTGCATCGTGACTATTTTGTTTTCACTGGTTAACTGCAGGACCTGCGCAAATACCAAAAAGTAACGGGCCCGGGAATCGGGTCGTTACAGCTTTGGTGGCCCATGCAGGTCCGCGCTACCTACCTCGTGAACAATATAACAAGATCAGGGTGTGCAGTATGAAATACTCAAATAGAACTCTCGAGTACAGGATGTCTCGAATGTTCACCTGTATTGGATATACGGGTAAAGCGTCCTTATTACTATCTTAGGACTTTCTTGATTCCCATCACTCTTCCTTTAACTTGATGACCTTTCTATTGACCTTGAAAACTCGCTACGTCTATTTTAAGGAGGGTAGCTTGACAACGGAAGTAAATTAAAGGACACTCAGAAGTATTGGAGGATGATGCTAAAGGATTTGAGACGAGCCAAACCCGACGTGCAAGTGTAGGTTGTTACGTCTTCTTGAGATCGTATTTCTATTCTAACCCCTACTTTTTATCTCGTGCCCGATTCTCCTTAAGTTTGACTTCCTTTCCCACCTACCACCTACCCCCTCATTATTGCTTTTTGTCCTCATCCTCACCTCGAGCCCCGTTCATGCCTAACCCTACCCTACCCTACCGACGACTTTCGGTGCCCCTCTTTTCTTTAAATGACCCCCTCTTCTTCCTCACCAAGCCACCTTGTGGTTTCCCCTACGCCGTATCGACTTCCACTCCTTTTCACGGCCTCTTCCCCAAGCGAACTCGACCCATCTCGCCTCAAGCTCCTCCGACCTCACCCGAAGCTCTACCACCCCACCCTACTCCAGTAACACCCGCCACGTCAAGCAGTCACAGCCACCATAAATCAAAAACCACCGATGGCCCTCCGACGATATGTTTTGGGATTTTTGGCCTTGGCGACGACCCTCGCCACCGCTGTGTGGCTGAGATCTTGGGAAGCCATTATCCTTGGGCTTCTCTTGAGCTCTCTGCCCTGGGTCTCACCCAGATTGATGTCCCGTTTAGGCTTCCTCTTGCGACTACTCCTTCTGGTGTGCTGGAAAGTGTGCTTTTGGTTGTTCATTTGTTAGGTGATGCTGGGTGTTGCGAATGTCAAGTATTGGTCTACGGAAGGAGTGATGGCGATGCTTATTGGCATGATATTGGCCTTGGGAGTTGAAGTTGGATGTAAGCCTTGTGCTTGGCTCTGGATGAGAGCTTGGATCCTGCCTTATTGTGGGATATTATGGAGATTGATGGAAGGAATACTAGAAGTGAGTACTGATTTTGGGTGTTGGCCCCGTACTTACCTTTGGGCGTTGATCTGGATGTTAGCATGTGGTTGGGCATTATGGAGATTGATGTTGTTGGTACCCGTGGATTAATCGTTACATGCTACATTATGAATGACATCTTTTAGTCACCAATAGCACGAATAAACTTTATGGTCTTCCGATTTATGTGGTTTAAATAGCTTGCTACTGGCTTATCACCTCAGGTTCCAAGTTCGAACAGGTGTTGTCATCATAATAGCCCTCATTTTCATGTGATGTTATCATCTCATGTTAATTTTCGATTACTTGAGAAGTCAGAGTAACTATTGTAATGATACTGGTCTCAGGAATAGTTACGGAAGCTATGGTGATGTCAATAGTATGTATTTCACATTATATTTCATGTTATTTACAACCTGATTTACTAGATTACATTCTTTTCTATCATTTATTTGCTTGAGCTTCTTCATAACATCAATTATTTATTTCAAAAGGATTTTTAAATTCCGAGGACGGAATTATTTTAAGGGGGATAGGATGTAACGGCCTGTTTTCATCAAGACAAACTATTTACGTATTTGACCAAAATTTTCAATTTTTAAACTATTTTATAATGGTTTGTCAGGAGTTTTACTGATTTCAAAAATTTCTTATAAAAATATTTTGAAGTACCAGACTAGTTATGGAGTATTTTAGTAAGATCGGATTTCATCAAATACTCAAAACATTTCTGATAAAATTCATTTTCAGTTTTTACCATTTTGACTTAATGAATTTATTTTCTATACAAATATCATCAAAACGATTTCAAACTTTTACAGTAACATTCAATGATCATTTAGGGCTTCCCATATTTATTTCGTAATTTTCTGAAGTGATATCGATGGAGAACCCAGTAACTAGTTTCCTAAACGTTTTGGCTTAAAACTCGTATTTCCGTAGCCCAAACCCTGAAACGGACTTCGTATTCACGATCCTCACGACGATACGATCTCGTGGGTATGTTTTCGTAATTTTTCGGACACATTTGCTAGTAGGGGCAAATATCGTAATTTTGTATTTTTGACATTATCTAGTAATTGCGTTTTAACCTTTTTACTTAACTACTAATTACCTTTAACCCTAATTACCTTAACCCCAAACACGTTTCCACGTTTTAAAAAGTTTTCTAGGCTTAGTCAGAGACATAAACCTAATTGCATTTATAACACACCTAATGTATTAAACACTTTTGACCAAACATTACTTAATTAAATTTTAATTATCTCTAAATCCCCTAACCCATCTTCTCAAACCCCACACACACACAGACCCATTCTCTCTCTCTCCCATTTCATTTCGAAATCACCCAGGCCCGCGCGCTCTCTCTCCGTCGTTTCACTCTCTCCCTATCTCTCACTCTCTCTCTCTCCCCGAACCAAGGCCCCGTCGCTCGACCTCATCGTGCTCCGCTGTCCGACGAGGCCGCCCACACCGTCGACCGCCGCCCCCTCAGCTCGGAGCGCTCACTCGATCACCTCGCCGCTCTCCGACGTACCCCTGCACCCTCCGCCGTCCAACGAAGGCCACCACCCCCGAGAGCACCTCTCGCCGTCAGCCTCGCACTCCCTGAGCTCCGTCGTGCATCTCTGCCTCACCTTCGACGCCGTGCACCGACAGCAACCCACAGCAGCTCCGCCCGCCTCCGTGAGCTACGCCACCACTCCCCGACGTCCGCTCGAAGCTCCGAAGCCGTTCGTCCTCCGCCCACCGCTTCTTCCGACCCTCCGACACCGTACAGCTTCGCCGCCGTACCCAACGGCCCACAGTCACCCCGCACCGCCGCCGAGATCCGCACTGCTGCCGCCTCCGTTTCCTCCGCTGCACCGACAACCCAACGCCACGGGAGCCTCCACCTTCCGCCTCTCCGAAGTGCCCACTCGCCGTCGCCACCACTCCCCGACACCGCCCCGAGTCGTCGCTGCCATCGCCGCATCACTGTTCCCCCGCCTCCTCTCCTCGCCTCACCGCCGCTGCTCCGCTCGACGCCACGAAGCCCGGAGAGCCGCCGCCGCGAGCTCCTCCTTCTGCCACCGCCCTCGTCGCCGACGACGTCGCCGCCCCCGCACCCCGGAAACCCCACGCCTCCGTTGCCGCTGCATGCGTAAGCGAGAGGGTGCGTAAGTTTTCACGATGTCAAACTTGTAAATACGAATTAATTTCGTATTTTCGTTTTTATATTAATTAATAAATAGGGTATTATGGTTTTAAATTGATAACTTAAAATATAAGCCCCAGAAAAATGTGAGACTAGCTCCAGAAAATCAGAAATAACATTCTGGACCCAATGGCACTAGTTTCATCTCAATCTGACGCTTAGATTTTCCAGAATTAATTTTTAACCCTAAAAGTTAACTAGGTTATTTTCATTCAAAAATCAGTAACTCGCTATTTTCACGTAAACTAATATATGATAAAAATATATGTTAGAGTACTCTTCGAGACGGTCATTTTGACAGCTTATTTGTGACTTTCCGATGCAGATTGCATCCGGAATAAATTATTGAATAACTACGTACTTAGTTAAAAATAGTTTTTAAATTGTTTTTAAGCTTTCAAAAATTATAAAAATTAATATATTCTTCCGAAAAATATTTCCTCCTACGATAAAATTATTTTCATCATATTTAGTCTATATAAAAATTTAAAACGTTTTCCGACAACGTTTCAACCGATTTAGAAAATCGAAACGATCAGATTAAATAGGTAGAAAATAGGGTAACCCGTAACTAATGTTTTCTTGTGTTTGCAGGTACCAAATCTTGTGCACCAGCATCTTTATAAGCTCTAGCTCCAACCTCGTCTTACCACGACGATCTAAAATAAGGTAAGTCACTCTAATTCTAACTTTGGAAATTTAGATAGTGTGCTCGTATGAACTTAAGACCTCATTTATATTCTCAGAACAGCTATTGACCTGAACAATTGACTAGAGACCTAATTAACTATAGAACTACTCAATAGTGGAATGACCAAAGGACTAAATTGAGATAGTACACTTTTATGTAATTAGATATCATAGTTGTTGGACTTCAAATCATTGCTCGGACTAAATTGAGATAGTAAACTTTTATGAAATTTGATATCATAGTTGTTGGACTTCAAAGCATTGCTCAGGACTGATATTCTCTGTTGAGTCTTCTGCCTTGACTTTTCAGCAAGTATTTTTAGTAATGAATTGCAAATCTGGCCGTTCCAACTTAGTGCTAAATCTGATGTACTTGTAAATATCTGATAGCTCATTTAACTTGTTTTCATTCTTGTTGCTTTCTAATTTAAATGGACTAGTTATATCAATATCGATCATTTGGAACAATTGGTCACATGCTTGTAACTTAATTTGGACTGCTTTTACTATCTTCATGTTAACAAGCTAAATTAATTGGGAAAAACGAGTATGTTACAAACACACATGTGATGACCATCGACTACAGATGGGGTATAACCATCGAATACAGATGGGGTGAAACCATACATCGACTACAGATGTAATGGGACTCAGTCAGTGAATAAACATACCCAAAAAGCCAAGTTGGCTACTCCCGTCAGGTCATGTGTGACTAGTCTGGCTCGTGTTCCAGTAGGGTCACATATGACTAGTCTGGCTCGTGTTCCAGTATATGGCGGTACACTTTGGGTGGGGTTGGTCCATTGCAGTAGGGTTTGTGAGTGTGTCTCGAACACGATTACGGCCCCTCCGGTGGAGGCAGCCATTGTGTTGGAGCGTCACGGTAAAACCACCGGTGATAAGGTGTATCGAGAACATTTCACTTACCCAGGCATGGACTTATCACGAGCACATTACGAAAAACACACTATTGAGCTCTCGGGCATTTACGGAACGCATTTACGGAGCACACTATTGGGCCCCTGCAGCATTTAAGACTAATGCACTAGTTAGTTTGTTTACTATGCCACTATTGCTGAATTGATACCATTGTTCTACAGACTAAGTCGAGACTACTCGAACGTGATAGAACGGTTTAATAATAAGCGGTCTTAAAATACGACCGAATCAGTGTCTAGAAAGGAATGGGAAGGGGGTTGGTCAACCAATGGACTTGTTCCTGCGGTCTTTGAAGTGACCTGTGCCTTCAAGCCCTGACTGACTGGCTGATTTGAGAGTTAAACTAGACTTCTTATTATTAGGCCATCCTACACTATTAGATAGTCAAGCGACATTCATCTTTTCTTAAGTATTACTAGGTCTACCTATTGTCATCACATTACCGATTGGTCAAAACATTGTTAACATGGTTGTCTTACTATTGCCATCCCATTGGTCAAAATATTGTTACTACCACATGCCACGCCATAGTCGTTACTTTTGCACTTGTATAGTCATCTTTACTTTATGCATCACTTACCACATCTGAGAAGTTACCAGTACTTTACTTATCACTCTTACATATCTATCAGCTCATACTTTACTTTTGTACCTATCTGATCATCTTTTGTTTACTATAGCTTGTTCCATACTTTTGCACTACTTTGTTTCTATTGCTAGAATTGTTGTGACTTACCTACGGTTCCATCTCTGTGGCACCGCAGACAACGTATATATGGAGGCAGATGCTCTAGAGTTAATAGCGCCAGAATGTAACCATGAGACCGCAGCTTTCAGAGTTGTTTCCAGCTGTATTTACTTTCCTTCATGTACGATTGTTGGACAATTTTTGTACAATACAGATGTAATAATTGGACACTATTTGGGTATTTTTGTACATCTCTGCATCGTGACTATTTTGTTTTCACTGGTTAACTGCAGGACCTGCGCAAATACCAAAAAGTAACGGGCCCGAGAATCGGGTCGTTACAAAATTAGTATCTTACATAAAAAACGAAAAGGATTCTCATTGCTATTTCCGAGTGTTTTCTCATTGTGGAAATTTGGGTTGATGATGAAGAGGACATAATTGGGGGATCCGTTAACCCTAGCTTGGGTCCTTATAACACAAAGTAGATCATATGCGATATATTACACTATGTGAAATAGAATTTGTCAGATACGTGTAAATAAGAGAGGTCTCTTACATATCGTATGATACCTATTATTATGTGTGTGGGAAATTGGATATGTGCAGTCAGTGTTGCGCTGGCAGCACACAGAAGCTAATTTCCCATGATTTTTTTGAATTTTTTCCGAGGTTACTTTAGATACGCTAAAATCTTAATACTCCAAATATGGATAAACACTTGAGGATATGATCCTTAATGCACCGGTCATAAAAATCTATTGTGCTGAAACTATTGAATTTGCAACAATCAGATCGAATGTCAAATATTATTGGATTCACTTAATATTTGGTGTGTTAATCATCCATGGTGAGTAGAATACATCCATTTTTAAAAAAAAATAAAAATAAAAATTGCATATGTACATCAATACAGGAATATTTTGTCTAGTAATAGTATATATGCTTTATTCTCTGTGTGTATGTGTGAAAAATAGGAAACTTATGACATGGCTAAGCTACTTATGCAACTCAAAAAGTTCATCGTCTCCTATTTTTCCAGTGATCGGAACTGTTCCGTTTGATCTTCATATTATAAAATCACAAAATACTAAATATTTCAATGAGTTTTGCTCATTTTTCCACTCGTTGTAAATTCAATGGTTTCACATGAAGTGAACATTTTGCAGTGGTTGAATGAACAAGTAAAACCTCTTAGTGTTTTAATGTTTTAGAATATGAAGAACAAAATGAACAGTTCCGATTGTCTTAAAAATAATGGAGGGTGAAGTTTTTGGGGGTGACATGTGGCTTTGCTACATATTTCATATGTTTCCCATTATTCTACACACACACGCATATGTATTGTGTAATGTATATATCGCTGATGCACATATAAACTATTTATTTTCATTTATTAATGTTTTTTCAAATATGTTTTACACATCATGGATGATAAAAACATTAAAAATCAAATGAATCCAAGACTATTTGAACCTCGATCCGATTGGCACAAAATTAACGGTTACAGAACAATAAATTTTTTTGTAATAAATGAATCAATGGTTAAATCCACATATGGTTCACATATATTTTGGGGTTTTGAGATTGTAGAATATGTACATCAAATCTATAAAAAAATAACAAAAAAATTAAGGGTGTGTGTTTTTATGCTGCTAGGGTAGGAAAATTTCTATGCCGACAAGCATGTACTCATTATCCTCACACATGAATAATGTATATGTGATGTTAGCATGGGAAATACACACATACACCTTTTGTTTTTGTTTTTTAAATTTTTTTCTAGATGTGTTTTATACATCATGGATGATCGACATACCAAAAATCAAGTGAATCCAACACTATTTGACCATCGATCTCATTGGTACAAAATCAACAATATCAGAATATAGAACTTTTTATAATGAGTGGATCGGTGGTTAAACCCGTTCACCTATATTTGAGGTTTTGGGGTTTTAGAATGTGTATAATAACAAAGAAAAAACCAAAAATATACAAGAGATGTGTGTTTTTGCTTTATCAACACGTGAAATTTCATGTGCTGACAGCACATATACAGTAAGCTTACACACACACACACACACGAGGATGCTATGTATGTGCAGACACACAGGAAAATTCCTGCGTTGGCAACACAAAAAATCTAGTTCCATCTATTTTTTAAAAAACTTTAAATATAGATGTAACTAATGGGATTTGACACTTGATCCACTCGTGACAAAAAGTTCTATTGTTTCAAAACTGATGAATTTGTAACAATTGGATCGCGGGTCAAATAGCTTTGGATTCACCCGATTTTCGGTATATGTTCATACATGATGTGTATTTAAAAAATTTGAAAAAAAAGTGTATATTTGCATCATCGCGATAAAGTTTCCTACGCTAATAGTACATACACATTATTCTCTCTCATTCTCTGTGTAGAAAAAAAATGATATGGTTGAACGGTGAGACAAGACCCGAGGTAGGCTAACATATTTTCTAAATTAATAACCGGAACCATTCATCCATAAAGTAATCTGCATGTATAAAAACTTGTGTTGTTTATAGCTTTTTATCAAATGCATTAATTATTTGCAAGATAGATTGGGCCACAAGCTGTCAGGAACTTAGATGAATACTTATCAAGTTAACAATCACTCGGCTGAAATCCAAAAAACGTTGAACCAAATGGGCAAAGATAATGACAATCTATACAAAACATGCACCACAAGCAATATAAGAAAACTAAACACATCAGAAAAGAGAATCACGCACTTGACATCAAAATTTATACCGGTTCCACCTAATTCTTGGTGTACGTCTAGTTGGAGAAATCAATAATGCTACAAAAATCTTAGATTACAAAGTATGTCACTTGGTTTAAGGGAAAACCAAGCCCGATAAGAATTTGGAGAAAAAACCAAAAAAGAAAACTAACTTTGACACTCAAACAACACTGAAACAACTTTTGTCACGGCCCGCTCCCCTGGATACACGTGATTTTCGAAAATGTCCCGAGTATTCATGAAGAGGCGGAGGTGATGAAGAAAGAGAAGGGAAGAGAGAGGAAGAAGACATATGGAGGTCACTGTGCTGCGCATGTGCTGGGATAGTACCTGTAATACTCCAACAATAACCACATATACAATACAGAAGGAACACAGTAACAAGAACAACACATCTTATACATTATCAAGGGTCAAGTACTACTCTAACATATACAAATAATCATCACTCACACTATAATACAAAGCCCAACTCTAACCCAATGTACAACTCACCCTAATTCACTCACATCTCTAACTCCAAGTCACCATCACCTGAAGGTCCACCTGCACTACCTGTACCACCTGTGGAAAAAAGGAGAGGGCACGTCAAAGCGTGTCCAGCAGGAGTGCATAACTCTACTTTTAGAACTATGCTTGACATTGTGATGCGAAAGGAAAAGTACATAGAGTAATAAAATAAACATCTATTGTATAGAAGATAACAACTAAGGAAAGAACTAAAGTAAACTACTGATAGTACACAACTAAAGTGAAGTAAGCAACCTAAGTAAACATGCAGTGAAGCAACTAAAGTAGTATGAAAGTAAAACACATCACAAGGGCAAGTGGCACAAGAAGACAAAGCACAATCACATAGACAATCATAATTACACACACTGCACTTAACATGCATAAAGCACATAGTACACATGCGATGCACATGCAACCATGATGGATCCTGTGATCTAAGCTGACATGGCATCAAGAGATGGCTCCCATTGGAATCAAGAGGTAGCCACCGGCGAATTCCCCTAACTCCTACCGTGGCACTTTGGGCCATGTAGCTGCTCCCTCCATTATATCTCATATATCATACCATCTCTCCTGTCTCAATTGTTACATGGCCACAAGCACATTAGCAAATCCATCAATAACACATACCAATAAACTCTCATCCATGTAGCAACAATAATAATGAACAATGAAAGTAAGATTAACAATAGTACACAATTCAAAACACCACTTAAGCAATTCAACTTCCAGGAAAAGTGTAGATAATCATAAATAATGGTAGTTATCATATATTTCCTTTGTGAATTTGAGAAAACTTACTAAATGAAAGTTGTAGGTAATGAAGTTTTATTCTCAGATATCAAATATCATAAATTTAGAGCAAGTAGGCTAATTTATATGGACTAAACCCCACATCGCACAGAATCTGTTTTTAGACAGAAATGTTGAGCCCTAAAGATCTGTTATTTTTGTTAATTTACAGTCAGAATCTCAGTGATGGCAACCCATGAAAGATGTAGATATTGAAGTTAGATTTTCAAATTGTCCAAAATCATTATGTTTGGATTACCAGAATGGGAGTTCTACCATTTTTGGCGACATGGTGCAGATTCTGGTAGAATCTGATACATGGATACATATTAGTAATTCTAGCCTGGTTGCAACCAGAATTTAAGGTCAGTCTCTACATGAAAGTTATAGCTAACTTGATAATACTTCCAAATTATATTAATTTGTAATTTTTGGAGTACTACACTGCACGTTATGCTCATTCCAAAATCAACAACAGAGCATACAATTAAGGAAGCAACAACAACAATAGCTATTACTACAATCACACCAACAACACCACCACAAGTTGCAAGGTGGAATTCAGTTTGACTAGTAACTACAACAATATCAAACATTCCAATCCCAAACTTAGTATTCCATAAGGTCATGAACTCCTACCTAAAGAAAGGACAACTTAACGACTACTCATCTTCCAAACTCTCTCCTTGGAAGCAAGCTTTGCTTTCACCTTGGTTCTAAAGAAGAAGAGAGAGAGGTGGGAGAGGCTCATGGCATCAAGGGGGTGAAGGGGAGAGGGAGCACGAAATGGGGAAGGAAAATGGGAGAGAAAATGAAGATAATTAGAGAATTTCTCCATTGAATTCTAGATTTTTCTTAGGGATATGCATGCACCATGTGAAATGACTAAACCACCACTCACACAATATCCTTCATCTACCCCCAAATTACATGAATGCTACTTAAATAATTTACCCCTCAGCTTGGGAAGTTAATTACATAGCATGCCACTCTCTACCTACATTCACACTTAGCCTCATACACCCTCTCCTCCAGGCATACATGTTACGTACAACATATATATCCAAGCATCCATGCACATGCCAAGCCCTACACAAGTCACCAAGACATGTAATATAGAATCCATGCATACACGTAGACGTACACATACACTACATATGTCCAAATACCAATGTACATCCAATACACCAAATGCACCAAAACATCCACACAACATACCAAATACACAAGCACTGCTAATGCACACATTACATACTTAATATTCACATGCATCTACAGCTATTCAAGAGGTATACACACTCTCATAAGGACACTTACAACACCCACAAAGAGCCATACAAGTAGACAAAACCCAAAGCACACATAGAAGTACACCTAAAAGGGGTATTGCGGATACGAGGCATGCCAACTTTATGTTTGCCCTCTGTAAATTCTATATAATCCGCAAAACTAGCGTTTAGGGATCAACTCTCAGATTTATAAAACCCCAGCCAAAGCACCCTTAAATATCATTTAACGCGAACCCAAGAACCGTGAAACACTTACATGTTTGAAAGCGGATTCAGGATCTGCTTTTCTCTCGCTTCCCCAGTCGATCTTCGCATGTGTCATTTTCATCTGTTCAATCACAAAGCGATGTGTCACCCGATTGCTGACGTGTGGCATCTTCTTAGCCGATTGTGCCTTGCATGTGATTACTCGTGTGCTCGTCAGGTGACCCATGCGCTACGCACGGGCCGTGCCCGCGGGCTACATGCGGGCCGCGTAGTTTGGATTGCATTGTTCATGTTGTTGGGGGAAAACCCCGGAAACGCCTTGAGATCAATGCAGAAAACCAACCCTAATAAACTGATCAGGAATATCGGGCTAACAAAAATCTAATCTCAAAGTCCCAACAAAATTTCCAAATGAACTTGCAATAGAAAGTAGCAAACGAATCACATCAACAATTAAAACAAACGCAGACACAAAAGAATTTACCCTAGTTCGGTTGTAAACAACCTACGTCTAGCAATCCAATCCGAGACGATTCCACTAGTAGAGAGATCCAAATAATTAGGGTTACAAAACGCTCCCTCACACGTGAGTAATAACTTACCAAACGAAGCAAGCCCTCACGAATCCACTTAAGAGGAAGAAATCTATGGAAGATGAGAGAAAGGAAAACCTCACCTTTCTCTCAGGAACACAAACCCTAAAGCTCTCTCCCAAAATCCAATGGTAGCAAGAGACCCTCTTTCAAAACCACACCATTCACATACCTTCCCAAATGACGGCTTATATTAACCCCAAACATCGGAGGGTCCAAAACAAAACCCAGCGAAACGGCGCAGAAAACAAATCCAGGCCGTCGCTGGTCGCGCGCGGGCCCAAGGCTGCTCGACCGAGTCAACCTGCTGCTCGGTCGAGCAGCGGAAGGCAGCCATATCTGCTGATGTCGTGCCAGACACACTCGGTCGAGTATCAAGACTACTCGGACCGAGTCAAAACCCACTCGGTCGAGTATACAAACTACTCGGCCCGAGTGCTACAGTAAATTCTGCAGCCAAAAAACTTCCCAGCGCTCTGTTGACCCTGGTGACAAACTGCTCGACCGAGCAGCCTACTGCTCGACCGAGCAGCCTGGGAAAAGCTGTCTGATCGATTTGAATCATCAAAAAACAACACTTTAACTTGATTCAAATCTCATCACCACTGATTCTGGCATCTCCACGCTGCGCACCATCACCCTCTCTGTAGGATCATCATCGTCTCGGAAATCGCGCCCTCTGGCGCCACATAAGCCAAAAGAGAAATCAGCTCCAAGCAAACCTGGAGCTTGACGGCGGGAACTGGCTTGGTAAACATGTCTGCGGGGTTCAAATCAGTCGGGATCTTCTGAAGCTCTATCTCCTTTTTCTCCAACTCAAGGAAGGAATCATGCACCTCAATATGCTTCGTCCTTGAACTGTATGCCTGGTGCTTCGCCAGATGAATGGCACTCTGACTGTCACAATGCACATGTGACGAACTCTGCGGCACCCCCAAATCTCTCGGCAGACTCCTCAAATACTTGGCCTCCTTCACAGCTTCCACCGCTGCAATCAACTCGGCCTCTGTGGTTGATAGCACAACCACAGACTGTAAGACCGACCTCCACGATACCGCGGCAGTGCCCAAACTGAACACATACCCCGTGGTAGATCGTCGCCTGTCTCTATCACCTGCGTAGTCACTATCGCAGTAACCTGTCAGCACCTTTCCGTCTCCTCTCCCATAGAGGATCCCGACACTCTCTGTGCCTCGCAGATATCTAATAATCCACTTGACGGCCTGCCAATGCTCCTTGTCAGGATTAGCCATATACCTGCTAACCACTCCGACGTCCTGTGCAATATCTGGACGCTGAAAACCATCGCATACATCAAGCTTCCTACTGCACTCGCATATGGCACCTGAGACATGTAAGTCTTCTCCTCATCGGTGCTTGGCGACTGACTCGTCGACAGCTGAAAATGAGCTCCCAAAGGTGTCGTCACGGGCTTCGCACTATCCATCCCAAACCGGGCTAGTAACTTTTGAATATACCCCTTCTGTGACAATCTAAGCTCATGCTTCTTCCAATCTCGAACAATCTCCATTCCGAGAATCTTCTTAGCGGGCCCCAAATCCTTCATGTCGAATTCTTGCCCTAGCTTCTCCTTCAGCTTCTTCACCTCCGACATGTTATTAGAAGCAATTAGCATATCGTCCACATAGAGCAACAAGTAAATCCTCAAGCCATCTTCAAGTGTGCGAACATACACACATTGATCCTTGATGCTCCTCTCGAAGCCTACTCCCATCATGAACCTATCGAATCTTTTGTACCACTGCCTGGGTGACTGCTTCAACCCGTACAATGATTTCTTCAACCTGCACACCAAGGTCTGATTCCCTTCAACTCTGAACCCCTCAGTCTGCTGCATATAAATTTTCTCATCGAGGTCTCCATGCAGAAAAGCGGCCTTCACATCTAGTTGCTCCAACTCCATGTTCATGCTAGCAACTAGCGTGAAAATATTTCGTTGTAGTCTTCACCCTTCCGTTGTGCAAATCCCTTGGCAACCAACCGTGCCTTGTGCCTGACATTGTTCCCATCTTGAGTGGAACCTTCCTTGACCGTGAATATCCAACGACAACCAATAGCACGCTTCTCGCTAGGTAACGACACCAAATCCCAAGTGTCATTCCGGTGAAGAGACTCCATCTCCTCCTCCATAGCTCCTTGCCAATGTGCGGCATCTCCTGAGACTATGGCTCCACCATATGTCGTTGGCCCTCGTGCTCTAGGTTGAGTGCATACGACACCATATCATCGAAAGAATATCTGGCATAATCCCATGAGCCCAATCTTTCTGGCGCTTTCTTCACCCTCTTCGATCTCTGTGTACCATCATCACCTGCATAAGTGTCAACGCGTACCTGAGATGTACTGGGTGTATGCACATGGTCCTCAGCATGGACCTCATCATCTCCCTCAACTGGAGCATCAACCATCAACTCTTTGCCTAGTCGCTGAGTTGGCTGGACCGGAAGACTAACTTTCTCCGGTAAAATCTCCTCTGCGGACGTGTCCTCTTTTGAGTGAGAATGCTCCGCCCAGAGCATTGCATCCTCATCAAAAGTGACATGTCGGCTCACTATCGCTTTCTGACCCTTTGGATCCCACAAACGATATCCCTTGACGTCGTGGCCATATCCAAGGAAGACACACTTCTTTGCTCTTGGATCCAACTTGTCGCCCCTCTCGTGTACATAAGCCGGGCAACCCACAATGCGCAAGTACGAATAATCACCAGCTTCACCACTCCACATCTCCTCAGGGATCTTGTAGCCAATCGCTACTGAAGGAACTCTGTTCACAATGTGCACAGCAGTCGAGAGTATCTCTCCCCAGAATTCCTTCGCCAAACCGGCTGAGTGCCTCAAACACTGCACTCTCTCGAACAATGTTCTATTCATCCGCTCCGCCACACCATTCGACTGCGGATCACCGGGTGTGCTAAAGTGTCTGCGGATCCCATGGAGTTTGCAAAAATTTTCAAACTCCCTCGAGGTGAACTCACCTCCATTGTCAGATCTGAGCACCTTCACGTGCCTTCCGGTTTGCTTCTCCACCATGGTCTTCCACTCTTTAAACATATCAAAAGTTTGATCCTGAGACTTCATTAGGTACATCCAAACTTTGCGAGAGTAGTCATCAATAAACAAGACAAAATACTTAGCTCCCCCTCTTGACGGCTCCGAGCACGGTCCCCACACATCGGTGTGTACATAGTCAAGTGGTCCTTTGCTAGTATGCTTCCCCGCGTTAAACTGCAGCTTTGTCTTCTTACCGTACACACAGGATTCGCAGAATTCAACACTCTCATTCGAGGCTTCAATCAAATTTCTTCTTCGGAGTACATCAAGCGTTTTGTCACATGGATGACCCAAACGATAATGCCACAACTTGGCCGAATCTCCGGAAACTGCGCTCGAAGTACTTACGTCTGCTTCGCCTTCAACTGTGGTACCTTGAAGGGCATATAGGCTTTCAACCTTCTTTCCCTTCATCACAACCATGGCTCCTTTAGAAACACGAAGTTGGTCTTTTTCAAAGACCGACTTACATCCGGCATTGTCCAAAACGCTTATGGAGATTAGGCTCTTCCGCAAATCCGGGACATGCCTCACATCGGCAAGTGTACGCATTATGCCGTCATGCATCTTAATCCGAACGGTTCCAATACCCGCAGTTTTACACACTGCATTGTTCCCCATGAGGATTGAGCCTCCATCTTGCTTGGAACGGTATGTCGCGAACCAACTCCTATGAGGAGTCATATGATATGAGCATCCACTGTCCATGAGCCATGCCATATTGGCATCACCTGCAATCTCCGCAGCAAAAATCTCGGTATCTCTACCTTCATCATGAACCTGCTCACCATCAATCCCCAAAGATGCCGAACCGGAATCCTTCTTGGCTTCCTTTCCTTTCTTCTTATTCTTGATAGGACAATGACTTGAATAATGACCCTTCTTGTGGCAATTGTAGCATGTGATGTTCGCAAATCTGTCCTGCGAATGTCTCGACTTAGAGCGATCATTATTCTTCCTGAAGCCTCCTCTCCTTTCCTGTCGACCTCTCACATGCAATGCCTCCTCGCGGTTACTCACATGATCTCTACCTTGAACCTTGCCATATAGTTGCTCTGTGTGAAGCGCCGCCTTCACCTCTTCCACGGTGAGAGTAGTCCGGATGTAAATCATCGGCCGAACAAACTGATTATACTCTTCAGGCAATGAGCACAACAAGATAACCGCTTGTTGCTCATCTTCAATCTTCACATCCATACCACGCAACTCTAGCACAATCCTGTTCAATTCATCCATGTGATCCTTCACCACTGAACCAGACTTCATCTTGAGAGTATACAGCTGCTGAAGCAAATATAGGCGACTCGTAAAAGACTTCAAGTCCCTCAAGCTTCTTCCACATATCAGATGCCGTCGTCTCATCCACGACTTCCCTCAGAACATTATCTGATAACGACAACTGAATAGCGATGTATGCCTGCCTCTCCATCTCTGCCCTAGCGGATGCAGTCACCTCCTTATCGATATTCGAGACATCGAATACGATCTGGTAACACCCCATCTGCATAAGAACATTCTTCCTCTTCGTCTGCCAAATCCGGAAATCATTCCGGCCGGTGAACTTCTCAATGTTCAATGTTACCAAAGACACCATCTTTCTTTCGCCACTAACTTTCTTTGCAATAAAACCACAAGCTTTGATACCACTTGTTGGGGAAAAAACCGGAAACGCCTTGAGATCAATGCGAAAAACCAACCCTAATAAACTGATCAGGAATATTGGGCTAGCAAAAATCTAATCTCAAAGTCCCAACAAAATTCCCAATGATCTTGCAATAGAAAGTAGCAAACGAATCACAACAACAATTAAAACAAATGTAGACACAAAAGAATTTACCCTGGTTCGGTTGTAAACAACATACGTCCAGCAATCCAATCCGAGACCATTCCACTAGTAGAGAGATCCAAACAATTAGGGTGACAAAACGATCCCTCACACGTGAGTAATAACTTGCCAAACGAAGCAAGCCCTCACGAATCTACTCAAGAGGAAGAAATCTATGGAAGAGGATAGAAAGGAAAACCTCACCTTTCTCTCAAGAACACAAACCCTAAAGCTCTCTCCCAAAATCCAATGGTAGCAAGAGACCCTCTCTCAAAACCACACCATTCACATACCCTCCCATATGACGGCTTATATTAACCCTAAACATCGGAGGGTCCAAAACAAAACCTAGCGAAACGGCGCAGAAAACAAATCCAGACCGTCGCTGGTCGCGCGCGGGCCTAAGGCTGCTCGACCGAGTCAACCTGCTGCTCGGTCGAGCAGCGGAAGGCAGCCATATCTGCTGATGTCGTGCCAAACACACTTGGTCGAGTATCAAGACTACTCGGACCGAGTCAAAACCCACTCGGTCGAGTATACAAACTACTCGGCCCGAGTGCTACAGTAAATTCTGCAGCCAAAAAAACTTCCCAGGGCTCCGTTGACCCGGGCAACAAACTGCTCGATCGAGCAATGTGCTGCTCGACCGATCAGGCTGGGAAAAGATGTCTGCTCGATTTGAATCACCAAAAAACAACACATGTGCATGGGTTTAAGAAAAAAAATCTGAGTTAGGCTGCTAATATTATCGAACCGGACTTCAAAAAAACTGGTGTTTTAGGCTCCAAAAAAAAATCTTAAATAAATCTTGTGTTTATCTTGGATTATTTTAGACATTTTGTATCACATATTTCAATACAAGCTACTTGCAAATATAAGAAAATCTGCTTGGGATGATACATGGGTTTTTATATTATTTAAAATATCTAATTTTAAGTGTATAGATCCATCAAGATGTACTTTAATATGACGGTACCGGTCATTGATTATTGTTGCATATTGATTCAACTCACGATAAGAATCTTAGCTCGTTGTTTATACAAAAAATAATAATCTCTAGATATGATCTATGCATAATAATACTCACATATGCTAAAAATCAAGTGAATCCAACCTTATTAGACCATCGATTAGGTTGTTACAGGAAGTTCTACCGTTCTGAAACCATTGAATTTGCAAAAACTTGATCGAGTGGCGAATCTCGTAGCGTTCATATTAAATTTGGAGTTTTGATGCTAAATGGTCACGTTCGTGTGGGGGAAGCCATCCATTAAGAAAACTTATCATTTCCTTCAGTGGAGACGGAATTACTGATAACAAGCACTAGGATGATTCTTGGTGCAAGGTGTCATCAAATGTCAAATACTTGGAAGAGATTATGTAAATTATGAGAAGAAGATTAGGTCTTAGTGGCCAGAATTAATATCCAATTTCAATTCATCCAATGTACATAGGATCAGATTAGAATTTTGAGGTCATGTGAACAAATTCAACCCTTTTCCTTTCCTCTTCTGAAAATGGAGCCTTTCTTGTGAGGACGCATTAGGACATCCAAAAGGACATCCAAAAGGACAGCTTTCGTACAGCCAATGGCTAACCCTTCTGATCGAAGAAAATCGAATCAAATCAAGTCACGAAGGTCGTTGAAATTTTGACACGATGTATCCCAGCAAAAGCCTTTTTGAGGCCGAGCCATTATGTTGGATTCTGGCCATCTTTAGCCACCACAACACTGGTCATAAAAAAAAAACCTGAGGTGCATGTCCTAGTTTCTTATGCACGCCAATTTCTACTTCACACACATACATGTTATTTATTTGCAAGTTTGTCGTAGTTTCTCATGTTGGAAGACTCGAGCCCGCGAAACGTGAGATCGTAGCCCCTTAAAGCCATAGCAGCATGTTCCAGATACATCCAGTAAATTTGTGAGTAATTTACGAATGGTTTCAGAGCATTTGGTTCCTAATTCATTACCAAACAAATTGCAAACAATTGGTGAACATCACGAATTTTATGTAATCGGAGATTTTCCCTTTTTGCCTATAGATGTATCAATGTAATTATTGTAGCATTTAGCAACACATTGCCGACGCTCAACTAATACAGATTTACATAGATGTATTATCTTCATCATGTGCTTTCCTAATTTCTCAAACATTAAAATTAAAATGCAACACGTAGCTGTGAGAGATTTTCCCTTTTACCTATAGATGTATCAATGTAATTAATCACCTGTAAATAAATAGGGTTTTCGAAAATGTTCAGAAACACCATAAATAAACAATTTTAATGTTTTCTAGGAAAGCTTCAACACCATAAATAAACAATTTTAATGTTTTCTAGGAAAGCTTCACGCCGTATGTTGAGAGCAGTATCAGGATGATGGGTGACCACCTAGAAAGTCCTCGTGTTTTCCCAAACCATGTGCCCTCCCTCCCGCTGTGTGAGATCAAGTGTTCTTTCCGATGAATAAAAAAACACATTTTCGGAAACAGTGCAAATGAAAATATGTTTTTGAAACTATCATATATCCATTTATGAGACACGCAGCATACGGGAACAGCGTGTTCGGTACTAAACCAGGATGCAATGGCATGCCCCTGAAGCATACATAAAAATACGAAAGCAAAACAAATATGCATAAAAAGCGGAATTACATTTACATCAAAATAATAAACAGGCTTCAACGCATAATATGAAGTTCAAAAGTACATTTTGGCCTTCAATTAGTTTTCTTGGAAATATATCATTTACCAAGATCTGCATTCTTGGATTCTTTCTGTTCTTCCTTCCCTTCTCCCTCGCAACATCTGCATGAAGGAATAGATTTCATTCCCTGCTAAATAATAATACTACTACTGATAAGGAAACAATGGAAGAAAGAAGACGAGAGGAGAGAAGAGAAAACAGAGTGCCTAATAACTAATCACCTGTTATGGCTCTTTTCTAATCCATTGTTTTCTACAAGGTGGTGCCTGTGCCGGTCTCTTCGAACCCTGAAACCTCTTCTTTCTTCTGGAATCTGGGTTTCTATGCTTGCTTATGGTTGCCTGGTTCAATGAGCGCTCTGAATTCGCTCCCACACTAGCATTGGAAGCAGCATCTTCACATTGTTCTTTGTCGGCTTCAGTTGATGTGCTAGGTCTCGGCACATTTCTGGTAAGAAACATTCCAGGCTGTATGGCGAGATAGCTCCTGGCTTCTATCAGACCATTATTTTCTTGCTGCAGCTTCAGTAGGGCCTCAAATTTCTCTCTTCTTCTGTTCTCTGAGTCAGACTGGAGAAACAGTGTCTCCACTTCGTCTATGTCCACTTCGTCTATGTCTACTCTTGAAGCATTCTGGGGACGGATATGCATCATCACATGGCAATTAACGACCCGAATTACATGCGATTTTGATAAGTTGGTAAAATGTATAAATAGCCACATGGCAATGCTGTTTTTAAAATCTGTCTTAGCCCTCACAGCCTACAACTCCTACCCCCCCCCCCCCCCCCCCCCCCCCCCCAAAAAAAAAAAAAAAAAATAAATAAATAAAATAAAATAAAATAAATAAATAAATAAATAAAACCATAAAGAATAAAAAATAAAAAATAAAAAATAAAAAAATAAAAAATATATATTCCTCTTACTATGCATCCCAACCTTGAGATGACAACTATATCATTTGATGAAAACCCGAAATTCTGACCGCTTGGTTTGTTGTAAGCTGTGCTGGTACAACACGCTTACAGCTTGCTAGTGGTATTCCAAATTGTAACCAAAAAAATTGTAAGTGGAGTTTCAAAATTAACATGTTATAAATGGGCGATAGCCTCTACATCTAACATTCAAGCATAGGAATTTAGCATCAGTACTTGCAACCTTTGAAACTTGTACCATTCAATGAGCAGAACAATATAAATATCACAGACAGAAGAAATATATATTCCAAAAAATAAGACATTTGCGTAGATAATCACATTGTACATACCAGCTGAGACAAACTCGTGCCGAGGTAATCAAGAACATGCTCCATATCCTTTTCATCAAACAACTTCCGACAAACAGGACAATTTGCCTCGTTCTGATTTATGTTACCCTGCAAACCTGAGCTGGTAGCAAAAAATTCTCTCACAAATCATTAATAAATAGTAAGTGTTGTCACATTACTGCAACGATCAGAATGACAAACCAGCAGACTTTGAAAATGCCAAAAGAAATTATTGTCTGTATCGGGTGATCAATAGCAAAGTCTAACGTTTTTCTTTGAAGAGAAACTCCAAAAGATCATCATCTATACAAATAAGAGAAGGAAGGAGGTACACACATGTTAACTATAGTGCTATTCCATATGCAATACATAAGGCGACATAATAATTTTGGCCATATCTGCAATCAACCAAATATGGTATATGTGTGTACAAAGTAGGCAATAAATGGTTTAATACAACTTATGTAGCGCAACACAGTGTTAGAAATACATAGGAGGGAGTAAGGAGAGAGGAGAGGACAATAAAGAACTAAAGACCGACTTTCAACTGCATAGATAATCAAGAGACAAATTTGGAGTTTCCTGTAAGGAAGTTTAAAGAACTTACTTTAAATGATATGTAAATGCATTCATGTGATGCTTGTTTAGCATGAAAACAGAAGGTTGTGCTTCTATACAAATGTTCTTGATCTAACTATCACATAATCAATTGACTGTGTATTTGCAAAGGAAAATTCACTTGATGATCCATCAACTCTTCAACTCATTCAGTAATGTGCAATTGGAAATCATGGATTTCTAATACCAGAATGTGAAGAAATACCCTTGTTTGGTCTGTTGTATAACATATCCTCAATTTAGGTATAATTACAATTCGAGATTACGCTAAAACCCCAGACCATGATCTCCCTCTAGGCTGCCCAAAATGAAACTACCAGTAGACGCTCTATTGTGTACCAAGATCTCAAAATGGACTCCTACTGTCATCCCACAACCATCCAAGGTCTCTGACATCCCCATCGAAGCCTTGGTAAGTGTCCTAGTAATCGCCAAGCACCCCACCGGGCCGCCTCCCCCGGGAGGATGTCGACGTCCTCCCTTGGGCCTCCCTCAGCAGTCCCATGGACCGGCACCCATATGTGATCCTCCTGTGACCCTGTTGAAGCATTGCGAGCATCCTTCGATGTCTTTGGGCCACCCAAAGCCTCCACTGCTCTCCTCGAAGCCCGGATAGATTCCACGTTGATCGTCAAACTCGCATGAAGGTCAGACACGCTCAAAACACTATCGCCAAGGCCTGTGGGACCCACATATGTAAACCACGTCTTGTCAAGACCTCGGCAGCCCGTACGAGTCTCGCGGGCCCTAGGATGCCCGCTCCAAGGCCGTCGTCCCTGGGCGGCTCGCCTAGGCCCGGGTGCCCTTGGGCGACAACCATGGATCGCCGGCCCTTGGAGGGGGCCACCCGATGTGGACAGCCTCTCTTTCGTCCTTTGACGCGTCCCCATGAGTCAAGAGGTGGTCTTTCACCCCGTGCATGAGACCCGTCACCGTTCGGTTGAAGTTTTTCTCCAAAGTTGATGATTTTTCATCTTTTCTGATTCAAAGGTGGCATCTTTTGCTCTAGATCTGCATGGTAGTCGTCGATCATATCTGGTGTCGGACCCTCTTCGGATGGATCTTTCCCTCGTTGTCGGCCAAAGATTTTGTCTTTCGCCTCAGATACACATCGTACGAGGGTTGATCTTCCGCAAAGTCGTTGACTTTCTGTTTTCCTTCATCAAAGTTCGTGCCTTTTGTCATTGATCTAAGTTATTGTCTTTGTCTCCCTTCAAATCAAGCATCTTTGTCCATTTCAACCCAGAGATTAGTTGCGAGATGTGTTCGTTAGGGTTTGCATGAAGGTTTCCACCATACATTCATCCTCGCTTCTTATGCTTTCATCCCGAGTTCGATTGATGTGATTGATGTTCTCATTTTCTCCAACGGTTTCTTCAATCCCGCAATTTCACCATCGAATTTCTCTTCCAAAGATTGCACCTTTTCTACTTGCATTCATCAGGATTCATGCTCTGATATCAATTTGATAAGATTTTCTAGGTGTTTTGTGGAATAAAAATAGGATTTTTGGTGTATTTTAGGGGGAAAGATGGAATTTTTAAGTGCTAAAATAGAGGATTTGTGGGAAAAGGCAATTTTTATTGATAATAAAACAGAAATACAAGGATAGATTGCCTCTTTTGAAAGGATGACCTCTCTCCTAGCCTTTTATTCGAGAGAAAATGACTAACTCTTCCACTAAATCAAAGTTTTCTACTCCTAATTCTTCTCTTCTCAGATCTTCTCAATATCAACATAATCCTCAATTATTTCAGCCCTCCCTTTTATAAAAGCTACTAATTTCCTAGAAGTGCCCACTGGACCCCTAAAATTACGATTTTGCACATGTTACCCAGAAATTACAGATCTGCCAATGTTTGGCCATAAATCCTAATTATCCCAAGTCTATCATGAACGCACTCAGGTTCGTTCAGTAATGTGCAATTGGAAATCATGGATTTCTAATTCTAGAATTCAACGAAATACTATTGGACAGTCTGTTGTATTATGTATTCTAAAATTTAGGGGTAATTGATATTCAAGATTTTTCAGTGAATCTGAATCCATTTGCTTACAAAATGTTTGAACTCCTAGAACATGACTTAGTAAAAGAGTTACATTTTGCTTTATAATTTTAATATTAATATATTATGTTCCAAATACACGTAATCAAACAACATTAATTAAAATTCCATGAATTATATTCCAAATGAAGTACCTGAATGACGTAAATTGGATCGCAATACCATGATTCTCAATTTTAACTAAGAAGTACCTGAATTTCTGATTAAGAGCAAGCAATTGGACCCTTGTTTGTGAATTCTGGCATCTAGAATTTGTTAATTAATCTCAATATTACAAAAGCAGCATAGCTCAATCAATAATGAGCAGTTCTGTGCAATTAGGAAGAACATGACTTGAGAATAAGAACAATACATAAATTATGTAGGGGGGAAATGCTCTCAATGTTTTCAAGTTTCAACATGTTCCACCTGGGCATCGAGTTTCAAGAATTGAAATTTTCTGTACACTTTTTGTAAATGCAGTTGTCATATCCATTTTGAAGAATGGGCATATAATCTCAAATACATCTAGAGTTTTGTTCCTAGGAATGTTCTATATGTCACCAACTTTTCAGAAATTTCAGCGGAAATGTATGTTTTTAACCCTACCACCACATGCCTGAACTTTCCCAGGCGTGCAGTGTTTTCGGAACAATGTCGTCACAATACCAGTCGCTACCTAACAAGTCGGCAGATATAACGATTGTTGAAAGTCACCCGATATAATTTTTTAATTAAACTTTAAGTGATTTGATCCAAAATAAAACTGACCCAAACCCGATAAGCAGATCCAATCTATAAAGAACCCTCCCGGAATTAAGGTTAAATTTCCAGATTCATCTTCCTAGTTTAGAACACTACTCACTCGATGTCATTTCTCTTGTTTAGTGTTTCTTTCTTTTCGATGTTGTTAGCGCCATCATTCTTGGCATTGCACTCCCTTTCGTCATTTTCACCGTCCTCTCTCACCCATCCTCTACTTTACCCTCACTTGTCCTTACCGTCATTCTTACCAGCGTCATTGCTGCTATTGTCCCCTCTTTCAGTCTTTCTTGTCTCTCTATTCTTTGTCACTCTCAATCCCTCACTATCAATCCCTTTCCGACCCTCCTCGAGCTATAAGCCTGTCGAACACCTCTTTCTCGATCACGCTTACTCTCTGAGTCATTGCCTCTCTTTTGAGCTTTTACGATTGGAATTCAGTGAGAAGCAACACCAATATGAGGTAACTTTATTTTTATTTTTATTTAACTCAACTCAATTATCATATTTTGAAGATATGACACTGTGTGTGCTCGTTTTTTCGTTTTTTGTTGTTGTTGAAGAAATTGGGTTTTGCAATCAGTTAGCGATAATGAATTCATAATTTAACACGGCTTATCAACGCAAGTATACCCTAGACACACTTCATATAGGTTTTTATTCACATAAAATTAGATGTGCGTGTGTGTAAGATGTATTTTTAGCATGCAATATGATACTATGATATTTGACAAATTTCCCTAAAATTTCCCATATAAATGTCATTTGAAACTATATTTTTCAAGCCAACATGGGTCCAACGTCCAAATTTAGAACTATGGTTTCTAGATATCTTCGGAAGAATATCACTTGCAAGAGCGTGATTTCCATTTTGGATTGGCATCACACAACTTCAAGTGAAATATTGGAATCCTATATATGCATGAAAATATTTGCCCAACACTACAATCTCAAATAGTAGCAGTGTCTCTTGAAATGGTGTGGATTTCCATCTGGATTGTCCATCTTGCCATTTCAATCTCCTTAATGTTCACAGAACCAGCAGCTTCCAATGCTAACATCTGTATCTCCTAACCCATGCATAATTTATATATGTTACAGGCTAACACCAGTAACCTTAATGGTGTATGGATCCACCCACTGATGTGCCTTAACAGTGCATTACGCACAAGTACAACCATGTTTCTTGATTTTAATAATGCATGCTCCGAGGTTAGTGTCAACATCTCCAGGCTAAACCTAATTTCATGTAAGCCAAACTTTAAACTGCAGCATTCAATGCTAATATCCACGAATCCAAACAATCCAATTTTCATGGTCACTACTTTGCTAACCCTCACATCTCCAAGCAGCTCTTGTCCTTTTGCCTCAAACCACTTCACCTCCTTTAGATCGCCCCCACCATCAAATGCACGCTCATTCTCACCATTCATTTGCTGCCACATCCCCCCCCCAAAAAAAAAAAAAAAACACAACACAACACAACACAACACAACACAACAAAAACAAAAAAACTAAAACTAAAAACAAACAAAAACAAAACAAAAACAAAAACAAAAAAAACCCTCACAACACGCTCACATCCACCACAGGGCTGTTGGTGGATGAAAAAAAAACGAGATATACACACAGATTGAAGAGAGATGAAAAAACCAATTTATCATTGAGATAAACTGAAGTGCAAATTGGTGTATGCTACAGAATGAAATAATATATGAGCCCATAGAATGTGTCGACTTTTGAAATAACAGTCTTTAAACTGGAACAATGTTTGTGATACATAAATACAGGTACTAAAATACAATCGTGAAAAAGCGAGCTGCAAAAGTTCCATTGAAATGACCATAAGCGCATATCCAATAGTTGGGAATCAAATTAACAAACCACAGTTGCACAGAAAGCTGGTGCAGTTTATGAGCTTATTCTTAAACCAGAGACATGTATAATTGTGTAGCTTGAGCAACCCACTAACAGTTTAATTAATCCTCACAAAAAAGTCGATATTAATTTGTGTTGTTGTAGACCAAAGATTTCAGAATTGTGAACCTCCATGTCAATTGGCTACATGTTCAGGCTTTTTATTCTCCACGCATACGCTGTTTCCAGTCCTCACCAAAAAGATGCTTTAGAGTTTGGGATGAACAAAGATAATGTGTGGAAAGGTGTGGACCTCATGCCAAAGCCAAAAAATTGTAAGCATCATAACAGTTATGCTAGTAGTTTATAAGCATATTCATCGCTTTAAAAACTGCTACTTTCTTTCATTGTTGACAATTTCCTTTTATTTCCCCTTCCCAATGTTCCAAACAACCAGCGTAAGTTTCAAGAACCATAGAACTAGAAAAGTTTCAAGAACCATAGAACTAGAAACCCAAACATGCCACCAAAAGGTACGACATTTCATTTCTTGTGCATGCTATTCTCGGCGATAAACAGAGCTCTAAGGCACTGGTTTGTCAAAAAAAAGTAGCTTAAAGAAAGCACTAGAACTTATTTTGAGATGCATGTTGCTATAATTTTACACTCGTCTGGCCCAGAGTGTCATAGCACCAGCTCAATAAGTTGAAATGCATAGCTCAAGGAACGCGCAGATTAACCAGTCAATTTTATTGATTAAGATAATTCCAAAGGATTACAAATAAGACTAAGTGTTATTAATCGATCAAAAAGATGGAATATAGTTATTCAGTTAAAGATATAATCATTGTGTTCCTCTGAATAAGGTATATAATATCCATTACCACTCTCCCACTATAGAACTTCAAATCGAGAATGTAAACAAGTCGCACAAATTCCATGACAAGTTTTTAGCGCTGACCAAAATTCATACACATTCAACTTGGTGTTTAATTTAATTTCAGCATAGATCACCTATATAGACTCTCATACTAGGTATAAGTTTGCTATTTAGTCTTTCCTATAAGGTTGAAAGCGTTTGCTGATTGACTCCTTACAAGTGCACTGTGGTAAAGCAATGAGTAATTCCATCACATGAGGCACTTTTATCCTCATTTCTCAACGAGTCTGTGAGACAGGAACAGAAGAAATATATGAGTCTGGCTAAGAATTTAAACCTAGGGGACTAAATTATAAAGCCTTTAATTTACTGTGTTTTTATGCGAAAGTGGAGTTAACTACGATTTGACAATTGATGTACTTCTAGATTCATGCAAATTGTCACTCCAAAGAAACAAACGGAAAAAAGAAAACAAACAAAAGAGAAGATACAGTGCTGCTCAAGTCAGTCCATGTGGTGGACCAATATGAGCTAAGTCAGTCATGGAGATGTCTTCAAATAGTAGAGCAGCCACAAAGAGAGACAGATGAGACATCCAAGCCAGCTTGGACAGCTTTGACATAGAGGTATTTGTTGTGGTCTTCACCTTGGTACTCAATATTCCGCATTGGTATCCCAATGGGTCGATGATGTCCCTACTCTTCTTATGTAGCCATCTAAGTACAGGTTTATCAAGACTATTAACTGCCAACGAAGCTGGAGGCAGTGAGTGAGTCAACAAGAGTTGAACGAAACTTTTGGCAACCATCATCCTCGATAAGCATGGATGTCCATGTAGATGTGGAGGAACCAAGAGCAACATTTGTCATCAAGGCACCGAGAGCAGCATTTGTCATCAAGGCATCAGCGACAACTGTAGGGTGGAGTGATGGAGGAAGGGACGAGAAGGAATAAGGATGAGAATAAGAAGGAAGAAGAAAGAAATAAAAAAATCTGTAATTGTTAAATCATTCGAAATTTCAAGCATTGATTCATTAATCAAATTAATTGTCAATGTTATTGATTCAAATTCAAATTTTCAAGTATTGAATTATGATGTGATAGTGAGTAGGGAAGACACTAGTGATTTGTAAGGGTTAGTTTTTGTGGATATGCCCGAACCCGGTTCTAGTGATTAACTGCATCTTTCTTTGAGAGTTTCAAATTCAGAAGAGGCAAAAAAAGGAAGAGTGAATATATTGATTGAAAATATGGTTTGCAATCTGAGCCATAGATCGAGGATTTAGTTCCGTGCAAGAAATGTGGTTATGTACATGGAATCATCAGATTGATGGAATACACTCCCCTACAAAATAGCTACTAAAGAGGATATTTAAACGGTTTCTGTAGCAATAGAAACCCAGACAAACAAAAAATAACGTAGTAACAGCATGACATAAGGTTAAAGGCTCCAGACGGAAATAACGAGGCATGCATCGTTAGAAAGTATGGGATTCAGTCTGCCTCTCAGAAAGGAAAAAAACCAATCGTTGAGATTTACAAATGCTTTCACCGCCTATTATATGGAGCTAGCGAAGCAGCTTTAAAAAAAGCTAAAGCAGTTCAAGATTTCCGATGTCACACTAAAGGAGAATCGAGAGTAGGTACATGATCAGTGGGCTGTCTGGGCATACGAAAATGCCCTTCCATTTCATACCATCCACGGAGTCCTCTAAGGTGTGCATGACTACAGGGAGAAGTTATAGACCTATGTACATGCTACGAGAGCATTTATTGGAAAGAACTAAGAATAATAATTTAGAGAGCGCCAAGGAGATGGAGTATGGGAACCCTAGGTGTTCGATCATGACTAACTCGTGGAGTAACCATAATATAATGGCAATTTCGAATCTCTACGTGCGTTGCAGAATGGTGACAGTTTTTATGATTTCACGGATACTAAAGAGGAGTCAACAAAGCAGGGTATATTTTTAACTGGTGTTGATAAGAATGTAGAGGAGATTAGTGCTAATAAAGTAGATGCAAATAGTCACTTATAATGTGACAGCGACTGCGACAGCTAAGGAGCTTATGAGAGCGAAACTGTCAAGCATAGTTCATAGTTGTGCAGCTTATACCGTTGAATTGATGTTGAGGGGTATCAAAAAATCATCCTGCTTCAAAAGTCCAATTGCACAGGCGAAGTAACTCATTAGTTATATCTATATCTATATCTTGCCCTTGTCCATGATGCAATTGTTGGGATCGTGTAGATGACAAGCAACACTAGAAGGGGGCAGAATAGTGTTAATCAAAAATAATGCTCACTTTACAATAAATCATTCTAGCAATGCCAAGTCTCCTATGAATGTTACCTCACTAGATACTTGGTCAACAACCCTATTTACTTGCAATTAAAGATATAGATGCTCAATGAAAACAACACAATATGCAAGTAAAGTGAGTAGAGAGCAAGAGACAATAGCAAACACAAACACAAACACGCAAGAATTATCCTGGTTCGGCCAACCCTAGGTCTACTTCAGTATCCACAAGAATTATCCTGGTTCGGCCAACCCTAGGTCTACTTCAGTGTCCGCTAACCAAGCTCTCACCGGGAGCAACCTTGCCTCAACTTGGGGGCTTCTACAATCAATGACACTTCTCCAATAAGTGGTCTTTCAATACAGCAAATCTCTTCATAAAGAGGACATCACACGCTTAAGGCTTTTTACCAAATTACAACCAAATACAACACTTACCACCACACCCTTGGGTGGATTTACAAACCTCTTTTAAAGATGAGTTGATTACAACCTTACTCCTATAGCCAATTTATTGAAGATCAAAGTGTATAGTGGCTATGGAAAACGTTTTTAATCTCAAGTAAAAATTGAAGATTAAATCACAAAGAGGTCAAAAGAGAACTTGATTGTAATCTCAATACAATCAAGATGAAGCTTGATAGAATCACAAATCAAGGGCCAAACCAATTATGCTTAAAAGCATTTGGATTCCAAGTTGAAAATCTTTTTGGCTAAGAGAGAATTCTTTTAAGAGAGCAAAGAGATTTAAAATCACTTGGAGAAGGCTTAAAATATGCAATGAATGATAATCAACACAGCCACATTCCCTCAATATATAAGAAATCACTTGGAGAATGCTTAAAATATGCAATGAAGGATAATCAACACAGCCATCTTCTCTCAATATATAAGGAACAGTTCTACCCAAGACAGAATGTCTAAATTGACATCTCAACGTCTGTCCCAACGGATAGACAAAGGGTAATTCAACTCCAGTAATCTTGGGGTGATGGGAGTCGACTCCTGTAATCTTGGGAGTCGACTACTGGTCAGAAGTCGACTACTAATTAGCAGCCCGCAAGCACTCCGAAACTTCTAGGCTCCAGGAGTCGAGTCATGTATATTTGGGAGTCGACTCCCTTCTGATACAAGAACTTGTATCATGAAGGAGTATGATACTCTCTAAATGTTTTCAAAATAGTTTTCATAATAGTTTTATGCATCAAAAATATTTTTCTAATTGTGTGTGGAGCTTCAATATCAAAGTCTTACATAAATTCTAAGGACATGGATTAAAATACAAACTACATCAAAAATATATCGTTGTATCTTAAAGTCCACTGTCTTCATGCCTTAGAATCTTGATCTCGTGTTGCCTTTGGATGAGCTTCCTGCACACTTTATCTTTAACCAATACTCAATATTGATTATCTTCAATCTCTTGATCAAGCTCCTTGGTCAATATTCTTTCTTTTGCATTTGACTCATTAAAATGAAATTTTCTTTACTTCTGACACACTCAATAATCATGATTAGTACCTTCATTGGTTTAATCATCATCAAAACTACACTTTGGGTGCTCAATTTCTAATAGCAATGATATTGTGATAAGAAAGAGATCGTCAGACCCGGAGAAACTAGATTTGCCATGACCTTTCCATCACTGCAAAGCTTTTAAGATAATAGAGCAAAAATGTTAATATTCATGTTATCCCGTCCCCAGTGGACCAATTCCAAGATTGCAAGGTTGCAAGGGGAAGACAGATTTGGCAACATTGTTGAATGATTACATTTTGGAGATCTATTGTGAATATAATGGTGTAAGAATTTCGTCTACTAAGAGTAGTCGATGGTGATTATAAACCGTATATGGGTTTTGCGGTGGGCATGCTTAAGGATGTCATGCAGGAAATAAGGGAGGTGTACAAGAATCAAGAAAGCAATAACAAGCTGGTGTTGAGCATCATCAAAGCAAAAGCAAAGAATAGACTTTATTCACCACTTCATATGGATACATATTTTATCAATCCATACTATTTAAATGTCGAAGAATTGGAGAGAAGTAAAGTTCAGACTCATGGATGTGGTTAGGATGTTTTATCCTAAAGTGAAGATGCATATAGTGGTCCTGGGCAATGAACTGGAAAGTATACAGATTGCAAGGGAGAACTTTGCAAGAGGTGGCAATTGAGATGTCTAAGGAACCTAATTTGAGCCCAAGTATAAATTGGCAAATCTCATTTTTTAACTTGAAAATGAATTGCAATCGAGAAACTAATAAATGCTCACCTGATCAAATATTAATACACATATTCGTCTGATGACACTAGTATGGCAGTGAATGTTCCTTACTGCAGTATATGACGACCAAGATCTTGAGCTTGGCTAGCAGCTCCTTTGGGTTATGAGAGAAACCAGGCACATTTACGAGGAAACATCGAATCCGAAATTATTTTAAAAAGTAATTTACATGATTTCTATTATTTTACTACGAGTCTATGGCACTATGTTTATCTTTATTGATTCGTTTGAATCATTTAATTGTAGATACATATCAAAAATAGGAACAAGTCTATGACACTATGACACTACGAGTCTATGACACTATGTTTATCTTTATTGATTCATTTGAATCATTTAATTGTAGATACATATCAAAAATAGGAACAAGTTAGAATCTAAAGGATTGAAGGATCTTGTGTTTGTCAAATTCAATGCCAATATCAAAACCAAAAAGTGAAGTGTAGAGCATGACAACCCATACTTTCAGCTGACCGTGACAAAGCCGGTCTTCGCTTTACAAAGGAGTAAACTCTGATGATAAAGAAGAGGTGATTACAGGGCCATGCCTTGATTGGAGGTAGGTAGGGATGATCATGGGCACCAATATGCCTGATCAAAATAGCAAGAGATAGAAAGTGCATGACAAGCAGTCTAGCTCGAAAGAAGCACCATTGGAAAGGAGCAACGATGAAGAATAATTGGTTGACTCTGATAAGGTTGTCACAGATGACGAGACCGCAATACATTGGAACCCGATGACGAAGTGAAAAACCTTAATGAGGACATAGAAGAGCGTGGACGAGATGATGAGGATGATGACTATCAGGATACTAGCCCATGGAGAAGACTAGAGATGTATAGTCCTAGACATTTCATAGATATTGCCACAATTGGACTTCAATAATTTATTACATTTGTTTGTGGACCTACTAGTTCTCATTTTGTATTATCACTATATGCTACATATTTTGTTTGCTAGCCTATTGTTAGGATCCAATAAAAGACGCAATTTTTATAGAGAGATAAAAACAATAACAGGATAATTGAATACAAAAAGGTGTATTCTCCTCCCAAGACGCCGATAGAGGACGTCCGCACTCGTTTAATGATCTA